>CATOUR010000029.1:11213192-12426385 GCA_951848785.1 Callosobruchus maculatus
GCCCTTCTTGTCCGCTCATATGTCCAATAAGCGTATGGAAAAATAAAATACACCAAAGAAAGTTGTCAGCAGTTAATATCCAGTTTTGATATGATATGAGTGTTGATCAGGATTATCACTGGCTTTAAAACATAGTTATGAAATTATACAATTTTTTTGTGCGGTATTATAATTATTATATAATGTACGCATATACCCTCACACAAGGCTGAGCCTTCTAGGGGTGGCATTATTTCTATCTTGCAAATAAATGAATGAATGAATGAATGAACGAATATTCTTACTGGAGGCTTAGTATACTCCAGCCCCCATCCTTTAACTTCACCTATGCTTTGTCTCCGAATGTGGTGTCTGTTTTGATTCCTTCTTCTGTACACACCGAAGCCCATTAGTTTACTTGTGTTTAAAATTCAGTTAGCTAAAAGTGAGATATCAACATCTTGAATAGCCATTTTATAAGTTTTTCGCACAATGATATTAATGATGTTATTTGTCGATTTGAGACACCCTGTATGTGGCAAACAAACTGCGGTGCAATCTTCGAAGAAAGCAAGAGTACGTATGTCCCCAGACAACACAGTCTTTGTGAGCTCAGGTGGCTGAGCTGTAAAAATGCCCCAGCATTGTATACAACCGGTATATTACGCGTTGTGCTTTCGTTTATTTACACCGAGTTATACTTTGTATACTTGAACGTATGGGCTGTAAAAGCGGCTTAACAAATAATGCTGAAGAACGATATATGTGACAAAAGGTATGGTGGCGTGTCTAGCCTGTATCTTGTGTGGTACATTGTAGGCACTGTATTCTTGCGACTTGAAGCCGTACAAAAATTTATTTGAGGGTTTTCAACAGTACTTAGCCCTGTTGATAAACGCTTTCCTATATACTCGTATGCTGCATTTCGATTGGAGCTGTTCAGTCTCAATAATTTTAAACAAGATGCTTTTATGGAAACATGTGAATATAGTGTAGGAATCATTTAAAGGGAAGAGCTGTTTCAGTATATTATTTTACTCAATGGAACATTGGGCTACTTGCCCTACCGGTGTTTTTTTTATTTTCAAAATTGGATTCAATACGAATTTAATTTTTTTTTTAAAAAAAGAGTAGTTTTGAAAATTGTCTCACATCTATAATGTGGAACCAATCATTTCGGAGTTACTGTTGTTCCCTATTTATTTGGGCGTTTTAGATGTCTACATAACGAAAATTCGCGTCACTTATATCCTTCGGTCTGTCTGTCTATCTGTCTGTCTGCCGATCTGTTTGTCGGTCTGTCTGTCTGTCGCGTTTTTCTACCCTCGTAATCTCAGTAACCGCTGCACGGATTGTGATGCAATTGAGGTAATTTTGAAAATCGGTGCATTGGCGGCGGAGTAATTAGCGAAAAACAAAAAAAATCCTCAAACTTCGTTTTTAGGCTCTTTAGGAGTTCCTGATCATTTTCTACTTTTTCTTGGGTGGGGGTGAATTTGGGGTGGTTGGGGGGTGGAAGGTTGTAAAACTGAAAAATTTATTGTCTTCATAGTGGGTTGTCCATTGACTTGTGAATGAAAAACCTAGCGGCATAATACACTTTTTTAGGTCCATCCGAACATTGTCTTGCTCATTACAGAAACCAAGGGACTTAGAATTTGTTATGTATACATACGAGTATTGTGTTAGGTCCTTCTATATTACGTAACGTGAATGTTTTGGAAAAATCGTGTCAGTATCGCCGCAGTAATAATTATAAAAAAACTAAGAATATAAAAACAGCTTAAGCTTTGTTTTTAGACGGTTTGGAGGCTCTTGATCGTTTCGCATCGCCCAGTTGAAGCGTGCAGAATAAAAAATGTGGCGTGCTAGTTCCTATGGACAGAGACGCAGGAAACTATTTACGAGAGTTTTTGCGTTGGAGGTTTTTTATGGGCGGTTGGTCGATAATTTTGTTGCAAGGGGATCTCAGACTATAGCTCCGTGCTATAGGAAAACAAGAAAATGGTATCATTATTATGTGTGGGAAGTACTGAGTCAATCAACGCGACTTCATTTTTTACTTAAATATTTTGTATAATTAGCCTTTTTTAGTTTTCAAGTCAATATCCTCTTTTGCTTGATCAAATACCTTTATCTCTGTGATACCAATTGCCAAATCCTGATCTCATGTTTCTTTGCTAGTTTTTGGTTACTCTGTATATGCTATTACCGTTTATTTGTTATTGTGTTTATTTTATATCTGCAAAAGCCTATTGTAGCCGATATGAGTAAACAAACCTAGAATATATGTGCTATTTCAGTCCCCCCCTTGACTATTTTTTGACCAAAGAAATTATTGGAATTATTAGTTTTATCGGTTTTTCAATTATGAATGAATTTCACTGTCGATTTGATGAGACATTAATTGGCTTACCATATTATTAATATTAGCATGCAAGAACTGTTACCATACATTTATTTTTATAAATCATGTGCCTTAATTTAAGCTTATCAAAAAACTTTCTATTACTATAACAAGTACCCCATGTTTGCGGCATTATAATATTATGACAATTTGATGGAGAGAGAAAGCTGAAAAAATCATAATAACTGGAGTTCAACGTAAATAGTTTAATCAAGCGGAACCGTGGGTTTACGCATTTCTTTAGTCTACTTATCCACAGTGCGACTTTCATAACAGACCAGATAAAATCACCGATACTTTAAATCAAAGATCAAGGAAATCTATATAGGCACATCTGGTAAAACCACTAATGCGAGTATTGAGTGAGAATAGATGCGCCAAGTATGATTTGAACAAATAATATCCGTCATAATATCCACTATTGATGCTCAAATTGCCCACAGAGGTAGTGTGTACTTTAAATTTGCAGTCGTTATCCAATATTCATATGAATTGATCGTGACTGTTATGATTCAAGTTTTTATTTGTATGTAGTTGGATCCTTGAAACTTGCAATCTTACAAACTTCTTCATTTAGATGTTCCATAAAACTTTTTGAGCAAATCTCAGCAACCAATAATGAATGTGCTCCTAAACGCCAACCACCTATAAACGAGTATATTGCATTGCCTTTGGCCCCGGGTATAGTAAGAACCTTGAAATACATTTTCAGTCTTAAAACTTTTATGTTAAATAAAGTAATTCCATATTTTGTTGCCCTTATTACGTAATATTATATCATGTGTTGCTCCCTAATATTCTCAACTTTCAATTTGATCGAAGTACCTACTTAGCGTACATTTTATCCGAGGTGTATGTAAAGCGGTTAGAAAAACGATCCATGAAGGTCCTTAACATAATTTTTTTCTCGTTTTTCCTTCCCGCAACAATAAATAGAGAAACTATAGAATCGCGAATTTAACTAACTTAATGTAATAGGCGTGTTGAATGTCGTAATAATATTTACAATACGAAACACCGCGGTAATCATTTTGGTTGATCTGTCTCTTGGCCGGCCCTTGGCTAGTCTACAACTCAGAAATTATTGAGGTGATAATGGTGGAGCTATCACTACGGTTACTACTTCATACGGAGCGGCAATTTGGCACAGGGCACTCAAAAGGGCAAAGTCACTGCTAAGGGTAGCCAGTGCCTAACGCACAGTATCCAGCAAAGCCTTGCAAGTGGTGACAGGGACACCACCCTAGCATCTGCTATCTGAAGAGAGAAGAGACATCTACATCTCACAAGGAGACTCAGAGACGAGGAGAAAAGACTACAGACAATGGACCATAGACAAGTGGCAGCAGATATGGTCTGAGGTTGTGCAGTGGACAAAAAGGCTCATACCATTAGTAGGAGGATGGGTTAACTGCGAGCACAGGACTACCTGACGCAAGTTCTAACGGCACATGGCCCGTTCCGCGTCTATCGGAAAAGGGTAAGAAGAGCTACTGACGGCCATACTGCAGCCATTGTGAACTGCTAGACACGGCGGAACCCTAGGCGGGTTCCTTCCCTCTTCGAGTGTGAGTGGTGGCTTACATACAGAAAAGAAGCCTGTGCAAACCTATCTAAATATCTGTAGGCAGATAACATGGTGAGACTGGTGATCTCCTATAAAGGCCATTGAAAGGCCAGTCACTACATGGTGTGGAAAATTCTGAGCCCCAAAGAAAGACGAGGAACGTAGAAATGGTGATTAAACGACCGCCTTCGAGATGGATCACATACAGATAATAAGCCTGTGCAAGCCTACTGGAATCCGGAATTTACTGGAAGACTGTGTATGATGATGAAGATCCTGTTTGTCAAAGAACGCAGAAGCGGTAATTAAAGCCACAAGATCCACGAACTAGGACCAGCTATACACTCATGTTGTTTTGTCGTTCGAAGAAGGCTCCGCGAGTGGTAGAAGGGCATGGAGGTTTTAACCGGTCGGGTTGACATCAGAGGAATCAAGCTGGTTCAACTTCGGGCAGGCAGACTCTCTCTCCCTCTTTCTCATACTTATACGGATGTGCGAGTGCCTCTGTCTTTGCAATCAAGCCGATTTTCTTAAACCCGCTATAATAAAAAAGACTACTGGAACAAGGATAAGAAAACTTCTGTGTAATTTTGATGCCAGGGAGTGACACACGTGATACCATTTCGTTTGGTAAAAGCCCTAGGTGAATGTCTTGCTCTATTCAAAGGAGGGTCCTCTGTAGTGTTATTTATTTTTTCCATTTATAAGCCACCACTGCACCGATTTATAGAAACGAAACTATGTTGAATTATACTTCTCCCACAAGGGGTACCAGATACCATTTTATTTACAATTTTTTTTTTCAGAGCCTAAGTGACAGATATCAATTTTATGCTGTTTCACAAGGTGATGCTACTTCGCACCACGACTTTGTTAATAAAACATATTAAATGTATACAAATATTTCATGAGGAGGCATTGTTTCCATAGCAACACAAAATAGTGAAAAAAGGAAGCAGCGGTCTAATTTAGATGCGAATATGAGGTAACATCCGATTCAAAAATCGATAAAGAGTGAGCTAGAAATTATCGATCCAGCTTGTCAATGACTTGCAGTTTTTTAGCCCTGCCGGATCTTTTGCACTTCAGGAAAACATAGTTAGATACATTTCATGTATTTTGGGTTACAAGTTCTGGAGAAGAACTGCGTACTTGGGAGGCATATAGGTAATGAACTTTGATGCTAGCAAATATTTCTTCTGACTCCGTACTTCCTTACTTTCATCTTGAGTAGTAATGAGGAGCCGAAATTTCTGTTTTAATTTCTTAATTATTACTAAACCGCCACTCGAGCGACTCTCACTGGCCATACATGTTTTCCATCCTTTCAGTGGGGGTATGATTGTATAAAAAGAGTTACAGTTGATTTTTTTTATTGATACGACAACGAATATTACAGATTACAGTCCACAGTTACAAAGAACATTTTTTAATTTCCTCTTTCGAGGAAAAATGAGAGCCTGCCCAACTATTTTTAGAAAGAACTGGACACCACCATGAAAATAGAATGCTTGATAAATACTTTCTCTGATCAACACAGTCTCATTCTCATTTTCACGATTTCCGATTTAAAAAAAAACGTATGTATAAAAACTTGTCAGTTCTTTTGTTCTTATTATCTTTCCACGAGTACTGGTGGATTTTCAAAAGGACTTAATATTGTCATCCTTGGTATTATTTGCCAATAGCTTTTCGAGAACAATGTTTTCATCCTTGCCGTAATAGTGGCAGGTGCCCTAGAACTAACAATCATTACTTACTAAGCTATAGAAGTACCAGTGACTTCGGACAAACGACAGACAGTTATATATTTTACATAGAGTGGCGGAAATGAGTGGCATGGTTATCCATGGTGTAATTTATAGACTGAGAGTCAGTGATCGTCTGCCTTACGGTATTTTAGCAAACATCATATTAATGCTAGGCATTGCACATGCCATAGGCGAAATGGAGATTCACTATCCCCGGCGATGGTTTCTTTGGGGGTGAGCGGGAGTCCACAGGCTCCAAAATGTAAGTTCAGTTACGTCGTTTCAGCAAGTCTACCTTTTTAATATGTTGTAGTTTGTAGTATGTTCAATTTCAGTATTATACAAAAACCCAATGGCAGACACCTATTCCGGTTCTTAATGTTCAAAAGTTGAAAATTTTATGAAAAGTTACGGTATTTTAGCATGGATGAAAATGATATATGTTATTTTCATTATTATTATAAATCTAGTTTTTGAATGGCAGACACCTACGTATGTTAAAACGTACTGGCAAGTGTTAATGGCAAAAACAACCTACCTCAAGAATATTAGAAATTGAGGTGCTAGCCAAAGTATATCATAATTCCACGTTCTCAAATAATTTTCAGTAAAAAGATTTATATTTGAAAACAATTCCGACAAATTTTATAAATTGCTGAAATCAGACCTTTTAAACAATGCAGAACCTGCAGACATATATTCCGAAGACAATAACACTGGGCATTATCTTTGACCTAAATATATTTTGTGTTCCAATTTCACTCGACTTTATAAACGTGTATTTTGGAACATGGAATGTTTGATAAATAACTATTGTGCACGTTATAAACAGTATAACAAATATTACAAAAAACAATAGATGCCCAACGTAAAAATACATTTTACTGTCATTCTTGTTATTGATGTTCAATAATATTGAACACATATTATGTGTTGTATGATTTTAAAGCCTGCATGAAGTCATATTTCGTAGTTAGTAAGTAAGTAGTAGGAAACCCAATATAAAAAGGGCTAAGGATTTTTGGGGTAGTTACCCCTAGTCCCCCCCATTTGTTGATATGGATCTTGTTAATATCTCGGATTATTGTAAGAGACATTGCCTCAGGATACATCCATGTAAGTCATCTGCACTGATTTTTACACCTAAACGCATGTACACTGATATAAAAGAAAGAATAAGTCTGAATTTGAACGGAGCTATAATTCCTGTTGTTGATTTTTCAAAAAATTTGGGTGTTACTGTTGACTCCAACCTAAAGTTTGAACACCACTGTACCAATACGTCTAAAGCAGCATACACTTGTCTGAGGTTATTATATTCCAGTCGTCATATTTTGAACTTCAAGACCCGTAAGAAGCTGGTTGAGAGTTTAGTTCTGTCTAAATTCAATTACTCAATGGTGCTTTATTATCCTTACCTAGACTGCTTAACGAGATACAGATTGCAAAAACTTCAAAACAATTGTTGTAGGTTCGTATTTGGTTTGCGTAAATATGATCGTGTTTCATCTAAAATAAGGGATTTGGGGTGGCTACCTATACACGTTCAGTATAAATATCTTTTAACTGTTTTTGTACACAGACTTGTAACAACAAATAAACCTGCATATCTCGTCAATAAGCTTATATCACGTGGAGACATCGTTTCTAGAAATTTAAGACATAACCATCTCCTTACTATACCTAGTCATAATACGTCGTCATATCAGAAATCTTTTATTTATAATGCTGTGAAACATTATAATAATATCAATCAAGGTTCAAAGGCTAGAAGCCTAGTATCTTTCAAAAAGTATGTCAAAAGTGAGTTTTTAAGAACTTTATGAGTAGTAGCATATTCTTTACTTCCGTCTATGTTATTAAGAGTAGGTATTATGTACTGCTATCTTCAATTGATTATATGTCATTTTTTTATCATTATATGTAGAGCAACACGATATTAGAATTAAAGTACAAACTATAATTTTTTCATAAATGTATGTAAATTTTCGCATCCTCCCTCACGAAGTTAAGTGGTAGAGTAGCTATTTGGCTAAACTTCGCCTCATGTTGGAGAATCAATAAAGACATTTTATTATTATTATTGTTATCTGGCTTTCTAAGTTCCTCACGCATAATTGCGGTAGCAACAAGTGTTGACGGGCTGTGCCAAGTCAACACCCGGACTATTATTGATCGGAATTTAGGAAGGATCGCATAATATTACAGGTCTTTAGGATCACAGACTTTTGGAATACTTTCTGTAACTTTTCGTCCAGGCCCAGCTGTTGAAGGTGTTGTGTAAACGTGTTTGGTGTAAGGCCTGACACCGACATAATGAGGGGGACAATAGTGACTTTGTTTTGTTTCCAAAGTCGTTTTATTTCCGTGGCAAGGTCCGTGTATTTAGATATCTTCCCAACGTAGGTGTTTTGGATATTCACATCGTTTGGAATGGCAGTATCTATCAAATAGGTAATTTTGTCGGCCTTTGACTGGAAAACTATATCTGGTCTATTGGCTGGGATAGTCTTGTCTGTATGTATTTCAACGTCCTAGTATAGTTTGTACCGATCGTTTTCGAGTACTAATGTCGGCGTGTAATTGTAATATGGATCTGTGTTTTCTATTAGTTTGTTTGTTTTGGCTAATGCTTGGTGTATGATCTTGGCCGCAGAGTTATGTCTGCCTGTGTATTCGGTACCGGCAAGAGTTTTGCACCCGCTTGTTATGTGATCTATTGTTTCTTTTTGTTGGTGACATTTTGTGCAGTTATCGTCTGTTATGGATGGATCTTTAATTACGTATTATTATTATTATTTGTTCTGTTTTACAAATTTCCCCTAATATAACCCTTTCATAGCAGCCGCGGTGTGCTCAGTTATAGCATTGACGTTAATCAATGGTTATAGTAAGAAAACCTCTGCATGACTCTGCTGGATGCAATACAATATGAACTATTACAAATATTTTTCAACTGCAATACTTCTATGGCGTAATGGAGATAAAATCATTTGTCTGTTTTTGGCTTATTTCCTTTTAATTTTTCACTCGATAGTATAGAAGCGACCTCTCGTACGTGTTCTTTGTCTCCTTACTCATCTCCGTTTTCGCTGACGCCACCGCGTACCAGTACAACGCCAATCGTAAAAAATCCCCGTGGCGTCGATGTACCCTGCAGAACTGGAATTCTGCCGCCATGTAGAAGAACCAGTAATCATACTATCAGCAACAAATAACCCGGAGGTGCAGGCTAGGCCTGATATTAACCCCCTCCCACCCCTTGGTACTGTTGTGCATCGCCAAGTCCGAGTAAATGCTTTAAAATGTGTTGGAGTAGTGATGCGTATATCTTCGTCTAAACAGGAACGAATCGATTCCAATACATCCTTCGCGTCTGGGTATACACAGTCATACATATGTATTTGCCATGTTAAAATACGGATTCCCATTTCCAACAGAATTCTCTTGTTTACCTACACAGTATTTCAGAAGGTGATAGCTAAGACCTTAATGAATGACAGCTATTTGCGATTTTCTCAAAAAAGTTTTTTAGTGTGCAAAAAACTCGCAATGCAAAAATCATACATTCTTCAAATATCTGTAAGTTAACAACCAAACAAGGTATCAGAAAAGGCCAAATAGGTGACAAAGGGCATGCTTTCTTCTTTAGTTTGCTTTTTGAATCATTACTGTATGTTTAAACGTAACATCAGGAGCTTGGAAATACGAAATTTATTTTTATGGTGACCTTTGGACCTTACCTTTGGACCTTTTGACCTTACCTTTGGATTTTTGGACTTATCTCCTCTCATCTTAGACGCACACACTGAAGAAAGGGAACAGGCGGCCACGCCTCCTCGCTAACACGGGAATACGTCTTTTCCTGGGTTCTCATTCTCGATATAGGGGAGCGGAGCCAATAGCGTAACTTGGTAAACTCGTTGAATTGATACTACCACAAATGCATTTGCAGTATCTCCGTGGCTTTCCACGGGCCTCTCGCCCCAATTTGGTTGGTATTATGATTTCTCGCTGACCACGGAACTGAGATGATACCAATAGCCTCAAAGAAGTTCAAACAATTGATGTGTTGTGTGACCGAGAGAGTCTTGCTACTTGTTGACGATTTGTTCTTCGGCCTCACGCTTCACTGCAAGCAACCCAAGAACCAACAGTTCATTCCACATGTTTATTTATTTAATTGTAAGAAAATGCAAAGGTTGAAAATAAACTAAAACCGGCTTATTGGTTGAATAAATATGACATTAAATTTAGGTCAAATAAATTAAAACAAAAAACTTAAAAAACAGGTTTGATAACTATTAACTTATAGCCTCATTATACACAATAATTTATGTGATCATAAAAGCTTGTCCCGAGGTTTACGTAAGTACCTAGGAATTCAATTAAACTGAAAATTTAACACAATTAAACTCAGCAGATCAAGTTAGTCTATTGAATAGGTACTAGTTAATTTACACAAGTAAATCGCGCGACAAGCTTTTATGATCATATAAATTGTGTTTAATGAGGCTATAAGTTGATAGTTAACACTCTAAAGCAACATTTTATTTTCTTTTTTTCAGAACCTTTCAATAAAAGCTTTTTTTTTAGTTTTTTTTGTTATAATTTATTTTTTACTTTTTAGTTATTAACTTGCATTTATATTAAACAAAATTTTTATTTACTCTTGGCAAGCCCTTTTATTTGATACCCATAGTGCAGAGGTACATTAAAAATAACTATTTCGCCATCTTGGATGGTCCATCATAGTTGATTTAGAATGACGTCACATTATTTTTCGAGTCACTCTCAATAAGCTCTTTCATTGTGCAAAAACTCTCTTCTCTCAGGTCATAAACAAGGTTCATGCAGTGATAAAATAACTCACCGACATGGAATAGTATATTTTCCCCAAACTCCACACTACAACAAAACACATCATCGTATTATATCTAAAAATACATATTATTTGCCATCATTTGAACGACAGTTTCTAACTTAGAATTTGTGCCATCCTGATATCCACTCATTTTCGTAGATTTCTTTTTATTAGACATCATGAAAACCTTAAACTAAACAAAAATATAGACCTACTCTAACAAAACATAACCTTAAAACTATGTTGGTGTTAGAGTTCACTAACGACACGAGTTTAATCCTATTACTTTCCCAAAGTCACTCCAGCACGCCAAAGGTTCCTCTACAACTTATTATTGGAAAATCCTTGCCGCGGATCTTCTTTACCACATACGTCACTGTCCGGTCTACCCTTCGTGGTTGCTCGGTGCACCAGCGGTTCGTTAGCTACCCCCTAACCTCATATCGATGTCGACACAACCTGGTGATGACCACTGCGTAGGTTGTATAAAGGAACTCGTACAATTCGATCCAGAATCTCCTGTGACTGCTGCCAGATTCTTACTTACACCGCAAGCCTCTAGCTGAGCGCCAAATGCAAAAACTCTCTTCGCTCAGGTCGTCAGGTTCATGCAGTTATAAAACAACTTGCCGGCTTTGAGTAGTATATTTTCCTGAAACCCTCACAACAAAATTCATCGTTTGACTAAAAATGACATCAGTGGGTCTATTGTCGGTGATGACATTCCTCTCATTAGATTGTCATTCCCCTTAACATCTACTGGGCGTTCTCATATCAATATGGATACCCATATTGTAGAAATGCATTAAATAACTATTCCACTATTGGATTTAGTACATCATACAGCTTATCATGCATCTTCATCCAAACTAAACGTGTATACAAAATTTTAGCTCAATCGGTTGAAGATATCTGCTTCAAAACTGAGTTGCAAGATTCCTCCCGAACAAGCGTACATACATTGTAAGTTAAATAAAAGCTTTTAAAATAGGTTTGTGTCACATTGTGTATCTATTTGGCCTAGGATTATGAAAAAATATATAACTACAAGGTTTGGTTACTTTTTTTGTAAATCGCAAAAAAGGACTGATGCCATACAGTTTTTTAATACCTAGGGCCCGTTGTATAATGCAAGTTTAAGCTTCAGTTTAAGGTAAGCCGACGTTGAACTACGTCAGTTGCAAAACGTCCATTGTACAATGCTCACTTAGCTCCCGACCCAAAGCTTAGCACGAGCTTACGTAAACCAAAGCTTAACCCGAGCTTAGCTGAGGTTTAAGCCTAACCTGACACAAAAATGACGCGTCAAGGAGAAGCTCTCAAATTGTGTGTCGCTTTATTTTAGGTTATATTTTTTGAAAGATGTATGTCTACTTTACAAAGAAAGTCTAATTTAAGAAAGACAGCAAATAAAATAGCAGAGATAGAAACGGCCGCTGCCCAAATTTAACACAAACCGTCACAGTGACAAACCAGAAGAGGTTATTTTTTTAGATAATTATGATAGACGGATTGCTACATTAGTGTCAACCGTAGTGAATTCTATTATCAAGCAGGCTTAACTAAGCCGACGATTGTACAAAGAATGTCAACGTTACGCCTAAGCTTAGCAAAGCTTAGGTTTAATAAAGCTTGTGTTAAACCCGCATTTGTACAACCGGCCCTTGATAAATTATGTTAGATAACTTTTGCATTTTTTTATAAAAGTCTTATTTGGAGATGTTTAAATAAATTTTTGATCCCTTCTTTCACGTATCTCGAAATATGTGTGCATGTCTCTACTCTAACGTACGTTGCAAAAGATTTGAGAAGTTTTTCAAAAAATTAAAAAAATATCTCACAATAATATATTAGAAACGTAACAAAAACTGCAAAAAATAACAATATTTCTTAATATAAAAATGATATTAAAGTATTGCTAAAGGGCCATGAAATTTTCTCGTAATGCTCCTCTTAGGTTTTGGACAGATTCTAAATCAACTTCTCTGATCTTTAGCAATATTATTCTTCTTAACTGCTGTTCGTTTTGAGCTTCTCAGCCATTGTTATAAACTTTGCCACTAAGTTGAGCCCAAAAAGTTTCGATAGGTCTTGCTTGAGGAAAATTGGGAGTGTTGTCGTTTCGTGGTACAAAGGTATTCCGTCTTGTTCCTTGTTCTAGCCAGTTTCTCGTACTAATGACTTGATGCCAGAACTGGCCAAAACATTATGTTGTCATTAGCATGGTGGGTATTAATAAAATTAAGTAGTTTAGGCAAACATCTTTGAGTATAGACTTCTGCGGTAACCGCTTAGGCCCTAACGCATCCAACGCACGGCTGTTAAATACCGTTGTCTGAGATAGCGCACCACACTAAGACTTTGTTTTCAAACTCTTCTTTTCGTTTAAATTTTACATTATCTGGACAGACTTCAAAGTCTTTTTTACAAAAACCATCATTACCTCTGATTTCTTAGTTCGAAAATGTGAAATACTTTTCATCAAGAATAATTTTTAGGTTTCCAGCAAAATGAGTACAACGTAAATTGCGACAGCATTCAGGAATTCTTTCTAACTGATTTGGGGACTTTGGAAATTTTCTTCTTTTTTGGAATTTTAAGTTATTTCCCTTAAATTTTCTACAGCTTGTGCTAGCATTGACGTAAAAAAATGGGTCCAAGTTTTCGTGTTCAAGTTCCAACTCGATGTTCACTTCTGTTGACCATTCTGCAGCATTCAACCCTCTTGGACGTCCACTTTTTGGTAAACTTATACAAGGAATACCTTCTTCGCATTCACGGATCGCTCGATAAATTGTGGCAACAGAAATCTTTCGGTCCTGGCATAGGCGAACTATTTCTTTTTTTTCAAGTCGTCCAACTAGACTGTAAATACCCTTCCGAATACCTAATTTGTACGACATTTTGACAACTTATATCATAACCAAAATGGTTTTATTGTTACGCTTAGATGTTGACTTGTTACCATGGTTATGATTTCTGAATTGTTTCCAACGGTGAAACTCCCTCCCTAGTTTTGAAAGAAGGATCCGTGTCATCTCTACACCAGCTATCGTAGTATATAGTTGCGCACAAAATGAGTTATAACATTGAAATGGCTCCAGTTGAGTTCTTAGTTGGAGAAATCCTCCCGCACATTATGCGAAGTATACATGTACGAAATACGGTAAAGCATGCTTCTCTCTACAGTAAAACAGGCACGATACAGACTAGAGATTGATCACAGACCACATAACGAATCGACTCTATGCAGAGAACCAGTTCGCCCGCTTCTAGTATAAGAAAGATAGTCGCGAGTGGATAATTGGTGGTTGATGTGGCATTTGATTCACGGCAGTAGCGATTGCATATAATTTCTCTCCCTATAGTGATATGAGTGGTCACGGATGTGTAGGTATATATGTATGTATGCTGCGTCCGGAGTATGGCCCATTCCTAACCCGTGTGCAGACTGCATAAGCAGGTTCGCAATCGGAACGTTTTTCGAATGGACGAAGGCAAACTTCAAACGGTACAGTGCCGGCAGGAGGACTTGTTAAATAGGTCCCACACCAGTTGCAATCTTCAGATTCTAGGTTTTCTTGTTGCAGGGTTAATATATCTACGGTATGAGAGATTGATACTGTAATGCCCAGTTGTCTCGAATTTATTAGACTTACATTTTGGGAATCAATCAATTGTAGTGAGAAGGAGTAAGAAATGACAAATTATCGAAGCAAAGTGAAACTGAAATCTCAAAATCTAAAATAAAAAATTATGTTAACTTTGGCAGTTTGAATGTAAGAATGAAATGGTCAAAGTCTGTGTCTGGTAGGTTCCTGTAGGATAATCTAAATTCATAGAATAATAGTTTGGTTGTCCAGTATAAGATTAGGTAATTGAATACCTACCCAAGATTTTTCATCAAACATTTATTTATTTGTTTTTCCCAAGAAATAAATCATGTCTTAATTTGAGTCACGTATTTTTTATAAAAACGTGTTGCTGCAAATGGAATATCTATTTATATATCTTGCGTTTCAAATAAAAATAACAGATCATTGCATGCTGCATAATGTTTATGTATTACAGTATATTTTGGGCATTCATTTTCATTTTCCTCTTAGTTTTGAACAACACCGATTTTCGAAACAAATAATATGAGTCAGGTATCGTTGAATTCACAATAAAATTCTGCCTTGCGGAAGTATTATTAAATTATAATTACAGACATAAACCTCATTCCGTACTTTCCCTCTCCCCATCAAGACTCTTGACCTTATACTAAATATGTGCAATATGCGATAGATATGATTACCTTGCTGGCTGTGTAGGAAAGCTTAAATTAGCGGAACAAGCTTTTGGTAGGTGCAGTTATCAGTTGCCAAGCAAGACAGGACAAAAGACTAAGATGCAACCACTGCTATCAACGTCTATGCCACACACACTATAACTCTTCTAGCATATGGTCTCTCGCGTTCCATAGAAATAAAGTACCTATTGTACTTTCTTATGTCTTCTGCATACTTTTCTACGGTCCTCAAACAGTTTCTCGAGACCTATAGTACAACCGGACCAGTGTTCATAATTTTGTTTATGAACCCATGAAGATAATGAAAGAGTACGCAGAAAACATTTAGACTAGAAATACAGCAACTTCTGTTTTGTATAGAAGATGGACTGTGCTCACGAGGACTGTCATGGTATGGTATAGCAGTCGACATAGACAATTTTTAGTTCTTTTTGGAAAAAAACATGAACGTACAGTCCCTAGATTAATAACGTTTAAAGTGTAAATCTACTTTCAACAATTTCAAGAACCATGAGCGATAAGATAAGTAATCAGATTTGTCGCCTACTAATCGTGTCTGGGGTATGATAGACCAAATGATGAGTCAGTTATTTCATCCTGAACTGGATAAAGAACGACTATACCATAAGGTTACATTGTCGTGAAAACTTCTCCATTTTGCGTAAAGCTTAAAGTCTTAAAAGGTACCGACTCTTATGCCCTGCTCATATTAGATCCCTTTCACATAAGAGCAACCGACTTAATACAACTTTTTGATGGTGGAATTCAATCACAAGGCTATCTATAGTTCTGATGCTTAATTGTGGGAACGTGCAAAAAATATGAAAAGGTAAGAATTTCTAGATTTTTTAGCTGTTCTATATAAATACCAATCTTATGTGTGCTTGATAGTGTTTGCTTATTTACCCCTATGTTTAGTTGTTCATCTGAGGACCGTACCTTTTTGCTAGGATATCTAAAGCTCCGAACGGCCCAACCCTCCGAAATTCTGCATTTTATACAAACTGCCCCTAACTTTACCTCTTTAGTACAATGGACTAGTATCACGAGGTTAAGAACAATTATTTAATTGTTATAACTGCTTAGTGCATACAAAAATAAACGTACTGCTGCATTTCGCTACTTTCTACATAATTTTGTTTTTTCGTAATTCCATTCTAAAGTTTAAAGAAAGGAATTCAAATTCAGCCAATCAGTGCCAACCGCGCGAATCATGAGCAATGCATTGTTGCCAAGAACAGCTCCGACTCGCAGACGGGAACAGAAGACACAATAGAGATGAGACAAGACAATAGATGAGCCAGCCCGCTTACAGCTCCGGCATTTCGCGCGCCATCGGAATGCGGCAACACAGCACACATATCTGTCTTTTGATTGGCTGTTCGCCTTTAGGGCAGTCACGTCACTGTCCTAGGAGAATTCAAATATTTTCCTTATTTTCACGGCTTTCCTGCGCCCAAAAAGATCGGAGAAAAAAATGAGATGCTTTTTATGACGTACTCTATCATATGCATCAAAAAAAAAAAATTCATTATACTATTCCATTGTGGTTAAGCTCTGCCTTTGCCATTGTTTGTGTATTATTCTAGAGAACAGCTTAATAGTTAATTTAGGGTCCGCCATATATTTTCATAAAGCTATTACTGCACAATGGTTCACACCAGAATGAAATAAAGACTGAAATTATGTAGCTTAGATGAAATATCTCATACTTTCAGTGGGATACTGAATTTCTCTTACGCTACTTCGTCCCAACATATAAATAATATCTTCTATCATAAATATACGCCACACGGTTTATCAAAAACTCTTGTTCGCCGTGAAACATAATGATGACTTGAGCACTATGGTACATATTGTATATATACTTATTCTTTTTATTCTTAATCGTTACTTTAAGAACCGTATTTTGGACAATCTAACTTGTTCTGACAATCCCTAACTTGTCTTAGCAGCTGGGATAGAATGGTCAGCCACAAAGGCTGCCTAAGTGCAAAAGAAAGAACGGATTATGATTTGGAGTATCTTACCAACTATTTCCATATGCCTCAATTTTATATTAAAGCTATTCACCGTTTTTGGAAGTTTACTTGCCAACTACTGATGCAGTGGCCAAGCTTTGCTTTTACAATGTGAGATTGGAATAGGTAGTTTGGACAAGTCTTAGAATTCTGCTTAAGGACGGTTTACAGCCCAATTCATAAACCACCATATTTTATTGAAGCTATCATCCATTAAGCACTCTGTGTTGGAGAGTACTATCACGCACCTCGATACAATCTTCATATCATATTTCCCCCAATTTATTGAACAAAGAGCCTATTGCTGTCGTAAAACTACACTCAAATCGACACTTAAGGCCCGGTCAAACAGAGGGTGGTCTAGAACGCGGCGTTCTGGCGTTCTAGAACGCCGCTTACAGCGTTCCGTTATATTGAATTGGACTGGTCAAACGCGGCGTTACGGCGTTCTGAACGCGGCGACACGCCGTTCTCTAACGCCGCGTTACAGCGTTCTGTTTGTACCAGACAGGTCTGTTAGACGGGTTGAGTAAAAGCGTCACGCCAATTTTTGTCAAGATGTCGAGTGATTCAGATATAGATGAACTTATACTTTTTTTCGCATTATCACGTTCCAAAAAAACAAAAAACCCTATGTCATTTGCAAATTTTGTTTGGAAATACAACGTGGCGTTCTAACGCCGTGACAGAACGTTGCCTACTACGATGGCTTGGGCTCTTTTTGAAGGGTTGATACTGAAACAGACCGCGGTGTAGAACGCGGCGTCAGAGCGGTCAAACGCGGCGTCAGGGCGGTCAGGACGCCGCGTACACTGGACGTCATATAGACCAATTTTCTTCAAGATCTCAAGTGATTCGGATGTAAACATGTTTTTGTTGTCGTATAAACGAGGATTTCGTGTCGTATAAACAAGGATGGTTTCAAACAGATTCAATCAACTCCTCCGTTATCCTGATACCTAGAACGCTGGGTGTTCTTTGTAAAATCTGTATCAAAATATAACGCGGCGTTCCACGTGCACTACGACCGTTCATGCTCTGTTTGCCGGGTTGATACTGGAATAATACAATACAACGGAACGCTGCAACGCGGCGTTCTAGAACGCCTAACGCCGCTTTCTAGAACGTCCTCTGTTTGACCGAGCCTTTAAAGTCCTGAAAATAGTCATTGTCATGGTATAATGACAAGTCATATATAAAATAAATAAGCTCTGTTGCCTGAGCTTTCGAATCAATACTACTAATATAACGCACCTGTTCTGTGTTGGTATTAAATCACAAAACTACCTACAGTTCGGATGGTATTCAATAAGAGAATACAGAAAAGTTGGAAAGCAGTCAAAACATCTACCACCATGACAAACGATTGGTTGAGCCTATGAAATTCGTTTCTTTACTACCATTTCAGCTTTTACTTTGAATAACCCCCTTCTTCTCTATGATATCCAAATCTTAGGACATACTGATGGTTTCAGGCACCAGCTTTAACTTTAACAGATTTTCTCTAACTTTACTTCTTTATAGCAGCTTTACCTTCGTGATAAGACTGACAAGGTACAAGAAAAATATATTTTAGGATTATACTTGAGAACAGCTTACTGACCAATACATAAACCACCATATTCTCTCGAAAGCTATTACCTGGGCAATGATTCAAGAGTAGGAAAAAATAAAGACTGAAATTATATAGCTTAGATAAAATATCTCATCATCTCAGGAGAATATTCAGTTACTGTGATGGGAGTACGCCCCTGCACGTCGATACCATCTTCGCTCGGTTTTATATCTCCCACGATTTATCGGAGGGCTTTTGTTGGCCGTTTTGTTTTTCTGCAAACGTGCCGTCTCCCCATCCTTTCGACATGTCGAGATGCGCCACCCATTCGAACCTCGCCGCAGCCTACCTGTTAAGCAAACCAACTTTACTGTTTTTGCATACATACACACACGGACAGACGAAGGTACTGCGATAACAATCGTACTACATAGTCATATCGTCATATTATTATAGCAAAGAGTAGGTAACTAACAAGAGGAGACAGTCAGACAGAGCGAATAAAATTAGACAGAGATAGAGCTACACCCAAATTTAAAGGGCCTCGAATTCGCCCGAGCTGACCCGAGCTAGTTCGGTGTCAAGCGTTGCCACATTGAGATTTGTATTCGCATTTCCTGCGACGTCATTATGTGGGAGATTGATAGAAAGTAGAAACACTTCGTAGCAATATTGATAATTTAGATATATTTTAACTCTTTTTTTATTGACCAAAATAAGTAGGTACCTATCTAAATATACTTTCATTCATAATATTCAAAGATGCGTTTGCTGATGGTTAATATTTTATTATGTCATTATACCACATCAATATTATAACTTTAGGACAGAAAAAAGATTTGAAGCTAATGATCAAAGCAGTCGATGCCGATGACAGAATTCAAAAAAAAGAAAAAAAGATTTCGTTTCACCATTGGAACATACCACATTACAATATTGTTTTTATATATATATTAATACAAAAATTTACTGGTATCTTTACTTAATATCATATCTGCTAATTCTCCTGAAGTAAATATAATCAAAAATACACAATGTAATGGACCTAAAAATGTTTACGATAGACCTACAAGAATTGGCAACGGCGCATCGATTCCACGTTCCACGCCAAACTAAGACCAACCGCCGTCCGGCATTGCGTTTGATTTCGTATTGCGTTTTGTTTGTGATTTCGATTTGTATCATTGTGTTTTTAAAAACTTTTGTTTTATTAATTTGTTCTGTTTGTTTCTTAAGATATGCTATCACCTCCTCAATATGTGTTTTAATTCCTTGTTGCCTTTTATTGCAACAATCTGGTCCATACATTGAATAACATGCGTAAAACATACATAAGCGAACTGTGCTCTGACAGCTAATAGACAAACATTTAAAAGATATTGTCAGAGATAGGTATTATAATTTATACTTTGATAAACGTCACAGACGTCGCGAAAACGTCAGTAAACAGTAATAAACAGTTTTTTTTTGTTGTTTGGTGCATTTGGTTCAACTTATGGGCCAGTTTTTGGCAATAATTTGGAAGAAATAAATCACAGGATAAGTTTCAGGACCCATATTCCTTGTCACTAAAATATTCATGACCCAAAAGAAATTTGCTATTTTAACTCCAAATTTTCCTAGTTTGGCACTTTTTGACGGTCAGATCTTTAAAAATTACAACTGTTGTGCAATCGTTCATATAGAGTAATGAAACAGAATTTACTTAAATGATTTATTTATTTTCAATCCCTTCAGGATACATTCCGTTTTGAGCCATATTAAAAGTAAGGGTATTACTGAAAAACGGAAATGGCAACATTGCTTTTTCCCACTAATTCAGGTATTGCGAGTCATCTGGCAACTACTGCACACCCAAATTTAAAGGTCCGAGGTCAATGGGAGCGGATTGCAAACATAAAAGGAATTCCGCCGGGTGTCTCCTCTTGTTAGTTACCTACTCTTTGATTATAGTATAATGCCAGGTCTATACCAAAGCAACGAAACAAAAAAATGGAGTCAAGTTGGTTAACTCAGAAGTTTCGACACATAATGGTGATACAATTTTATGATTTTCCCATTGCATGAAGCTATAGTCTGAGATCCCTTGCAACTGAATCATCCAGTGGCGGATTTAGAGGGAGGCGAGGGGGCGTACGCCCCCCTAGGGCTGTATGGAAGAAATTGTATTTATATAAATACCAAAATTTATTCTTATTTTTTGGTCTTCAGGCCGCGGCAGCACTGGTCCCCCCTAGAGCTTTTTTTTGGCTTTTGCCTTTTTGGAGAAAATTATAGCGCGACCACTTGGGTCAATTTCCAGCCCATGATGAAATTCGAGTGCCGCCAACACCGACTGTACTATAGTGCCGCACGCCTTCACCCCTCCCCCTTGAAGAAATCCTAAATCCGTCCTTGAAATCACCGCCCGCCTGCCCGCAAAGAAATATCCAACACAAAAACTTTCGTAAACAGTTTCTTGCATCTTCCCCCGTAGGAACTGCAAGCTTGAACTGGACGAAATGGAACAATTAGGAACCCCAAACCTTCTGAAAACGAAGTTTGAGCTGTTTTTACATTTTTAATTTTGTATTATTTCTGCGCCGCCAATGACATGACTTCTAATAACCATATGCGTTTTCCATGCTCACCACGGTAAAAATAATTTGTCGGAATTTCAAAGCTGCAGAACGATCTGAAGTAATACTCATATGTATACATGACAAAAAGCCACTTGGTTTCCGTAACTGGCAAGGCAATGTTAAGATGGACCTAAAAAAGTATATTATGTCGCTACGTCTTTCTTTCACAGGCCACTGGACAGCCTATTATGAATACAAAAAACTTTTCAGTTTTACAACCCCCCATCCCCCAACTACACCAACTTCATCCCCACCAAAAAAAGGTACAAAACGTCAGAAACCCCTAAAACGCCTAAAAACGAAGTGTGAGCTTTTTTATATGTTTAGTTTTTTTCATTATTGCAGCGAAGCCACTAACAGCTAAAAACGATACGCTCTTTCCATTCCCGCCATGGCAATAATATTGTGTTGAAATGTCATTAAAATAATTCAATAGTTTCCGGGATAAACAATACAGAACGATCTCAATACTCGTATGTATACATCAGAAAATTCTAAGTTACTTGGTTTCATTCGCAAGGCAATGTTTGGAATCCACCTAAAAAAATATACCTATTGTGCCCCTAGGACTTGCTTTCACTGATCAATGGATAGCCTATTCATCATCATAGTCACAATGTCTTAAGAGACATGTTGTGAACTCGTAAAATGCATTTACACATTTTACGAGTTTCTCTTGGGATATCTTTAAGATCTTTAATGCACTAGTTTCCCATTTGCTTTCTGCATCCTCATGGCGTTGACTACATGGTATCTACTGGTTCATCCGCCTTTAGGGGCAATTTCTCACCCCAACGACAAGAAGGTGTCCTGACTCTTCTCAACTCGTCCACCCGAAGCTGTTGGTTGAGAAGAGGTTACTGCTTATACCGACAGTATAGTTAGGCGTTCCTTTTAGTCGCCTTTTACGACACGCAGGATATACGATGGGAGATAATCTAACCCGCCCCCACACGGGTTGGATAGCTTATTATGAGTACAAAGAAAGTCAGTTTTACAATTCCCCATCCCCCAACCACCCCAAATTCACCCCCCCCAAAAATAAGTACAGGCAGGTATTTCCAAAATTCTAGGAACATCACCTACTACGACCCCACGGCATGTCGCTACCCAAATTTCGTCACAATCCATGGAGCGGTTACTGAGATTACGAGGCTAAAAAAACGCTGACAGACAGACAGACCGACAAAAATGAGTGACGTGGATTTTCGTCATGTAGGCATCATAAAACGTTCGAAAAGCGTATTATCTCAAAATTGAAAATTTTCGCGATCGAATACAATAAATACTCCCCTCATCGGTGTGGGAAGTAAAATCCAGTTTGCGAATACAGAAATAAGTATCGTGCATAACTGATCTATATAGATAATATCATATCCGTTGCTGTCATACAAAGCTGCTCATGTATCACGTGTAGGGTGTAAACAAAATAAATGGTTATTCTGGACGTGTCTTATGAACATTTAATAAGGTAGTAATTCAATCGATAAACAGGTGACCAAAATAAACTAAGTAAGAACACAATGAAACATATAAACAATAACATACAAGAACCACCTAATTTGACATTAATAAAAGCTTGGGCCTGTATCAGGAAAAGCGCTTGAGATGGCACATCTGGAAATTAAATTAGAAAATGTACCTAAACTACTCCCCGAACCAGTTTCGTCCAACATTCCTTCTCTTGGATAACTTCGACGCTGTGGAGCTACCGGGGGATCTGTTTCCCGACAGCTACAACCTAAATCGTTTCAAATCTAACTTGCACCGACACTTGAGCCGTTGAAAACCAGAACGGTATAAGCCCCCTTTTAAAAAAAACGCACTAGAGTATGCACCGAGTCGTTGAAAAAGTTCTGTGTCATGGAATCTTTATAATAATCTCTCCTTATATAATCCTCCTTATACAATCATTTACAAGGAAACAGTTGATGAATAATTTCCATTCTCTTCCACTAAAATTACACCAGCCGGCAGGGGCAGAAGCCCTAATACTTACACAAAGACGTCTTACCAGTCTCAGATCTGAAGAAAAGGGATATACTATCACTACCACAGTTTAGTGAACTGTTACCATTCATTTTGCACAAATTTAAATACTGCAAAAGATGTGGAGGACATTGTTTTTCTTGTAGGTATTGGTTTTTCTTGTAGGTATTGAATATGGTGAAGAAACAGAATAGTCAACATTATTTTATTGCATTTTTCATAGCCCAAATTAAATTTAAGTAAAAAACAGTGCTTCATTGTCTATAGTGTAAGTCACCACGTCTTTACTTTTTAAGGCAAAATGGTGTAAGTCCTTTGAAGTAACAAAAAATTGTCACTTTTGTGTTATTTCACACTGTAATCTGTAGTTTATAATTTTGACTCAATTTACTTCTTGAAATCACTTTTGTTTCATACAGAGGGATTTTTAAAATTGTACTTATCTTTGCAGCCAAATATCTCAGTTCGCATAAAATGTGACTTACACCATTCTGGTTTTCAACGGCTCACTTATCCTCTTGCAGTGCTTCTTCAGCGCCACAGGCTTTCAGCTTTTTCAGGAGCCTGACCATAAAAGAAAATTTGCCACCATGTACATACAAGTATAGGAACAATTTTCCGTTCACTGCAGCACGTGTCGACGGAAACAGTAAGCATCCGCCATAGGTTGAAGAGTATTCTAATGTTCTTCTCTATACAAATAGTACCGTTAGATGTCGGACTTTTATCAAGATGGTCAAATGTAAATTGTGTAAGAGATCTTCGAACTTCAGATCTCCGTTCAGATATACCCTTCATCTCGAAGGTAGTACCAGCTCAGCGAATCTTTTCAATGCTGGGTACACTATATGAAACCGTACTGATAGATATGTAGCAGATAAGCGTTTTATATCGGAAGGAATACGAATGTCTGCTAGTAGTTTTGGTTACAAACATACAATCATGTACAAATTGTTGAAATTGTGGCATATATGTACATATCTACTTGATTTGTTTTTGCACAAGTTGACAACTTTATCAATGTACATTCACTTGAGTAAAAAATTCAGTTTCTACATCAATCGCGGACGTATTAGGCAACCTGACCAGAATGGTATCACACTTCATTCATGGTTGTTTTTCCTATAACGTGGCTGAGCATTATAATGCTTTATAATGTAATTACAACTGATATAGTAATTAAAATAAATTGCATGTTTCATTATATTTCCAGTTATGTTTTTAAATTTTCCATTTACTATTTTATATACATGGGTCCAAAGACCCATGTATATAAAATACTGCATATAGAGTTCTATGAACTAGATTTACTGTTTTTGTTATGCCTTACTTTTTTTGTCTTTTGCACTTTTAGAAGTTTAGAAGTCGGTTGGGATACATTGTGGGGACATAGTGCATAATGCTGTTATAAATTTGAAAACCGGTGCATGAGCGGCGGAGTAATTAGCAAAAAATAAAAAATTTCAGTTATTCCTCAAATTTCGCTTTTAGGCGTTTTAGGGATCCCTGATCATTTTCTACTTTTTTTTTTTCATAATAGTATATTCTATTGACCTGTGAAAGAAAGACCTGTAGCGGCATAATACACCTTTTTAGGTGTATCTGGACATTACCTTGCCTGTTACAGATACAGATGTATACATACGAGTATTGCTTTAAATCGTTCTGTATTGTGTAATCTGAAAATTAGTTGATTGTTCTTAATGAAATTTCGGCACAGTATTTTTACAGTAGCGCATCATATTTTGGGTTAGACGGAGATAGATTTCAACAGCGGCGGCACGGCAGGGTCATGGCTATCTACATATAATATGAGCATAGAGATAAATAATATAGATCTCAGCATAAATCTGGTACTTTATGGGAGGTAAACATTAAGCACAACATAAGCTTTATGTTATCTTTAATGTTTACGTCCCTTTAACACCGCATAGGTTGAGTATTATTTCTTAATTCTGCCATGTTGTACACTTTTTTCTACTCCACTCCTGTCAGGGCGAATGAAACTATCCCAAAATGGCGTCGCTGACGTCAGATATTTGCACCGTGAGTAAGACAGCTGATTGTTTGTTGAGCCGTGGAAATACTATTAGGCCCAGTTTCACAATCGTTAGTTAACTAGTGGTCAAAAGAAAACTAGTGATCCATTTCATAATCGACGGTATACGTCAAAAGTTCTGGTCAACCAGTAGTTATGTTAACCCAAGGATGCACTATGGGTTATCTTGACGTTTATATTGTCAGTAGATGACAGCTTTGGAGGTTATAAAAACATCGATTTTAATACTGACGTCTAAGACGTCGATGGATTTTGATTATACTCTGTAATGACATAAATCAAAAATATGAAAAGAAAGGTTAGGTTCCTTTGTCAAAGGAAACGGAACACCAGTATGGCAGTGCTCTGAGTTCAATCTGTGCTGCCAACTTAAAGAGAAATAAGTTTTACCATTGGTTTTCTTTGTGAAACAGAGCTCTCCGATAACTACTGGTTAACTTCCATCTGTCGGTTAAGCGACTACCAGAGGATACCAATGATTGTGAAACTGGGTCTTAGTGTTCCGGACAACGAGAGAGAGAGAGAGAGAAAGAGATCACCTAGGACCTGAAAGGTTCTGAATTGACTCTGAAATTATGATGGGTATTAGTGGGCACAATGTTGCTGGACCTTACACCTATCTTACTAAGACATAGTTACTGGGAGACGACTGCAGGTAAGCCGAATTGTTGGGTCGGGTTGCTTTGCCTTTTGAGCAAAGTGAATGAATTGCCCAAACATCTGGTGGAAGTTCTCATAGGTTAGACTGAGTAGATCATCATCATCATCATAGTCGCAATGTCTTAACAGACATGTTGCGAACTCGTAAAATGCATTCAGTCGGAGCTAGGGTATTGCCGACACGAATATTATCAATAGTTTTGAGAACTGTAGCTCGCCATCATTCACGGTTTACTGTCAGTTTAGTGGCGCTCTTGATACTCATATCCAGCAACTGTTTCGTCGTATCCACCCAGCGTGTAGGGGGACGGTCACGGCGCCGCCCACTCGTGGCTGACCCTGAACTACAAGTTTCTCCATATTGAGTAGATACTTATCACCCATTAAGGGGGAATATTCTACTTACTCCGTATGCTGGGAGGAGGACGAAGCTTCGTTTAATTCCCTAAGCAGGTGTATCTCCACTTTAGGGTTCTTATATCTGGAACGACTGACGTGCTTTTCAGAAGAAGCACAAAACTCATTAAATTGGTGGAGTATACTAACTTTCATTCGGAAGGTCTTGCAGATCGACAAAAGGAGTCAAAGGTGACCTACTTGTCCCGCTTCACTAGCCCTTCATTACTATCCTGAAACATAAATCCACTGTTGTTGAACAACAAGATACGTTTGAATGAACAAGCATGTTGCCATAAAAGCTTCTCTTAAAAAAATGGATTGACCTTCTCGCCATCTGTTATGTCGTTTAATTTGTGTATGCGCTAAATGTCTGCGACGATCTATTACAAAAGCCAGCTCAATTGGAAATTATCTATGAAAACTCCTAAAATACATACAGTATGGAAAGGGCACATTGCGGGATAGATTAGCGTGAAAAAAATGTTACTCTTAATTTGAGAAAGAGTCGAGAATATTTGCTATTAATATCGTCTGTTTGGAAAGAGACTGTCATACGTCAAAATTTTCACTTCTTGAGGCTTTTGGTTTAACCATCTTGAAATAATGCATACTTTCTTGTGTAAAAACGTCATATCTTTATTTCGTGACGCAGCATTGAAGCAAGACAGCAACATTTCAGTTGTATTACAACCGCCGAACAGAAAGGCATACGTTTTTTGTTAAAAGACCATCACAAAACAAAATAACATATACTTTACGCAGTTCTTGGGCGCAAGAGTGTCATATTCTGAAATTGTACATTTCAGAATAAAAAGAAACAGGTGTGATAAAGACTGTCACAACTTAAAAAAAATTATAAAATAAAATATGGACCCATACCAAAGACACAAAATACTCAAACTCTGGGTATGTGTCGCTATATTGATTAACTCATAATTAAACCTCTTACTAATTGTTGATTGGAAAATAATTGCAGTGTCAGTTTCATAAAACATTAACGAGCTCTACATTATTTGAGATAAAACAGTCTTTTTCCAAACAGACGATATGTGCTCGAATGGTACTTCTCCAACTTCTGCTCCTTGGTATCTTTAGTATTGTACAATTACACTATAAACCCCAATAACGTCGTTTGTTTAAAAAAAATTGAAAATAAAATTAACATATGGCCTTTAACGCTGTTTATATAGTGCATCTCCCAATTTCGACGTCTCTGGTGTATACCTCGGTTCTTTGATCGACAATTCGGGTAGCTGTGAAAATGAGATTCGACGGTGCATTCAACAGGTACGTGTGGCCATGACAAAGCTTATCAAAATATGGCGTGACCATAACATCACTAAAGCTACAAGAATGTCGCTTGTTCAGTCTTTTGTGTTCTCCATGTTTTTGTATGCCTCGGAAAATTGGACTGTTAAAAAGGCAGATCGAGCTCGCATAGATTCTTTTGAAATGTGGACTCGAGGAGAATGCTGAGAGTTCCTTATACCGCCCATCGAACTAACGTTTCCATAGTGGATGAGCTCGGTAATCCAAAGAGACTCTCCTCCATTGTGTCGACGAGAATGCTTACATTCTTCGGACATATACACAGAAGCGATAATATGGAGAAACTTGTAGTTCAGGGTCATGCCTCGAGTGGGCGGCGCCGTGGCCGTCCCTCTACACGCTGGGTGTATACGACAAAACGGTTGCTGCTCTATCAAGAGCGCCCCTAAACTGACAGTAAATCGCGAACGATGGTGAGCTACAGTTCTCAAAGCTATTGATAACATTCGTGTCGGCAATACTCTAGCTCCGACTTAATACATTTTACGAGTTCACAACATGTCTGTTAAGACATTGTGACTATGGTGATGATGGTACCTTTATGTATATTAATAATAATAATAATAATATAACTTTATTTATCCTTGGCGGGGTGTCTGACAGGCAGGTACTAATCCCAACCAGTGAAGTATACAAATGAAAAGAACAAACAAATTACATAAACAAGAAGGTAAATTAAAACAAATAATATGTGACCTAGCTTAGGTTGATTTCGTTTGACAGAAACAGTTTTTTTACCTTATCTTTGAAGACTTGTGGACTGTATGTTTTTAAGACAGGTGGTATTTTATTGTAATAATGAGCAGCATTATAAGTAAATGAATTTTTATACATTTCTGTTCTGTGTTGTGGTATATCCAAGGTGTTTTGAACAAAGCGCAACGAAGTTTGATGCAAGGAGTTTCTAAAAACTAATCGGCTATTAAGATATGACGGTAATTGTTTCACTATGATACGATGTACCAAGCAGATAAGGTGTAATATCCACAGTAATTTAAACTTCAAAATTTTGTGATGCTTGTAAATCGGGGTTATATGCTGTCTACGCGGTGTGTTCGTAGCAAATCTTATACATGAATTATGTAGTTTTTGTAGCTTATTCATCTCAATGGTATTTAAGCAAGGACCAAAAACAACATCTCCATATTGCACTGCTGACATAACTAAGGATTCAATCAGCTTCAGTTTAGTTTCAGTTGACAGTATTAGTTTATAGCTATAGAGATGATTAAGCTTAGAGTAGGATGACTTCGTTATCTGTGTAACATGATCTTTGAACGATAACTTATTGTCAAACACTATACCAAGGTTTTTGACCTTGTCCACTACCGGAAGACCTTGATCACCCATAAAAACATCAAAATTAACCATAGTTCTAGCTTGAAAGTGGATGACGGCCGATTTGGTTGGATTTAATCTTAAGTAGTGACCTTCAGAGAAGCTGACTATCCTACTTAGGCCTGAATTGATATAATCTGAAGCTTGATTGACATCTTGAAGATAGTATGTGTAATATATCTGACCATCGTCAGCGTAGTAGTGACATTTGCAATAATTCAGAGCTGAAGGTAAGTCAGAAATGTACAGAGCAAATAGAGTTGGGCCTAAAATAGATCCCTGCGGTACTCCACAGCTAACGTCTCGAGAGTCGGACTTGAATTGCCATTTTCCATTACCAATTTAACCTTCTGTTTACGGCCACAGAGATAGTTTTCAAACCATTTTATATTAGTGAAATTAATGATATATCTCACAGACCGAGTCACAGACTAAAGCTCAATTTCAATACACTGTGCCTTATACATGATTATGTATAAGAATAAAAAAGAAAGAATAGAGTGCAATAGAGGAGGAAAACGTAATACACCATGACTGTCCAGAGAGGCAGACAGAGACAAACACCGCACCTTTTTAGAACGAACAACACACGCAGAGAATGAAGTGTGTCGGTGCAAGACCGATTCTTCAAGTGCACATATATATACGACATAAGGATAATATATAATTTATATAATGGCCCTTTGTCATAGCCAGGTTCAATGTCTGAATATACAGGCATGCTAAATGTTGTTTCGTACAAAAGGCGTGTGCTTTAGACGCAGTGGCGGAGAGCCTTGCGACTGTCGGGCCACCCGTAACAAGAAGAATAATAAACATCGGAAGTGCGGCATTCGTATCCATCTGCCAATGGGCAGTCTTTGGACCACTTAAAACAACGTCGAAACAAATGAAAATCCTCGTTAAAGTTAGTTACGATAGTGCTAACTACTGCTGGACAAGAATAACTTTTTGGACTAGTAAAAATGACCACATTATTCGTTACCTGACGATTTCATTGTTGTGTTCGGGTACACACAGAAAAATCTGTCGTTCTGTCAAAGACTTACGCTTGGATTCAATGGGACGTTACACTCAGCATTCCTCAAATACAGCGTTGTTTTATCCAATGGGAAGTGTGGATTCGTATCCATCTGCCAATGGGCAGTCTATGGACCACTTAAAACAACGTCGAAACAAATGAAAATCCTCGTTAAAGTTAGTTACGATAGTGCTTACTACTGCTAGACAAAGATAACTTTTTGGGCCAGTAAAAATGACCACATTTTTCGTTATCTGACGTTCTCATTGTTGTGTTCGGGTACAGACAGAAAAATCTGTCGTTCTGTCAAAGACTTACGCTTGGATTCAATGGGACGTTACACTCAGCATTCCTCAAATACAGCGTTGTTTTATCCAATGGGAAGTGTGGATTCGTATCCATCTGCCAATGGGCAGTCTATGGACCACTTAAAACAACGTCGAAACAAATGAAAATCCTCGTTAAAGTTAGTTACGATAGTGCTTACTACTGCTAGACAAAGATAACTTTTTGGGCCAGTAAAAATGACCACATTTTTCGTTATCTGACGTTCTCATTGTTGTGTTCGGGTACAGACAGAAAAATCTGTCGTTCTGTCAAAGACCTACGCTTCGATTCAATAGGACGTTACACTCAGCATTCCTCAAATACAGCGATTTTTATCCAATGGGAAGTGTATAGTTGGTAACGAATTATATCGTATTGTCGATTCAACTACAAGATGTCGTTGGATTCCAATGAACGATTCAATCGCAGCCTGTCGTTGAATCGAATCTGTGTTTGGTAATTGATTTTAAACTACTTTCTTTTCCTTGGACCAACACATTTTATTGCGAGGACAGCTGATCGATTCGTTTGGATGTTTAATTGTGTGATTTTGTATGAAGTTATAAGGTGCATGACATAAGAATTAGACAGATGCCTGCACCAGTTGTTGCATTTCTACCTGAAATATAACTGTCTGACTAAACTAAATACCTTCATTCAAATGTGGGTATTAGCTCTTCTAAGCCCCAATTTCTCAGTAGGTCCTCCATTTAATATATAACTGGACACATTTAAATCACACAATTGCTGATGCAATACGCAAAACCACGCGATGACACCACACGGCTAACACCGAAACAACACAACGAAACAACCTCGTCCATGTTGGCGGGTCCGCGCCGATAATAACACTGAGATGAACCCCTGTTCTTTCTTTTTACGTTCATTGAATCGAGACATCAGTCCGACCAAATGCTGATTATAGTTCAGCGAACAACAAGGGTTATTGAAACAAAATTAATTTTTATCAGATGAATTATCACGAACTGCTGTTGCAGTAATAATTTTTGTACATTGGAGTAGATTGTATGCTTGGCTTAAATGAAACATAGGGTAAATTTCGAAAACAAAAGGATGTTTTGATTGCATTATATGTCAATACTGGTAGATATTAGAAGGATTATACATATTGTTAGAACGAATATAAAATTATTTTGAATTTATTGGCGTACCTGTGATTACTTCGAATATACGGATTGAATTATTTCAATGACATGGATCTGAAATACCTGTAAATATATTCAAAGCGATGAAAAAACACCCAAGTACTAACAATTAATTGGAAACGCAACAGTATTTTTTTCTGTGTATACGCTTAAAAGTGTTAAACTATCCTCAGTGTCTTAATGATTATGGATGAACCCCTTCAAAATATTATTGGAAGTGGTCACCCATTCATTTTTCTTCTTACACAAGAATGATGACTACGGTACAACATTTGAGGTTAAAAATGGGTGGAAGCACAGAATTCAACACCACAGTAGAAGCCTAGAAACGCAGAAGGTGGAACTTTAAAGCAATCCTCATTCTTGTACAAACATTTTCCGTTTCTTGTCAAAAATAACGGCAAAAATTTGGTTTCCTTATTCGCCGTAAATAACAGATCTTCGTTATCGTAGCAGCCGCGGTACTATGGTATTTAGGCTCGCCTACGCGGTCTGCTCAGTTATAAAGAAAAAAATCATTACTTGGAATCATTAACCTATTTCTTATTAAAGAAGCTCAAAATAACGATAGCCACGAAATTCGTTATTTCTGGTGATCCAAAAGCTCCCTATTATTAATATTATTTACTACAGCGCCGTTGTTTTGTTATAATAAAAATTCCCTTTAGTGGTGTGGTGTGTTTGTTCTATTTTTGAGGTCACACAAGGGGTAACTCTTCACGAACGATAGCCAGTTTTATTTGCCTTGTAAATGTGTTGCAAATAAATAAACTAAACTAAACACAACTCTTCTCGGGCTTAGGATGCAGCTTAAGAAAGCTGTATTACACAGGGTGGGCCATAAAAATGTACGAATTTCAAATAATTGTGGAGTTCAAGCAGGGCCGCAAGTGGTGGGGATTAGTAACTCGGTTCACAGAAATTCATAGTAGCAATAAAGCAGGCACATATTTAGGGGAGTCTAGGTCTAATCCCACCGCTCAGAAATTCCCAAAATATTTTGGATAAAAGGCAGCTATGTGGACACCAGCGCGCGGGGCGGCGAGGTAAACTTATGTCTTATAATTTTAACCGATTTTAATTCGTTTGTCATTTTTTGTGATCTTGCTAATAGTTACTGACGAATTGGTAGAACTCCAGTCAGAGATATCGCTACTTTTAACTTGACAGAAATGAATTACTTTTTTATATTATTAAATGCGAAATTTTGTTCTGAACATAATAAGTTAATCTGATCGCTATAATAGATGCAAATAAAGAAGTTGGTATTGTCAGCAGATCGAAATGTCTTTATAATACCCCACAAAATTTTAATTAATCTTAACGTGTTCTAATTTGTCACAAATTTGATCGATTTCTTGACGATGTAAAAAAGTCCGGGAAATTTACCTTCGCAGCTTATTTTTTGGGAGCAGCATGGTTGTGCTCATTGTTTTTTTAAGAACAATCTCTTCCGATTGATCCATCAGCAAAGATGCTATGCATCCTCTTCTAGAGCATCTGTAGGCTACATCACGGGTGGTTTCTTTATCTCTTCGGAACGTATACTCTTCAAGGACTATTAATTTATTCCCTTTCACACTTAATATAGTCTCCATGATAAAAAAGTAGAACACAAACAAGACTCACAAACAGCAACTAAGGATTGCAAACTACTCAAACATTTTCATTAAGGGTAGTTTCATATGCAGAAGCCGGATAGCCATTTAAATAATCTAAGAAGTAAGCTACCGCAAGCCGTAAAAGGACAGATGAAGGTTCGCAAGAATAAAGGGATGTGGTCATTAGCAATATTCAAGCTTAATTTTCTTCCGGCGCACAAGTGACCGGTGCCGATGAAGACACCCTTTTTATAAACAGGTAAATATCAAACCGGGCGTGCTCGTGACCGATCACCTTATGAACCCCTCCCGAAAGGTGAAACAAAATTAAAAAGTGACACCCATAATATGGACCCCCAAAACCAAATCCTGGATACGTGCCTACAATAGAGCGTTTCACAGGTGAGCAGCGTGCATTTTGCGTTAAAGAACAGTGAGTCCTACGTTAACGTTTGGCGTCTATTTTGCGTTATGGATTGCTTGATTTAAATCAGAATCCAGCGGGGCACTCTAGGTTAGGAGGATCGGAAGAGACAGTCATTCCTGTGAGCAGTTCTGTAGAAAATGATATCGGATTATCTACTCGAAAGAGATCGGCACTAAAACTGCCGTATCGCTACGTCGCATTTTGAAGACGGATCTTAAGTTGCACCCATATAAGTCCAACATGTAAATTATACCTGTCAGTTGGAATTTACAATTGACGAGTTGGAAAATTAACTTGACCGTTTAGAATTATCACTTGACGCTCTAGAAGCTACAGGTGGAAAAGGTGTAGAATTTACCAAGAAATCGGAATATGCAATAATATATATGAATCACCCTGTATAAACGTCAAAATTTGGGTGAAAATGTTTTATTATTGCGGCACACAAGCAAAGTTTACAGAATATGTACTCCGTAAACTTTGACACAAGGCTTCATGAAACATTTTTTAGTTTCCGTCCGGGCACTGTTGGCCCAACTTGTATATGGTGTCCATACCCATTGTTTTGACTACATTGACAAGTAGATAAATAAATAAAAACTTCTAAAATGACATATGTGGTTGTTCTTTTGATCCTGTATCCAATGAAATAAAAAACAGTTTTCCAAGTAAAAATTGATTCATCAAGCTGCAGTGACTAAGGAAAATTGCTAGAGTTCCCAGCTTTATCGTATGAAGATCGCATTAGTGGATCAAGAGGAAAGCAATGTCGTGAACCTGCATTAGTGAGCTGCCAAGAAAACAAAAGTTATTAAAATATTAATAACTTTGAAGTGTAATGTTTCATGTCATTTAAAATTCCGGAAACACACAATTGCTGCAATTAGTGCAAGAGGCCATTTGGTCTCCATAAATAAGCAAATGCCCCTTTTACAGTAATGGATTGCAAATTATACAATTACATCAACTTGGACGATGATAATCATATCATACATCTATATATCTGAAACTCACTGCCATAATACAGGTGGCCATAGGAATATAAATGAATAATAAATGAAAGCAAAAGCTAATAGCTGAAAGTTATTTTGTAGAACCGTTGCTTAATTTAAATTCATAATAGCACCGTAAAGCGATGAAATCAATAGAACAGTAGGACAGTATAAGTGCAGATGATTTGTATTCTTGTATGTTAAGTAATATTTACAAATATTTTGTTTCTCATTTACCGCTTAACTACATTCTACATGCCACTCATCATACTAATAAAATTTAAATAGTGCAGCCCGCAAAACAAAGGATGGTTCTAAAATACAACGATGAAAAATCAAACATAAATATCAATGTGATGTATCAAATACAAAGGATTAGACTAATACTTTCTTGTGAGTCTAAGTGGGCGAACAGAACGAAGCGCTTATCTTCGACCTCCGACCATAAGATAGTACCGCATAGTACCCCAGCTACGGTCACTAAAAAAATAAACACACTGGCTTAGATCTATGTGGTCACAACGAAGAGGCCATCGTACAAGGGTAAATTCGTTGATGGACACAACGGATGCTATGGTCGAGGGTCAATGGTCGATGGTCGATCGTGAAGGGTCAATGGTCCCCGTTGTGTCCAAAGCCTTGAGCGGTGATCAACTAGTATGGATATTAACTTCCAGGGTTAAGCTTCTAATGTAAGTTAAAACAACAGAGATGTCTCTAACCTTCTATTTTGATGATGATACATAGAACCGTGAAAACTTCGTTTCTGTGGTAATAGGATCCTTGCACCCAAAAAAAAAATATTGCTTTAGAGCATTCATCATAGCCTGTCAAATATCATAAAATAGAAGTTTTTGATTTTTTAAGTTGCTTTTGAGACGTATTGCAACTATAAATTTGTACCAGTGAAAGCGGCGCGAAAACAACCTCTGACGTCACAAGACATTATAGTAATGGGATTTGAGATATCATAAACACTTTTTGGTCGACAATTTTGGTTACGACACTTGACGACTTGTCACATCACAAATCGCAATGGAAGAATAACACAAGATTGACGTAAACAAAACCTACCTTGTGTTTCTGTATAATAGAACAACATGTTGTTTTGTGCTTTTTGGGGTTGTGATTTATAGTTAGAGATGGGTTCAATAATGTCGATTATTGTACTATCTTGTGACGTCAGCACACGTTTTCAGTCACGTGAGAAAATTTGAAAAAGTCGTAAATTATAATTACAAATTTTTTCATCTGAACAGCATCAAGAGTGGAAGTTTTGTTATGGACAGCCTTTGAATACGTTTTTCTTTCCTCTAAACATACCCTTAATCCAAAGTTACGACCACTGCAAGTACCCTATTACAATTTTCCGTTTGTGTTGTTTTTTTTACGTTTTTATTCAACTGAGTTTTCAAATCTTCATTTTTTTATATTAATATTACCTTAGCATTTTGGCAAGTAGTATTATTTAAAACAACTCTGTATGAGTAACGTTTTCACAGTAGTTCTATCAGAAATAGTTTTTAATTGTAGTTCATTGTGTAGTCGTCTATTCAGTTTCCAATACTTTAATTTCGTTATAATATTTATATTGCCTACATGTGTAAAAAAGAATTCAGATGGATGAAGATGACTATACATTAGTTGAAACGTTGCATAAAGAGTAACAAGAAGTTTTAGTTTTAATTGACCTAGCCCTAAAGAATACCACGACAGATACCTTACTAGGTCAGAATCGCTTCTCCAGGAAGGATGTTTAAAGTTTCGTTTGAAGTCCTGCAAATAACGCCAATATGTCAACGAAAATAAGATTTTTGTACTGTCGCGATTTTTCTGATGTTTATCGACTTATGCTACTTGTCTTTACTTTTGTGTCAATTTGTTACATTTTTCAACCTTGTCCAAATAGCATTCTATCTGACTGTTCGCAACATCACCAAGAAAATTTATCCTATGGCCCCTGTCTAAATATTTTTGTCTAGATTTTCTTATACTACTCTATAACCCTTTTTACTTCCAAGACCATAAGCGTCAAGGGTATTGTAATCCCGAAAATTTTAGATTCGAACAAGAAGAAAACTTCAGAATCGCTTTATACCTCATTTGTAGGGGTATCGGGGAGGGTGGGTGATGGGTTATACTTTACATTTTATTGATTTTAAAGGCGAAATATAACTTAATTTTAATGATAAAGGGAAGCCCGCTAGGTATGACGTTACTGGCCTTTTCTTAAATTAACCCCACTTTACATCACTGATTTCAAGAACTAATCTCTTACCTGAATCATAATGGGGAAAAAAGAATAAAAAAGTGCAACCGCCTTCTAGTCGGCTGGTCTATAAAGTACGATGCATCGTTCGATAACTTACCATAATGCAGCGGTCAGATCGGCTGATGAATGCCCTGCAATTACTTGCGGGCATAGCTGGAGTTAATCCTCTTGTGGAAACACATCCTTAAAATATTAAATTACCTTATTAACTCCTATTTACCGGTGAGAGATGGAGAAGAGGAATCCGATGGTGCGCGCGGATTACGTCCGACGAGCTCATACCTCCCACAAATCGCGCCTAGTGCTTCTTACCCCAGTCGACAGGTATTCTGTGTAGTGTGCTCATTATGTATGTGTATACATATATGTTGGAGACAGATGCTTAATTCGGCCTATGCCCGAAATAATTAGACATATCGCGATTCGTTAATACCTTCGCTAATGTTTGAAGGTCAATACTGAAGTTGCCAGATGCCGAAACAATGAGCGATTCGGCGGGCGGATGCAAATTGCAGCCGCGGTTAGGGTATAATCTTATAAATCTTAAATGTGTCCATAAAAGATGTTGAAAGTTGCAGCGAGGATCCCTTATCGGCTTATCGGCCTACCTGTTTGGAGGTATTCTAAAAATTAATTTGGGTTTGTATAGCAAAATATTATATACAAATAATATGTGACAGGTCAAATTAACTTTTATCTGAAGCAACAACTTGGTGGCATTTACTTACCTACTTCTGTTAGTGATCTTGGAAACTATATGACATCATAATGACTTTATTAAATTACAAACCCAAAATTTTATTCGCACTTATTGTTATAGAGATTTTGCAATTGTCTAATTAACTAAATAGAACTTAACTAGAAAAGTTAATTTCTTGATACAGATTTCCATTATTTCAGGCAATTTCGACACTATCAACAATTATTGTGACAATTTTGATACTTTTTTGCAATTTTCGGAAGGTGATATTATACCTAATGTGCGGCTTTTTTTAGACTGAAACTAATAAGTTACCTTTTTTGATAGAGAAGTTAATAATAAAACAAAAACTATTGACGTTGAAAGAAAATTATTTTTCTAAATTGTTAATTGTTAATAATACATAACATTATGTAGAAACATGTTCTTAAATTGTCTTACGTAAATATATACATAAAAACCATAACTACTAACTAAGGTTCTCACCATAAAAATGACATACGCTTTTTATATTATATTCTAATCTACTTATCCTACTGTCATTGAGTAAACCTATTCTAGGATTAAAAAAATCTTGCTTCTTTTTACTAGTTGCATTTGGAGCGTGCTTTATTCTGACACTATTCATTCCAATGTATGTGTCTGTTTGAGAGAGACTCTACAAAAATAAACAATGATGGATGACTGTTATAAAAACTCTTGTTAAAGTGCGCATGAAATGATTCACATGCATTGGTAGTGCGAGATCTGTTGGCAGAGTGGTCTGCCCAAATTTCTGGAGGAAACTCAGAGTCCCCCGATATACAATTTTCGACTAAATAGTCTGCATATAAAGATACTATCCCATCTATCCCTAACAGAGGGTCATCCCCTGCAATTTCCATGTTTACCTGAAATGGAAAAATAACCAGCCGCTGCAATTTTCATATCCCGGATTAAGAATACTTGACCATCGCTGCAATTTACAATCGCCGGATTCGGCACCTGACCAACCCAATTTAGCCACGTCGCGAAATGCGCGTTTGTGCGTTACGCCATTGCCAATCAGAAAAAGATGGTTTGCACCAACTTGGTACATCAAGTGGCGTTTTAAAAAACTATACGCAAGAAATGAATCAATATAAATAATACAGTTGGACTTATAATTTTTAAATACTTTTTTTGTTGCGGCCTCCCCAAATGCATACTTCAACATCCTCAGATATACCAGTTAATACAAAATTCAGTTTGGGGAGAATTGCCGCAAAGGAATCTGATTCTTCTCAAGGTTTTATTCTATGCAACTATCTATGTTAGCCATGTGGAAACAAAAGATGCAAATGTGTAATGAGTAACATAAAATGTAATGTCATTCGAGTACTACTTTCGGAACAAATAAAAATAATAAATTGTTTGTATGCTATTTATTTATGACTTGATTGGTAACGGCGTAATGTAGAAATGCGCATTTCGCGACATGGTCAAAATACTTTGGTCATATGTCTATATATCTATCATTGTCTACCTGGCAAATCTGGTTTGGACAGATCACAAAATGCCTCGGGCCAAATTCGGCATCGGTTTCCAACCTGAATATATCTTAGTAAGTAATAATTCATTCAAAAAAATATATGAGTTGTTTAATATTCCATTTTCCATAAACCTGTATTCAGTTGTTTTTCTTCCAGAAAACAAATGAGTAACGAAGACATTTGACTTTTCCTTAAATAGCAATATACCCTTTTATTACGCTCATTTTAGAGGTGTTTTTCTCTGCTTAATGACATATGTCAAGAAAATGTTTAAAGAATTAAAACTTTATTAAGTTCATTACATGAATAAAGTTATTCTAGACATTTGCGATCTGTTCGTAGGCTAGTGAGTGTAAGAAAAACTTATTGTCATATGTCAATACGTCCATCATTGTTAATAAGTCGGTTATCGAAAATTAGAAATGGTTCATTTAACAGACTGTGAACGCATATAAATTTTGATTGTAGTTAGTTATGGCTGGGGCATTTTCTTGTGTTTGGGCACTAACATGTTACGACATTGAAGAGAAAAGAAATCTTCAGCCTATTGAAAGGATGTGTTGTTATTTTTTCTTGTTAGTCATTTGTTTTCTCAAACAAGAACAACTGAATACTGTCGTATTATGAGAAACACAATGTTAAACGGGGGAGTGGTGGGGGTCGACGGATTCGATACCATTTCGTCGGCGCTGTGTATCGGCTATATTGCGGAGCACCGTAGTATAGTTGGTAACACGTCGGCCTAGAATGCCGGAGACGCTGGTTCGAATCCAGCCGGTACCCTTCATTTTTCCGATTTTTCTGTGAACCAAATGATTGTATTTATCTCCCTCTTGCGGAGTAAGCAAGCACCTTCATTCCATGAAATCCTAGCCGACTGAGTAGTCGTTGTTCAGTAAGAGCCGGTTTCTCAATGTCCAGTTAAAAGTGTCAGATAGGTAGATGCCAGACAGCGTTCCTATGGATACAACTATCACATAAGATTTACATGAATTCGTAAGCCTAACCTTCAATTGTTTAAACAATTTATCTGACAGATGACCGTTATCTTCCAGATACATATTTAACTGGACATTGAGAAACCAGCCCTCAGAAAGAGAGTTGCGTGCAAATAGCGGTGGGAGATTCACACTCACCCAACAACCGACCAGATATCTCTGGATGACTGAAATACATGGTTCGCAGAGAGATGCGGCGGAGTGGTGTGGGTCGACGGTTCGACACCATGTCGTCGGCGCTGTGTATCGGCTATATTGCGGGGCACCGTAGTATAGTTGGTAATGCTTCGGCGTAGAATGCCGGAGTCGCTGGTTCGAATCCAACCGGTACCCTTCATTTTTCCGATTTTTCTGTGAATCAAATGATTGAATGTTAAACAACTTTTGTGCTCGTATAAAAAGGTTTTTTATACAATCATTATTTACTAATATACAGGGTTTAATGTAATTCGACGTATTCCTGTCGTGGCATGATAGATGAACTAAAATGCAACAAACTCTGTTTAATATATGTATGGACAAAAATCAGTAGTTTTTCAGATTTTTTAATTTCAACGGAATTCTGATAATTACCCAAAATCTGGAATCTTTGTCTGAATACTGAAAAATCTATATAAAAAATCAGTTATGCCTTCACTTATTTTAGTTTAATTACGCTTACGCTAATTCAAATAACATCATAAATAGTTGAAAAAGTGCGATACCTTAGGAAAAAACAGATACTGAAAAAAAATAAATTATCATTTTGATTTTCATTTCATGAATCATATCAAGCTCAAAATATTGCCAAGGTGTATACATCACTATAAAAACTTTCCCATAATATCAGCTTCTCAAAAAATGTTGAATTGAAATCGTATATTCAGGAGCATAGCCAGGATGTAAATTCCGGGGAATGGAATTAGTGGTTGGGTAATCGACCACCTATTATCCCCATGGTGATAAATACTTTTCTGGAGGGAGTGTAACATATCATGAAGATAGTAAACATAATTTGAGAGGCTGTAGCACCTCAAGCCCCTCCGGTTATACAGAGCGTCAATATTGATACTGTTGATACTGCATATTAATCCACCAAAGTGGCAAAGGCCTGGCTTCGAAATTTGTTTCTATTCACCTTCATCAAAACAACAAAGAAACCATTATTTTCGCATTCACCTCCAGCCCAATGTTGTCAAATAGATGCAATAAAATTAACGAAGACTCACCAGACCATCCAATTTCAGCTCCTCCAAAGACAAACTGCCTAGAAGTAAAGCTTGATGTTCTTAGAATTTTTTGTTTGTTCTTCCGACACCGAACCATGAATTTTGAAAAACACAACAGGACTTCATTCTACGACCACATAGCATATCATACTCTAAGGATTATCAAAGTGGGTGTGCGATTGCTAAAAAAAATTACAACAGACAGAGCCACAGATAGACAAAGATGAGTGCCATATATTTTCATGATGTAAATATAAAAGAAAGTCCGAAAAAGCCCATCAGAAATCGAAAATTCTCGCGACTACAGTACTCGCTTCACTTCAAGGTAAAAAAATAGGTTAGGTTTTTAGGTATCCCTCAAGTTTTTAGGATCGGTCTAGCATGCGTTTGGGCATAGACACAGTGGAGCAGTTTCCTGCTAGCAGGTCCCCGCAAGCAGGCAGACTACAGGGAACCCACGCCAACCGACGCTGAAAGTGGCTTATATGATTTTATTTCAAGGCTCCTTGCTTTGCCTGCTTCGATTTGCGAGCGGTTTGGCGCTGGACAAAGCAGGCTACCCGCTTTCACTGTGCATGCATGCCATCTCTGAAAAATTTGCTCGCTTTTTATGCTACTGAATATTACCTTCTCTGCATACTAAGAAAAACTTAATGAAAATCAAGTACTAGAATCAATCAGCTGCTCTTGGCACTGATTGTTTAAAGGTATCGCATCCCATTTAACTGTAATTAGAGAGCCACACCTGTGAAGTGTCACTCAGGTCATCGCGCAAGGCAATATTCTTCTCTACGACTCTCCGGCGAGCAATTTCAGTATTTCAGGCATGAAGATTTATATCCATTTCATCCGGCTTTTATTGATCTATCAATCTGTTTGTTAGCGTTAACTGCCCGGATCGGATATCTCCAACAATACTATTTATCATAAACAATGACTGTCGTAAAACGACCAAGGTTTATTGAACTGCAGCGCCGATGCGATGTCTGTAAGGTGCAAGGTATGGTTTTTGTGCTTGTTTCATGGCCTGCTTGTTAGTACAGTACAGGGCGGACTCGCAAGTCAAAACAGTAAAGCTGAAGTTACATTTACGAGTTGGTCGTATACGAGTGAACGAATCGTATACGATTTCACATGTGTAAACGGCAAGTCGTAGGTCGTATACGTGTCGGTTTCAAAGTTGCAAGAGTTTCGAGTACGGTTACGAGTGAAATAGTTTTTTATTAATCCAAAATGGCTGAAAACAAGTTACCGCCTGAGGAGATTGACCAATTCATCGACTTATATTACAATATGAAATGTTTATGAGACGTGAGAAGTAGGGAGTATAAAGATCTCAATGCAAGGAGCATATTCTGCAATAGCAGATATCCTAAGCATATCAGTGGAAACAGTGAATGAAAAAATTAGTAATCTATGTACGATGTATAACCAAGAGAAGAAAAAAATTGTTGCTTCTCAGAGAACAGGTGGATCAATATATTTTTGTAAATAAAATTATAAACTTTTCTTCCGCAAACCCAATTCCCCAATTTCCAATGTTCCTTGATTTTAAGGCCTTTTTTAACGATTTCTTCACGTTCTATTTTCTTTTTCACAATTAACATTAAAATTCCTGCCATTGCAGCATGCTTCCTTTTACTGGGCGCCATATTAACTACACTTCAATCGCATACGATTCTGAACATTAATGTAAATGGTACTCGTACTCCTGTACGAGTACCCGTATACGATTCACTCGTAAATGTAACTTTAGCTTAATGGCTTCACCACTACCTATGCATACCATATTAAACAATATTCCTCTGGCCTTCCAAAACAATGTTCGGACAGTGTGAAAAGTACTGCTCAACTTAAATAAAGGAACGCTTCTTTAGCTACTTTTTTCTCCACATATATGTTCTCAATGAAATTACGGTTTAAACGCGAATGTAGCCCTAAGTTTTATCTAAACGGCAGTGTGATTGCATCGCGATCGTGTAAAATGTGCCGCTGCTAAGACACTAAGGCCCGGTTGTGCTTAAGCTTCGGCTTAAGGTAAGCCGACGTTAAACCACATCAGTTGCAATATGTCCGTTGTACAATGCTGGCTTAGCCCTCCACTCCAAGCTTAACACGAGCTTACGTAAGCCGAAGCTCAACGCGAGCTTATAGCTGAGGTTTAAACCTAACCTCATAAAAGTAACATGATATGTCAAGGAGGAACCTTCAAATTGCTTGTCACTTTAGTAGGTCATATTTTTTGAAAGATTTGTGTCTAATTTTGCAAAGAGAGCAAATGAAAGAACAGAGACAGAAACGGTCGATGCCGAAATTTGACACAAACCGTCATAAGTGCCTATAACCAAAAAAGGTAATTTTTCAGATGATTATGTCAGTACGTGTTGCTTCATTGATGCCAACTGTAGTGAATTTCATTATCAACCAGGTTTAACTAAGCCGACGATTGTACAACGGGTGTCGGCTTTAAGCCTGAGCTTAGCTAAGCTTAGGCTTAACAAAGCTCGTGTTAAAAAAATTAGTGTACATTACCGTGACTGTCAATTTTCGCATGACATTGATGCAATTTGTCAATGCTTGTCAGATGTTCCGTGGATTACTCTTAGTTCAGTGCTCTTAGCTGGCTCTTAGTTACGGACATGTCGGTCGATCACTCTATCAGGTCTGGCTACCCAGAGACAAGACAAAGTGAAGGAGAAGTAAGGGAAAAGAAGAAAAGGAAGGAAGGAAAATAGCAAAGAGGAAGTAGTTCGTCGGTTGGAAGGTATAGCCTGATATAGTCGATTGGAGTTCGGCAATTTTGGATTTAACCAAAAAGGCTAATTGTGAGGGTCGATATCTAAAAGGTAAAAAAAATTAACTGTTTTCAAAATTGCACGATTAGCTTTGATCACAGCATGAACCACGACTTCCAGTGCTTGCGAAGTTGCTCATAACATTAGTGTGGGTTAGATTACAATAATATATCATTAGTATCAAGGCTGCAAGTGTTCGAGGCATGCGTCAACAAGCTTTCTGTGACCTAATTTCTTCATAGCAGCAACAACATTCTGGTATTTAGGCTTTGCCTTCTCAGCTGCTCAGTTATAAAAACGTATGTCCTCTCCTTGACTACCTGACTAAACAAAGATCACAAAAACTCAAGATGCAAGCTGTCGCTTTATCAACAATCTGAGAAAGCATGATCATGGGAGTGGTGCTGCTAATTATATGAGATGTTTGATTTGTCCAAGCACAGTTCATTCCATTTATTCTGAAGTACACTTTTGCCATCATATTTAAGTGAAAAACTAATGTACAGGGTGGTCAGATAAGAATGCCAAGTGCTGAATTTCGTAAACTATTCGCCATAGAGATGTTATCTGACTAGCGGGTCTGAAGACACAAAAGGAATGCAGACAAAAATGTTCAATGTTGCCAAGTTTATTTATAGAAAAAGCAAAATTAACGGTAACAGCAATTTAAGATATTTTTCTAGCTACTTTAGTATAGTTGTTAATGTATTTTTATTTAATAACTGATATTTTTATATACTTGTTAATGTATTTTTATTTGATAACCAATATTCCTTGATCTGTCTGTTATAAAATGTACACATTTTCTGAAGATATCATCAACTTCAGGTGAATCGGCAACAACTTACGAATCCTGTCATCCATCAAATTGGTTGAGGATCTGCTACCATGTCGGTGCCATGGAGATTAAATCTTGCTGCTGGCCGCACTGCCACCAACTTGTCCTGTCTCTCTCTCGGTCTGGAAATATCGAAATATCAATGGCGTTTTGTAGTCGTGTTTATAATATTTCTACAAATTGTCCCAAACTATTTGAATACCTATCTGTTTTATCGAGTTTATTGTCTTGTCAGCTTGTTAGGTACGCTGTTTGTCGTCGTTTTTATTGTTATTATCTTATTTAAACATAAACATTCATACAAAAGCAAAGACGCTTCATAGCCAAATATCCCTGAAGTATTCACGCAAAATCCGCACGCCCATGGCTATTTTATGAATGAAATCAGCCATGTTTTTTTACAACTATACCCCCCTTACCGATATCCCGTAGCTTCAGAATCGGTGGCCACATAATACTTGTGGCGAAAAAAAACATTACTAAAGTGGCTAAAAGAGGACCGTAAAAAATATTTTTTGATTTCCAAGATGGTCACCAGGATGCGCAACCAAAAATTAAAAAACGCGCTCTAGCGGATCACTAGGAATTAGACGTATCATAGGCAAGATGTATTTTCCAATAAGACCAATTTTGTTGAAATTCCTTCAGTCGTTCAGGAGTTAAAGCTATTTATTTGAAAAAAAAAACATTATATTACCCCCACCACCTAATATATACATCAGAAATTACTCCACTAAATTCTAGCTTTGAAAGGCAGATATTTTTTGGTGACATCTACTAGGTGCAATTCATTGAAAAATCACTTAAATGTTCAAGACGGCGGTAACGCCCCCCTGGTGATTATCTTGGAAATTCGAAAATATATTTATCAGGGTCTTTTTATAGATACCGTAGCTAGTAATGATCTTTTCACCGCAATTCTCTCTTATGGAGAGTAGTTACCAAGATAGAGCATTTTGTATTCTTATCTGAGTACCCTGTACATCAGGAGTTCAATTCACAATATGAACATTGGCGACACTACATCAACAACGTTCCAATGTCTCAACATACATCAGTAATTTGGTTCACAGAAAAATCGGAAAAATGAAGGGTGTCGGCTGGATTCCAACCAGCGTCTCCGGCATTCTAGGCAGACGCGATACCAACTACACTACGATCCCCTGTAATGTAACCGATATACAGCGCCGACGACAAGGTATCGACTCAGCCTACAGCCACCATTCCCCCGTATCTCTCTGCAAACCATGTACTTCAGTCATCCAGGGAGATCTAGTCGGCTGTTGGGTGAGTGTGAATCTTCCACCTCTATTTGCACGACAGCTCTCTTTTCTTACTGAAGTACGACTCCTCAGTCGGCCACGATTTCATGGAATAAAAGGTGCTTAGTTACTCCGCAAGAGGGAGATAATTCTAATCATTTGGTTCGCAGAAAAATCGAAAAAATAAAGGGTACTGGGTACCGGAGTCGATATCTTATCGTCGGCGCTGTATATATCGGCTACATTACGGAGGACCGTAGTGTAATTGGTATCGCGTCAGCCTAAAATGCCGGAGACGCTGGTTCGAATCCAGCCGGTACCCTTTTTTCTGTGAACGAAATGATTGGAATTATCTCCCTCTTGCGGGGTAAGCAAACACCTTCCATTCCATACATCAGTAAGTTATATTTCAACGATCGTTAACATATAGTGCTGCCAAGATGCTTCAGTGACGTGTGCCCTTGCACTCAAAAACAATTTTGAAAATCTGAGAAAAAATGTTTATAAAGAATAAACTTACTTTATATTATACTACAATAGTAAAAATAAAATATTTCTGGGCATCAGGGAGTCTAACACCATTTTGTTTTAATTTTAAATCTGAAACAAAAATGACATGGCGAAGAAAAAGTAAACTCCATTAGAATAGAGAATGTTCGGTTGGTTTTTATTAGGACTTCTCTACACAACAAACTACATGGAAATGCCCGCAGACATGGACTGGAACTAAAGATTTCTTATTAATAAAACACAATTTTTATCACTATTATTTGATACTGGGTGGCCTTGTATGCGAAATATATTTGCCTCTTCGGCATGAGACGCAAATGGTCGCAGGTCCATATTTTGCAATACTCTACTACACTATAGAATCGTTAAAGTCGCTCGTGAACTTCTTCCATATTCTCGGTCAAGTATTATGGATTTCGTTATTTACATTTATGGATGTTTTACATTTATGTACGGGGAACGTTACGAGTACTAAAATATATGTTTCTATTATGTTCTATTGAACGAACATCGGTTGAGTATCCCGGATGTATGTATATTCAATTAACCTGAACAGCGTGATATCAAAAGTACAACTGCCCAGAAATACATATATGGGCAGTATGATTAGGTATAGTATTCAATGTTTTTTTTAAGAAAAAAATTATTTTAATATACACACAATACCACTTCGACCAAATTGATTTTTCTAAATCCAGTAGCAAACTGCATAGAGGGTAGACGTTTTTAAAATGGCTAGTATCAGTGCTGCTCGTTTTAGTACATTTGTACTATTTAGTACATCAAAGTACAAAAGTACATAAAGACTGAATTCTACTGCATTTTGCAGTTTTCAAAAAATCAATAAAAATCTTCATTTCATACGTTGTAGCTTCTTAAATGTATGTATAATGCAATAACGCAGAGGATTGAGATGTTTTGTCTTTTTTGCTCTTCACAAAATCATAGAGCGTCCATGTGGTGTCAATTGCCAGCTCATAATGAAATTTATGGATTTTAGTACAATTTAGAACAACCTAGTGCATTTTACTACTTTCATTCAGTACATTTCAGAAACGCACCGCGACAGCACTGGCTAGTATTCTTTCCCTGATCAGGACTCGTGGTACTTCAACATTCAGTGGAATCTAGCCGTTTCTACTCAAAACACCATCTTCCATTGGGTTGAAGCACTTCACACCCGTAGTGTATCGATATCACAAAATCTATGACTCCTTCCTACGCAATATATGACAGCCCAAAAGGAAAATAAAGAGGTACTAAACAGATGTAAAGGAAACAGAAAAATAATATATTAAAAGGAAATAGCAAACTTAGTAGAATGATGACCCTAAAGTTAATAAACACACTATATTTTTATATGGTCTGAAATAGATGTTCAAAATAATCAAAAAAAGTGATATGACATCCTGTCATCGGTAAAAGGAAACGAAAAACCCATTTCTACGATACCTTTGAGACCCAGAAGCGTACTTTTGGTATATCTTAAAATAATCTGAGGCTCATCGATATGCAAAAAATTAATATAAGTAGTAATACAGATATACATAATTATTTAAAGGAATAGAAATGTTTGATCTGTAACACCATATAACTTATGTATTATCAGTTTGAACTGGACTGAGTTAAGTTTTAGGAAAAAATTATGTCAGAATGGCCTATCGCAAGACTTCCCTGTACTGGTAAAGAAATTATTTGCTTGGTTTTCTTCATCATCATAGTCACAATGTCTTAACAGACATGTGAACTAGTAAGGTGCATTTACACATTTTACGAGTTTCTCTTGGGATATCTTTATGATCTTTAGTGCAGTAGTTTCCCATTTGCTTTCTGCATCCTCATGGCGTTGACCAGATGGTATCTACTGGTTCACCCGCCTTTAGGGGGAATTTCTCACCCCAAGGACAAGAAGGTGTCCTGACTCTTCTCAACTCGTCCACCCGAAGCTGTTGGTTGAGAAGAGGTTACAGCTTATACCGACAGTAGTTCGGTGTTCCTTTTAGTCGCCTTTTACTACACGCAGGATATACGATGGGAGATATTCTAACCCGCCCCACACGGGCTTGGTTTTCTTATTTACTATATAATAATAAATATTTTATGTTCTTGAAAGTTTAGCGATGTCTTTTGAATAACTCATCACCATGGTACATGCAGAGGATAAAACCCACATTACAAGATTACAGAAGATATAAAAACGTCTTGAAAGAGTATACCACTGTTGTTATATTCGTTATGTAAGATTCACCGAAATAGAGTTATAGCGCGTAGTACTCAGCATAAGGACAGTTCAATAGAAATAGAAAGTTATTATGATTTTTAAAGCACAGACACACACTATTTGGCTGACCATATGGCAGGACCGATTCCACTCAAGTAACTAAAAGTGCCTCTCGACATTTTTGTCTCATTACATTTTGTAATACTTCTGCACAGCCTAGGCAATTAACCTTTGCACCTCGCGACCAGAGCACTGTTATGTTATCTACTTCAACTGGTGTTGTTGAACTATCCACCTATCCTCATTTTGGTTATAATGGCCGTTTTGCTATCAGTATCTAATTATTGGAAGTTCCGTTTTACGGCACGCTCAATAATAATACACATATTGATTTGCAATTGCACGGTAGTTTAAGACACTGTTAGCGTATAACATAATTATATTTCCGATTAACGAATTCTCTATTAGTAGAAGATCCGAATATAAGACGACCTTCACCGAACTGGTTAATGGATGAAAACCATTTTATATTAAATTTAATATGTTAAAAAACATATCGCGAGTGGGTTGGCTGAAAAATTTCAGTCCAGGATATGATTAATTAAGCATTGAAAAATTAATTTTTTTTACAGTACACTGGTTTGGTTAGGAGAAAAATCACATACCAATCGAAAGTATGAAGCCCATAGAATATGCAAACGTTAGGTTGGCTACGTTTTTCCCGTCCCAACTATAGGGCAGGCAGGTATAAACAGGTAAATCAATAATAGTAATTTGCACCGGTGTGGTTAATGCATGAAGCTTATATCAAAATAAAGATAATTTTATTGCAAACACGCCGATATAGGGTTGCCTGCAAAAAATCAGTCTGGAATTCCGGTTGTCGAGTTTTAAAGATCAAAATATTGCTGCCAGTGAATACGTGCGCCAGAGAAGTCCGAGGTCCGAGCGAACTATCACGTGTATTAACGGAGTACGCAGCAGAGCAGCTGCGTTAGCTCGGCCATTGAATGAAAGAGAGTGCGCATGTCATGTGTCCGTGAAATTGAAAAGGATAGCGATACACTCGTAAAAGCTGTGCAATATTTTGGAGCACTAATAATTTATTAATATTTTTGAAGGTGAAATTATTAAATTATTATGCACTTACCGTATTCTCACCAAGAAAGTTATTAAACTCTTCATTATATTTTTTACCCAAAGCAGTCACTTTTTTGTAGCACACGGTATGATAACCTACAAAATCGAGTGATGCATTGGTTAACTCAACGCCACTGTATTTAAAATTTCTCTTTTTACGAAAATTTAATTTCAACAGTTTTTATACGTTTCATCGTTAAAATCAAGACCGTCATCGTCCGAATTGCATAGAAAACACTTTTTAGCCATTTTTTATCACAATTTAATGTTTATAGATAACAACAATCAGTATAATAGTAGTAGTGGCAGCACGCTTTTTCAATTCAGAAGAATTAGGCAAACTGTTCCAATACAATGATGCACAGCATTTACGAGTATATCGCTATCCTTTTCAATTTCACGGACACATGACATGCGCACTCTTTTTCATTCAATGGCTGAGCTACACGCAGCTGCTAGGCTGCGTCCTTTGTTAATACACGGGATAGTTCGCTCGGACCTCTCTGGCGCACGTATCCACTGGCAGCAATATTTTGTTCTTTAAAATTCGACAACCGGAATTCCAGACTGATTTTTTGCAGACAACCCTATACCGACGTGTTTGCAATAAAATTATCTTTATTTTGATATAAGTTTCATGCATTAACCACACCGGTGCAAATTACTATTATTGATGTACCTGTTTATACCTGCCTACCCTATAGTTGAGACGGGAAAAACGTAGCCAACTTGACGTTTGCATATTCTATGGGCTTCATACTTTCAATTGGTATGTGATTTGTCTATTAACCAAACCAGTGGAATGTTTAAAAAAAAATAATTTTTCAATATTTAACTAATCATATCCTGGATTGCAATTTTTCAGCCAACCCACTCGCGATATGTTTTTTAACATATTAAATTTAATATAAAATGGTTTTCATCCATTAGCCAGTTCGGTGAAGGTCGTCTTATATTCGGATCTTAGACTATATGATTCACGCAATGAGGTGGACAATTTTTGCAGATAATAATATCAAAAAATGGAGTCAAGTTGACTGACTCAGTACTTCCCACACGTAGCGGTGACATCGTTTTATTATTCCCGTTGCATAGAGATATAGCCTGAGATCCCCAAATCATCGCCCGCTCCCCGGAAAAACATCCAACACAAAATCTGCCGTAAACAGTTTCTTTCATCCTTCTTTCATTCATAGTTACCGGAAATTGGAGATCTAATTAGTAAGTTTGCGGTGTTACACCTATAATTGTTGTAATCTGTGGATACTTTTATAGATCCTGTGACTGTTGTATCCCTAAATAGTGAAATAAATAAAATAAACAAAATCTCTCTCCATAGGAAGTAAGAGGACACAGTTTTTATTCTGCAAGCTTCAACTGGATGAATCAAAGCGATGAGGAGCTTCCAAATCGCGTAAAAACGAAGTTCAAGCAGTTTTTATATTTTCAGTTCTTTGATTGTTGGTGGGCTGCCACAGAGCCAATTTCTAAAGACCACACGCGTTTTCCATCTTCACCACGGTGAGAATAAATACTGTGTCAAAATTTCAGTAAGATCAATTCTAGGTTACATAATACAGAATGATCAAAAGAAACACTCGTATGTATACACCAGTCTCTTGGTTTCTGTAGGCAATACTCGGATGGACCTAAAAAAATGGAGTAAAGTTAATTGACTCGGTACTTCCCACACATAACGGTGATATCATTTCATCGTTTTCCCATTGCATGAGAGTTTGAGATCCCCTTGCAATCCAATCATTACCCGCTCGTCCTCAAAGAAAAAACATCTGACAAACTCTCGCAAATAGTTTCGTGCATCTCTGTAGGAACTATGACCACACAGTTTTTATTTTGCAAGCTTCAACGGGATGAAACGTAATGATCATGATGCCCCAAATCACTTAAAAATGAAGTTTGAGCAATTTTTATATTTTTAGTTTTTTTATTACTGCTAACACGATTTCTGAAAACCATACGCATTTTTCATTCTCGCTACGGTAACACTACTGTGTCTAAATTTCACTTCAAATCAATTTTATGTTACACAACACAGAATTATCTAAAGCAACACTCGTATGTATAAGTATACAACAGAAAATTCTAAGTCCCTTGGTTCCTATAATAGGCACGGCAATGTTCGGATGGACCTAAAATAGTGTATTATGACGCTAGGTCTTTACTTTGCAGGTCAATGGTGAGCCTATTATCAATACAAACCCTTTTTTTCAATATTACAGCCCACTGCCTCCTAACTACCCCAATTTCACCCCCACCCAAAAAAGTAGAAAATGTTTGGGAAAAACCTAAACTGCTTAAAAGCGAAGTTTGAGCTGTTTTTATATTTTTTGGTTTTTTTATTATTGCTGTGCCGCCACTGACATGGCTTCTAAAAATCATACGCTTTTTTCATCCATCCTATCGGTGTGGGAAGTAAACATAAATTATGCTGCTAGGTCTTTCTTTCACAACTCAATGGACGGTCTATTATGAGTACAAAACCTATCGGTGTGGAGTAAAAGATGATGGAGACTGTCAAATGCACAACTTGTCCGTTGTGTTATGACAAAAGCCTTTCATTTGAGAGATCTGGTATGAAAAGTCTAGCCGAAGCAATGTCTCTGACCTTACGCGTCAAGATAACATTCGAAGAACTTCACCGGAAGATTTATAGCATACATTTTTGCTCATAAATCGTTAAACTTCACTTTCCGATCGCAGCGTCTGAATTGAGCCGGTCAAAAAACTAGTTTGAGCGAGGGAACTGTCTCGTATTTTCCGTAATAGGCCCATACACCACACGTCCATGTTTTGCGTTTTCTCGTTACCGCTCAATTATAGTCGAGACAGCCTCGACCGCCAAGATGGATATGCGATTTGCATTAAAAAAAATGGAGTCAAGTTGATCGACTCAGTACTTCCCACACATAATAATGATTTCGTTTTTTTGTTTTCCTATTGCATGAAGCTATAGTCTGAAATCCCCTTGCAACCAAATCATCGCCCACCCTCCCGCAAAAAAACTATTTCTTCCATAGGTCAACGGACAAATTATTATGAATGCAACAAACCTTTAAGTTTTACAACCCCTCAACTCCCAGCCACCCCAATTTTACCCCCCACGCAAAAAAACGTAGAAAATGATCACGAACCCCTAAAACGCCTAAAAACAAAGTTTGAGCTGTTTTTAAATTTTTTGTTTTTTTATTGTTGCTGCGCCGCCACTGACGCGATTTTTCCAAAATATGCCTGATTTCCATCCCCGCCGCGGTAGTAATACTGTGTCAAAATTTCGCTAAAATCAATTGAATAATTTTCGCGTTACGCAACATAGAACGATCTAAAACAATACTCGCATGTCTGTATACATCACAAATTCTAAGTCCCTTGGTTTCTATAATGAGAAAAGCAATGTTCGAATGGACTTTCATTCACAGGTCAATGGACAGCCCATTATGAATACAACAAATTTTTCAATTTTTCAACCGTCCATCCCCCAACCACCCCAAATTCACCTCTACCCCAAAAAAAGTAGAAAATGATCAGGAACCCCTAAAACGCCTAAAAACAAAGTTTGAGGCGTTTTTATTTTTGCCTTTGTTTTTTTATTGCATATTCGCCGCCACTGACACGATTTTTCCAAAACATACGCGTTTTCCATCCTCGCCGCGGTAGTAATACTGTGACAAAGTTTCATTAAAATCCATTCCATAACTTTTACGTTACTCAATACAGAACGATCTAAAGCAATATTTCTATGTATTTATCAGAAGACTCCAAGTCCCTTGGTTTCTGGAATAGGCAAGGCAATGTTCGGATGGGTCTGAAAAAGGACAACATGCCGCCAGATCTTTCTTTTAGAGGACAATGCCCACCCAAACAAAAAGTAGAAAACGATCAGGAACCCCTAAAACACCTAAAAACGAAGTTTGTTTTTTGCTAATTACTCCGCCGCCCATGCACCGATTTTCAAAATTATGAGAGCATTGCCTACTACGGCATATCGCTGCCCTAACAATCCATGCAGCGGTTACTGAGATTACGAGGCTAGAAAAACGCGCACAGACAGACAGACCGACAGACCGACAGACCGACAGACCGACAGACCGACAAGCCGACAGGCCGACAGGCCGACAGACCGACAGACCGACAGACCGACAGACCGACAGACCGACAGACCGACAGACCGCCAGACCGACGGACCGACGGACCGACGGACCGACGGACCGACGGACCGACCGACCGACGGACCGACGGACCGACGGACCGACGGACCGACCGACAGACCGACAGACCGACAGACCGACAGACCGACAGACCGACAGACCGACAGACCGACAGACCGACAGACCGACAGACCGACAGACCGACAGACCGACAGACCGACAGACCGACAGACCGACAGACCGACAGACCGACAGACCGACAGACCGACAGACCGACAGACCGACAGACCGACAGACCGACAGACCGACAGACCGACAGACCGACAGACCGACAGACCGACAGACCGACAGACCGACAGACCGACAGACCGACAGACCGACAGACCGACAGACCGACAGACCGACAGACCGACAGACCGACAGACCGACAGACCGACAGACCGACAGACCGACAGACCGACAGACCGACAGACCGACAGACCGACAGACCGACAGACCGACAGACCGACAGACCGACAGACCGACAGACCGACAGACCGACAGACCGACAGACCGACAGACCGACAGACCGACAGACCGACAGACCGACAGACCGACAGACCGACAGACCGACAGACCGACAGACCGACAGACCGACAGACCGACAGACCGACAGACCGACAGACCGACAGACCGACAGACCGACAGACCGACAGACCGACAGACCGACAGACCGACAGACCGACAGACCGACAGACCGACAGACCGACAGACCGACAGACCGACAGACCGACAGACCGACAGACCGACAGACCGACAGACCGACAGACCGACAGACCGACAGACCGACAGACCGACAGACCGACAGACCGACAGACCGACAGACCGACAGACCGACAGACCGACAGACCGACAGACCGACAGACCGACAGACCGACAGACCGACAGACCGACAGACCGACAGACCGACAGACCGACAGACCGACAGACCGACAGACCGACAGACCGACAGACCGACAGACCGACAGACCGACAGACCGACAGACCGACAGACCGACAGACCGACAGACCGACAGACCGACAGACCGACAGACCGACAGACCGACAGACCGACAGACCGACAGACCGACAGACCGACAGACCGACAGACCGACAGACCGACAGACCGACAGACCGACAGACCGACAGACCGACAGACCGACAGACCGACAGACCGACAGACCGACAGACCGACAGACCGACAGACCGACAGACCGACAGACCGACAGACCGACAGACCGACAGACCGACAGACCGACAGACCGACAGACCGACAGACCGACAGACCGACAGACCGACAGACCGACAGACCGACAGACCGACAGACCGACAGACCGACAGACCGACAGACCGACAGACCGACAGACCGACAGACCGACAGACCGACAGACCGACAGACCGACAGACCGACAGACCGACAGACCGACAGACCGACAGACCGACAGACCGACAGACCGACAGACCGACAGACCGACAGACCGACAGACCGACAGACCGACAGACCGACAGACCGACAGACCGACAGACCGACAGACCGACAGACCGACAGACCGACAGACCGACAGACCGACAGACCGACAGACCGACAGACCGTCAGACCGACAGACCGACAGACCGACAGACCGACAGACCGACAGACCGACAGACCGACAGACCGACAGACCGACAGACCGACAGACCGACAGACCGACAGACCGACAGACCGACAGACCGACAGACCGACAGACCGACAGACCGACAGACCGACAGACCGACAGACAGATAGACCGACAGACAGACAGAGAGACAGACCTACGGAAATGAGTGATATGAATTTTCGTTATGTAGACATCATAAAACGCCCAAAAAGCGTGTTATCTCAAAATCGAATATTTTCACGATCACCTATCGGCGCGGGAAGTAAAAAGAAAATATCGTGTCAATCAGATTGACTGCACTTTTTCAGTTGTAAATCAGACAGCATCATATGTAAGTCAGAATTATCAAATGAAAACCAGAACGTATCAAATGTAAATCAGAACAGTCAATTGAAAATCAGAAAGGGTGATATTAATTCGGGAAGAAGGATTTAGGGATGTCTAAGTAGCTGTGGATTTGGCACATATATCTGCATTAGAGGAGGAAGAATTGTGAAACGACAATCCTAGGTAATATCAAGACCAATCCGTAACAAGAAGTTAACTTCCAAAGCTGCATAACAGATATTTGTTCATTTGGTTGGGTGGAAGTTGGGTCACACGATATTTGAGTTTATCAGCTGGGCGGATTGACTTTGTACCAAGCAATATCAAAGCCGTTATCTCTAAGATTACGAACAAATTGTGTACAGATCTCCGAGTCACCTGAACAGAAGTCATGTTTATTTTTATGGTAACTATATGCATTACTTAACTGTATCTTGAATCGAATAACCGAATCGGAAATGTACATAAATCTTATTGATTTTCGATAAAAACGTGAATGCTCTTCCATTGGTAATCAGGAAATGGTGATCGCATAACGGCATATACGACATGCCGGAGCTGTAGCTATGAAATCTGAATAGTTGACACTGTTCTATTTGTATGGAAGATTCACACCCGTATGCACCGTTTGGCGATTCTAATCCTAGTTCCCTAATCGCGTTTTGCTAATCTTTGGCATCTAGCCATGCACCGTCAAGAGATTAACTAATCCAGATTGGAGATACGGCAAGGTTGTGTTCGCAAGGTCGTTTTAACAGTGACAGTGTCAAAATTGTCAGTTTGCGGTGCATAGTAAACAAGTAATCTAATCCAGGTTTACGTAACTAATCGCGCAATTGACTTACGGTGCATACGGGTGTCAGTTTGCGAATTTTCAAAGCAATTTAGAATATCCTTGCGTAATTTTCGTATGAAACGTTCAACCACGAACCACTTACGAACGAACTGAAAAAAATCACTTACGGGTAGCTTCATAGAATTCATCACTTGAATTAAATTGGTTTGGGGAACGTACAAACCTTGAAAGACTGTGGAAATTTGGAAAATTTGAAAAGCAGACAGACTCCCCTTTCACTTATCCAGCTCCACGCTGTTTCATGTCGCCATGTGAACACCTATGTGTACAGATCTCTTATATGATACATGCATTAGCTATACTACAAAATCAATCCGTTAAAATGAAAAGAAAATCGAAAAGAACATCCGTTTTTGGCCATTTCTCAAATTTCATAAGCTTTATTTTTCAAGAAGCAACATTTAAATGGCACCAATACGGCACCAGTCACTAGTTGTTGTGAATTTTGGAAGACCACTTCTTGACTAATTGTTTAACCTTAAACAATTGGAAAAACTAAGGTATCGTTAAAAAAGTCTTAACTTTTTTTTCGGCAACCCTTAGATACTTTTTTATTCAATTTAAAGGAAAACGGTATTACTAAACATTTCAAAAATGCTTTTCATCTGGATTCCATAGTGAATAAAGTGGACTGCAAATGGAGTACGTATATTTTAATTAGAGTAGCAATGGAAAGGATAGAAGTTATGTTTTTTCCACTAAAGTCAAAAAGATAATTATGATAGTAACTCCCTTATTTTATATGCTACAGACTCCTGCAAGTTATCATTTGGAAGTATTTTTAAGTAGTTTGCAACGTATGCACTTTTTCTATAAAATTGACCATTTTACTGTTATACAGTTTTAGATCATTTATGTCTTAATTTAATTTAGATTTTATATCTAAATGTAACTAAATTAGTGAATCCCACCTCCAGTAAGCCATAACGCAATTTATATTGAATATATTACCAAAACAAGAACAAGTTACTTTTTTTATTGAAAATACTACATGGTCATTAGCCATACATAAGTAATTTAGCTTTAAAGCTATATTTTTGTTGCTAATAGTTGTTTTTTGATAAAATGATACACTAGACAAGTTTGTATGTATTCCATGATGTAGATGTACTTGGTAAACATGAGTTTCTACAGCAGAAGGCAACATTGAAATTCTGTAATATCAAACTAGGAATACTATTTATACATGGATATGTCAGGTCATATTATTGTTGACATTCTGATGTTAAACCCCAAAAGATTTTGGTATTAGATGTGCTTTTCTTCTTTGCTGGCAGATCTTTTAATTTCCTTTTATTTTATCAGTTATGAAATGACATGGAAAAATCTGTAGGACAGCGATAAATTAGACGTTTTTTGATAACACAAAATGTAGCGGTACTTGATACAGCAGGGTACAAATCTCCAATCCTAGGATGCCGATTTAGTAATGTGAGTACATATAGTACAAGAATATGCTGGAAGATCCCCAAAAATTTGATAGATGCCTTTCGTAGTTGGTGTCCCTCAATTTTCTAGGATTGTAAACCATTTAATTGCTTTGACGTTGGCTACTAGTCGTCTATAATAAAATTATGAGCGGCTTAATGTGCAATAACATTTCTAATATTTTTGCTAGAAAAAATAACTAGGTCCACAAACAATAATTACAAAAGATGGTGGTTCCCGTTAGCTGCTTTGTACGGCACACAGTGATATCTATAAAAACCTGACAATAATAGCATGAGAAATATCATTGTGATTTAATGATTTAGTAACAGATCTGCAATGACAAGAATAAGGATGGCTTAGGCAATGAAGGCTGATTAAGGTAACCTCTGACTTTTGTTTATTAAGGCAATGTTTCATAATCTTCATTCATAATTTGCTACATTTATGCAAATTTGCTCGTTTCAAAACCTCACCTGAGAGCATGACGATCTTCGTATCAAGAATAATATGGGAATTCCTATTGTTTCGAGATAATACGCTTTTTAGGCGTTTCATTATATCTATGTATATAACGAAAGTACACATCACTGGTTTCCGTCGATCTGTCTGCCTGTCGGTCTGCCTGTTGGCGTTCCTCTAGCCTCGTAATCTCACTAACCACTGCATGGATTGTGGTGAAATTTCGGTAGCAATATGTTGCGGGATCATAGTAGGTAATAGTGCTATAGCTTTGAAACTCAGTACATGGGCAGCGAAGCAAAAAACAGAAGATTTCAAATGTTCCTCAAACTGCCTTTTTAGGCATTTTAGGGGTTGTTGATCATTTTCTAGATTTTTTGGGGTGATGGTAGAGTTGTGGTTGACTGAGGGAATGGGGGGTGTGAAACTGAAAAATTTGTTGTACTTATAACGGGCCTTGATCTGCCAAAGAAAAGCCGTGCGGAATAATACACTTTTTTAGGTTCACCCGAACATTACTTTGCCTATTGCAGGAATCAAGGAACGAAATAATATACTTTTCAGCTTTATCCGACTGCTGTCCTACCTTATAGAAAACAATTTTTCAAATTGTATCGTTGTCGATAACTCTTAATGTACCTGTTCTAAACCGTGGTAGAGATCGATAAAGTTTATGGTTTTTGAAAATTATGTTAGTGGCGGTGAAACTGAATTAAAAAAGGAACTGTGCAATACAAAAGCCGTTCAAACTCTATTTTTTGGCATCTCTCTCTAATGAGCCGAGGTAAGATGGTATCGGATAGGGTGCGAAAAAAGCTACACATCTGTATAACCCAATCGGGGTTACTTACCGTACAAGAGAGAACTGAACATATTTATGACTGATCCTAGATCACTTTCCGAACATCAGGATCAGTGATCCAAGTGATCGGGTTAGCCCGATCATATTTTCCGAATTCCAGCTGACATCTGTCAAAAGTATCAACCTACACACAGAAAGATCTGTCGTTCTGTCAAAGACTTACGCTTGGATTCAATGGGACGTTATACTCAGCATTCCTCAAATGCAGCGATGTTTTATCCAATGGGAAGTGTATAGTTGGTAACGAATTATATCGTATTGTCGATTCAACTTTGTAGTTGAATGTAGTTGAAGTCATTGGATTCCAATGAACGATTCAATCGCAGCCTGTCGTTGAATCGAAGCTGTGTTTGGTAATTGATTCTAAACTTTCTTTTCCTTGGACCAACACACTTTATTGCGAGGACAGCTGATCGATTCGTTTGGGTGTTAAATGGTGTGATTTTGTATGAAGTTATAAGGAGCATGATATAAGAATTAGACATAGGCCTGCACCATTTGTTACATTTTTACCTGAAATATAACTGTCTCGCTAATCTAAATACCTACATTCAAATGTGGGTATTAGCTCTTCTAAGCCCCCGTTTCTCAGTAGGTCGGAGGTCCTCTATTTAATATATAACTGGACACATTTAAATCACACAATTGCTGATGCAAAAAGCAAAAACACGAGATGCACAATACGGCTAACACCGAAACAACACAACGAAACAACCTCGTCCATGTTGGCGGGTTGACGCCGATAATAACACTGAGATGATCACCCTGTTCTTTCTTTTCAGGTTCATTGAATCGGGACATCATTCCCGCCGAATAAAAGGATGTTTTGATTACATTATATGTCAATACTGGTATTAGAAGGATTACACATATCGTTAGAACGAATATAAAATTATTTTAAATTTATTGGCGTATCTGTGATTACTTCGAATGTAAGGATTAAATTATTTCAATGAAATGGATTTGAAACAACTGTAAATTTTTTTAAAGCGATGGAAAAACATCCAAATACTATTAATTAATTGGAAATACAACAATATTTTTCCTGTGTAGTATTGGAAACTGTTCTATTGCAGGCGGGGAGCTCAGATTTAATATTAATTTCATACGCTTTTAACTTCTCTACACTTTTTTGTACCATCTTTGTTAAGAAATTTCATAACAAATTTACTATCAAATTTGATACGAAATTTGACAGCCAATTTAGTATCGTGTCTTTCTGCGACCACAATACTTTTAAGGTGTCTCCTTAGGCTCTGAAATAAATCAATACCTTCGTATACTATCGCTGCTTTTATCTTATACCTATTATAATTTTTGTACGCACTCCTTGAACGTGTGACACTATCACCTGTAGGTAGTACGTGTGTATGTAACAGTACTAAAAACCCCACGCCCAATTAAATCGACAACAATTAATGATGTTTCGGCAAAGGTACCGTTCAACGAACTGTTTCAAGTGGAAACGGTATCAGGGCTTTATTTTCGAGTGAAGATTTACAAAACCTGAAATACGACCATCCTCGCACTAAACTTTAAAGCTTTAGCACACGCAGTGGCGTGCCGAAAGGGCCCGCAGGGCAGGTACAATACTTATACTTATTTTATGGCGGCGGGATATGTCTATACCTCATAATTTTCCATAATTAAATGAAATATATTTTACCTTATCAGTGCCTATTTTATGGCAAAATTTGACAACCCGACAATGTGGTCGAACGTAGATACCAAAACGGCCAGAACCAGTGGCCATCGCTACACTGACGCAACGCGTATCTGTGCCATTAATCGATGTATAATAATATTCTGCGTAAGGTCTATGAATTCTCCCACATAACACTGTATCTATGTGTATTGTGTACATACACAGAATGTACATTAGATATTCCAGTTTGAACATATTTGTGTAATTTGAATATTCACAGGACGTTGAATGTACATACAGGGTGAGTCAAGCTCAACGCCTCGGACTCTTGTGACCAAACTATACCACTTTTCGAAAAATCGACTTTGCGAGTGTATGTAGGTCGAGTTGGACTACATTTCGTCCCTGTTTTCATGAAATGGCGTATATCGGATATTATACTTTTTCAGGAGGAACGTTTTAAGTTTTTTAAGATTTAGAAGTGTCTACTACTTGAATACCGTATATCCTAACAAAACGAGTTTATGAAGTCGTATTCAGTATCGTCAAGACTATAAAAACAGATTGAAATAAAAAATAAAAAATTAGCGAATGAGCCAAAAATAGCAAAAAAAAGATATACGCCAGTTTGTGAAATGTTTCTAACTTCCAGTTGAGGATACAACCACAATACAACCTAAAGGTTTTGACATTAAACCATTTATTTTACCTTCATATTACAAGCCATATTTGAAAAATGTTTCATAACATAAAATATATAGTAATAAGGTACTTAAAAATTTTACATCTCAAAACATAAATGTTCTATTCCTCATTACCGCACAATGCAATGCAACAGTGTACCTATTATAATGATACAGCAAAAATACAATGGAAAAACAAAAACCTATTGGTGAGGCAAGTTAATGTAAAAGTCTTTGTAGACTTGCTGTCTCACTACTGGTATCCCAAAGGAACAAAAGGGACTTGTATTTTTCTTATGTAATTTTTTGTTGACTATTATTCGGCGCTTTCAGTGCAATATTGCTGTTGATGGACCGAGGTAAAGATATTCGCCTGTACGAGTTATGCAGGTGGCTTATCTTGATAAAAATTTTTTGGGGGTTGTCTTTTTCAACTTTAACTTCCTTCCATTACTTGAGACCATTTTATCTCTTCTCCTTGGTCCTCTTTCCTAACGGAAACCACCCTTAAATCTTGAGGAAGTGCTTTGAAGTCCCAAAAATCCTTGTGAGTCATTTTATTAACAATCTATAGGGGTATTTCTGTCGGGATAACCTGAAGATTGGTATAAGTTGACTGGAGTTGAAAATATCAACTGCTTTGGAGACTGCTGTTGAAATTGTACTATGCACAACATTACCTTCACTTTGTCCATGACAATTTTCAAAGAAATCATGACTTATGCTCGTAACATTTTCACTTTTTATCAAGAAATAAAGTAACAAAGAGGGTGTCACAGAATTTTTGGTTTGGCCATAGCATCCGTCTGAAAACAGAGCTACTGAACTTGCACCTGCTTTATCACAAGTTTCTAAAAATCTGAAGAGACACGTAGAAATGTCTGGTGATTCCCTTTTGCTTTGAGTTTCATGCCATGTAAAGCAATAGAAATCCCTGCTAGCTACGTTGTATATTGTGAAGTTGTAAACATTTACACGTTGCTTATAAAATATTTCATTTTCTTTACTAATAGGTAGCTGAATAACTTGTTGCAAGTCAAAGACCGCGCATATTCGTTTGGGTCAGTTAACGCCTGTGTTTTTAAATCTTGCTTTATCTCTTTCACTTTATTCTTATGAGCAGAATGCAGTTCAAATTCTCTTTTAAGGTTTTCAGCAATATCATTTTCTGCAGTTTGGTGCACTTGCATGCACAGTGCGCATTGATCCTTCTTAGGGTCGTGAAAGGACAAATTTATGCTAACAAATATTTTTCTGTTAAGACACAGGCTGCCTATCATGTTCATGTGCATTTTGTATTGCCTCTTGCTTATTCATTTCGTACATTTTAACTAAATTAAGCTTAGAGCTTAGATACTCTCGTGAGGATTTTTTTCGGCAGTAGTGGGACTCTACTTTTGAAAATCTCAGGATACGTGACCTCATATCCGATTTGATTTGATCGTCTCTCAGCTTTAAGCTTTCCTTTCTCCTTCCACTCTCATTTCCTGATCTGCATTTATGTACTCTAAATCTATCACTGTTCCATAATACCACCTGTTTGAATAACACATTTTAACCCCAACACCTTTTTTAAATTTATCTCCTTTCCTGACTGATTTTAATTCATTCGCAGATACAACATTTCATTCACCACCCCGCCATTCGACTAAAAAGTCTGCAACGGCTCAGAGCACCTTACTGTACACCAGGCAAATGTATAGGTTAAACGGATGCGCCAAGATTTCACAGACAGACGTATATAGATGTACGACCCACTTGTCAGGACCCGTAATAGTTATAGTTACCTTTACAAAGAAGTGTATATCATATACGCCTATTTGAAGAAATTTGGAGTACTCATTTTCGTTACCTATACGCCCGAAACAGTTATTTGAATAACTTTGCTCGCCGATATCACAGAGATACGTCTGTTTGTGAGGGTAAAGACGACTCTTCAAGTAGTCATATGCGACCAAAAGCTCAATTTTGGAAAAATGCGATATACGCCACTTTGTGAAAACAGGAACGATTTTAAAAATAATGACTTTATACAGGGTGTCTAATAAAAGCGTGACATATCAAAGTTATGTTTTTTTAAATGGAATACCCTATATATTATTGCATATTTAGATTTCCAGGTGCATTTTAGTGCGACTTTATGTATCACACATGGGACTTTAAGCAAACCGTTTAAGTGCAAATCACAATTTTGTGTATAGGTAGATATCAGAAAAAAATTGAATGTCGCAGCTATTATAAATCTTAGAGGGCTGTGACTTTGCCGTGTTATTAAGCATGAAATGTGTCAGCTTACGTTAGACGGTTGGGTTCGAATTAGATTTGTACTTGGAGAAATTGGTAGGTCAATGAAGGAAACTTCAATCAAAGGTAACTTGATTTTTTCAAATGGGAATGCATAATTTTTTTTATACGATCAAATGTGCAATTTGATAGGCTTTCTGATTATATCAGGTTGTGAATATCAATCTCTGGTAGTTTTGATTTAATTTCAAATTCTGAGTAAAACCGGAGTTTTTCAATTTTCCTACCTATAAGCAACATAGCAGGCCATGAAATATAAACAAAAAACTGTTCAGATGGAGCAAAATAACTAACTTAGCAGATAGTTACGGACGAACTAGAGTAAAGGGACAGAGTTATAAAAATAACTTACGACAAATCAATTCTAACCAGAAATAGCGGACATAGCACATCTAAGGTCAAAAAGCAGCTGGAATGCGACAGAAATGGGTATTTTTCACAGCATACCGGCTACTACAATATTCTAAAGATTGACGATTCACAAAACCATTGTGAATTTTGAAATGAAAGGAAATCTACCACGTAATGTTGCTGGCAGTTTAATAGCTTCAGAATAAAATTTCACATCTCATGATTTAAAAAAATAGTAACCGATACCTCTGACTGGAGTTCTGCAAATTCTTCAATACCCATAAGGAAGATCGCCGAAAAAGAAGAATAAATTAAAAATCTGCTCAAATTATTAAACATAATTTACCTGGCAGAAAATTAAAATATGACTTGTCAGTATTCCTTTTTTGCGACCTTGCTAATAGATACTGAAAAATTTAAAGGACGACAGTGAGACGTATCATTACTTTTGACTTTGACGGAAATGACTACTGTTTTATACCATTATATGTGAAATTGCGTTCTGAAGATATCAGACTGACGGCAACGATCGCTGAAAGTTTTGCTTTCATTTCAGAGTGTTTAGTGATTTTGGAAATTTTTAATCTCTAGTACATTGCAGTCGCTAGTAGGCTGTAAAAATTATCCACTTATGTCGTACTCCAGCTTCTCTTTAACCTTAGACATGTTACCGCCGTTGTTTCTGGTTAGAGTTGATTAGTTGTAGGGAATTTTTATAATCTTGTTCTTTCACTCTAGTTCTGCTGGATCTTTTTGCTAAGTTAATTGTTTCCTCCCATCTGAATACGATTTTGTTTATATTTCATGGCCTGCTAGTTTGTTTATAGGTAGGGAAATTGAAAAACACTGATTTGATTTAAATCTCGAAAATTAATAAAAATTACCATAGATTGATATTCACAACCTGATATAATCAGAAAGCCTATCAAATTGCACATTTGATCGTATAAAAAAATTATGCATTTCCATTTGAGAAAATCAAGTTACCTTTGATTGAAGTTTCCTTAATTGATCTACCGATTTCTCAAAGCACAAATGTAATTCGAACTCGACCGTCTAACGTAAGCTGACACATTTCATGCTTAGTAACACGGCAAAGTCACAGCCCTCTAAGATTTATAATAGCTGCGATATTCAATTTTTTTGTGACATCTACCTATACCCAAAATTGTGATTTGCACCTAAACGGTTCGCTTTAAGTATAGTAAAGCCCAGAGATATACCATTTGTTTACAAAGTGAGGATCTCCGCAAAAAGTGCCGACAGAGAAAGGGAACGGGGTCGGACTGGGCGTTCGAATTCATTGGAGTGGGCAACAACGAAAATGTTCATTCCATCCAATAAAGTGCTCATACATCAGTTGGTTGAACAAGATGTTTGAAACTTTATTATCTGTTGATAAATATATGGTAGAGACATTTCAATATAACCGTTTAAACCATATGGTAAATCATATCATGACCATACTTTTTAGCTATGCTTTCTATGACATATTGTTTCTCAAACTGTTCAGTGTGGAGGATCAATCATTCACTTTTTTTTTGTAAGTTTCTTCAAAGCACAAATCCTGTTTTATCAGAAAATCTTGTATTTCCGCCTTCGATAACGTTGAATTCGGAAATTTGTACCTTTGTCTGGAGTGATAGCTTGCGTTGTCCATTACGATGACGCTAAATAGCTTTAAATTGGAAATAAGGCTATACTCAAACCATTGCTCAAATATTCCCGAGTCCATGTGTTTGTGGTAGTCTATATTGCAGTCTTCAATTTTCTTTCCACATAATTTTGAGTGCGTTTTCGACCTAGCCGTCAGATGATCCGCAGTGTAAGATAACTATACGGGATCCTTTATTTGGTGGAACGCCTTTTAGCTAACACTTCTTTGTACCGTCGGTCCATCCCTTTTTAGCGGTATTATGGGTATCATACCAGGTCTCGTCAAGGTAGTACACTGACCTCCCCTCGTTCCGGTATTGCTCTATCTTATGCAAGTAATCGTGCCGCCAGCCCACAATCCTTGCACTTTCCATTATAGCCATTCGTTTGTTCACAGTTCTGTACCTAAACCCAATCTTCCTAATCCATCGCTGCAACGTACTCCTTGGATACTGTTACCCCATTCTAGCCAATTGTCTTTGAATGGATTCGATTGTGGGCAGTTCATTAATTTTGTACTTTTCGTACACAATATTCCTCAATAATTTTGTGATCGTGGGATCTAGTTCTTTTGAAACAGCAGCATCAAAGCTACGCTTCCTCTTTTGTGGCCCCTTTCTCAAAATTTCACATACTGTTGGATATGGAACGTGTGTTAGAAGTGACGTCTTTTTGATCATACTCCCCTTATTTTCATTCTCTGGATCGTTCGTTAGTTCATTATCATTTAGTACTATTTGTTTTGCATCTGCGCTAAGATGTGACCTTTTGTGAGGTTTTAATTGGTCTACCTCCACCTCCCTCTGTTCAAATTCTTTCAGTGTCCGTACTATAGTCACTACTTTCACCGCCGTAATGACAAACCCCCGACGTAGCTTCACTGCTGCAGGGTAATTCACATCGCTGTGAAATCCCATTATCTTCCCAAGGCCGAAACATACTCTAGCTGTCACACTTCAGAAGAAAACGTCCGATTCAGACAGAAAAGTGACGCACAAAAGTAAAAGCAGATTGGCGTTGCTAGCGGTAGCAATACCTGCCCAAACAATTTGACTAAGTCCGGTCCTCTTCATCGATCGAGTCGCTAATAATCCTGGAATGTGTCGGTCTTATCATAGTTCAGTCAAAATATACATCGTGAATGTCATCCGACAGATTTACGTTCAAATACAACTAAGTGTTTCATTTTCACCATTCTAAAAGGTTGTGTTTTGTTAGAAAATTGGTTAAAAGCACATTCCATGAATTGGTTACGAGTACGAAAGTAAAATAATGGTAACCATTGAATATTATCAAAACTGTATCTATTCCAAATGATGAACTGTACTAAGAGATGGTATGCAGTTTTTATATAGCGCAAAACGTACACAAATGGTATATCTCTGGGCTCTACTTTACCATGTGTGATACATAGAGTCACACTAAAATGCACCCAGGAATCTAAATATGCAATAATATACAAGGTGTTCCGTTTAAAAAAACATAACTTTGATATGTCACGCTTCTACTAGACACCCTGTATAAAAGTCATTATTTTTAAAATGTAGCCCAACTCGACCTACAGACACCTGCAAAGTCGATTTTTCGAAAAGTGGTATCGCTTGGTCGCAAGAGTCCGAGGCGTTGAGCTTGACTCACCCTGTATGAAAAGTGGTGTAATATACTATGTATATATTCACGTAGGTAAATTTATATATGAATATACATAAGATACTCGTCTAGGTATCATATAATAATATAATATATTCATACGTGAATATACATAGGATATTGGTCTAAGTATCATTATACGTTTAGTAGTTTGCTTCTGCGCGAAGGACAGCTAGTGCCGCCATTATTGATTTCTGGACATTCTGCCATTCTCGTTCTTAGTCGTAGTTAGCGCGTGTGTGCTGGTGCTGGTTGTGCCTGATTACCTGATTGAGTGAAGTATTGTGCAATGTTACTTATCTTGTGGAGCTATTGATAACACTCGCATCCAGCGTTCGACGGTAAGTCGTAAGCGGAACAAACCATCTACAAAATTTTATGACCTTTGTGATTTTAGACATGCCGTTCACAGGAAAGTGATGACGATCACAGTAACCGATTTTGCCAAGTATTATTATTGTAACTAGAAATTGAATAAATAGCAATGCATAATGAAAGTATGTTTGTCTTTCTGCCTCTACATTGAACTTTCAAACACTATGTATGTGCATTAAAAGTACATGAATGTACATTTAATGGATATGCCATTAATCTGGAAATTTGCGACAAACGTACATGAAAAGTAAATTTTTTATGTCTATTTTACATCCATTAGACGTTCATGCCCTATATACATATCCATTGTATGTACACTGTATATACTTTGGTATGGTATATGTTATGAACATACGTGTTCATACCTGGTCTATGTTACATATACTATTCAATGGATATTATGCCTAAGTTCGCGACAAACGTTCATGAAATGTATATTTTTTTGATGTCTATTTGACATCCATTGGACGTTCTTGCTCCATTTGTGGATATACATCTGCATTGATTCGATATCCACTGTATGTACATTGTATATACTTTTGTTATGTGAGCTTATTCTTTAAAAACTCGAAAGAAAAATAATTAAAATATAAAGTTGAGGTCACAGCAGTTTTTTTCTATCTATAAACCGACTTTAAATATCACCGTAGACAGTAGTTTCGTTTTCGCACAGTATAGGCAGTATATTTTTTTATGTAGAGGGGGCGCCGCGAAAAAAAAAAGATTGAAGACCTTGGCACGTCACTGCGTATACGGGATAAATATTACTGACTACCTCGTAAGTTAAATGAATATTTTCTGTACACGTATTGAGTATCAACAGATGCAGAAATATTTTCGGCTTGATGTTTTTAGTGAATGATATCTTAGTTATGGTGAAATAATGTCGCCCTTCAGAAGCTTGCAAGCTATGAGAAGGTTTCCCTGCTGTGGATCCACTGACACATTGGTGTACCGGGTAACGAGAGAGCGGACCGTCTAGCTGTAGGATGCAAGCGATGCTTGGAATTGGCAGGGCCAGGTCAACATTGATTGTTGCGCTGACCGGCTGGACCTACAAGGAACTGGCGCAAGCCTAGTTGGAGAGAGATGACTTAAGGCAAGTTAAAAGATTCATAGCGGCCTCTGATAAGAGCCGAATGCTATGGCTTCTGAATAAAGACAGAGAGATACTCAACCTTTTAGTGGAGGTTCTCACTGGCCATTGCCGGTTGAATAGACATTTGTCACTCATGAGAATGGTGCAGGTGTGCTGAGTATCGCAACCTCAGGGTTCAGTTATTCGGTACGATAGAATTGGGGGGAGTCACTTTATTCAGTGAGATGGTCGGACATACAAACTTTCATCAAGACGTCTGACAGGTTCGACAAAGAGCTTTCTAGGATGTAAGCTTCAGTGTTTTCAGTGTTGGATCAGTGAGGTTGGCAAATTGGGCCAAAGGTGGCCTACTTGCCTGGCTTCTTCTCCCCATCGCTGCTACTATTACTATGATGAGATAATGATAAAAAGAAATCAGTGTCGCGATATGCTGTGCAAAATGATAATGTGTGGGAAATACTGAGATAATCAACATTGTGGTGTTTTTTAACTCTATATAAACACATGGTTTTACTCCCAGCTGAAGACTATCAATTTTATAAATGTATGTCCTAAGATACTCTTAGAGGAAGAAAAATTCGGGTTAAATTTAGCTTCCTTAAGTAAAGGATACTGGTCAGAAGACCAGCAGCTAGCCGCTACAAGTTTTCTGAAACATTGGTGAATTTATATCATGTGCATTTACTTCTAAGTAAATAAGATATTAAGTTAAAAAAACGTGAATACAAAAAATTTTAGCTATCTGAAAAGCTACATAGAAATTATCTCGCTAGGACATCTTATAGTTTTCTTTAAACACGAAACGACAGATGGAGGATCATGAATATGGGCCGATATAGTGAGCTTTGCAATTCGCCAGAATTTAAACGTCATGCCAGCATATTACATATTACGGCGGAGCGGAGCGTATTCGTGTATTTGTTTGATTCGCCGAAAAACGACGGTGTATGGAGAACGTTGGGTTATTTGCCTTATTTGCGAGAAGAAAAAAAATTATGCTAATAGGCAAATACGTGTCGGTTTTCAATCACACATCAAAGGGCCTAAATAAGATGAACATTGATGCCGATGATGCTGACCATCAATGAAGGAAGGCACTACTGGTGATGCCTATTTGCTAATATATCACATATTTGGGCTACTACAGCGATGCCGCTACACGAACTCTACACCATTCTCATCCAACCACATATTATTTCCATTTTTCTGCTCTCCTATATAATCTACTAAATATTAGAATACTTCCTCACACGGTCGATGGAGGAAAACCTAGTTGCTAAAATAAACCAAATAACCATCATCTTATAATAATAGAACATTATTACACAGAACAGCTTAGTGGTGTGCGGTAGTTTAATCTTCGACGGAACTCCAGCTTCCTGGTAGTCAGTCTAGCGCTGCCCATGCTTCTCAGATCGGAAGTATCGTCACTTATACTATGTGTGACAACGCGCTTTAGAGTAAAATATAGTTTTAAAAAATTAAAAAGCTAAAAATAATACTTCTACGCGTATTTTGGATACGGGTAAAAACACTATTGGTCATTTTTCTTCATAAGTATTTTTTATTTGCGATACTTATTTATAGTTATAGTACGAATTTTATTGTATTCGTAGAATACTACTTGTGGAATACAAGTAGTGTTTTACGAGTATTTTCCACGTTGCCGTGCCGATGGCGTTCCCGAAACAAGTTTCTCTCAGAGTGAATCACAATCCATCAGTTTTTCAGAGACAGCAAATTTAATAAAAAATAGAGCAGAACTAGAATATCTGAGGTATATTAGTGATTCGAGAACTGGTTTAAGCATGCTCGAGCAATATTAAAAAAAATGTTTATGAAATATAATACGCCACTGACCTCCTCTGCAGCTGTAGACAGATTATTTTCTTTTGCTACAATTATTAATAGTCCAAGGAGGCATGCTTTATCTGATAGCAATTTTGAGAAACTTGTAGTTTTAAAGGACTGTGTTTGACACCTTATTAAGTCTAGTTCGTTATAAAAATGTCTTTTTTTATTTCTGAGATATACATACTAATGTAGTCTGGTATCTAAAATATTCTTTCTAATGTTTTACCCTTCTATAAAATGTGTTTTATTTCGTACTTGGGTAAATAAAGAAGTTATTTTCACCAAAATTGTTAGTTTTTATACGTTGTACCTACTGATTTTTAAGCTTGTGAAAATACTACTACTTTTTATTCATACCATGCTAGTATTTTTTTGTTAATTATTGTTTTAAGCTCATTTTAAAAATTATTTCCAACTTTTTAGTCCGATGTTCTTTAAAAGACTGTTTTTAAGTTTATTTTAAGCTATATTCATTTTTAATCTTTAAAAAATCTTTTAGTTAACTTTATCATTAAAGCATGTTTTTCTAGTTTTTTAAACTGTTTATTAATTCTCTGTTCATTGAATATGAACAGTTATTTTAGATCAATACTCATAGCATAAACGATAATTGAAGTTGTCGACTTTCCCGAATTAATTTCACAAAAATACCAACCCCCAAACGTTGGATGTCACGCCTCTTAAGCTCTCTCTCTCGTCTCTACGCCTCCGTGGAATATTAGCAAACCTTAAGGTGTCTGTGAAATCCCTTAATCAGCGGATACATCCGCTGGTCCGACGGATTTGAAGGAGTCAAAATCGTTTGCGCGGCAAAGTAGGACCGGGAGCGTTCAAAGTTCGGTCCGACCTCTCGATTCAAAGGAGAGTTACAAACTCACAAACAAACATACAGGTGAAGCTTATAAAAGTATGTTAAAAGGAAGAAATTGAGGCAGAATGTCGGAAATAAGAAGTAACATTGATTTTCGTGACATAAGTATGGTAAACTATGAAAGACCCTGTTACTAAAAAGGTTAATTGCTTTGTAAGCGAATAGTATTTTTACTTGCATTTACCCCCGTGGTTGAAATGGTTCTCCAACACCTGCACCTATTGATCATGTATGTATGACCTTTGAATAGTTTTAAAACGTTGGGCAACCGCGACTTGATTTATGCCTCTTTTTCGCCACATGCGCAATTGTTTTGAATAAACGTTTATTGCTTTTACTCGAAGGCTATTATATTTAGTTTAACGACTACGGTCGTATTTTTCCAGACGCGCTCTTGTGCGCCAGCCTTGGCTTTTTTATTTTGCTGGGGAGAAAACTTTCATGCCCATACGCCGTACTGGCATATAAATGATACCCATTTACTGTATGTACATGAAGAAACTACTATCTTCTGCATCAATTTAATCATGATCCATGGATATGAAACAAAAGATCAAAAACGGTATTTATTGTTTAAATGATACGTAAGTTACTAATTTTATGAGTTCGTGACATCAGTAACGTTGGCGTTACCTTCCTTGGGATACCTGTCGGCCCTCTCATCTGACTTGGTACCTAAGATAATGTTACCTTGATCTGGGTCCACCGTTCCTGGCATTCTGTCGACCACTTTGGATCTTAAAACAAAGCATCTTACTTGGTCTCCGCTCCTGTGGTGCGCGACACAAAAGTTGTAATTTTGCACATCAACACTAGGCTGGGCCCAGTCTCAACTGAATTTCTTCAAAGCTGTTTGATTTGGCTTTCCAGCCAACCCTTGTGTGTGAGTTGGCGCATCCTACAACTATGGAACCATTTTCTGGATGACAGCTGGATATCCGAGCGCCTTTGTCTCGAATAGCAGCTCTCCCTGTTATTTTCCAACCTCGTTTTGAGCTTACACAGAAAAAAATACTGTTGCGTTTTCAATTGGATGTTTTTCCATCGCTTTAAATATATTTACGGTTGTTTCAAATCCATGTCATTGAAAGAATTTAATCCTTATATTCGAAGTAATCACAGGTACGCCAATAAATTCAAAATAGTTTTATATTCGTTCTAATGATATATCTGTAACCCTTCTAATACTAGTATTGATATCTAATGCTATCAAAGCATCCTTTTGTTTCCGAAATTTACCCTATGTTTCAGTTAAGCAAAGCATACAATCTATTCGATGTCCCAAATTGTTCCTGCAAAAGCAGTTCGTGATAATTCATCTGATAAAAATTAATTTTGCTTCAAAAGGTAACTATTACATGAACAATAACCCATGCTTTCAAAACATTGTCTATGCTGTTAGAGAAATTGGCAAGTAGTATTCGTACCAACATAATATATCGAATTCAATGGCCCTTGTTGTTCGCTGAACTATAATCAGTATTCGGCGGGACTGATGTCCCGATTCAATGAACGCAAAAAGAAAGAAGAGGAGGATTATCTCAGTGTTATCCGTTATCTGCGCCAAGATGGACCAGCTTGTTCGGTAACGGGTTGTTTCGTTGTGCTGATTCGTTGTTTGCCATATTATGTCATCTCGTGGTTTCGCGTATTGCAGGAGACATTGTGTAATTTGAATGTGTCCAGTTATACAGGGTGGGCCAATAGTGCGTGGACGGAGGATTGTGGGCTTACTAAAAAATATTTCAAAAATCTGTCACTAGATCATGGTAGGGATCCTTGAGGGCTATAACGTAAAAATATATTCACTTAAATTTTGACGTTTATACAGGGTGATACATATCAAACCTACATTTTTTTGAATAGAACCCCCTATATATTATTGCATATTTGGATTCCTTGGTCAATTCTAGTGTGACTTTATGTATCACATATGGAACTTTAAACGAACCGTTTAGGTGCAAATCTCCATTTTTGGTATAAGCAGGTATCAGAAAAAAATTGAATATCGCAGCGATTATAAAAGTTAGAAGGCCATGACTTTGCGGTACGACTAAGCATGAAATGCGTCACCTTAGGTCAGACGGCTAAATTTGTATTCTTTTTGTGCTTGGAGAAATCAGAGGATAAATTAAGGAAATTTCAATCATAGATAACTTGATTTTTTCAAATGGGAATGCCTATTTTGGTTTAAAGAATCAAATGTAAAATTTGATTACCTTTCTAACGATATAGCATTCTTGATATCAGTCTTTTTTTGGTTTTCATTTTATTCCCAATTTTCAGTCAGATCGGTGTTTTTCAACTTTCCTGCATGCAAGCAACCTAGCAGGCCATGAAAAATAAACAAAAGCTCGATAATATGGAAGAAAGCAACTAACTTAGTAGAAAAAATGCAAACTAACTAGAGCAGCGAGGCAAGATTACGAAAATTCCTTACAACATATTAGCTCTAACCAGAAACAATAGCAGTAACAAGAACGCTCATTTTTCACAGCCTACTAGCTATTAGCCAATTTCCAAAGTTAGTAAAAAAATATCTAATCAAAGGAAAACTACTAGTGATTGTTGCTGGCAGTGGAATATCTATATCTTCTGAATAAATTTGAATAAATTTTCACATTTATTGCTATAAAAAAGTAGCCATTTCCGTAAGTCAAAAGTAATGATACCTCTGACTGGAGCCCTTCAAATTCTTCGGTAGGTACTTCTGCTTATTAGCAAAATCGCGGAAAATGAAACTTGAATTGCAGTCTGTTTGAATTGTAAAACATAAATTAGTTTGCAGTAAACTACCTGAAATAATCACAATTACAACATAGCGTAATAAAAAAATTCTAGCAATTATTTCAATAGATGTTCAGAATGCTCCAGTTGGAGATATCTTTACTTTCGACTTAACTAAACGGAAATGACTATTTTTTATCCCATTAAATGTGAAATTTCATTCTAAACATGTTAGACTGTAAGCAAAAATCGCTGATATTTTTCTTTTTGTTTCAAACTTTTTAATCGTTTTGGAAAGTTGCCAGGCTCTAGTAGACCTCAATAGCTAGTAGGCTGTGTAAAACAAACACTTCTGTCATGCCCCAACTACTCATACTACTTATACCAAAAATGGTGATTTGCGCCTAAACGGTTCGTTTAAAGTTCCATGTGTGATACATAAAGTCACACTAGAATTGACCAAGGAATTCAAATATGTAATAATATATAGGGGGTTCCATTCAAAAAAATGTAGGTTTGATATGAATCACCCTGTATAAACGTCAAAATTTAAGTGAATATATTTTTACGTTATAGCCCTCAAGGGTCCCTACCATGATCACGTGACAGATTTTTGAAATATTTTTTAGTAAGCCCACAATCCTCCGTCCACGCACTATTGGCCCACCCTGTATATTAAATGGAGGATCTACAGAGAAATTTGGGCTTAGAAGAGGTAATACCCACATTTGAATGTAGGTATTTATATTAGTCATTATTTCAGTATTTCAACTGGTGCAGGCTTATGTTTAATTCTTATGCCATGCTCCTTATAACCTCATACAAAATCCATCCAAACGAAATGATCCGCTATCCTCGCAATAAAATGTGTTGGTCCAAGGAAAAGAAAGCAGTTTAGAATCAGAGATAAAACACAGTTTCGATTCAACGACAGGCTGCGATTGAATCATTAATTGGAATCCAATGATATCTTGTAGTTGAATCGACAATACGATATAATTCGTTACCAACTTCCCATTGGATGAAACATCGCTGAGTTTGAGGAATGCTGGAGTGTAACGTCCCATTGAATCAAAGCGTAAGTCTTTGACAAAACGATAGATTTTTCTGTGTGTATGTAGACGATATAGACTATATCCATCTTCTCTACCGACACCTTGGCATAGTATTCTGGGTGCTTCATGCTCCCCGCCTCTGGCTTTGAGCTTTTGGTCACCCTGACAGCTTCCTCCGCAGTCAGTTGCGAGTGCTACCTCTTTCCTTCCTGTCCCTGCTGTCCAAATGTTGACGTCCGCACCTCGGAAGTAGACTCTTAAGGCTGCTAGAGGGAGGGTTTGTCTTCACATCATGCCTCTCCTCTCACAGACGTCTTCTTTCGCTCCTTGAGAGAATCTTCCCGCCTCTGGCGAGAGCCTCTTCTCTCATCTTCCTACTCAGCTCGCCACGTGAGAACCTCTAATGGAGAAGTCTCATGATACTCATAATTTTTCGTCTATATTTTACGTATCCGTAAAATATAGACGAAAAATAATTAGGCAGTGAAAAGATTTTTGAAATCCGTTAATAAATGGCAGAGAAATCAATAATTAAAGTTTGCATATTTAGCGCGAAATAGTTGCCGCCTTCAATTTGGCTGTGACGTCACGACTCCGCAATCCGCATAGCCAGCCGTCTGGGCCGCGCGTTGCCGTAGATCTGTGTATGTACAGCTTGTCCAGAACGCATCAGAGCACAACGCATCAGACGTACGTAATTTATTTTTGATTTTTAAATAAGTGTTTTTTAGTTTTTGACCGTAATTGGAGAAGGATTTGTAAAAGGACAAAGTGAAAATATCACTTATTGATCTAGAAACCTTTAAGATGATAGTTTAGTGAGAAAATAAACGTCTTCTGGTAAACGAAAATAAAAACCAGCATTTGTTGATATTTGACTGATTCAGTGATACTCAAAGCGATGTTTGTTCTCACTGTTCAGTTTTAATGAATCAGTTTAACCTATTTAGCATTAATAAAAGTAACGTTTGCATTCATCTTTCAATACTGATTCAGTCAAAATGAATGAAAAGTAGGACCGGCTTTCAGTTTGACTGAAAGCAGAAACCCACTGATCAGTTCTACTGAAAAGGTGTTCTCACGTTCATTATCTGTTCAGTATCACTGAATCAGTCAAACCGCCTTAAAGTATAACTAACTGAACTGTAGCAACTCTTAGAAGATACTGATTCTTTTGACAGAGAACTCTCGGGTGATTGGGGAATGGTCATCAGACACTTATATTCTGTATCGTTCGTTTTTTTCCTTCTCATGATTGTTTGCACTTTTTGATCTTTTTGTTTAACTTTGATGTCCACTTTTTTATGTTTAAATTTTTTTGTCGAGATTATCTGACATTCACTGTGCAATCCATAGATAGTGGATTTTCTAGTACATCCAGCTCTTCGCATATTGAATCACACTGAATTACTTCGAAAGGTTGCCAACTTGAGGTCGATGAAGCATCGTTCTGCAATAAATTTTCTAAACATTCTGCGCGTCGCCTTTTTTCATATGCTCCGAGTTTTCCTCTAGGATGAACAACTTATGAGGGCAGACTTCAGTTTTCAGCGTTAATCTACCACCAACTAGTTTATATTTGATTGGATTTTCAGTATCATTTTCAAGCTGTGACAACACAAACATAAGTTACGAATCCGAAAATATAGAAATATATAACACAAAATGTAATTCAGAATACATTTTACATTATAGTTGTAACTAATTTAATTTACTATTAGGTAAAGTAATCTTTAATAACCAGTGAACCTATCCATATATAATTGATAATTAATACTTATCAATAGAAGATAAATACAATAGTATAATCACATCACTTCACAAACATATTTTGTACTTTTTGGTAATATTAAATCACGTTTCATCACCTTGCACCACTTCTTTCTACTGTTTGCATGCAAAGGTACGTGGAAAAAGCTTTATTAGGTGTTTTAATCGTTGTGCTCATACACTTTGGAACAATGTAATATTTTTTATAACATCTTTTTTTACTGTCGCTCATCATAGTAATTTGATATGCAATAAACACTAAACTAGAAAACAAAGGAGGCGATTGGTTGTTGTCGGCTCTCGCCACCACCACGCTGTATGCCTCTGTGCGTTGTCTCAGCGGCAGCGGCCGCCCGCACTGGCTACGGAGACATGACGTCACACCACTCCGACAGACGTGCCAAAAATATTTCTGCGGAGCGCGACTTTGAAACATTATAATTTATTTGTCTTTAGAGATATATTCATATTTCTTTCACTCTTTTCTTTTATTTTTCTTATATTTTCTTTTGAATCGATAAAAAAAATTGCCCAGTTGACATGAAGCAAAAAAAAAATTGGCGTTAACCGAATCTTTGATTATGTGTGGCCGAGTTGAAATGAAGCAAAAATAAAATGGCGTCAAGTAGTTGGACTCTGTAAGTTCTTTACTTTTTTACATGCTTTTTCAGCTTCACCTGTATTGTCAAAAAAAGTATTTGATCCTGTTGCAGAGTTGAACTTAACCAATAAAGTGGCGTCAAGTAGTTGGACTTGGTGCGCCCTTTGGTTTTTTCTACCCTCATATTTAATAACGAAAACCAATGTATAGCATATGCAGATGACAACACTAGTAGCAACAACAAAGGAAGAACTAGAGAAAATTATGGCAAGGATAGCTGCGGAAGCAAGAAGATTTGGGATGGAGATAAATCAAAGTAAGACAAAATATATGGTCATGGGACAAATGGAAAAAACTTCCGACGATCAGCCGAATCTTACTTTTACGGCCAACAGCATGAAATATACTTTTGAAAGGACTACAGAATTTATGTACCTAGGGGTAATCATAGAGAAAAAGGGACAGGAGAAACAAGAAATACAGGCAAGGATTATCAAAGGAAACCAAAAGTATGGAGCTCTGAAAAATTTTATGAAATCCAAATATGTATCCATAAAGACCAAAGAGAGAATTTATACAACGGTTATAAGACCAACAGCGACATATGCTTGTGAGACGTGGACTATGAACAAAGAAGAGGAAGAAAAAATTCTAAGATGGGAAAGAAAAATGTTGAGAGCCATTTATGGAGGCGTAAGGACAAACGAGAGATGGAGGAGAAGAACAAACCAGGAACTGGAAGACATGTAGAAGAAGAACCCTAATATTATAGCAGTCATCAAAGCGCAGAGAATAAGGTGGTTGGGACAAGTGGAGAGGCTGAATGGGACGAGAATGGCAAAACTAGTTCTCAACCGGAGACCAATAGGGAAAAAAGGAAGGGTAGACCAAGGGAGAGATGACTGAAGAAGGCAGAAGATGATTTAAAGAAAATTAATATTAAACACTGGAAAGAGAGGAGACGGCAGACAGAAATAGGTGGCGTGGAATAGTCCAGGATATACTCAGAGATAGGTAGTGAAAGTATCCAAAGACCATTTTAAAGTTATATAAAGTTTAGCGGTATAAGATCAGACTTTACTCATTTCTGCCCTAGGCCTTCATGACCTGTTGTGCAAACTATTAAAAATTTTACCCTCAGCTGTATGTATTATCCTCGGAATCCTTGATCGTTGCTGAGTTGAAATTAAGCAAAAAAAAGTGCATCAAGACATTGTGACTCCGTGCGTCAGATGCTTTTTATCATGATTTTATTAGCTTCATCTGTATGAACACATTATTAAACGGAATCTTTGATTGTGTTGCAAATTTGATTTGAGACATCCTACTTTCGCAGGGTAGCAAGAACATAAACAAAAAAGAATCCACTTTTCTCCGGTTTCGAGATGTCATCCTCTTCTCCAGATTTTAACAGTTTGTCCTCTTCCACAATGGCATAATACCGGGTTGCTAAGTTCCGTTCGGGGTTACTTAGCTCTCGGTATCGATTGTATCACACCTTGGCCTGGGCTCTCTCCCCCTTTCTCAACCGAGCTTGAGACCGGAGTTTGCTTAAAGCCATATTGACCTCTACTAAAAACCTAAAGCATATACAATTGGGAATAGATACAGTATGCGACCTATGTTATTAATGCGCTCATGTATCGAAAATGTTGGCTCTCTCTCTCGCCCACGGTCTGCAAATAGTGGAAAACGAATCCTGTCAAAGCCGCAGAAAAGGAACCAAATCTAATGAGGCAAGACAATACGATATCGGCTACTAATTGGAGTAATACATTCTACGGCGGTGTTGAGAAGAAAATGTGCACATTCAGCTGCTGTGTGTATTTAATTTTCGATAAAATAATAAAATATGAAAAGAAAGTAGATCAATGGATTCGATCCATTTAATGAAAATATAGCTGATGATGTGAGAGTGACCATTTGTCTATTCTTTACGATCAAATTGTTACAGATTTCACTGATAATAAGATATAATTTATGGCTGTGCGTTGATTATAGTTTACGTTCACTAGTAATGCCTATACATAACAGATACAAAGTTACACTATTTTTAGGAAGCACTAAATAAAGACGTATATATTTCTCATCAAATTTGTCTTTTTGAGCAAAATTACAACGTATTGAAGAACTGATTGCTCAGATGTGGAAGGTGAAAAATAAATTGTTGTAGTCCATTACTTTTATCCTGAACAAAAGTCTGTGCGGTGACAAAGTAAAATAATTGACTATCCATGAGGATTGAGATTTCCTTTTATTATCAAAAAAATACTGATTTCCTAAAGAAGTGCAGTGATTGACAATCTGAACAAATGTAGCAGGAATTGTTCCTGTATATCTACAGGGTTATTCACGCTATCCGACACGGAGCATTATGGCTAAAGTATTTGATAAAAAAGAAAATAATAATTTCAGACGGATAGAGGCCCATAAGGGCTACATTTTAAAAATATTTTCATGTTATACAGGGTGTCCCAAAAACACGAAATGTATCAAAGTTATGTTTTTTAAATGGAATACCCCGTATATTGTTGCATATTCAGATTCCTTGGTGAATTCTAGTGTGACTTTATGTATCATACATGAAACCTAAAGCGAACCGTTTGGGTGTAAATCACCATTTTCGGTATACGTAGATATCAGGAAAAAATTGAATATCGCAGAGATTATAAAATATGGAAGGCTGTGACTTTGCTGTATTACTAAGCATAAAATGCGTCAGCTTTGACGAGACTGTCAAATTTAAACTACGTTTATGCTTGGAGATATCGGTCTATTAATCTAGGAAACTTCGATCAGCGATAACTTGATTTTTTCAAATGGGAATGCCTAATTTTTTTTATACGGTTAAACGTAGAATTTGATAACCTTTCTAATGATATAAGGTTGTGAATATCAATCTTTGCTTTTTTCATTCGATTTTAAATTTTCAAACAAATCGGCGTTTTTCAATTTTCCTACCTACAAGCAACGTAGCAGGCCATGAAATATAAACAAAAACCTGTTCAGGTAGAAGAAAACAACTAACTTAGCTGAAAAATACACACTAACTAGACTAAAGGGACAAGACCATAAAAATCCCTTACAACAAATCAACTCTCTCAGAAACAACTGCGATAACATCTCTAAAGTCAAAGAGAAGCTGGAGTATGGCAGTAATAGATATTTTTTACAGTCTACTGGCTACCGCATTTTACTAGAGGTTAAAAATTTCCAAGACAATTAAAAACCCTGATATGAAACAAAAACAACCAGCGACTGGTGCTCCAGCACGTAACTATCAATCATATGTAATGGTGTAAAAAAGTACTAATTTGTGTCGAAGTAGATACCTCTGACTGGAGCCCTTTTCAATATCTATTAGCAATATTGCAAAAAAGGAATACTGACAAATCAGATTTAAATTTTCTGCCATTTAAGTTATGTTTTATAATTTGAACAAATTTTAATTCATTCCTCATTTTCTGCGATCTTACTGAAGGATTTTCAGAACTCCAGTCAGAGGTACTTTTGCTTGACAGAATTGCATACTTTTTTATATCATTAAATGTGAAATTTTATTATGAAAATAATAAACTGCTTACAACATTATCTAGTAGTTTTTATTTTATTTCAAAATTTTCAATGGTTTTGGAAATTACCAATCTCTAGTACATTGCAGTAGCTAGTAGGCCGTGAAAAAATCCATTTCTGCCATACTCCAGCTTCTCTTTGACCAAAGATATGTTACCGCCGTTGTTCCTGGTTAGACTTTAATTTTGTGAGTAATTTTTATAATCTTGTCCCTTTAGTCCAGCTCGTGTGTATTTTTCAGCTAAGATAGTTGTTTTCTTCTACCTGAACAGGTTTTTGTTTATATTTCATGGCCTGCTACGTTGCTTATAGGTAGGAAAGTTGAAAACCGCCGATTTGTTTGAAAATTTAAAATTAAATGAAAACTAGCAGAGATTGACATCCACAACCTTATATCATTAGAAAGGTTATTAAATTCTACGTTTAACCGTATAAAAAAAATTAGGCATTCTCATTTGAAAAAATCAAGTTATCGTTGATCGAAGTTTCCTTAATTAATCGACCGATTTCTCCAAGCATAAACGTAATTTAAATTTGACAGTCTCATTAAGGCTGGCGCATTTTACCCTTCATGGGTCTCTATCCATCCGAAATGATTATTTTCTTTTTTATCAAATACTTTAGCCATAATGCTCCGTGTCGAATAACGTGAATAACCCTGTATATCTGCATATCTTCATAGTCAGTTCGAGAGTTGCTATTGGTAAAAACGGTTGAGTTTATCTGATTTTAAACATACTCCTTCTGCAAACGATTTTTTTAAGCAAGTTAAACGTTGTTTGACATACCACGATGAACAGAAAATGTTTTTAGGACTCATACATCTAAGTAATTACTGGCATGTCAAACTTAATTCCTAAGTGCATCATTTTGAGGTGTGATTGGTGGGGATATCTAGCAACACCATTATTGATTTTGAGAGTTATCATTTTGGATGTGGCTTTTTATCACATCCGTCTTAAAAACTCTGGGTATTTACTCCCCCATTATATGATTTATAACTCAGATAATTCTCGCAGTTTGGCATTGGCAGCTGACACCTTACAGTGAAACCAAATTTGCACATGTTAAGAAATAAAGGGTAGAGTAGAGGACTTTATTTCATTAACGTATATACCCATCTACTGCAACTGGTTCTGACAGGCATAACAGGTTACTCGTACTTCAGTTATTTCTTTGTAAAAAGTCTGATTATTATAATTTAGTTGTAGTTGACAGGATATTCAGACTTTTGAAGTTTATTGAGACGTTCCATAAATAAGCATAAAAGTACATCACACGAGCTATCGCAACTTTAACCTCTGTAATTTAAAACAATTGCATAATATAAAACATTTTTGTTTCATTTTTGTTACAATATTTTATAGGGGGTGGGTTGGCTCAGTGGTTAGAGTCAAGGGCTCGTGACCGGAAGGTCCCGGGTTCGATTTTCGTTCTAGGCGGGAATTTATCTCTTGTTTTTTCAATCAAAAATAAATATCCATAAAAAAAGCTCAGCGAGAATTCCCGCCTGAGCCTTCACTGTTGGCTTTTAATTAACAGTGCTGTTCCTAGAGTGGCGCCGGGAAACAGTAACAACACAGAACACGAGGTTAATGATCAGAGCAGTCGATGCCGAAGCCACAGAAGTAAAAAAACCACCTATGTTGATAGGTGCTAGCAAAAAATCCGTCACAGTTAAGAGAGCGCCTTGTTGATAAAATCATAAAAACAGCCATTTCCTTAGATGGCCCATAACCCATAAAAGCTTTCAATGTAAAAACTTTATTGACCATAGGCTATGGGTAAGTATATAAAGTTTACATTTTATATTAGTAACGTTTTCTCAGTAACAACGCTTTAATACATATGAGTATGGCTTTTTAACAGATGTGCCTATCTCAGAATAAATTTCTGCGTGGAGGTATAAGCACCACATCAAGGTTTTATTTCAAATGTCCGAGTATATTGAATGGACTTTGGTACTTGTGACAAATTGAAGTTACAGCTTTATACCTCATTTAGTTTTTACGGCCAATTTCGTTCCTACTTTCATAGGAGGCTGGTTCAAAAACATATTTTTAGGGAAATCGTTATTGGATTCTGAGATTTTTTTGGTGTCTAATGCAGTGCGTACATTATGTGGCAGACATCGCTTCTTGAAGTAAAATTAAAAAATGGCTTTTTGCTGTTCTATATTCATATAATGCTATAGCTCAGCATTTATGCTATACAACCGATATGAACTATGTTAACTAATTAATGAGATATGGCCTACTTGATTAGGTATCTCTTTGGGAGCATACACCTAGGCTCTACGCGTTCAGATAATATCTATTACGAGTAACATAGAAAGTGTAAGACTTTTTGAATAAAACACCTTATGGTATTTATGCAATTATCTTTTTCTATAAATACCTAAATTTAGTGGATGAACTGTCACGTAATAACCACTACTATGTTCAGTATACGTCGTAGTCAGCTTTGATCCAGTGTCACTGTTCACGAATATTCCATTAGGCGTTATATTTGCAACCTTGACTTCAAATTCATTGCTGAAAAAGAGAACAACTTCAGTATCCATTTTCTAAATTTGTTAGTTATAAGAAATCCAAACAGAACGTTTTGTGCAACAAATGGTACATAAAATCAATGAGCAGTGGTAGATATGTTAATTACTATTCCTACCACCCCCAGAGGATGAAAAATAATCTTATTTTACCAGTAAAGAACAAACAATCTGAGCCATCCACAGCATAAGAATGAAAATCTCCAAAAATTAAAAACATGGATAATACAAAACAACAATAATAGTATCATGATAATTTCCACACCCCCATACCATCCCATCAGATAATGCCCAAAACAGAGATGACCAGGATGATGTGTTGGTTGTTTATAGAGCTTTACCTTACATAGGTAATCTTACACCAAAACTTATTAGTATCTTTAAAGATCCTAACATCAAAACTGCATTGACAAATGTAACAGTTTCGAAATTGTATTCCAAACTAAAAACTTCTGTTAGAAAAGTAAGGTAAAGGCATGCCCTTGAAACAGGCGACACAGTATTTTGGAGATGTGCTGAAGTTTTGGATATTGAAACAAATTATTTCAAAAGATTATTTTTGGAAACGATGTACATAAAAACTCCCCTAACAACTTAAACGTTGATGACCTGAGCTACATCTACTCTTACATTTTAAGCATGGAAAGAGAGGGTTTGGCAGTGTGCCAGCGCAACCTTATGGTTGTTTTGGCCTTCTTGACAATTACTCCATATATTCCAATTGTTTATAATTTCCTCCAATTTTTGGGCCTTTCTATATTCACGTTTTACGGCTGGTAATATGTCTGGTGTTTTTAGTTTTTTAGATTTGTACAGCTGGCATCTTTGTCTGTCACTGACTTGCGAATATCAGATAAGGTGCAGTAATTGAGCGTTATAAAAATACTATCTAATATGATGTAATGTAAATAACTAATATTTTTGTGGCGATTTCTCTAAACATTTCCATACCGTTATGGCAATCAGTCTTTTTCTGTTTCGAATATATTTAAAGGTAGGCCTATTGGAAACAAAACAACTTTCTTCTTAATGAAACTATCAGCACCTCGTCAAAAATTATGCAATTAACATGCCCACTTATTCAGAATGAACATCTGCTATACAGAATTGAGTAATTGCTTTTCAGCATTAGAAAATAGTAAGTCTGTAGCCTCCAATGCCTAAACAGTTATCACAAGTACGTCTCTTATTTGATCGTTAATCATAATATTTAGTTTAAAAGAAGAGTATAAGCTGCGAGTAAGCTTCACTATATTAATTTGTAATGAGGTGCTCTTAAATGCTCTGCTTAAATATGGAAGAAATGTCGGTCCGTCTGTCTTTCTGTCTGTTGGCGTTTTTCTATCCTCGTAATCTCTATTCGTAATGTCAAAAACCGCTGCATGAATTGTGATGAAATTTGGGTAGCGATATTCTGTGGGGTTTTAGTACGTAATGCTCCTATAATTTTGGAAATCGGTACATAGCTGACGGAGTAATTAGCAAAAAACAAAAAAAAAACAAATATTCCTCAAACTTAGTTTTTAGGCATTTTAGAGATTCCTGATCATTTTCTACTTTCATTTGGTGGGGGTGAAATTGGGGTGGTTAAGGGGGGTGGGGTGTTGTAAGTTTAAAACATTTGTAGTCAAAATCAGCTGTCCATTGACCTGTGAAAGACAATATACATTTTTTTAGATTCATCCGAACATTACCTTGCCTAATGTTTGCATACGAGTATAGCTTTAGATTGTTCTGTATTGTGTAAAGGGGAAATTGTTAAATTGATTTTAATAAAATTTTAACAAAGTATTATTACCGTGGCGAGGGTACAAAACGCGAATGGTTTTTAGAAATCGTGTTGGTGGTGGCGCAGCAATAATCAAAAAAAGAAATATAAAAGCATCTCAAACTTCGTTAATGAATTTTGACACAGTATCACTACCATGGCAAGAATGGAAAATGCGTATGTTTTTTAAGAAATCCTGTCAGTGGCGGTGCAGCAATGATCAAAACACTAAAAACAATCAAAGATATAAAAACAGCTCAAACTTCATTTTAAGGCGACTTGTGGATCGTTTTCCACATTTTTGGACGGGGTAAAATTGGGGCACTTTGGGGGTGGAGGGTTGTCAAACTGAAAAATTTGTTGTATGCATGGTGGGTTCTTCATTGCTCTGTGAAGAAACAACATAATGTACTTTTCAGCTTTATTCGAATGCTGCCCTATCTTAGACAAAAAATAATTTTTGAAATTATAATGATGTAGATAATTCTGTAATGCATGTAGCTCATTACTAAACTGATAGCGATGAAATTTTGTGTGATATGGGTCGTGGCGTGACTCCTGATCATTTTCTACTTTTTTTGGAGTAGTCAAAATGAGCAGAGCAGCAGGCAGGATTGGATTCTCGGATAGGGTGATTGGGAAACCCCGGAAAACCTTTCATTGCGCTTTAAACATTGATAGAAGGTGATATCTGCTTTTGAATATAGGAAACTCGGAATGTTATGTGATTATAATATCCGCGTAAGCTTGCGGGATAGAAACTCTGTTATCCTAGTTTATATGGAGTGGGATGCAACAAACTATTTACGAGAGCTTTTGTGTTCAGAATTTCTTGCTGGCGGGCGAGCGATGATTTTGTTGCAAGGGGATCTCAGACTATAGCTTCATGCTATGGAAAAATGATAAAATGGTATCATCATAATGTGTGGGAAGTACTGAGTCAATCAACTTGACTCCATTCTTTTCAAAGTGTAGGAAGCAGTTCGAGTTAGAAATCATACTACGTATTGTAATGCATCCACCATTGAGCAGAAACTTTTTTATAGTTAAACCTGTTAAATAGACTTTTGGGTTTATACAAGTATTTTTCATCTCGACATTCCGCACACGGCAAACTGCTTGGCAAATCAACCACCATCTATGGCTATTTGCAACCTCCTGACTGGGCTATCGGCTTTAAGTTCCATTACTTACTAACTCAGAAGGTAGGTGTAACGTAAATAGTAAAACAATACGGGAAATATAAATAATCGAACATGATACAAGTTTTAGACAAACTTACGTTTAGAAAATAATTCTTGCATATTATTTAAATTTGGTAATCGCGTGCATATTAGACTAGATACGCCCTTCTTTAATATACTTAATTACCTAATTAGGTATGTTGCGCAATACAAACCAAATACAATTTACAGAATGTATAAGACTATTTTTTGGTCATCCTCCCTCAAAGGCTGTAAGTCTATGGCGCTGCAGAAGCGCTGCGAGAGGACAAGTGTCGGTTCACGTTAGATTTGAGACGCTGTAGGTTGCAGTCCTCAGGAAACAAACTCCCCGGCAGCTCATTCCACAGCGTCGAAGTTCTCCAAAAGAAGGAATGCTGGAGGAGACTGGTTCGGGGAGTAAGGACCCCGACCTGGTAAGGATGAGCTCGCAGAGCTTCTCTAGTGTTCCTGGTTCGGATGGCCTTGGGTGTTATTATCTGGGAGAGCTCACTCGATCATCTTCCGTGATAGAATCTGTAAAACAGGGATAGGTCAGCCACCCACCTTTCATGTCCAAGGCTGTGGAGGTCCTTTGTGAGGCTAGGCGTATCGATTAATTTAATTGATCCTTTCTGGATGGTGTCCCGAAGCTTTAGAGAGTGCTTCGGAGCGCATCCCCACACATGGGAGCAATATTCCAGCGATCGTCGGACCTGTGCCTTGTAGAGCAGCAGCAGTTGCTCTGGTGTATCCAACTTCCTACAGCAGAACAAAACTCCACGCTTCTGGGATGCCGTTTTAGCAATACTGACGACGTGGTCGTGCCAGGACATGTTATTGTTGATGTTGATCCCCAAAAGCTTGACGGAATGTGATACGACTATGGGTTGGCCCTCCATTTCCATGGTTGGTAAGCCATCGTGAGACTTCTTTGTAAGTGTTGTTGCCTGAGTTTTTTGTACGTTGAACTGTACTTTATTTGCTAATCCGCACTCGACAGTTGTTTTGATGTCTGCGTTGATCTGTGAGGCATGCTGCTGTCGCCGACGTACCGTCTCCTGGGATGATAGTGGCTTGCCTGGTTCCATGCACGACACTAAAGTACTGTCATCTGCGAAGCTGTAGATTGGATTGGATGTTATTTCCAGCAGCTCGTTGATGTGCAGCAGAAACAGCTTAGGGATAGAACAGATCCCTCTGAGAAACACAGGCGTTTATTGAAAATACGTCTGATGAACAGCCCTCGACTACAACAAACAGAGGTCGGTCGTTCAGCCACTAGCGCAGACCAGGTGGTAGTCCATAAGCAGCAAGCTTGACCAGAAGTCCGTCAAGCCACACTCTGTCGAAAGCTTTTGATATGTCAAGTGCAACAACACGGGATTCGCCATGATTGTGTATTGCTCTGTTCCACAAGTGAGTGACGTAGGCAAGGAGGTCACCTGTAGACTGTGCTTACGGAAAGTCATGCTGGCGATCATTTATGATGTTATTGTTGTCCAGGTATTTCAGGAGCTGTATGTTAATGATAGTCTCCATAACCTTAGACATTATGCTGAGAAGAGCCACAGGTCTATAATTGGTGGGATCAGTTTTTTTGCCTTTCTTAGGGAAGAGTTGTGCGCAGCCAATCTTCCACGAAGCGGGAAACACGCCTCGTTGATACCAAAGTTTGAAGAGCTTGCAAAAAATAGGTGCAGGCTCAGCGGCACAGCGTTCAAGGACAATGGCTGGAATTTGGTCAGGACCAGTAGCTTTATTCGTGTTCAATCTCGATGTTTAAATTTGACCTCTGCCATTCTCGAGTTCACGCTTATGGTGGTGGTCGGAGTACTACCTTGAAAGTCTGCAGTAGAATTGGCTGCACACAGCTTCCCCAAGATGTCTGATTTTTCTTTAGAAGCAGAAGCGATGGACCTGTCCTCTCTGGTCGAGGGTGGTATTGATGAATAAGAAAAGTTCTAACAGCCTTAGCTACAGACCAGAATGTTTTGGACGAACTAGGACATGAGGGGAGCTTGTCCTTAATTTTTTGATTGTGTTCCACCTTGCTGCTGTCAATCACGCATCTACAATGATTTGATTTCTGGCGTCAATAAAACTGCGGTGGTTCTCGGCATTTGGATTAGGACTAGGTATTTGGTAAGTGCGATTTGAAGCTGGAAATGGTGTCTAATGTACACGGTATTGTCCAGGTTATTTTTAAGAAGAGCACAACTTTATGTTTGCCTACAGAACATCGTCTTATAACAAAAAATGAATACAATGACAGAGAACATATCACTTTTGGACCTTCTGGACAACTTATACGCCCCGCAGCTGTTATACGCTTATAAAAAGATATCTCATTCAGTTCTGTATCTTTGGAACCCGTGTGAGCACCATCTTGACACATGCTGGTCAGCAACATATTAATTATTATGTGTACGAAAACAAATCAATAACTTTTGTTTATTTTTTGGTAACATCGTCTGCCTTATCTCCAAAAAATCTTGACCTTTGCATATGAGTTTTCACGTATTTCTAGAATATTTATACGAACTGTGCATAAACATTCATATCAACAATTATGGCTAATTGTTCTTATCTTCGTTTTCCTGGTAATATGAATTATGTATTACTCACGACATGAAATACAGGGTGTTGTGGTCAAAAGATGAAGTATACAGGCTACGCAGTGGGAAAAATGTTTACCTATTTATATGTGGTGTTCTGTGAAATTCTCTATTAGTAGCTTACACACATCTAGTTAAAGAAGGCTTTTTCTTGACCTTGAGATAGATTAATTAGCCTATTTTAGCTAGATCAACATGAGCATAAAAATAAATTGAGGAGGAAAACTAATATTGACAAGAAGTTCCAAGAATTTTCTTTGGAAAGTTGATGCGACTCAAGTTGCCAAAGTAAAAAATTTGAGTACGGTTGATTAGATAGCGAATTTATACGCATTACATGAATTTTTAGCCAACTCGTAGTCCGGTATTATGAAGTTTGATGCGAAGCATTGATATTAATTTGACAAAAAATAATATCATCTGTTGAAAAGGAATTTGGTGCAAGGCTTTTTAAAAGTGTGTAAAAACTCGCTAAGAGATCAGAAATTCGTGGATGGGTTCTTATTGATATCAGAAAATAATCCGAAAAAATATTTTTCATTACATCCTAAATTATTTCAAAGATTGCATTAAATTTTTAAGGATTTTGGGTGTTTATTTCGTTTTGCTAGACGCCGACAACACGATAACGAACATGGCATTTGTTGTTAGTCATAGCTTGCACTTTTTTCCAAACGTTCAGCACTCAATGACTAGTTATACATATTAAAACAATAAACAGTATTCGTTGATTCTTCAGGCACTGAAGCATTGATTTTACGAAGCCATTTCTCTACATTGACAAAACGCGCTAGAGTTGATGGTAGCAAGGTAGAATGGAATCACCAACTACATCAAAATTGTGAGTAGCTACTGTCGTTCATAATATTAATCACTTAAATTCAAAGATCTCAATATTCGGATTCAACAAATATTTACGTTCAGAATACTAAATTACTATTGAGAAGCATGTTCAATGGCTAGAACGTTTAGCTATTGTTTCGTTCTGCTCAAAGTACAAACTTACATACCTCAGAATTCATTCAGGTAACCTAGAATGAAGAGTATGTTTTAACGTTAGATAAAAAAATTATAACAGATCCTCGCAAACACACAAAAATTATTTACCTTGGTCTTTTTCAACTTGATTCAGTAAGAAGTCCTTGTCTTTTGAAAACGTTCGAGAGAATTCTCAAATCCAGACTCGAGTGGTGGTTAGAGAAGAATCAGCTACTAACCGAAACTCAATATGGTTTTCGTAGAGGACGAGGTACTATCGATTGTGTGGCCCATTTGGTTACTGACATTCAAATCACCTTCTCGAAGAATACCTATCTTTCGTCTCTTTTTCTGGATATTTCCAGCGCCTACGACAACGTACTGCCAGGCCGGCTGCATGAAAAACTGCTGTATATGGGAGTACCAGTTAACTATGCCAGTACTCTAGTCAACCTATTCATTAACAGAACGGTATTCATTCGATGCAATGGCAACGTAGGAGGTCCAAGATATGTACACAAAGGTTTGCCTCAAGGCTCCGTCATTAGTCCTCTCCTCTTTAATATATATACTCAAGATTTTCACTCTACTGGCATTGAGGGTACTGTACTACAGTACGCTGATGATTTCTGTATTTACACTACAAACAGTACATACGAACAATGCATTCACAAAATGGGTACCATAATGTCTCAGTGCAAAAACTATTTCTGGGATCAAGGGCTTGACTTAGCGCCCTCCAAGTCTGCTGTCGTGTTTTTTTCTAGACACCGTCTGCCCCTTACGGATGTCATCCAGTCATCCGACGTTGTTGTGCCTGTACGTCGCGCTCACACATATCTGGGTGTAACCCTAGACGCTAAGCTGACTTGGGATGAGCATATAAATAAGACGCTCATTAAGTGTGAAAAAAGTTTAAATATTATCAAAGCGGTTAACCGGCGAAGATGGGGTGCGGATCCCAAAATTAATCTCTTGTTCTATAGAGCCTACACCAGATCCATCTTGGACTATGGTTGCATTTTGTATGGTTCTGCCACCAAAACCAGGCTTACAAAATTGGATAGGATGCAGTATAAGGCCCTTAGACTAGTCCTAGGAGCATTCAAGTCGACCCCGACAAGCACACTTCTGGCAGAATGTCAAGAAACTCCTCTGCACCTCAGAAGAGTATTTTTAGCCGAAAAATTTGTCACTAAGGCCCTTAGTATTGGAAATCATTCTATCGTTAATAAAATATCAGTTTTATCAACTTACGATTTGACAATACAATGGTGGCAAAATAAACAGTCTCCCACTTTGGCTGAAGCTTTCCCCAACGTTTCTTCATACGACATCAAAGAAGAAGGCATCCCCTTTTACAATTCAGTGTACAGAATCTCATTCTTGAAACCACACGTCATCATACCATCTAGCATAGGGGCTTCCTCCGACAGCAATACCGTTAAAGACCTTCTAGACAGACTTCACAATCCGTGTGAAGTCTATACGGATGGTTCTAAGACGGAGTATGGAGTCGGATGTGCAGTATTTATACCAAGTACTCAGCAGGGCTTGAAATTCAAACTGGACCAGAAATCTTCTATGTTCACAGCCGAATTAACCGCTATTGATATGGCGCTGAACTGGATTATTAGAGATGACACTGCAAATAATCGATACGCTATCCTGTCGGATTCACAGTCAGCACTGCTAGCTCTGAAAAATCCCAGGACTAAGATATACAGCGATAAGATAGTAGTCTCTATCATGGAAAAACTGATACAAATAGAAGACCAAAATAAACATATTACCTTTATATGGGTAAAAGGGCACTCGAAGATACATGGGAATGAGAGGGCGGATCAGATGGCTAAGGAGGCAGTCCTCTGTGAACAAGAAATCCTAGGCCTTACTAGAATGGATATTGTTTCCCTCCGTAGTGCCGAACTGAAGGTTAAGTGGGAGGCAGAATGGGCTACCTTCTGCAGGAATAGCAACAACCAGTACTGTAAAGTACATCCATTCTTACCTAAAACACCTTTTGAAGAGAGAAGTCACCCCAATAGGATGATACAGTCATCATACTTTAGATGCCTTGTCGGACACGGGAATATAAAATCGCATCTTCATCGCATTGGTTTGGATGAAAACGGCACGTGTAGTTGCAATGGAAGCCTCGATGACGTAGCTCACTGGCTATTTCAGTGCCAGCACAATCAAGCAGCCACTGAATTTCTTATGGAAGCCCTCAAGAATAAGGGAATACAGTTCCCCCAAAATGCAACGTCGCTTATGTATCACTGTGTTAGTAATAGTATTATCCGGCAGACTGTATGGGAATTTTGTCGCAGAGCTCGACGAAAAATCTAATATATATATTCGTTAGGTTGGCAGTTTCCAGGAATGAATGTTTATCGGATGGATTGATTAGCTTTGCAAACCCTGTGTTTTCCCTTAATGTTACTTACCTCCCTTCCGTTGCCTGTGTTGTGTGTTTCACTAAAGTCGCTATGAAAGGCACCTTAGCGTGAAACGAGTGTCCCTGTATAATCCCAATCGTTTTCGTCTGTTGATACTTCCACGATGTGCTAGGGCACCAGAGTTGTGTGAATGTAAGGAATGATTGTGTAATTTAGAATATGGATGAAGGTAATCATGATATTTTCGTGGCTGAATGGGTTTAACGCCCAAAGCCAAAAAAAAAAAAAAAAGAAGTCCTAAGTTTATTTCACTTAAGAATATCACTAGTCTAGGTACCTAGACGAAACGTCCTAGGAAAAGCAAAGTCGTCTTTTATTTTACATTTCAAGCAGAGGAAGGCACAATCAAGAAACAATCTCTTTGCAGTTAAGTATAAGAGTACCGAGCCCTTTTCCCTTTTGTGATTTTCTTCACTATTAGATCTTCATTGTATATTGATATTAGTTAGATATTAGCTAACTATATCCCAGATATCATAGATATATTATAGATAAACGTCTCCTGTTTTGGATTATTTTTCCCCATTCGTACTCTCCACCTTTCTTTTAACTTTCTTCTTTGCTTCCTTTTTGTCTCGTTCCTACGATTCAAGAGCAAAGAGCGGCTGTACGGGTCTTTTTGACAATCAACGGTGGCATCGTGAGCATGACATATATAAATCTCTGATCTTGGCTTTGACGGCTAGCAATACGCCTTAGGTAACAAGCATGCAGTCGATGTTGATCGTTTCCGTGTAATGCGAAGCCTAGGGAGCTGGCTCCTAAGCTATTGGGCATACAAAACCTACACAAATAAAAGACAAGAATCTTAGTGCTACCACACCAGATCAATTTAGCAGTTTGGCCGCTACAGAAAATACTTGAATGTATACGATTGATAAGGAATCATGACAGTGATTAAGTACAAGTTAAATCACTGTACCGACACAATAATGCATTCAGTAGAATTAGTAGGATCTACATCCGGTAGTATTTATAATACTTATTCTGCGAATCAGATGAATCAGCATCGACAACGAAAACATGTTTTTCTGGCTCCTACGAAAACTTATGATCGTTTCACGCCCTGTATACTATTCGTACAAACATTTATATACGTAATATGCTTTAATAAACTACACCAGAAGTTGTTTAGTGGCTTCCCTCGCGGTATTATCAGTCAACATGTTGAGAGTTTCATGCGTAATTTTTCTACTTTCAGCACTCTTTTTGGAGGTGTATTCCTACCCTGCCTCAGGTAAGTTTCAATGATCAATAAATCCAGTTCAAACATATGCATACATAGTCTATCTGAGTAGTCTTTTATAAAAATAAGGTTTATATTTACCAAGTATTATTTCTATGCACAAACCACGCTCTTAGTTTCGTGAAATAATTTATTATTTACATGCACATTCAGCAAAGCTTTTTCAACAAGGAAATAGCAACAAAGCGTGGAGAGCAACTAAAAATATTTTGAATCAACAAAACGGCGTCCGCTGAGGATGACTCAAACGCATTTTTTTGTAAAACTAAGGAAAATTATTAAACCATAGCACTGTCGGCTGAAGAGAAAAAGTAATTGCTAAAAAGACTTATAAAATAACGCTCAATCGACCTATATAGCTTTGAAATTGAAAAATAATAGGGCTTATTTTTTCAAAGCGCGCATTAAAAATCATAGCTATCCCTTTTCAAAAACTGAAAAACATCTTGGGCTACTGTGCGGGGTACACTTTAAGTAAAATTTTATTTAAATTGGATTCTCATATTAAAAGAACGGAGTCAAGTTGATTAACTCAGTACCTCTCACGCATCACGGTGATACCAGTTTATTATTTTCCTATAACGTGAAGCTATAGTCTGAGATCTCCTTGCAACCATATCATCGTCCGCCCGACCAAAATAAGTGTGTCATGCTGCTAGGTCTTCCTTTCACAAGTCAACGGATATCCTATTATGAATACAAAAAAATAGTTTTGTGACTCCTCACCCCTCAACTACCGCAATTTCACCCCCTCCCAAAGAAAAAACAGAAAGTGATCACGATCCCCCTAAAATGCCTAAAAACGAAGTTTGAGCTGTTTCTATATTTTTAGTTTTTTTATTATTGTTGCACCTGACACGATTCCTAAAATCCATAAACGCTTTCCATCCTGGCCGCCGTAATAATACCAGAAAATTTTAAGTTCCTTAGTTTCTATAATAGGCAAGAAAATGTTCGGATGGACCTAAAAAAGTCTATTATGACGCTGTCTGCCATTCACAGGTCAATGGATAGCCTATTATAAATACAACTAATTTTTGAGTTTTACGATCCTTCACCCCCCAACCACCCTAATTTCACCCCCAGTTTTTTTGTTATTGTTGCGCCGTCACTGACATGATCCCCAAAAATCATAAATGTTTTCCGTCCTAGCCTCGATAATAATACTGTGTAACAATTTCATCAAAATCAATCCAATAAATACACAATATAGAACCATCAAAATCAATACTCGCATGTATACATCAGAAAATTCTAAGTCTCTTGGTTTCTGTAATAGCAAGGTAATGTTCGGATGGATTTAAAAAAGTCTATTATGACGCTAGGTCTTTCTTTCACAGGTTAGTGGATAGCCTATTACGAATACAACAATATTTTCAGTTTTACAACTCCCCCCTCCTCCAATTATCCCAATTTCACCGCCACAAAAAAAAAAGTAGAAAATGACCAGGAACTCCTAAAGTACCAAAAACAAAGTTTGAGGGCTATTTAAAATTTTTTGTTTTTTGCTAATTACTCCGCCGCCCATGCAGATTCTCAAAATTATAGGAACATTACCTACTACGACCCCACAGCATGACACTGTCCAAATTTCATCACAATCCATGCAGCGGTTACTGAGATTACGTGGCTAGAAAAACGTGTACAGACAGACCGACAGACAGACGGACAGACAGACAGACAGACAGACCGACAGACAGACCGACGAAAATGAGTGACGTGGATTTTCGTTATGTAAACATCATAAAACGCCGAAAAAGTGCATTATCTCAAAATCGAAAATTTTCGCGATCACAATACTCCCCCCACCTATCGGTGTGGGAAGTAAAAAGAAGTTGATTGACGCAGTACTTCCAACATATTACAATTATGTCGCTATGCCTTTCTTTCGCAGATCATTGGATAGATCAGATATTCATTCTACAAATTCTAAATCTTCGTTTATTTCACTTTAATGCCTTCCTTGTTACAAATAGAAAATATAATTTCGGCACTGTTTTATGATGTGTACTCGGATGTATACAGTAGAGTTGTGGTATAGACGTAGAAATTAAATTATATAAAGTCCAACTCCAATAAATGAAAATAGAAGTTTGCAAGGATGATTGGCCGCAGGAAAATCTAGTATATTTTCGGTACAACAAGAATAATAGTTATATTATTTTGGGTTCACAATACGAAGTAATGAATATTTTGAGTTCTCTGGCAACTATAACTTTCTTCTTCTTCTTGATCATCTCTGTCCTATAAATAAGAGCTAAGTTTATGTTTACAAAAAAACGTTTTTGAGCTGGTTTTGGTAGCAACCACTTTGCTGAATCAAATAATTTTCACTCGCTGTCTACGAACTTTTAGTACTCGCTAAGACGTTTCTTGTGAAATTCTGTTTCTGTAATCATTATTCTTTCGGTAAAATATCTGATGGATTTGACTTTTGCTTGGGAGTGACTTCGAGGTTTTTCTCAAACGCCCTGACAAAACTTTCATCTGTAGAAAATCAGATACCCCTCATGTGATTATTCTATTTGTGTGCAAGGAGCATCAAAAGGGATCATGTCATGATCTGTTTGTCCTATAATACGTGGACACTGAGATTCCATACAAAGTCTATTTAAGCGACAGATTGGAATGGACTCTATGAGAGAATCTAATATTATATCGAATCTCCTGGTACACAGATAGCTCCAAGAATTCGTCAGGTACAGGAGGCGGCATATAAGGTGGTACTCCGAGGCGGAGCAAGTATTATCGTCTAGGTAAACTAAATACCGTTTTCTAATCTGAATATGGACAGAAAAAGGATTCAGTAAAAATACTATCTATGTAAACACAGAAGGCCGGACGGTTCTTATGGCCTTGGCAAGTAACCACTATACTTCAAAAATAGTGTAGGACTGCCATAATACCCTAACGATACTGGCGAAGACCAACAAGGGAATATTATCTTTGATGCCTAGTCAAATAGGAGTAGCTGGAGATGAGGTGTGTCAAGGAAGATGTAGAACTCCCTCTCATACACGGTACGGACAGCTGTCACCAGTTGGATGCCGAATCAGGACCAGAAGTGCTGGGACAGAGCTTTGGGAATGTTCAGTCTAAGAGGATGCTGAGAGCACACTTGTACACCATAGACGCCCTCAGGTTGAGCAGAACGCAACTTTTCCACACCTGAGAGATCGATGTAGAAAATCTTCTGTGGAGGAGATGCTGTGAGGCAGAGGAAACAGCTCAGCATGTTAACTTCGACTGTCCTGTCTTGAGCGAAAGCCGAAACTACTATTTGAATGTAGGTCAGGAGGGAACACAGGAGAGCAGTCCAATACATCTCAAGATTCGCAAAGATCAAAGGTGCACAAAAAGCCTTAAGGCTGATCGGCAATTATCAGGGTAACTGAACCCTAACACCCTCACTACAAAAAAGAGTATGGCCTCATTTTGTATGTCAAGTTCAGTATCCTTCATTTATTCATTTTATGATACGCGTATATTTATGACCTTTGATACAGATAATAGAGACATACGATTTTATTGAATATTTTTATAACCAAGCAAAGCAGAAATAAATTGAACTTGACATACTCCAGATATATTTTTCCGATGTTGTCGTGATTTTGATATTTATTTCATCTAGAGTCTACAAGTTTGTCCAAGTTGAAGTATTTTTAGAACACAAAAAATTTACGAAACTTCACCTTTATACTATTGTACGTCTTTCCAAACCATTACTCTTCGGATATTAAAGAGGTGTCACAAAGGCAGTAAACTGAAAAAATTACTTTTCAAAGACGAATACCTAATATTTACAAGTGTAAATGATAACAAGTATGTTACTTTCGGGTACACATGCGGTGAGATATTGTATCATACTCAGTATCATATTACTTGTTACAATACTAACTTTCCATTATTTTGCTAGTCCAATAATAATAAGAATAATAAGAAGTCATAAAACTACTTTGGAAGCAAAACAAAGTCGCTATTGTCCCCCTCATTATGTCAGTCTCAGGCCTCACACCAAACACGTTTAAACCAAAAGTCTGTAATCATACTTCCTAAATTCCGATCAATAGTCAGGGTGTTGACTTGGCACATCCCGTCAACACTTGCCGCTACCGCAATTATGCGATCTTTGTTTTGGAAATTTTATTACAAAAGTGCTACATAATACCGTTTGCATTATAAGAAAAAAAAAGGTTACATCCTACTGATAGAATAAGGCTTCATATTCATGTTACATTATACTATGCAACAGGTAACAGGGGCTATCTACTCCTAGTAATATAATATTTTACCACAAAGCACAAAATATGTCTTTAGAGTCTTGAACTCTTTCGTAATAAAACTGCAGTATATTCATCCTGCGTGATTTGCTATGCAGTTAACAGCAAAATTCATTATTTGTGTTATACACAATCTATGTACTATGTATCTAGAGAATTTTCTTTTAAGTATTCAGTAAAGTGAATAGTGAGGCTAACTTAAGTAATAGCTTCAATATTTACACATTCTCCGTGAAACTGGACATGATCCTTACCATCATGACAGCACGATAACATATTTGTTATTGCTTGGGCATGATAATATACTATTTATTCAGCATCCCTTGCTGGCCCATAAAATCAATTTGATATAGTTATCATTGATCGATGGAGCCTACAAAAGTGGTCAAAATGTTATTAAATATTAAAAGTTTGATATTGACAGTTCCAAAATTATGGGCTCTAAAGCGCGATATACGATAGAGACAACCACAGAAATATGTTTCCGCTATATTGAGAATAAACTATGTGAATCAAATTTAGCTTATCTACAGCATTACCTTTTATACAACTATTTCTAGGTGTTAAACAATGTTTCAAGCATACCTGTCCTTCGAACACTCATGCTTGCGAAAAGAGAGCCAAGATTAGCGATGATAAGAAATATATTGTATCAGAAGTCAAGTGCCTTGGATCAGGAGGTAAGTCTTGAGATTTGTGATTCCTATTATACTGTGGTTCTTCAGAAGTTGAGACTCGTCACTTTCAACGTATTTTTAAAAATTGGTGAATAATTTTAAATGACTGTGGGTTCGAACATTATTAATTATTAGTAATATAACTTTAATGGAAATACAGAATGTATTTAATCTGTGTAGCTGAATATATTGAGACACCAATCATTTATAATATTCTTCAATATCGAGTGCCTACTGTATGAACGGCAGAACAAAGTAATTTTCAGAAGTTCTAGGTCGGTGTAACCCTAAATTCGTATTCGGTAGCAATACTTTTTCTAGAAATATTAACCTCTATACTGCATTTAAAATACTGGTACAAAGCTCAAGGTAGACATTTTTGCTGTTTATCAACGAACTGTTTTTAAAATAATTGGCGGTTATTTGAAAGCTTTTGTTTGAAATTGACTTAGATAACGGTGTTCTGTGAACATTTCATGCGAACTTTTATTTTAAATTGAGTCAGACAAAGGTGTTCTGTGAATATTTCATGCTTCACCATTTTCCCTGTAGGATCAGAAGAATTATCTACGAGTGTTTCAGTTTATTGATATTTATTGATAAGAAAACATGACCTCTTATGAGCATGATTCTGTATTAGCACCTTAACAACAATACTAAGTATATACAACTTCAGCAAACTCGTGGGCTAGCCATTGCTTATAGATGTTTGGTGAAATAGTTTACCACGGGATAACCGGTAGTATTATTGAAGATTGAATGGTTCAATAAGAATATAGCAACGCCTTTATCAGAACAGTAGAATTCAATAAAAATATTTTCTAAAAATGCCGTAAAATGATTTACCTGCAATATGCCAAACCGTAAGTCAATGATTATTTGGTATACAATTAAGCCGGTAGAAATAAAGGGTGTTCCAAAAAGGTGTCACCAAACGTTTTTTACCTAAAGACCCCTAGTTCTACATGAGCCGTTTTGGATACATAGTCATTTAAGATTTAAAGTTTAAAACAGACACGTATTGTATTACCTTAGTTATCGATATACAGAGAACGAAGGACGTTATAATAAAGGCTCAAAATGACGACCACCCACGTTGTTACATAAATTGGACCTTCGAATCATTGATGCGCACACTCGTTGGAAGACCTGCTGTATGTACAAAGAGCCTGCCATCACTCTTCCTAATAATTCCTCTTGAGTCGCTACAGGGGATGGATACACCAACCACTTCATGTATGTATATAGCCCCAGAGAAAAAAATCTAACGGGGTTAAGTCGGGACAATGCGCTGGCCACCTGATAGGTCCTTCTTTTCCTATCCATCGCCCTGGAAATTGTTGATTTAGGACTTAGGTGATTCTGCACAATACGGGCGAAATGTGGAGGTGCACCGTCATGTTGTATCCACATTCTAGCTCGTATTCCCATAGGAATAAGGTGCACGTCTGCATATTCTTCAAATGTAAACTCGACCATTTTCATAAATTTTTCGCAAAAGAAACTTAAATAGAATTCAGGAATCCACTGTTCATAAATTTATGTCAAATAACAGAAAAATTATTATTGTTTTTTACATCTTTTCCGTTCATTTTCCAATAAAACTCAAAGTTATATTAATATAACGGGAGATAATGACAGATTTTGGGACACAATATTAGTTAGTATGCCTTTCAGAGAATAATAGTATTACCCGTTTTAGGCTTGAGCAGGTAACAAACTTTTGTGGACAATGACTCCGTAGCCAAAACGCCTAACGTCGGACAAGGGTTCTTTGTGCAAAAGTTCTCCGAATCGTCTCCTATAAACTCCTTAAGACTGCCACCATATTTTTGGAACACCTTGTATATCTGTCAAGTTGGGATTTAATCCATGGGATGAGCTTAACTCCTCTTTTGATACTGAACAGTAGTGTTGCACTATTTTTGAACTTAGGCTTTCTGACAGAAACAACCGTTCAAACAAGTGGTCACCAAACTATCTTCTTCGTGACATAAATGCCCAAACAGTAAAAAAGCGATACTAACAATTTTTATACCTCCAGGCTCTAGTATTCTAAGTACTGTAAATGGTGAAACTGGGAAGAGGTGTCTCGGGTCAATAATAATTTTAGAATATGTTCCATATTACACATTATTTGGCGGTTATTGAAGATCTGATAAATTGGTCTAAATAGTTCCGATCTTGAGCTACGCATGAAAATGTTTCGTATTACGTAATCTATGTAAGAGACCATCGAATCATCTTCTACTGAGATTACAAATAGTTTCACTCATATGTCGCTCAAAAGGCAATATACGTCATTAGTTCAATAGGTACAGAACACTTCTGCGTAGAAACGCTATTAGCCTGGGTTACATACTTCATACCTATGATTAGAAATTAGATAGATCTTTGTACAGCGATGTTTATAAAATAATTTTATCTCTGCATTGTATGCAAATTTTTAATCACATAATGTATCAATTATATCGTTTGCGCAAATTAAGAAACTTGCAAGAATATTTTTCGTGCTCTTACGTAGTTTTCTCGATAGCTGTGTAATTTTGGTAATAAGTCAATGTCAGTGATAAACCATTATCCATGACTTTGAGATATGACTCATTTCGGAGGACAACTAAACCAGCCAAAATACAAATTAGCCACTATTAACCAAATTTAATTTGTGATCCACCCAAATAAGCGTATGTTCTAAGATGGGCAAACACCCTCCAATAGTTCAGTACTGGCTAAACCAAAAAATTACCAGTTTTCCAATGCGGTGCCCCTTTGTAGGCATTTTGGTAAAAAATTCGTGCAATTCATGAAAAAGGCTCGATTTTTGCATAGAGAGTTTACTTTGAATTTCTGGTCTAAGAGCTAGTCAGCAGTGTTCATCCTTCCACTAAATAAATACAAAAAAGCCTATTGCAAATGAGTAATGTCTAATGGCCACAATATAGTGCAGATACAGTATTATATGTTTGTACAGTATATAGGAATACGCAGCAACGATCCTGGCGACGGGCATAAACGTGCCTCGTATGAGGGCGGCCAAATTTGAAAGGCGGCCCCACCGACTCACTGTCGCACAAGAACTCCTAAATTTTGGCCAACACACCAGTTCTGGCAAATTTCAGGTGGGAGTAAATTTTGTGCACGATATATTGAAAATAACATCCCAAGTGAACGAAAAAGAGCAATAAATTTGAAATTTGTACTCGTTGTTACAGCTCACGTTATCTATTTCATCCTTCAGTGTTTTTCGAGTGTTAACTACTCTTATTCAGCGTATTATAACGAATGTTGAAGACAAAGTGTGGATTCAGCGGATTGTATTTACTGCAGCCTGTATTAATTTGTACATATAAAACCAGCAGACGGTCAGATTTAAAAAAAATTGCTAGCAGTTGCTAGAATTTATTTATACCTACTTATATTGGTTCGATACAACCTACCAAATCACAAACTGTAACAATAACTTGCCCCTGTTTGCCTCTTGGCTGTATACGCCTATTATTACAGAAATGCGCTTCCCAAAATTAAGACCTCTTCAGAAAATGTCTGCAGTTTTAAGTTATTTGTAGTAGATTTGACAATGATGACCTCCCTGAGAATTTTGTGCAATGAAATGAGGAGAAGGTTAGACAATTTTGTTCCAATCTCTCAAAAAGATGGAAATATACTGCAGCTCAGAAGACATATTTGAAGCATATCTTCTTTTCGAACGCAGCGAAATATATGTCGAGATGCTAAGCCCTGTCTTCCTATTGTTTTGGGATTTCATATACTTTTGAAGGTTTTGAAAAGACAGTTTCTTAGTACAGCGAAGGTTGGTGCCTTTGTTTAAACCTCTCAAGAGTTCTGTTATAATCCTTGTGAGAGATATTAACAACATTCCTTAATTTTTTCCTCTGATCGTCGCATAAAATTCTCAGCAGGATCGTCATTTTAAAATATAAGACAAATGGTATTTAAAACAGCAACACCCTGAAGATGGTTTATGGTGAAATAAGTCAAAACATCGAAGTGCAACCAGTCGATTCACGGAACTACTTCAGAATGAGACCTATAGTACATATGTGGAACTGATAGATTTACTAGCACCGTTAATAAAAGATGAAGATAACGCTATGACTCTTACACCTTTTTGTATTCACCCTTAAAGCCAACACAGAGGGTATTTATTTTTAACGACAGTATTTTTGGTTAAATTTATCAAGTAAATTAAGAAGCCCACTATGCGTTTCATTTTTGTATTCTTATCTAAGTATACCTGTTAAGTTTAGTCCACCAAATGCAAGAAGTTGCCAAATATGTTCCCAAATTTCTGTGTTATTGTTCGTATTTCAGGCATATTGAATCTGGAAATTGAGAATACAATAATTATTACTATATTTGACGAGCAGACTTCCAAACTGCATTTTTTCAAATTTTTCATATTTGAGATACACGTGGCGCTGTATCCCTATGATCACATTCTTACTATTTATGAACAAAAATCAGACAAAATGCATTAATTTAGTCTCCGTACTATTAAGTAGGAAATCATACCTAGACAAACTGATTTAAGTTCAGTCGCATAGTACTTTCTAAGTGCATTTTGTCCCATAAACGTGGACAAACTGATTGGGATCTTATTATACACGTGCAATACGTGAAACAACTGTGGCAAGCTAGTGATAGAGATGACGAGCACAAAAACAGCGTAGAAGTTTTTGAATGCAATGAGAATGACGAGAATGATTTCAAATTTTTGTTTTTGCTGCTTGGCAATGAAATTCAAATTACATCTTGACCAGCGGTGACATGCACCCCATATCATTATATTATATCAAACCATTTTTTTCGCTATGACTTGGTTTCTCTGTACTAGTTTTTTGCTTGTCCCTTGTCCTAAAAACTTATGATAATGGACAAAATGCAATTTGTAAGTCTGCTCCTCATTGACCATAAAATTTAACGTATGATGTTACCAACGCTTGTGATAAATTCGTTTGATGTTGATGCTTGCGTGGCGATCAATGGTCGTTCTCGTTAAATCATTAATAATCGTCTGCGGCCTTTATTGTTATGTTTTCTTGTGAACGTCCATGTATGGGTCTCTAAATCTCTAGCTCTGCTTGTCAGATAAATACTCCCACATTTTCTCTTACAGACATGGTGCTGAAAACATTCAAAGAGCAACAAGACAACATCTTTGGCCCTGGCACCGACTTCCAAAGTTATTCGTATGCCGGCTCCTGGACGTTAACAGCTGGTGACTCCGACGAAGATTTTCCAAGACCAGGCAGCACTTTGGGTGGTACAGAAGACAGAGATACCGAAATAGTTGACACTAATTTGATCGACTCCGATAAGCATTTTAGGGCTAGTACAGCTAGCGAAATTGAAGATCTGAATTCCTCTAGATAAACGTCTAGAGTTCTGTGATTATTATCAACTTTGTGTGTTTGATTTGGTATTCTGCAATATTATAGTAGTAGTTACTGACATAGCATATACCTCAAATACCTTCTAATTTCATCATATATTAAAAACTTCACAATGAGGATTAAATTAAGAGGGATCTCCCCATCAATATTCATAACTTTTATATAAACTATGAGTTTGATACTAGTTCCTTAAAGTAAATGGAACCCTTTTTTCAGAGCCTTTCGATATATGATATACCTGTTGATATTTATTATTAAATTATGTATCTAGCCTGTTTGAGATTTTAGTGTACTTAGTTTATTTTTTTAATAAAATCATACAAAATATTGGCCTTTTATTGCAGGACATATTCAGGCAAGTATACGAGGATGGTTTGACAAGACCTCATCTTCTAAAGAAAGAGAGATGTTTTCAGCATCATGTCTGTAAGAAAAAGTTGTACATATAACAGATTGTTAATCCCGTTAAACCCTAAAAACAATTGCGTAACCACTTCAAAAGAGCGTTTGGGGATGTTCAGCTGCAACCCAAACGAATTTTTGTACCATTTCGTTAACGCATAACGCACATGAGACATGGGTCCATTACACTGCACCACATATGAGCTCACAATCGAACCAGTGTCGTTCTATGGTCCAAATGTCCAGTAGCGTGCCAAGGTGTTGTTCGCCCCCCCCGCAATTTTTTCCACGGGGCCCCCTCCTATTTAAAAAAATAATATTTCAAATCGGTTTATAGATATAAAAGATTTGATGCGACCTCAACTTTACATTTTTATTTTTTTCTTTCGAGTTTTTGAAGAATAACAATTCATAGACCTTAGATACAATATAATTATACATCGATTAATCACATTAACGTAAAAAACCCCCTCTATAGTATATGGCCACTATGAGTTTTAGGTTTAGAAAACTACAGAATTTGAGATATAACTTTATCTAATAAACATTACTAACACACAAAACTATTACAAAATCAAAAAATAAACAGAAAAAACCTTTATAACACACAAAAATATAACAAAGATAAACAAGTAAAAATTTTATTATTATGATTTGACTTGCATTTCATGTAAAGACAACTGTTTCTTGTATGTGTAAAGCAACAATTGTATCAACTTTCTGGTCTAAGGCTATGCCTTCTGCCTGTTCATCTTCTATAGAAATTAATGCCAAAGAATTTAGACGCGATTTACCCATTCTCGATCTTGCAAAGCTTTTTATCAGTTTTAGTTTTGAAAATGAGCTTGACTGAGCCGATGTGTGACAGAAAGTACTAGAAACAACTGAAATGCGGTGCAAATCTCAGGTACACTACTAATCAACAATTGATTTTTTTCGAAAATAAATTCAGAAAATTACCTAATACTGTTAAGATTCTTGAGGCTTCCATAATATAGAGGATTTTTTATTTGAATTAGATCCGACTCAAGATTTTGTGTGAGATCGTCTGGATATTTTTCAACTAGTATAAAATATCGAATTTTGAATAGACATTTGTCAATGCCTCACATCTATTTTTTTAGTTGTACTAAAATTGTTCTAGGGATGTGTTGAATACTAAAATTCGACGATTTTTAGGGCCTTCAGTTGGTTCATCAACCGCCATTTCATCAAAAAACTTTCTAGTAGTACGAATTCTTTTGTCTGTAAATTTGTGGCTCAACACCCCATTCTTTTGCTATTGTTACTGAACTTTCAAAGATAGCAAGTGACAGAAGGTTCTGCCGGTGCGCCATCTAGTACCCGAAGGTAAAGGCAAACCAAGGAACCGCTGAACAGCAGCATAGATTTCCTTGGCGGGACGTCACGGTGCGTCCGCTTGGCTACTAGAGAGCGCGGGTTTTTTATACGCTACTGCATATGAAAGCCGATATACGAGGGTTGCTCTCTACCTCCGTCAATCCACCAGTACGCAGACAGCTGTTTCACGCTTATTAGCGATCATCAGTGCGCCATAGGTCGATTGACGGAAATAGAGAGCATCAATTCTTTCATGTAACCCAGACATGTGAAGCATGTTATAGCAAGTGACAGAAGGTTCTGCCGGTGATGATCGCTAATAAGCGTGAAACAGCTGTCTGCGTACTGGTGGATTGACGGAGGTAGAGAGCAACCCTCGTATATCGGCTTTCATACGCAGTAGCGTATAAAAAACCCGCGCTCTCTAGTGGCCAAGCGGACGCACCGTGACGTCCCGCCAAGGAAATCTATGCTGCTGTTCAGCGGTTCCTTGGTTTGCCTTTACCTTCGGGTACTAGATGACGCACCGGCAGAACCTTCTGTCACTTGCTATAACATGCTTCACATGTCTGGGTTACATGAAAGAATTGATGCTCTCTATTTCCGAAAAACGACCTATGGCGCACTGATGATCGCTAATAAGCATGAAACAGCTGTCTGCGTACTGGTGGATTGACGGAGGTAGAGAGCAGCCCTCGTATATCGACTTTCAAAGATATTTTTAAAGTTATTTCTTAAATTCCCTAATTGATCTGAAACATATGCAATTAAATCTGTGGCTTGTCCAATATCTATATCACCTTTTTGTAAACATTTTGAAAGTAAATTGACGTTTTCAAATATTTTTTCTTCAAATGTTAATAAAGATATAAATTAAAAATTTTCTATTTTACTTTGTAAGACCTTTTCCTCATCCCTATCAGATTTTTTCTTTGCTATGATGTCTAGATTTGACAAACATTTAACGACGACTGAATAGTTACTTTTTAATGAAATTATCGATTCGACCCTGGATGACCATCTGGTGGGACAGTTTTTTAAGGTGGATCCCACAGCTTTGCTGTTTTTTACTTCAGTGTTTAATGCTTGCCAATGAGGCAAAAAAAAAACACAAAGTGACTGAATGGTGTCAAAGGGGGCCCCCAGATGCTCGAGGCCCCCTCGCGCCGCGGGCCCTGCGGGCCCTTTCGGCACGCCACTGCAAATGTCCAACACAGTCGTAACCATGCTTGTCTGGTATTTGCGCGTCATTCGTTATATCTGTTATTTTGAAAAAAGTTAAATCGATCATCGGCGCATATTATTCACAGCTGTTGGACAGATTTGATACTATTCTGAAGCAGAAACGGCCGAGTTTAGCAAATAAAAAGATGTCATATCGTTAGAACAATGCCTGGATGCATATACGCATATAGTTACCATAGCAAGCATTCATCAATAATTTATTATTGGTCTACCAGCTGCCACCCCTTTCACCATATTTTCAAGTATGAGCCATTTCTATTTCCTCTTTTCAAACTTAGAAAATGATTAGGTGGTAGGAGTTTCGAGTAGAATCAAGAGATCATCTTTATTTGACCGTTCGGTGTCAGATGAACACCGGAAGCGCTGGAACAGAGTGGTGGGGGAATATTCAGTCTTAAAGGGGTGATACGCATACGAGCAAGTACGCGTACTTATGGCTCGATGAGCTTTTTCACCTGTGTGTACGCGTACTTTGAAACCGCCGGCGATCCAACTTGTTTGAAATCTTGCTCGTAGCTTGTCTCGGCTCGTACTGCGAGTCGCGAGCCACCACTTTGTTAGTTTGTTTTGGCAGGCCATTGATGCGCAACGACTGTTGTGTTTGGCGTTTGTTAAAAGTTTTGTTTATTTAGGAAAATTATCAAAATGAGTGATGTCAGCTTCACGTGTGTCACCGACGTCGAGCCGAGTAAGTTCGCGAACTTAAAAGCCGTGTACTTATAGTTCGTACGTGTGTTCTAATACCGCAGACGCGCTCAGACTAAGCAGCAGGGTACTACGAGAGGAGGTTGGATTTATACACCTGCAAAATCTGGAGTTTGTAGTGGCAAACCCATTATGCAGGAAGTGCGGTATTAAGGCAGAAGAAACAGCTAAGCATGTTATCTTCGACTGGCTTGCCTTGAGTGAATGCAGGAACTCCTATCTGAATGTAGGCCAGGAGGGAAGACAAGATAGCATAGTCCAATGGGTCTCAAGGTTCAAAAAGAATTTAGGATGGGACTCTCCCTCTGACTGGGGGTGCATAATAATCCGTAAGGCTGAGCGGCAACTACTAGGGTAACTGAACCCTAATCCCCACACTACAAACAAACGCTTTTTTGAGAGCTTCGAAGTATTTTTTTATATAAGGAATACATGTATTAGCTAGCAGCATTAAGGATGGAAAATCAGACTGGAAAAGACACTAGATGGTTCACAATGGTTGTTGTATATTACAAAGTATGTCACTTTTGACCTTTGTGAGGCAAACTTCAAGAGAAATCAATAATTTTCAGAGTACTTTGACAGATGCAGGTTCTTGAATAGGCTGCTCCGATTGGTCTAACTCTTTGTTAAAATGCGCATGTTGATAAAATCGGGCCTTAGTATACAAGCGATCTGGATTGTCTTCTCATGACAGACTTGTCGTGTTTCTGGAACAGCAGTTGCAACATTCTGCATGACGGGAATTATACTAAGTTTCCGTAGCTTACCAGTATTTCTCTTAGTCACGGGTGTTCAAGATCGAATACATTTTCATGAAACTACGATTATAAAAAGTAACTGAAACCTGACTACAATATGTCGAATGATTTGAGCAATGTGGCACGCAAGCACTGATCACCCTATCCCGAAGCTTCTTCTAAATAGTCGTACTTTGTTTAATTGCAATGTCAACTAATGATTTTCAATGTCCATCGATTATTCTTCAATACTGAATTATCATCTTTCAGCTAGATTTGGAAGCTAACATTTTAATTAAAAGCTTGACATCCAACATAAATACTAGACACATCCGGACATTTTAACATACCTTATAGGATTTTATGAAGTTGACACATTGAGAAACCAACAGTAGTGTTGTCTCATAATTGTCACTAAAATTAAAACTGTAACGTACCATCCGGTGACTTGAACGTTAAATTGAGGCGTTTATCGGAAAAACGTCATTAGTCCAAAGCTAATTAACACATTTGAGAAAATGAAAAACTTACCAGCATGTAAAACTTTAATTAGATTGATTTATTGCCATACCTGGTAGAAGTAAAAGTATACAGGGTGTTTCATAAGTTGGGACTTTTTTCATACAGCGGATAGTACTCACCAAAATGAGTGTTTTTCCCAGTAACATATAAACGAAATATTTAGAGAAAATAAGATACTGACCGCTAAAGAATCCTCAACGCTAAGTCCGTCCCTGTTCCCTGGGCAATGAGATGACCATGTATTGTCATATCACAACAAAACATTGCCACGCGTTTGCGGTACCTACCTGTGAGAAAACAATCAGTTCGTCATACTCTGGTCATACGTCGCGTTGCTGTCGCATAGTGTTCGAGGGTGCTAGACGATCGGAGTTTAAAAACAACAACAATGGTGCATGCTTATAATAATAATGAACTGGTGGACATGACTTTAATGTACGGTGAGTGTGGTCAAAATACCGCTGCGGCTTCGCGAGTGTATGCCGATCGTTTCCCTAACCGTACTCACCCTGCACTTCGTCGATTTGTCTGGCTTGTGCAAAGAGCTAGAGACACAGGATGTCTGAATCCACATCGTGGTGGACACGCTGGAAGACCTCTACAACATCGTATGGTACAAATTAAAGAAGACATCGTAAATCGTACTTTTATCTATAAGACGCCTGTGACAGGACCGTACTTACAACTTCCGTAGCAACCACATAGTGAGTACTTGCTTGAAATTTTTTTTTACTGTCTGCTGCTCATTCACCGTGCATTAGCTTTGCCGTTTCAAAGGCCGCGGCCGTTGCTTCTAAAGAGGAAAGTCCCAACTTTTAGAACACCCTGTATAAGACACATATTCCACAAGCAGTTATTATTTTATTGTGATATGAAAAAACACAAAAAATACATGGACAAGAGAACGGGTTAACAAATTAATACAAACAGCATGAAAACCAAATAAATTCCGATACAAAAAACAAAGAAAGAGCGATAATGAACAACTATTCCTAATACAAAAATCGACTAACTGAAACAATCAACTCTGGCTAACCAAAAAGCCCTATATCTACCACTCAGTCTTCGCAACCACTACACTACACACTACTATATTATCATCGTTGTCGATGACAAAGTTAGCAGCAATGTCAGGTGCTGTGTTGTACTGTTTTGTTATAAAGTTTGCATGACAATTTACAGGCAACCAATCAGGCACACAATGCACAAGTGAATTTTTCAGGTGAAAGAATGTGGACTTATAATGTTTTTAGAAGAACGAGTCAATTTTCCTTTGTAAATAATGTGGAGAACCTATAACATTTATTCGTGAGATAATTATTTCTACCCATGTATATGAGTGCTAGAAATGCGATGATGCCATTATCTAAATTTTGGAAAAATTGACTTATGAGGTTTTTCCGAGAAACGCCTCTTGGTTTTAGCATACCGGTAGCCGGTGTATTTTATGAAGCTTTTTCATGGAACGGGAAATTGGCCTCATTGTTTCAAACATTCTCCTTGTTACGCACCTGGATTAAACCAATGCATTCCAGATAAATTGAATTTCGTCATGATTCATATAATTGAAGATGCATGCAAAATTATAATAATTGGTGATTAGTACATTCTAACAGTGATATTTTGAGACTAGACGAAACAATATACTGCAATAATGAAGACGCTAGCAGTGGTGCCGCTTCCAACCTTATTATTTATTTATTGCATGTACATTAGCAGTTCGTCAGCAGTTAGGAGTAAGTGTGGTAATATTTATTTGTCCTTTTTGAATAAGTGGTATATCTCAAAATAAAGGTCACTTTGATCACAAATATTGAGGGCAAACATGTCTCTCTCTGCAGGAATGTATGTCATTATTCAGCTATTTTTGCTTTTATTACCAGGTGTTTACGTACCTTTTAGTAATGTACAACAATTATAGAAACCAGTTCCTTACTTCGCTTGTATTTTAGGTTATGATGAGATTCCTACTTGCTATGGTCAAGTTTGTCCTCCAGGTACCTCAATCTGTAGGAAAAACATCAGATCTGCCCTAAATAAGAACAACTTGGATGTCAGGATCAACTGCTTGGACTCCTCTCGTAAGCCATAAATTACTATTTGTAGACCATTGTGGATTTAAAATACTAAGATCATGATTCAAAATATTTTGGGGTGAAAAATTGTATCGAATCGGGATTTTATGAGGCCTACACTATGAGAATATTATTACTATTAATTATTATTACTTTCCTCTGTCTCTGCAACTTATCAAAATTGAAAATATTTTGCTATTTGTTAGATTAGCTAACCAGGATATCAACTTTCATTGTATGAACGAACTTTCTAAATAAATTGGCAATTATGAGGTCTTAAAAGATGCAGTTTTACATCTGCACGATTGAAAAATCCAAAATAATATCAATGCTAGATGGTTCCTGCCTTAACAGTGGCAGTATTGTCACTGCATCTCTAAGGCAATGACACAAAACTGCACCTCATTTGGGAATAAGAAAGCAGATACTTTTCGCCACCCAATCTTCTTCTTCTGCATAAAGGGCAGATAAGACCAGGCCTTGAGTATTGCTCTCATGTCTGGAGAGCTGCTGCCCTTACTATTATCTATTTGATGCGCTTCCAGAGAAAACTAATTCGATTAGTCAAGTTTTATCATAATTTCTGTCTATGAGAAAAAGGAATTTGAAGCAGTAAACGTTTGAAAAGTGGGAATGGCTGATAGTTTAAGTTTAACTTTTTCTAAGCATAGTACAAATCAGAAACTAATATAACGATTGAAATCAAATTTTGACACTAGGTTGCTACTGACTGGTGCATCTTTCGTTAAAATTATGCTTTAAAAAAGTATTGACATATCCAAACCAACGTTGTATGCATATATAAAGGAAATATGGTTTTTGTGATATGAACTTCCTTTACACACGTTTTTGGTATGCGCAAATCTTTGGAAGATATTCAAATCGTTTTGGGACAGCTTATATATTAGGACGTAGTCGAAGAAACATTTTATGAGGCTGAGGAGCAAACTATAAAAGTTAGCAGTACGTAACAACATTGTTTTGAGCCTCAAGCCTCAATGAAACTGCGGATTGCACGTCCTCAAAAGGATTACACTAATACGTGGAAGTTATTAAAAGTGGGTATTTTTGTGGATTACCTAAGGTTGGGGGCCTGGACCCTCCCTTAAATACGTGCCTGGTTACGGCAGAATATGTCACAAAAGTGCAATTAATAATTTTACTATAAATGTTTACCTTATTTCATTATTTTAGATCAAAGCGTGAAAGAGTATCATATAGAAGAGGAGGAATTTGTTCATTATGATTTCGCTGAAACGAACAACTATGGACCAATGAGCAGAGGGAGCTATAGTACACCATACAGCTATAACGGATTATCTTTACCGTCCTTTTGTATTCTCCTAGTTTGGTGGATTTTTAATTTGTCACTAAAGCTGAGACACTAATTTTACGATTAAAATATTGTTTATGATATGTAGATGCTTAGGAGGTAGTATTTGTAATTGTTGTAATATGACTAATCCAAATCGTAATTACATAATTTTACATAAAATTATTCTCATTAACACTTGTATGCGTCTCCGTTCTAGTAGCTAACCATCTTTAATGTACTTCGTCTCTCTTTGAGCGATAAGCACAGTATTTTTTGTTTTTTTTTAATTGTGGACAACCACCAACAATTTGAATAAACAAATTCTGGACTAAGTTTGTCAAGGCAATTTGCTTCAATCTGGAATTACAAACTTCTGCTTGTGTGTTACGTCCACATTAAAGTTTAACAAAAGTCATAAAACCAAGTTTCAATTTGTCATAAAATGACGTATTATGATAAATATGTCATAATGAAGGTCGCTCATATCTGGTCTAAATTTGGATTTTAAGAAATAAGCATAACGCAAATAAACCTTTAATTTCAATTTAGTTGTCATCTGTAGCATAAGATACTAAAGATTAAGGTTCTAAGATCACAAAGATTTTTTTCATTTTATATATACCTAGTACACCTATAAATATCTCATGTCACTATCCACAGACAAATAAAATGTGAGGTCAACTGGACCTTTATGAGTTTCTTAAGTATCGACCGTTTTCAAATCCCTTACACCTAAAAACACACTGAACAATAAAAAGATACAGATCCAAATTACACATAAAATAGTAGTCACTTGACACCTAGGTACTGCGAGGTCTTCTCTTAAACCAAAAACAAACATATATTTTTACAGTTTCCTTTCAAAGTTGTTCCGTATTATATGAATGTGCGGCATCCTATACACCTTTATTTTCGATTTTCATTGCTGCAATTTATTTTATATTTTTAAGGCGAATGTATTTATTGACGGTAATACTTCAACATCAGATACAAGACTGGACACAGCTTTACCACATAGCCACGGAAACGATTAATTAAAGGTTGCCTCATCTAGAACTGTAACTTTAATGAGAGTTTTTTTTCCTTCGGAGTGCCCTGTCACCCCCAATTTTCCCTAGATCTACAGCCAAATATTTGGAATCTTACCAGACAGGCCACATACACTTTTACAGTTTAAACCTCTCTTTAAAGTGAATTCATTCTCAAGCACGAGGTTTTTTGTGTTTACTAAACTACCTGATACCGAAGCTCTGAAAAGTTATTTGAAGGTGCTTGGAACAAAACGATTTGAGATGAGCTGAAAGACCATAAAGCATTTAAAATACGTATAGAACAGAACTAAATGACTCAAACAGGCTTAAACTTGTTTTGTTGACGTAGAAAAGAAAAATATAATTAATACTCAAGTAATAACATAAACCCAGACGGAGAGTAGTAGAAAAAATACGCTATTATTATACAAATTTGTTTCAATAGTTCATATAGATATGCTATATGTTACAAAGTATTGGCATTCACAAAAAGCAAACAGATGCACTAGTGTTGATGAAGATGTACTTATTTCCGTTAGTCCTATTTCAGAAAAAGTCCTTTCCGAGTCAGGTCAGACCCGTACTTTGTATTGAAAATATATAATAGACTTTCACCCAAATAATAACTTTGTTTGGAAAGTCGTGAGACGACATAAATCTGCCGAACTGCTTAAAGATGCTTCGAACCAAGAGGGAAAATATTCAAAGCACAAAAAATGCTTCACGAAGATATTCAGGCTCCCAAAGTGTATCAATGCATAAAACGTGGATGAAGCATACTCAAATATTTTGAATTATTCTTTTCAGTTTACAAACTACCAAGCTCCAGTTATACTTTTTGTGATAAAATTAAAGTATACTATTAGATAAGTTACCTGTACATAATCAGTGGAAGACTAAATTAGTTTGACGTTTTCTATTACAAGAAACAGTTTTTTACAGGGCAAGTATAAATGGGGGAGAAATATAACGCCTCGCTACTGATAACTCTGAATTTGTGATGAGACAGGTAATGGACAACTGGAATGGCGGTATAACTATTGACGGAAGCAAAATATCTAACTTAAGATTTGCTGACGATACAACCCTTATTGCTGCTTCTCAGGAAGAACTAGTAGCTCTTTTGAACGTTTTAGAACAACACAGTGCAGCATATGATCTTGGTATTAACTACAACAAGACCAAGGTTATGACAATCATCGAGAAATAAAGTCAATAGGCCGTTGTGAGGTAGTTCAAAGTTTTGTGAACCTCGGTTCTTTGATCGACAATTCAGGTAGCTGTGAGAATGAGATTCGACGGCGCATTCAACAGGCACGGGTGGCCATGACAAAGCTTACTAAAATATGGCGTGACCATAACATCACTAAAGCTATCAAAATGTCACTGGTTCAGTCTCTTGTGTTCTCCACATTTTTGTATGCCTCGGAAACTTGGACTGTTAAAAAGGCAGATCGAGCTCGCATAGATGTTTTTGAAATGTGGACGTGGAGGAGAATGCTGAGAATTCCTTATACCGCCGCCCATAGAACTAATGTTTCCATACTGGATGAGCTCGGTAATCCAAAGAGACTATCCTCCATTGTGTCGATGAGAATACTTACATTCTTCGGACATATTCACAGAAGCGACAATATGGAGAAACTTATAGCTCAGGGTCACGCCCCGAGTGGGCGGCGCCGTGGCCGTTCCCCTACACGCTGGGTGGATACGACGAAATAGTTGCTAGATATGAGTATCAAGAGCGCCACTGAACTGACAGTAAATCGCGAACGATGGCGAGCTACAGTTCTCAAAACTATTGATAATATTCATGTCGGCAATACTCTAGCTCCGACTTAATGCATTTTACGAGTTCACAACATGTCTGTTAAGACATTGTGGCTATGATGATGACTGATAACTGTACAATTTGAGTTACGACAGTCTTCGTTGCACCCGTCGTTATGTCAAATGATTTTAAGCATTTAGGCGCTCTAGTGCTTGAAATACTTTTAACAGCAATAAAAACTTAAACCCTGTCCATCTCTGTAAACAATATTACTAGGTGCGTTTCAAGTTATCATCAGTTGTACTGAAACTGAAATATCTAAAAATGTGGAGACGTCATGGTTTTAAGAAATTATAGAATATGTGGCTAGACGGAACGCGTTTCTACGCCCTTCTTCTTGTTTTACTAGCGGAATAAGAACAACAACATTAAATTAATCAATGTACATCATATAAATATGTTAACACCGCAATTAGGTAGGCCAAGAAATTAATTTTCTTCTTAATCCCGGGCAGCCTGGGAACATTCTAGCACACCAACGATGTTTTTCTTTAGGCTAAATACGATGAACGATATTCAAGTCAAATGATGATGGTATTAACATACATATTTACAGACCTGATTACCGCAAACAAGAATGAAATAAACATGATAAACTCTGCTCACCCGTTTTCAGAATGGGATCGGGCTAAGCCAGGACCGTAGTCAGGATGAAAGCTGTTTTTTTCTTTGATCTTGTGACTGCCACGTTATTAATAATGATATAATTCACATGGAGTATGACTCTTTTTTTATGATACATCTGTCATTTTGGAAAATATGGAGTTAAATAGCTTACGTGAATTTTTTATCGTCCTTTATATTCTTCAAGTTATGATGGTGTTTTGAAATTGGTTTCCTTCCTAGCTTTTTAAGCTTTTTAGATTTTTCTTTGACTGAATTATGTTTTTGTCTCGTGCTTTATTTAATTGTACAGTAAAGTATACTCGATCTCGATAAATAATATCCCTTGGTGATATTTCGATTTTAAGAAAAAAATCTTCATATCAAGGTGAACAATTTTCAAAGCGTTTCACAAAAGTTGTACCTCAGCTCCCTCTATCAAAGTTTACCATAATTTTTTTTTCAGAACTAGAACATTGCTCACAAGATGCAACTGAAGAACAAAATATTATTTTTTTGTATAAGTGATCAGGTCAATACAGGCGCCACCATTTTATAAGCATCATTCGCTAGTCAGTCCGTTTCTTCTAGTAATAACAAATAATTTTGTAAAAGAGACTTTCCTAAGACGCCATTAAAAGTAATTCAGGACCCAGAGCACAAAATGAATCTTTGAATAGATACCTCAGCATTAACAATGACGGTTAAATGTTGGACGAGGAAGTTTCACAAGGGTCCACAACCTACCTGTCAAAAGCTAAGAGCTGTATGGCATACAATACAATTTCCTTATACTAATAAATAATAAATTATTATCCTTGTAAAGAGGTAGATGATGGTTTCTGTAGATGAAAACGTTTTTATTGCTAGCCGGGCTGTAACATAAGATCTAATCACCTATAACCTGTTACAACTTCTGAAATTTAAAATCAAAGAGCATAAAAATTACATTACTAAAGAGGAAACGTCAAGCCATAATCAAACATATTTGGAATAATAGGAAAAAGAAGACATCCGCTGATATAAAGTTGAATCACGATTGTATTCTGACTGTGACCCAGTATGGTTGGATACGCTTCAAGCAATAATCTGATTGACTCATCTTGGGAGTGCAGTCTCTTTAACTTACGAGGTCGGACCGATTTTGATAGCTATAAATCCCTCGGAACAGCGGCCGATCCGCTGACTAAGAGACCGCAGGCATTTTGAAGTTTGTTAATATCACTCCGAGGCGTAGCGACGAGAGCTTAAGGTTGCGTTTCCACCAGAGATGTGCGAGGATGTGTTAAGAGGAATGTGTTTTTAACGAACCAATGGAATCGCTTGAATTACCTCGCCTCGCTCAGCACAGCTCTGGTGGAAACGGCTTAGCGGAGCGAAGCTTCTGTACGTACAAAACAAGGCATGTTGGCGAGGAATATGTGCTATTAATGTGTTTTGTGAGATGTGCGCTAGAAATGCGTTGCGAGGGATGTGGGCGAGGGACGTGTGCTGTTGATGTAGGCGGGCAAAAAGAAAACTCTGAGAAGACCCCGCTACACATCCTCGCAGCGTTCATTTCCACATTGTTTGACAGCTGCGCCACACATCTTTGCACCGCTCATCTTTTTAGCACATCTCTGTTGGAAACACCCACATCCTTGCTATGCACATTTTCCTACCACATATCTGGTGAAAACGCAGCGTAAAAGGCGTGAATTTTATTCAAGAAAGCTGACAGTTTATTTAGTTAGTTGTGCTATGAATATTGATAAAAAACGATTGCTTACCTTCAATACACATAGTCTTGAAATAAGAAACATAGTTTATAAAACTAAAAAACACGGTTTTAATCAACATCGGACAAAAAGTTAAAATTAGTTTTTTAAAATAAATTTAAAATAATAATTAATAGGAAATACTAGTGTGATTGTGAAAAAAACGTAGGCGCTTGGTGGTATTCTTCGCAAATCGAGCGCGCGACACTTTTTTCACAGTAATACTGGTATTTTTTGTTCACTATTGCTTTAAGCTTATTTTAAAAATTAGTTTTTGATTTAAAAATTAGTTTTTAATTTCTAGCCCAATGTTCTTCAAGAGCATGATTTTAGTTTTTTTATTATTACATTATTCATTTTAATCGAGAGATAGTATCATGATTCTAAGAAGCTGATCTATTACTAGCCATCATTTTGAATCTGTCAGTAATGCGAATGCAACACTCTGTGTTCTTTAAGGGTTCAGAATCACTGTTAGCTGGTAGGGACTTGGTTAACAAAAAATAACAAGAAATGTTTATTTGGAACATCTGCAAAAGCAACGTCATTATAACTCACTTTTTTACCAAACTTTAATACCTACTTCAAAAAAGACCCCGGTGGAAAAAGCGGAAATAAAGTCGATATCAAGCATATTATATGGTTTTTAATAGAAAGCCAATCAAACATGATGGAATTTGTTTGTTGTGTTTGTTAAGTATGTTTCCGTTTTAAGTGATGACATCAAACACACCCCTAGCTACGTGCCTGGATTTAGCCGATACATTCCAGATAAAATTAATTGCGACACAGTTTCCATATTATTATCGAACCGAGTGCTACATGTAAAAATTCTAATTAGTGATTAGCACATTCTTACTCTTGGATCTTGAGGCTAGACGAAACACTCTTTTGCCATAATGAAGACTGTAGTGGTGGTGCTGTACTTAACTTTATTTTTTATTTATTGCATGTGCATTAGCAGCTCGTTAGCATATCCAAGTAAGTATAACGATTTTAATTGGTACTTTTTCTTCGACGGTGCCGTTAATAGGTATTTGATATACTGATTTATTAGGGCACCCATACGGCATACGGACATGCTGTCTCACAATAAAGTTCATTTTGAAATTAAATTTTAAAACTAAATGAGAATTCTAGGGTTCATTAAATCTTGTTCTATGACAGAAACACATCAGCATAGCAATGAAACAAAAAAATATTCGTACTCTCATTGTCACCCACCAAAATATTTGGTCCTTACTTTTAGCATTGATTAACGTATTGTTAGGCAATACCTTAATCAATGCTTTTGGTTAGTGAGATCACGATAAATTTCGATTTCGACATAGTAATTCTACATCATCTTTAACTCATTTACATCGTCTGCCTGTCTGTCTTCATTTTTGTCACCGGATAATTTCAGTAAACTCTGTACCAGCTTTGATGAACCTTGAGGTAGTTATAAAAAACAATGGTATTGAAACTTTCCTCAAATCCGGTTTTTTGGCGTTTTCTATGCTCCGTATTGTAATTTTTTTCCGGGAGGGGTGAAGTAATGGTGGTGGGAAGGGTAGTAGATGAGGGAACTTCAAATTAGTTTGTGTTCATGAAGAACTATTATATACAGGGTGTCCCACGACAATATATCGGAACTGGGCAATAGTAGAGAATTCTAATTTTGGGGGTGTAAATTAGGTTGTATCTTTTCTTATTATTGTGTTACCCAATGATGTATAGGGTTTTGGTCTCGTAACGCCCGATTGAAAATTATTAATGGGACACCCTGTCCTTTCTGTGTTCCTCCCGATAAAACAATTCCAACAAACTAGCACACTTGGGGTCTAAAGTGATTCATCTGAGATCTACAGGTACTTAAAAAGGATTGCACCTCAACCATTATCAAACACTAGCAAAATAATTTAACTATATATAGGGGTACATGTTATATTCATTCGTAGTGGTACAATCTCTTAAGTGCCTGTAGTTCTTCGCTCTTGAATGAATCACTTTAGACCCCAAGTGTGCTAGTTTGTTGGAATCGCTTTATCGGGAGGAACACACAAAGGCACAAATAAGCAGGGTGTCCCATTAATAATTTTGAATCGGACGTCACGTGACTAAAAACAAACATCTCAACACTATAATAAGAAAAGATACAACATTTGCTGCAATTTACATCCCCAAAATTATTCTCTACTACTGTCCAGTTCTGATATATTATGTGACACCCTGTATATTTGTGATATTTTGTACTTAGGTACCCGTTTTTTAGCTATGCGAAGATTGCATTTGAATACATGCCTACTTCACACCTTTTAGTACATGTCACACTTGACAATCCTAAAACTGTAACTTGGAAACTGCTAACTTTATTGTAAGGTTTCGATACCGTCTTACTTCCTTGGCAGAAACTAAACAGTGTAGTTTTTATAAATTGGTGTGTTTGAGATGGAGTAGTAAAAGAATGAGTAGGCAGCAGGACCCGTCGAAACTACATTTTTAACAGTTTCAGGGGTTTCTTGTCTTTATTTAAGCTTGAATTAACTTAAAAATATTTTGTATTGATACAACACATTCCATTGACCTGAACATACTTGGTCCTGATATCACATCATCAGCATACTTGCTTCATAAGTTCAGAAGATGTTGACAATAGACAGTTATGAAAGATCTACACAACATAAAATTCATTTAAAAAATAACTAACTATTGGGAAAGGTTTGAGATTCCCGTTGAACGAAGTAAGAGAGAAGCAAATTTGAAGTGATGGTCAACTTTTCCAGTGATAATTTATGTTGAAATATTTTCTTCAAATGAGAGCTTCTGCAAACTACGTAACTACAAGCGATTGCATATAGTACATGAACATCTTTGAAAGTGTAAACTATTCATTTTTAAATAAGTTTTGATCGTACATTTTTTGTAAAAGATATGCTTAGGCTTGGAAATTCCTCAGTATATGATGCACTTATTCTTTAGAGTAACTTAAGTATAGTCAGAATTCATATTTTTTTATGGAATCCTAAAATGGTAGTTTTTTATTTCGTTGTATTGCAGAATATGGAGAGAGTCCCACTTGTTATGGGCAAGTTTGTCCTGAAGGCACCACAAGCTGTAAGAAAAACATTAGGTCTTCTCTAAATAGGAGGAACTTAGAAATCAGAATCAATTGCTTGGACGATTTTGGTAAGTTTGAATTGCTATTATGTAAAGTTCATGGTAGATTCGTGAATCCTACCAACTAACATCTGAATAGTTGTTGAGCATTTAGGTACATTGTGAAATTGCAAGCTCGCAATATTCACAAAACTCAACCAAAAACCACTTTTAATATCTGAAACTTATTTTGAGGCTGTCTTGTCTCTCTGGTTAATTAAGCTTCACTGGCTGGTCGATACGTAAAACAACATCTGTTAAAATATAAGCTCTTTACTAGCGTTTCGATCTCATCTGTATTCAATTGCAAAACTTCACTAACAGCTGTAAGTGACAGCTTTTGTTTTTTTAGCTTGTTTCACAATAAAGTTGGTGATTGGGATATTTTGAAGAACATTGCGTATATACTACTCGCAAGTGAAATCTGAACACTGAGAAAAAAAAGGGTTGTGGTTGATAGAATGCGGTAGGACTAAATGCAATAATAAACGAATTCATTTTCCATGAAAAAATACAACAGATCAATAATGAGTGCGCCCTCCATGTTGACGAATGTACTCCTCTAGCCTACGCGGCAGCAATCTGGTTGTCGATCATCTGTAGAGGTACAGCCTCCCAAGCTGCTCCCACAGCATGTTTCAGTTTGTCCTGCGTGGTCGGAAAATTGGGTAAATGGCTTATGTTCGACCCATCCAGTCCCATATTTTTTCAATTGGCGATAAATCGGGTGATCGTGGATCGTACCAACTCCGTTATATCAAACCTTACTCTACATTCGCAACCCTAAGAAATGCGTATATGGGGCTATTTCGCAGCAAAATGTCATGTAGCATTTTATTCTGCGGAAACTCTATACACATTGGCACATTATATTCAAAACTCGGAGAAGAGCTTTAAGAACAATTAAACAATGCTAAGTAACAATCTTCTCGACAATACTTTCAAGAAGTGAATATTATGACTCTGACCTTAGCTTCCTGTCATAACCTTGCAATATGAGGACGTGCATTGTCTTGCTGGAAGAAACCCTCTTCGAAGCCTCGGACATATGGAACGGTAATTGGTTCTAACACCTCATTCGTTGCGCAGTCATTGTGTCACGAATGACAAGTAATGGTGACTTGCTGTTAAATTAAATAGCACACCAAACCATCAAACCAATAGGACGGTGTACATGGTGCTCAATAACATACTCCGTTCACCCCGTCGTCGTCTTAACGCGTTGGCGTCCAATATGTGCCCCCAGACAAAACCTGGAGACCTGGACTCGTCAGAGAAGGCCGTCTGATGCCACTCAGCATGTCATTGTCGGTGTTCTTGTCACCAAACTAACCATTGGCGACGATGAGTTACAGGGAGTGGAAGCACTAGATGCGGACGATATGATCCTAAGCCCATTTCACTCAATCTGTGGTACACCGTGCGGATTCGAATGGACCTCCCTATAGCTGCATACCAAGCGCCAGCAACAGCTCGAGTGGATCGCGTTCTGTCTCGAACGGCCAGTAGTCGTACATGATGATCTTGCCGGTCTGTAGTTCTTCTACGTGTTTCAGAACGTCTAGCTCGCTGCATTCGCTCTTCTGCGTTCTATGCGCGCCATGCTGCTGTAACTTTAGCCCAATGGTTACAGCAATTGCTCTGAAAGAAGCACCACGTTCTCGACCCCGTTCAAAGGGACTTAACTGCGTAAACAAGGGCCATCATCTTCTAGGGGGCATCTTTACACAACCAGTTCATCTCTTTTACACAACCAACTGGTCTCTCGCCACATTTGCAACACATATCATCGCTTTTGAATCTACAAAAGGCCATGGTTTGTGTTTACACATCTAGAGTTTTTTAGAAGCTGTGTACAAATTTTCAATGCAATTATCCCTTTTTTCTAGCTGTTCGGATTTGACTTGCAAATAGTATATTACGACACATGGTTTTAAATTTGTAAATTTGTGGTCCAGTGGAGCGCGGTCAACAAAAGTCTTTAAAATTTTTGAAAACTAAAGCTCTGAGACATGCATTATATATATATAGCTATTTTGAAAAACATTTTTTACAATATTATCATCAGTTTGTTATTTTCAAGACCGTATGTTTTTTTCAGATGGAAGCATGAAAGAATACTATTTTGAAGAGGTAAACAATATGGATCCAAATGTCCATTATGAAAGTTCTTCCTACTCGGGAACAAACGAAGATGGTGTAAAAAACAAAGCAAGCTATAACAGACCATACAACTATAATGGATTAGAAGACCTATACTGATTTTTTGTGTAGTGTAGATCAGGACATTGCGGATAGTAACTAACAGATATTGCTGTGATATAAACCATCCAAGCAGAGCATATTCTGATCAGCTTTGATAGCTATATCAGTTTTATACAGAATCTATTCAATACTCAACAATAAATTCTATTTTCTTATTAATTCAAATAGTTGTATATCAAATCAATTAGTACCTACTTATTCTATAACATGAAGAAATAGTCATGACCTTCTTCCAAAAAAGAAATATAGTTAAGTTTTATGTTTCTCTTTTTTCTTTAAGTTGTACGCAATGAATATAACATTGATATATATTATAAATATTGTAATATCGTTGCATTTCCCGGTATCTCTAAAACTTGCAAGCATCAACATTTTCAGAATCGAGATAACTAAGGCTAAAGTTTGTCTTCATATTATGCTGATAGATCAAATCGTTTGTGATGTTTGCAACAGCTTAGAGCCATAATAACCTACATATTTCAGGTAGTTCACAAATGCTCTTCTGAGGTATTAGAAATTACCAAGAGATAGCGACTTAGTATTCGGTACTGTATCATATAATAATGTAAACTTGAGTCTAAAATAAAATCGATCATTTCCTGACAACTTATAATAGTATACGTTCTTAACTGAAAAGAAATGGAAATAGTCACACAAATAGGGAAGGTTTTTTGAGATCCTCCTTCTAACGTACATTAATAACATAAAAGTGGAATCAAATTCACTAAACAAAAGAAAGGGAGCTTGAAGGTGTGTTGGAAGACCACCTTTTAACGTCCTACGTTTCTGTCATGTTCCAAATCCCGAAAACCATTTGAAAAAACATAATCCAGGTGCTTTGAAAGGACCAATATGGCGACCAAATTTTCGTAAGAGAATTTTTATAGAAGACCTTTAGCCCATCCCTAATGCTTCAGCTCTCTCATAATTTTTTGGAATGTCCCGAATGCTTTAAAATGAAATATGAGCGTTTTATATCCCTCATTTCTGGCCCTTGCTCAAGAGCAAGTCCGACACCAAAATAATTTTTGACATATAATTAAAAAACATTAGACAGCGCCACAGCAACCAGGTGCTAACATTTAACATATCGGTGTAGGAAGTAAGTCAAAGCACAAGTGATAACTAATACTCAAGCGATCACCATACCTAACTATGACATCAGTGGCTTTTTAGACGTTCTATGATTCATTCCTCACAAAAATCTGTTACTCGTTGGCCGAAAAGTAATTAACAGATAACTAAACATTTTTAGATTTACTCCAACTTTCGTGTTTAGATGTTTTTGGAGTACCTGGACATTTTTCGCTTTATTTTGGCAAATGGATGAATCTGAGGTCATGGGAAATATGGATGATGAGGAACAAACAAAAATGTATTCTACACCTTATATGCAGACCTATCCAAACATTGTCTTCGGAGACAATCCTAGACTGTTGGAATTGTAATGTTTTTTATCACTCTATAAGTGAGATTAATCTTTTGTATTTTGCACTTGAAAAACTGCTGCACCGATTTCACTGACGTTTTTGGGGTGATACATGATGTGGAATGTACCTAATGCTGCTATATTTTTAAAAATCGAAATTGACACAAATCCTCTGAACTGCTACAATATTAATTTATTTATAATTTATTAATTAATTGTGATCATTTTTTATGTTATACCGCAGAGGTGAAATTGGGGTGGCACGTATTAGAAAATTCCATACCTATATGAAAATAAGTACAGAGTCAAACCATTTTTCTTCTTAGCGGATCTGTTAAATTGCACTTTCAAATGTATGAACTGGGAATCTATGAACTCCAGAAGCATATCTGGTACGTATCTGAGAAATCAATGTTCAGTTTTACATTGTCGTTTACACCCAAAGTTTGATAGTTAAATAAACAAGATCTTTGCTTACGAAAGATAGCTTTATTTTAAGTATCGTTGATCCTTAACAAGGATATCACAGAATTGTATCTTACAAAAACTATACATATTTTTCATTGCATCGCTTATACAAACTAAATACACAAAAACCGTTGAATGGCACTTACAAAAACACGTACAAAAAGGTAAAACTTCAATGATACAAGGTAACTTACTTCATAAAAGACATGACTAGTGGTAGGTATAAAACGCTTAAAAAATAGTGGTGTTATGGCTTATGGACTCTAATACGAGTTGTGATAGGATTTCTTACTCCATTATTTTTTTCTACAAATAAAATGTCTTTATTGTATGTTGTTTCTATTTCAAACCCTTGTTCTATATGTATACGTGTGTGTACAGGCATTTGTGTAAAAATTTTAATTTTATTCTGACGATCAGATGAAACAACTAAATTCAGAATAAAATAAATACAGGTATCTTGAATAGTGACTATTAAACGAAATTGAAAGAATATCAATGCCAATGCTGTTTCTTGTTGATGGCAACAACATATTGAAAATACAATAAAAATATTGAAACATTATAAAATTGTTTAGAGGAAAGTATACCTATATCGAAAATAATTATTAACTGTCTCTTTTCCATCTATACATAATTATGATCCAAGTAAAAGACATGGACTCGTCCCACGATTCCTTTATACAGATCTCTCTGCATGGATGGAAGAAAACACAATAATCATTAATATCAGTGACATATCTATAGTGGGTATATTTGACGCCTGTACAACGTGTCACCATCTAGCTCAATCTGTGTGACAGAATTCATTATTTTTTAAGCAAAAATGTTGAAGGATCAAATTGTTCATCACCTTCATATTCGTCTTATAATATGCTCACCGAGAACCATGGGCCATCTAAAGATAGATACAGCATTTTTGAAAAAATACCATATAGGTTCAGAAAAACAAGGGTAAATTGATTATCGAAAGACCTGGATTTCAGTATTTCGTCCTTGGAGATACTCACACTATATAACGGGGCCACGTTAACAGAAAGTGCGGTTCTAACCCACAAGTCTATATTATAATTATGCCTTTATCATGCAATTTTCCCTGGAAAATTTTGCGCAACTCTATCCCGTTTCTAGTGCGTTTGTCAATATAGGCCTGAATATACAGTGTGGTCCAAAGAGTGTGCAACAAATGGGATTTTTTTTTATTAGCTGCACAATCAAAAATCCAATATCGCCAAAAGTTGGTGCATGTCCGATAACTAATTTAGGTGCACTTAGAATGGTTCCAAGTTCATCAGTATACGGGGTGAATCAAAAAATATAAAAATTGTACAAGAGTAAAGTACCCTTATTATCAAAAATTCAGCAAAATGTTATTAACAAAAGTTGTTTAGAATCAAGAGTTATGACTAAATACCAAAACTTGGCCTCCTCTGAGAAAAAAAAATTTTTTGAAAAAATTGCAATAACTCTCCCAAATTTTTTTTTTTTTTTTTAGTAAAACTGTTTGATACACTAATTGAAATTGAATTAATTTTGTAGAACTTTATTTAAATTCAAACATTTTTGTGAAATTTACCTGAGGTTAAAATTTTTTTGGGAATCACAAGCTAAATGTTTGTTGCAAGGATATTAAATATGGCTTTATAATTTCGGAAAAAATCTTTTTACTAAGGCAAGAGGTTGCTTATAATTACATGCATATCAAAATAACTCTCAATAAAACCGCAAACCTTTTATTAATTTTTTATTTCTAAACATGTATTTAAATTAATCCACAAACATGAAATCTTGCAAAAAAAATCATGGATACCCATGGAAAAAAAACAAATGTGGGTTTTGAGTAAACGTTATGACAGTTCGATGACATTAGTCTCACTTTCTTACAATATTGTAAAATTATTGCTCGGTTATTGTCTTTTTACGTACCTAAAATGCCTCCTCCCAAATAGTTAACGTTACCCGAGAGGGCGGAATTGGTTTTAATATGTGGTGACAACTACAAAACAGTTCGAGAAGCAGCAGATATTTTCAATGAACGGCATCCAGATAAGCAGGTTCATTATTCAACAGTAAGCCGAATTTTGGTTAATTTTAAAGAAGCTGGGTCTCTAAACTACAATTATAAACATGAACATGTTAAAACCGTATGTACTGAAGAAAATCAATTGGAAGTACTTCAAGCAGTTGTCGAAAATCCACGACGATCTACCCAAGAGATTTCCGCCTATACGGGTGTGAAGAAAACCAGCGTGAAGAGAATACTCAAGAAAAATAAATATCATGCTTACAAGCCTATGTTCATCTGTACTCTCCAAGAACGAGATTATGATTTGCGGTTCGATTTTTGCATGTGGATTCAAGGAGAAATAGAAGGTCACAGGCACATTCTTTTTGGGGATGAATCCACCTTTACAACAAATGGGGTTGTTTCGTCCCAAAATTGTCGATGGTGGTCGGATGAAAATCCAAATTTCGTTATTGCTAATAAAAACCAGTATTATCAGAAAAAAAATGTGTGGTGCGGCATAATGAACAATCAATTAATTGGACCTTTTTTTTTCGCGAAAACCTAACTGGTAACACTTATTTACAGTTTTTAGAAAACGAACTAACTGACTTTTTGGACAATTTAAATTTGCAAGAACGGAATCGTTGTGGTTTATACATGATGGATGTCCGGCCCATTCAGCCATAATCATTACTGAATGGATAAATGGGGAATTTGGAAATAAATGGTTAGGACGAAGTACCAATCCTCGGTGGCCTCCTCGTTCACCGGACCTTACCCCATTAGATTTTTTCTCATGGGGCTATCTAAAACAAAAAGTGTATAAGGATAGACCCTTTAACAATCTCGAGGAGCTTGAAAACTCAATACGAGTACATTGCCGGAATATACCGGGAAATGTTTTACGATCTACTCTTAGCGAATTTTATAACCGGACAATTAAGTGCATTGAACGAGAAGGTGGACATACCGAGACGCGCCGATAATTATTTTATGTTTCTTAACTATGTTTTTCTTTTGTTTCTACTTTTCACATATTTTTTCATTTTAGCTTTCAATTTTTCACTTTTGGTAAAATACGGTTATGACATGTCCATTTATTATAATTATGTATTAATACACACAGTTCATTTTGTTTCCACGCTTTGTTTCCTTCATGGGTATCCATGATTTTTTTAGTAAGATTTCATGTTTGTGGATTAATTTAAATACATGTTTAGAAATAAAAAATTAATAAAAGGTTTGCGGTTTTATTGAGAGTTATTTTGATATGCATGTAATTTTAAGCAACCTCTTGCCTTAGTAAAAAGATTTTTTCCGAAATTATAAAGCCATATTTAATATCCTTGCAACAAACATTTAGCTTGTGATTCCCAAAAAAATTTTAACCTCAGGTAAATTTCACAAAAATGCTTAAATTTAAATAAAGCTATACAAAATTAACTCAATTTCAATTAGTGTATCAAACAGTTTTACTAAAAAAAAATTGTTTTTGGGAGAGATTGCACTTTTTTCAAAAAAAAAAATTTTTCTCAGAGGAGGCCAAGTTTTGGTATTTAGGCATAACTCTTAATTCTAAACAACTTTTGTTAATAACATTTTGCTGAATTTTTGATAATAAGGGTACTTTACTCTTGTACAATTTTTATATTTTTTGATTCACCCCGTATACTGATGAACTTGGAACCATTCTAAGTGCACCTAAATTAGTTATCGGACATGCACCAACTTTTGGCAATATTGGATTTTTGATTGTGCAGCTAATAAAAAAAAAACCCATTTGTTGCACACTCTTTGGACCACACTGTAGAACTTAAAATAAGTTGTACTTTCACGACGACTTATCTTGCTTAGAAGAACCGTTATACAAATTATTGTTCTGGGTATGCGAAAAAAATTATATGCTGAGAAGCTGTTGACCTAAGCTGGAAGATGCAGATGATGTGGCTACAGAACAAGAAATGCAATACCATAAATATGTATGACATGGCTTCAAAGGGAAACGAAAACAGCTAATACTTAAAGCAGTAGAGCCCATTCAGTAACAAAACATTGGAAGCCTACAAATGCTCTATACTACAAAACAAAAACAAAGGAAAGATGATGCTTATCATTGGAAAATAGAAAGGGGGGATCCTTTAAGTATGACTGATTTACACCAGAAACATAAACAGGGCTTGAAAAATAGTTTCCATCGAACTAGTAATTATTCCACTTTCGCGAGATATTTCGTTAACGAAACGTTATCTTAAGATAACTGAAATATTGATACAGGCACACTGGGTTGGTTGTATCTGAACCAAAAACCAATAAATCATGTAGAAAGCTAAACATCTGTAGACGATATCACTTAAACATTATTTTTGCAAGAGCGGCTTTATGGTTGACATATATACACATATATCTCAAGGGTTAAATTAGGAATTCAAGAAACAATATAATACACTAAACTATTCACTTATCTCTAATAGAAACCATTATTTGCTTTGGATTTCATCTTTGGTTCTATAATCTTAGCAAATACACATAAATAGCTCAGTAGTAAAATACTTGCACGTATAGTATAAAACTATTTTTCGGTCCTATAAAATTTCACATTTTAAAAGACGCATAAGACGACTCATATCTGAATCATTCCTATAAATAATGAACATTCGAAAAATATGATCATAAGTCTTTAAAAACTTTCAGACTGATAACTTCAATTTACGAACAGTGAATCTGTGAAATTCAACAAAGTCGGTTGCAGTTCTTTGGTATAACCAAAGCTTGTCTTGTGAAATAAAGATTGGATGAGTTTGAACAAAAAAAACTTTAAAATATGCTACAGTTCTTTACCGCTTGTGGTTTAGCCCGAAATGTCGAAGAATCATAGATCAACCCTGCGCCTTGACTGGCAAGGGAAACATTGTCATGCCCAATGTCACAGGTATATAATCAATATAATAAATATTCGGCTTTTACTTTAGAATATAAAATATTACGTATAGATTCATACAAACTTACAGTCTACGTGTAATAAATAAAGTATCCCGCCCTTACGCTCGTCACGTAGTCGACGTATTTTGATTTCAACCTGAGCAGACTTCTGAGTGCTCGTCCCAAGCCGATACCTGAAACAATAAAAACCGTACATTTAAATGCAGAAGCTTTAAATGGAAAATAAAAACCTCAGAAAGAGGTGGATTTATTGCCAGAGTGGTTTTCTGTGACTTTTTGAATTTCCCTCGCTGGAGCGCTGTCGGTCGACATATTTACCATATTTACTGCCACCTGTCGGTCGACTATCCCGTGTGGGGGCGAGTTAGAATATCTCCCATCGTATATCCTGCGTGTCGTAAAAGGCGACTAAAAGGAACACCGAACTACTGTCGGTATAAGCAGTAACCTCTTCTCAACCAACAGCTTCGGGTGGACGAGTTGAGAAGAGTCAGGACACCTTCTTGTCCTTGGGGTGAGAAATTGCCCCTAAAGGCGGATGAACCAGTAGATACCATCTGGTCAACGGCATGAGGATGCAGAAAGCAAATGGGAAACTACTGCATTAAAGATCTTAAAGATATCCCAAGAGAAACTCGTAAAATGTGTAAATGCTTTTTACGAGTTCACAACATGTCTGTTAAGACATTGTGACTATGATGATGATGTCGGTCGACAGTGTAACATTTGAGCCAGCTGGTTAGTTTATGTATGAGCGCTAATAAGCTAACATCATTAATTTCCATAAGAATGACAAGACAGTGATTTTCAGGGGCATATCTTATTGAGCATTACCTTCTGCGCAAAAACAAACTCGTTACCAAAACCGTTGGTTACAACCAATAAGAGGCTTGGTAGGGCACACCGAGGAATCTCAGGTAATGAGAGAGCCAATAAGGCTGAAAGGCATGGCTAATTTTGCTAACCTTATTAATGTATCGTTCCTGATGGATATCTTCAAGCGTTACAGAGCAAAAATGATAACTGAATGGAGAAGCGAATGACGAGCACTTAGTAAAAATAATCAAAGCAACTTTTTTATATGCACCCAAATCTACAAACGCTACTACAACGTGAATAGGAGTTATTCTACAACCGCATTATCAGACTTAAATTAAATCATGGTAACTTCTCCATAACACAAAAATGGTCGGGAATCTTCCCTTTGGGCCAGCGATAACCAAATGTCGGACATAGATCATACAACGAACGGACTGTCGTTTCTGCTATGTGGAGGGCGAAACAGCGGAGCAGATACTCTGCTTCTGTCCAGTACTGGAAGGAGCTAGGTTTCAGACTCTCGGATTCACCCAACTGGAACCTACTGACTTCACGGAAGTTTCCACAACACGACCATCGCCTTCAACAATATTTAGATATGAGAACCCTGTCTGGGTGCCGAGGTTGCTCACGACCGAACATATATAAGCACATAACGACCTGAAGAAGTGTTTGTGGAAGTAATTCCATCATCAGGGCAAAGCCGGTGACACAAGGTGTAACTTGGAAAAGACTACAAAGCACAGTAAATAGTTAAATTGTCGATGGAGTTGGTCGATTACTTGATGGAGATCCATACTATACAAAAACGTGTTTCTGATGAATGATCACAACTTGTATTTAAAAACTTGTGACAATTGTTTCGACACACAGTGTCTTTATCAAAAAAATGATTGATTTTAAACTTAAAGTACTACGCTATTTATACAGGTATACACATTAATGGGGTAACTATTATGGCTAATCGTTTGTTCTCCGAAAACTATCGGACACACTTCGTAATGGTGAATTATTTAAATCTGTTTAGTCATTAAGGAGGTTACCTGAGAATTTGAGCTTGTTAATTTGTAATGCTTCTAAAAAATTTAATTTGCGTCCTTTCTGTTCTATGTGTAATATTTTAAAATCTTCGTTGAAATGATGGTTTTCGGAGATCAAATGATTGGCGTCATTTATAAACGAACTTAATAATTCTAATTACGCCAATCATTTGATCTCCGAAAACCATCATTTCAACGAAGATTTTAAAAATTACACATAGAACAGAAAGGACGCAAATTACATTTTTTAGAAGCATTAGAAATTAACAAGCTCAAATTCTCAGGTAACCTCCTTAATGACCAAACAGATTTAAATAACTCACCATTACTAAATCTGTCCCATGGTTTTCGGAGAACAAACGATTTAGCCATAATCTAACATATCTAACATCTAACCCCATTAATGTGTATACCTGATGTATAAATAGCGTAGTACTTTAAGTCTAAAATCATTGTTTGATAAAGACACTGTGTGTCGAAACAATTGTCACAAGTTTTTAAATAAAAGTGGTGATCATTCTACAGAAACACGTTTTTGTAAATAGTTAACTTATAAGCCATCTCAGTTTTGAGGGTGATCGGTCACGAGCGCGCGCGGTTTGATTTTTACCTGTTTACAAAAAGGGTGCCTTCATCGGCACCGGTCACTTGCGCGCCGAAAGAAAATTAAGCTTGGTTATTCCTAATGACCACATCCCTTTTATTCTTGCGAACTTTCATCTTTTTACGACTTGCGGTAGCTTGCAGTTACTTCTTAGATTATTTAAATGAGTATTCGGCTTCTGTAGTTTGCAATCCTTAGTTGCTGTTTGTCAGTATTGTTTGTGTTCTACTTTTTCATCATGGAGAGTATGTTAAGTATGAAAGGGAAGAAATAAATAGTCCTTGAAGAGTATACGTTCCTAAGAGATAAAGAAACCACCAGTAGTGTAGCCTACAGATGCTCTAGAAGAGGATGCATAGTATCTTTGCTGATGGATCAGTCGGAAGAGACTGTTCTTAAAAGAACTAATGAGCACAACCATGATGCTCCCACGAAACAAACTGTGAAGGTAAATTTCTCGGACTTTTTTTACATCGTCAAGAAATCGATCAAATTTGAGACAAATTAGAACACGTTCTTTATTTATATATCTATTACAGTGATCAGATTAACTAATTATGTTCAGAACAAAATTTCGCATTCAATAATATAAAAAAAGTAATTCATTTCTGTCAAGTCAAAAGTAACGATACCTCTGACTGGAGTTCTACAAATTCTTCAGTAACTATTAGCAAGATCGCAAAAAATGACGAATGAATTAAAATCGGTTAGAATTATAAGACATAAGTTTACCCCGCTGCCCCGCGCGCTGGTGTCCACATACCCGTCTAATATCAAAAATGTTTTGGGGGCGTCTGACCGGTGGGATTAGGATAAATCTGACCGCGGCGCGCTAGTGTTCTATGGCCCATCTGGTGATCGAAATATTTTGCGCGCTTCTGACCGGTGGGATTAGGATCAACCTGACCGCGGCGCGCTAGTGTCCTATGGCCGTTTTGACAGTATGACGATGGCTTCAAATAAAAAGATCAAATAAGTCATAACTTAGCATTTCCTTTGGTGAAACCTAATGTTGAAAATCTTTTTTTCGATTATTACGATTGATGAGTTTTTCCTAGTGACAGCAATTACAATCTGTAGGACTATTAGATAGGTAAAGCCCTTCCATATTTCTAAACGGTTTTTGTAAATTTACCTGTAGTCTCATCAAAATACTTCCAAAATACATTTTAGGTTCATTTAGTGTATTTAAGAAAGTATATTGGAAGTAATGCATACAATCTAATAAGATTCGCTATTGGGATGCCATATTCACTGAGACGAGTTTATAATCGAATTCTTTCTTACCTGACAATCTCGACTGCAGTACCACTGATTGCCACATCCCGCGCAGACAAACTGAGCTGGTTTCTGATTGCAGCCTTGACACGTCGGTACTTCATCTCCATCCGATCCAGCGTCCTGAGAAGGGTTTGCTGCCCGTCGAGCTTCAGCTGCTTCATTACTTTCGTCTATCACCAACCGATCTGCGCTATCTTCAGTTTCTTCTTCTTCCTAAAACGTTAGACAATTGAAGAGTTGCTATTTTACATACGATCTTTTGTTCAATGCGTATACAGTAGTAACGACCGCGTAACCAATTTAGGGCGTTGATTTCAATTGAAATTTTTTTGTTAAAATACGTACTCATAACTTCGAGAATACCACATCAAAAAGGTCTGTTAATACGAGTAGAATACTATGTTTTAGATGAATTCTTTCACTATCTTCTGCCTTGAACAACGTGCTAAAGACTTTCAGGGTGTGGTCACACAAACTTTTGCCGTTTTTGTTACTTCCCGTAAAACTTGGCAATGTTGCCATCGGGTATTCGAAACCACACCTCAACCTCCAACCTTTTCGTCTCAGTTGATGTTTGGATTAGGACCGCTTAATACAGATCTGTGAAGTGTTGAAGATTCCGGCCACGTGCAAAGTATAATATTTTATGAACTTGGTGAAGGCTTCAAATCGAACTAAAACAATGTAGGTTTGCTCTACCAATTTTATAATTTATTTATTAAATAGCAACAGCGTTGTCAATTGAGCCCCGGTCAAATATGGTCATTCTAAATTTCTTACGCTCCTGAAGCTGAACTTTAGTGGTTCTGTTATGAACTCGGGACTGAAGACCATGTTGAAGTGATTCAGTGTCTGCACTTTCACACTTGGTTTCATTGCAAATGTGTTGGTGTTGGACCAAAAAAGAAAATATCTCTTGCAGCACAAAACATAATTATGGCTTATTTTCTTACACATTTTGTTAGCAATTATTAGAAAAAATTTAATTTTTCGGTGTTTACCAACTTTTCTTAAATAGAATTTAATTCATTTCAGTTTAAGTTGTTTTCCTGATAGTATTATACCTACTTTGTCAACATCTGAGGCAAGGTTCAATCCAAACGACCACTAGTTCAATTTGAGCACCTGGTTGCCTAAAATGAACCTTTTGCACCACCATCTTAATTTTGCTTTTCTCTTGTTCACAAATATAAACATAATGTATGTTACTCAAAATACTGAAAGTTTAATGTTGTCAATTTATTTTATTTTTTTATGCCACATTACGTACGGCCAATTTTTCAAAATTTGGTTCAATATGGGTGGTTATAGTTTATTTTGCAGATTTTCTATCCCAACAGGACTCTCTTTTCTAGATAATGATCATTCATTTTTTTTGGCCGACTGTCTCATTATCTTATTCTAATGTGAGATAATTCAATGAAAGTGATAATGATATTGGTAACTTCGTAGATAATGTTTGGGCGTAATTTGTTTAGAGCTTCGAGATATGCCTAAAAATGTTGTTTGTAATTATTACCAACATTCAGGTTTCATAATGGAATATTTACTTACTGTCAATCTTCCTTTAATTGGTGGAGGCTCGTATTGCGTATCCACAGGCGTTATGGTTATCTCGTTACGAGTCTAAAAAATGTAACAGCAAATTTACTATTTTTAATTTTCATAATAATATGCATTTTTTACAAAAATACTCATACTCATCAAGTTATACTCACTAACTAACACTGTACACACCTTACAATCTTATGACATAGATGCTGAATACAAACAGAAAGGAAATGATTCTGTGACTGTGACGTTCTTTGTATTTGCTAAAGGAAAAAAGTTATTAAAAAAATTGATTCGCGAAATAATCACAAAGATGCAGTTTTGAATCTGTTTTTACATTCAATCTAAACGATATGAAAGAGCTTCATCAACAATGATTTGAAACAATAATTACCTTGCTGGTACAAAGGATTTCGGATATAGACATATTCGACGCGTGAACTGTAGTATTGTTTGGCATAGCGGGCGTTGAACTGATGTGGTTATTTGTGGCTCTTTCAGGTGCTGTCAGCAAGCGCGCCAACGTTGGACTGAACGAGCTTTTGCTCTGCTTTGGGGGTGCCTGAAAGAAACATAAAATTAGAAACTAAATCTAACCATTAAGAATATTACAAGTTGACCAAATCATCTCTACGCAAAGATACTTCCAAGTCAGTAGCGTGCCAAGGTCTTCGCCCCCCTCCTCGCAATTTTTTCCACGGGGCCCCCCTCCATATAAAAAATAAAGCACCTACACGGTCTGTGTACTACCCTTTTCGACAAGATATTTGATATTCAGGCTGACAGTCATTGGTGGGAAGATCTTTCACCGAGAGCTCTGAAGTAATTTTCTTAAAGACGCTTTATTAAATCCGCCTTCAATGTCTATTAAAACACCCAGGCTGAACTCTTTTTATTGTCCTTGTTCAGTGATTTCTCAATCTGCTACAGCATGCGAGGCAGTATAATTGGATTTACCCGGAGTATAAACATGTTTGTTAGGGTGCAGAGGATTATCCTTTAGAACGGTATCTCTTAGATATATGTCGAAAAGCTTTTCCATCGCTTTCTAAGGAAACGATGTGAGACTGAACGACTTTGGAATGGTGTAATCCATCTTGCCACTCTTTGGGATAAACACTACTTTTGCTAATCTCCACTCCTTTGGAATATAGCAGTGTGCTAAGCACAGCCCGAATATTATCACCAGGTGTGGGAACTCCTAACTCCTACTGTAGTAGGGCAGGATGGATGCAATCACTACCCACTGATTTGATGCGGGAGAAGTTAACCCATATTATCTTATCTTCACTGACCATTTGGTGGACAATCTGCCAATCCAGGCCACTCACTCTCTTCCTTCAAAATGGAGTTGGAGAAGTGTATCCTGAATAAAAGCTCATTACCAGACTAAAATTTGTAGGAGTATCACAAAGTTCTTTCCAATTCTGTTCTGACAGGTAAAGTCAATCTTATTGTGGTATCAAACCGCTGAATTTCTGACGAGATATTTTTTAGAAGTACGACTAAGGAAGCAGGAGCAATTCTCATACAATTTATGTTTCGTGTTTCCTGAACGTCTTCTGTCAGTACTTTCACACCAAATATGGTTTTGTAAGTAAAACAACCCTCATAACTACGCTGGTGAGGTTACAATTAAATACTTCAAGAAAGGTTATTTAGAGACGAGTTGCTCGGACAAGTGAACGAAACCATGGAAATACAACTTATGTCGATAACACTTGCTTCGGAGAATTTTTGGGATTTTTACAAACTACTGGCACCATGTAAATAGATCTAGATCTAGAACTGTCATTCTATTTCACTACTGAACTGGCTTTTTCTGTCCTTAATTTTTAACCCTTTGACATCCACAGGTGCAATATTCGTTCAACATAAACCACACGGTATTGCTTTCAAAATAAAATGGCCGTTACTTACTTTGGTCAAGATTCCATGTAAAAGTGAATTTGTGGGTGCAGCTGTGGTGGTAGGAACTGGATGTACAGTCACCTCTGGATAAGGTGGTGGGGGCTTGATTGCGTTCTGGATTAGTTCAGTCCTCTCACTTTGAGACAATTTAGCAAATTGGAGTAACATATCCTTGAATGACACAGCATCTTGGTTACTGTTTTGGCCTTGAGATTCGTTACTGTTTGTTTTCATTGCTTCTTGATTTTTGCCCTGTAAAATATGAATCATATAAGTAGTGTCATGGAAGACAAAGGTTATTTTCAAATAGAATGGTAACGTGATATATGACAATAAGCTTATCTGGCAATGTCCGATAACAAATTAACGTTGAACTAAAATTGAATAATTTTCAGTTCAAAAATTATTTTTTACTTTATATTTTAATGTTTATCACTTATTATCCATTCAGCTAAATAAAATAAATATATTTTGACTTCATATGAATTTCATTATTTAGCATGACCCCTTGAAAGGTAGTTTTGTACTATGCCCAAAGGAATTACGATCAAACCTAAAAAGCGCACAGAGAAAAAATACTGTTGCGTTTCACATTAATTGTTAGTATTTGGAAGTTTCTCCATCGCTTTGAATATATTTACAGTTGCTTCAGATCCAAGTCATTGAAAGAATTCAATCCTTATATTCGAAGTAATCACAGGTACGCCAATAAATTCAACATAATTTTATATTCATTCTAACGATATGTATAATACTTCTGGTACCAGTACTGACATATAATGCAATCAAAACTTCCTTTTGTTTTCGAAATTTACCCTAAGTTTCATTTAAGCAAAGCACTGCAACAGCAGTTCGTGATAATTCATCTGATAAAAACTAATTTTGTTTCAAAAGGTAACTATTTCGCGAACAATAACCCATGCTTTCAAAACATTGTCTATGCTGCTAAAGAAATTGGTAAGTAGTATTCCTAACAACCACATCATATATCGAATTCAATGGCCCTTGTTGTTCGCTGAACTATAATCAGTATTCGGCAGGACTGACGTCCCGATTCAATGAACGTAAAAAGAAAGAACAGGGGGATCATCTTAATGTTATTATCGGCGCCTTCCCGCCAACATGGACGAGTTTGTTTCATTGTGTTTCGTTGTGTTGTTTCGGTGTTGTGTCATCTCGTGTTTTTGCTTTTTGCATCAGCAGTTGTGTGATTTAAATGTGTCGTTATGTATTAAATCGAGGACCTACTGGGAAATTGGGGCTTAGAGGAGTCACACCCACATTTGAATGTAGGTATTTAGGTAAGTCAGGCATTTCAGGTAAAAATGCAACAACTGGTGCAGGCTTATGTCTAATCCTTATATCATGCTCCTTATAACTTCATACAAAATCACACCATTAAACATCCAAACGGATCGATCAGCTGTCCTCGCAATAAAATCTGTTGGTCCAAGGAAAAGAGAATAGTTTAGAATCAATTACCAAACACAGACAATACGTTATAATTCATTACCAACTATACACTTCCCATTGAATAAAACATCGCTGTATTTGAGGAATGCTGAGTGTAACGTCCCATTGAATCCAAGCGTAAGTCTTTGACAAAACGACAGATTTTTCTGGATGTGCAGCTGGATGAGCTGGAGTTTAGCTTGAGAATGTTGCTAGGATCACCTAAACCCCAGCCACCTATTCAATCCTAACAACTTGTATATGATAGTATATAATAATCCAGTGTTAACTTACCATATTGATAGTATTTAAAAGCAGCCCCAACTCAGTAGATACGTCTGGATTACCCTGCCTCAATTGACCGCCAGATCCTAAGGCCATAGAAGTATGATAATTTAAATTGCAACTATCGATTAATCTACTTATACCATCTGAGCAAGAAGTTCGGATTCTTCTTCCCCTTCTAGGGACTGTTTCTGGATGCTTCTGTCGGTAATCCGCAATTATTGATTGAACGTCCAAAGTGGGTCGTTGTTTGGCTGCTGAAAAATAAAATATATTTGAAAAAAACACTACGTAAGTCGAAAAACTGTGAAAAAACGCTTATAAAAAGATTATGCTATTATGGACAAAAATTATATTTCACATTTCTGCGTATATGAAAAGAAATAAAAAAATTGTTCCCGCGATATTCGAAATAACGTATTCATTACCTTCTAGACCTTTAACGAATGTTAACATTCATTACAAATCTTTAGTGTCTCTTTCATCTTAACATTGTTTTGCAAAGTACAACAAAAACTGTAACTGGATTCGCTGAAGAAACGGAGTAAACAATTATTTCAAACCCATATTTTGGGGCTTTACTCGGATAAATCGAACATGATTTTTCTGTTTATAATAACACCACTGCTCTCGGTATGCAGTTTTGTAGCCGTTGTGCATATAACCCTTGACCATACAGTAAACATTTACATATATTGTGCATGGTTACTCCGTTTGTTCGGTGGATAAGGTATAGTAATTTTTGGGCCATTCGGCGGGAATCAATACGTTTTGCGCTTTGATGTCGTTGCGTCTCGAATCTTCAAAATCTGTTACATATTTGGCGAGCTCTCACATGATTTCAAGATCGGGAGAAGCTGAACAGGTACATCTAAAGATACCATCCATCGTGTTAAAAGGCAACCATCTTGGCGCAGCAATGCAAAGGTAGCCTAATAGTTTAAGAACCACCACTTCATCGGCCCGTAGCTTCAAAAGTCTTACACAATCGCAAATTATGTTATTGAAGACCCAACATCATTCCGACTGTCTTCAGTCCTAATTCTCTAAATATATACAGGGTGTCCCACGACGATTAAGACAAGTAATATGTCGGAACTGGGCAGTAGTAGCGAATTATAATTTTGGGGGTGTAAATTAGGGCAAATATAGTATCTTTTCTTATTATTGCGTTATGCAAAAAGGTATTTGTTTTTGATCACGTGACGTCCGATACAAAATTTTTAATGAGACACCCTGTATATTTGTGACTTCTTGTGTTCCTCCCGATAAAACAATTCCAACAAACTCGCACACTTGTGGTCTAAAGTGATTAGTTTAAGAGCTACAGGTACTTAAAGGATGGCACCACTACCATTGATTATAACATGTACCCCTACAGTTAAATTGTTATTTTGCTTGCGTTTCATAATGGTAGTGGTACAGTCCTTTAAATACCTGTAGCTCTTGAACTAATCACTTTAGACCCCAAGTGTGCTAGTGTGTTAGATACATACAGATTTTTCCCATGATTAACGTGTAGTAGTTCAACCGACAATACTCTCTGTTGCTGTTATACTTGGTTGGTTGTTCATCTATTCCAATTCCGTTCCGGCAAGCAATTAGAAATTGCCAGAGAAGTGAAATAGTTAGACAGCAAACTTACTTGGAACAGCCACATAGAGAACATCACGACCCGATCTCAGATTACCTTAGTGATGACAAGACGAGCGATCGGTTGTACCTGTGGTTTAACCTCCTCAATAGTAAACTAGCTGTACATTAGGGTAATCAGACCTATGATGGTGAACAGTTTTATTGTTCATATGGTGGCCAAAGGTTCATCAAAACGCAGCATCTAAAGCGCTCACAAAGGTGCAGCGGACTGCGTGTATGACCATAGCGGGGCCATGAATTGTACACCAACAGCAGCACTGGAGGTACTGCTGAATATTCTACCTCTTGACATTTACATAGAGGAAGAAGCAAAAATGGCTGCCTACAGAATGCAGTGCCATTGCAATTGGTTTTACCACCCTGCCATGAAACGCACCACAATACTTGATAACCTACAGAACGACATACTTGAGATGCCACCCGTCAGAATACCAATAGTCGTGGACACTGAGATCCCATACTAGGTCAACCTAAGTGACATATCTGAATGGGCTCTAGCAGAACCTCGACATATTATGTCGAATGCTATCACCTGGTACTCTAATGGCTCCAAAAATTCATCAGGTACAGAGGCCTGGGCAAAACGTAAGTATCTACCTAGATAAACTGGCTACTGTTTTCCATACAGAAATAGCCGCAATTTTGGAATGCGGCTGAATATGCATAGATAAAGGCTACAGCAAAAAAAATATCTATATAAACACAGACAGCCGCGCGGCTCTGATGGCCTTGGCAAGTAACCATTATACTTGGATGTCAAATAAGCACCACAAGCGCTGAGACAGACCAAAGTTTACGGAATACATATAAGTTCGATCACTCCGCAAAAATATCAAAGCGGCCTGCCCCTTGCTCCGTCTCCCCGGTACACCGGTAGCAGTGTACCGACGTCAGCCGGGAGATACGGTGCGGCGCAAAGTAGAAGTTAAACGTGTTTAACGCGAAGTGTATACAGAGTCTCTAAAATATCGGATTTTGTTATCTCGGATTTGTTTGCAGGAAATGGATAATCTTTTTAGAAGTTTGATTTTATCAATTAAATTTACTAGTGGATGGAAAATGGCAATCAGATCCATCCTTATTTTGTGGTAAACCTTGAAATGTAAAGCATATAAATACAGGGTGTTTCGCGACGATTAAGACAAGCAATATGTCGGAACTGTAGAGAATTATAATTTTGGGGATGTAAATTAGAGCAGATTTTGTGTATTTTTTTGTCATTGTACCACCCAATGAGGTATTCATTTTTGGTCACGTGACATTTGATTCAAAATTATTAATGGGACATCCTGTACATTTGTGCCTTTCTGTGTTCCTTGCGATAAAACAATTCCAACAAACTAGCACACTTGTGGTCTAAAGTGATTAATTCAAGACCTACAGGTACTTAAAGGATTGTATCACGCTAAAAGTGTATAGTGAGACAAAATATTCATTCAATGGTCTTGCCATACCACTCAGGGACATTCTAAATTATATTTTGGAGCGGAAATATTTTTATTAATAGCTTTAACAATTTAGTTTCTACAGTAGCAATTGGAATGACACTGAAAAGCAAAATGTCAAAAATAATTTACTCACATGGTTATTTTTTAAAATTGTACATATGAGTTCATATATACTATACCATAAAATTTATAAACTGTGATCTCAAAAATAAGGTAAATAAACAAAACATCAAGGTAAAAATACTGCAGCACCTTTGAACCAACCTTTCCTTATCTATAAAATAGCTACAATATGTGAAGTCATTTGAGATTGCACACCTACAAAAGCTGGGTATTGAAGTGGCAAACTCATTATGCAGGAAGTGTGGTGAGGTAAGCATGCTATCTTCGACTGCCCTGCTATGAGTGAAAGCAGGAACTCCTATCTGAATGTACGCCAGAAATCTCAAAGTTCGCAAAAAAGCTTAGGATGGGACTTTGTTTGACCCCTTTGACTGGGGGTGCACAATAAGCCTTAAGGCTGAGCAGCAACTATAAGGGCAACTGAACCTTAACCCCTTCACTACAAAAAAGTGTTCCAAATTCAGGTTACCCACTTATACCTGTACTGCCTAACATGTAGCTTTTACGCATCCTAGAAAGGCTATAGACATCATGCTTTTAAACGCACCATCCCGAACAAAGTCGTTCACCTTTTATTCCTTTTTGTCCATTAACTGTAGGAAAACCTTTATTAAACTGTACCAGTTTATTTTGTCTGAGTTTTCACAGACACAAACCAGTATTCTACGTAAAACTGATTATTTATAGTGTAGTCAAGTTATCTCAGATCCCAATTGACTAATGGATAGTTCTTCCTTTCGTAGTAATGATCTGGATACGGTATACATACCATGCAACGTATACAACGTATTTCCGAAATTACAGACCACAGATGGTAGGTACATTTTCTGACTTTCTATTAGAAACGACCTTTACCGTGTTTTCAAATTTTCAATTAAAATATTTCCTTTGGATTAAAAAAATCATATTTTCAAAGAACTTGTCAATTTTTATATATTGTTCGTTGAATACATTTCAGATTTGTATAATATGAATATCTTTGTCGTGATAACAAAGTGAAGCACCCTACCCGAGGAGCCAAAACAAAGTTGAAATGACAACCTGGGTCACAGTGTACACGATAGATAGAGAAGATATTCCTTGTTCCTTACCTTGCCTCAAATCCAAACCGCCATTCAACTCCAAACCGCTCAGATGCGTTTTAGGCATCATGATCTTCTGTCTTATTTTATCTCCATTCATTCCGTTGTTTGACCCACGCAACGGTCCTCTTTGAGCACCGGTAAGATTTGCTTTCAATATACTTTGAGGCATGCTATTTTTAATTTTGTCCTCTCCGTTGTCGCCTTGAGATTCGTTCAGCATATCCACATATTCCGATTTTTCACTCAATAACATAACCTGTTAAGAAAGAAAACGTTATTTTGTTATGAATTTATAATAGTACTATGCAATATATGATTACAGTTAGAAGACGTAGACACATTTAGATACCTAGGAACAGTAATTGATTCCAGTGGCGGAGAGGTACATAACCTGAACGAGAGGATTAGCGCTGCTGGCAACTTGTATTCGGCATTGAAAGACTCGTGTTTCGGTAAAAAAGAACTGTCAATTTCCACCAAACTAAAAGCGTACAAGACTATTGTGATACCGGTACTGTTATGGCGTTCAGAATCGTGGGTACTAACAGGAAGTATGCAACAAAAACTGCAAGCAATGGAAATGAAATTCCTCCGGAAGATTAAAGGGGTAACAAGGTTGGATAGAATTAGAAACGAGGATATTAGAAACGAACTAGGAGTAGAGTCAGTATGTAATTTAATAGAACGGAACCAATTGAAGTGGTTTGGGCATATGTGCAGGATGGACACTGTCCACGCGCCTTTATAGCCACTTTGTTACGCCTGTGTGTTGTGCATTTATTTTTAGAAAAGGGTCTCGACGCCAGACGGGTCAGCTTCTACCTGACTCCCGTTTTCTATTGTAGAGAGGTTATTATTCCGTTTCGATGTAATGATTGTAATGTAACATTCTGTTTCGAACCGTCGTGAGAGCAATATATACGTTTCAATATTTTAAGTCTCACGTGTTTCATTTTCGACGCAGACGAAAATCGTTATTCAAACGAACTCTAAAAACAAGAACAGCAAATCAGCTGAAAATACAAATTGGTCCTTCGAGCAAAGATAAATCCGTAAATCGCAAATCGGTAAATCAGTGCGTGCCGGCAGCAGACAAATAGACCTGCAGGACCTTGGAGACAGCAGCCTAGCAGCAGCAATAGCAAGGTGACCACACAGCTGGACCGCTGGACCGACAAAGAAGATACCAGATACCAGGGAAGTGAGCCTCCTTGTTTTCATTTTCCTATTTTCATTTAAAAAACATCGTCTCGATTGCGTGTTAATTAGTCAAAATTACATTTCTGTTTGTATTTGCTATCCGAAAACAGTTTCTCAATGGATTCTGAATTGAAGAAATTGAACATAAAACGGGGTAGTATTAAGTCTCGGTTGACTATTTTCACAAATTTCGTAAACAAATGTGAAGAATCGGACATAGAGTCTGTAAATTTACATGAATATAAAGCTAGATTACAACGCATAGAAACACTATTAAATGATTTCAATCAAATTCAAGATGAAATAGAAATGCTAAGAGGTGATTTTGAATCAGAAGCAAAAGAACGCGAAGAGTTCGAAAATATGTTTTACGCCGTAACCGGTAAGGCATCGGTCTTTTTAGAAAAACATGATGATCTTTCTTCTCGTAACTCGGACTCATCGCGGTATCAGATACAAGATACGGGGGGAGCTGAAAATGTTTCTATCTCTAATGTACATAACGGCTTTAGTGACCAAGGCAATATAAAATTGCCTACTATTAAACTGCCTACATTTTCTGGCAATGTTGAAGGTTGGCTAGAGTTCCGCGATGCATTTGATGCTTTAATAATTCAAAACAGTCAAATAGGTGACTATCAAAGGTTCGTATATTTGAAGGCAGCATTATCAGGTTCTGCCCTCGAAAGCATTGCATCTATTAAAGTCAGTAGAGAAAATTTCGATCTAGCATGGAATATACTGTGCGACAATTACACAGATAAACGCGCTTTACTACATGAGCATATTAAAGCCTTACTATCACTGCAATCCATACATAAGGAATCGTCAGATTCATTGAAACAGGTTGTGGATCATGTGAACAAACATCTCCGTTCGCTTCAGAATTTAGGAGAACCAGTAGAAAGTTGGGACAGCATCCTCATTTACCTGATAGTCAGTAAGCTGGATCACACCACTGTCAGGGATTGGGAATCAAAGCCAATCGCTGATGACTTACCTAAACTTTCAGATCTTTTATCTTTTTTAAGGGACAAATCTAATATGTTAAAAAAGGTAGAAACTCAGACGAAACGTTCTGATTCTAACAAAGCTGGTCAAATCAACAAAGGGGCAGGTGATACGAAACATACAAGTAAGCATGCGCATAATTCATTTTACTCTCAAGCAAAATCTTGTCCTTTGTGTGCAGCTAATCACAAAATATTTAATTGCTCAAAATTTCTACGCCTTTCTATTAAGGACAGAATTGAAAAGGTCACATCTTGGAATTTATGTTCGAACTGCCTTAACAGTGGTCACAAAATTGACGACTGCAAGTTCAGTGTCTGTAGAAAATGTTCTAAAAAACATAATTCATTGCTACATTCAGATAGCTCTAGTAACATTTCTACTGATCACGGAGAACCACAAGCTGTCAACTCAGCCAGCGATCAAGCCCTTTCAAGCTTCATTCCTAGCACTAATCAGGTGTTATTAGCTACAGCCATGGTTCAGGTTACAGATAGTCAAGGCAAGACTCACAATTGCAGAGCGCTACTAGATTCAGGCAGTCAAACAAATTTCATCACTTCTGGTTTTATACAAAAAACTGGTCTAATAAAAACAGACGTTGATATCACTATTGTGGGTATTACGAGGGTTAACTCAAGAATTCGTTCAAAGTGTGAGGTAAAAATAGAATCGATTAATACAAATTTCTCGGCCGCACTGCCATGCTTAGTAGTCCCTACTATATGCGAGTTTTCACCAAGTTCAACAATCAACGCGGATTCGCTGAATGTTCCTAAAAATCTACCAATGGCAGATCCAAACTGGCACATTTCTTTGCAAGTTGATCTTCCAATTGGTGCAAATCTATTTTGGCAAATCCTTTGTCCTCAGCGAATTTACTTAGGAAAATCAAAGCCCATTATTCAAAAGACGAGACTAGGCTGGATAGTATCAGGTCAGTTAGGTTCTACAACACCTTCGAATTCTGTACACTGTAACTTTGTTCAATCACAAGATATTGAAAGCCAATTGGCACGGTTCTGGGAAATAGAAGATTGCCCATCTACTACATCACTTTCAGTTGAAGAAAGGCAGTGTGAATCGCATTTCACAAAAACACATAAAAGGGATGCTGATGGGAGATTTATTGTTTCTCTTCCTTTAAAAGAGCCCGAAACTAAATTAGGTGACTCAAAGCACACAGCTCTAAAAAGGTTCTATAATTTAGAACGTAAGTTACAACGAAATTCAAAAATACGTGACATGTATGCATCGTTCATGCAAGAATATGAAGATTTGGGGCATATGTCACAACTCATTGACAACTTCGATGCAAACAATAGTCAGTACTTTCTACCACACCACGCAGTCTTGAAATTGGATAGATTGACTACCAAGTTACGCGTTGTATTTGACGGGTCTTGCCCTACTACAACAGGTTGGTCATTAAATGATATTTTAATGGTTGGCCCTAATATTCAGAATGACTTGTTCGCGATTCTGCTAAGATTCCGACAGTATACTTACGTCGTATCAGCGGACATTTGTAAAATGTACCGGCAAATAATGGTACAGCCAAATCAAAGACATCTTCAGCAAATCTTGTGGAGATCTGATCCTTCTCAGACTGTGAAAGTATATCAGCTTAACACAGTCACATACGGAACTGCCCCTGCAGCTTTTCTTTCGGTTCGTGTCCTACATCAGTTAGCGCAAGAAAATGAAGATAGGTTCAGCACTGAAGCACAAATAATTAAGTCTGACTTTTATGTTGATGATCTACTAACTGGCAGTGACTCAGCAGATGCTCTAGCACAGATATGCAAACACGTGTCTGACATATTACGGCAAGGGTGCCTTGAGCTAAGAAAATGGATATCAAACCATCATAACGTTTTGTCACTTGTGTCGGAATCACCATTGAGTTCGGATTTGCTACAGTTAGGTACTCATGAACAGTCCAAAACTTTAGGACTAAACTGGAAACCTGACGATGACATCTTATCTTACAAAATCGGTGAGATTTCAGATTATCCGCATGTTACAAAGAGAATCATGCTATCAAGTATATCTCAGATATACGACCCTTTAGGCCTTATTAGCCCATCCACCATAATAGCAAAAATTTTACTTCAAAAATTGTGGCTAGAAAAATTGGGCTGGGATGATAATGTTCCTGCAGAGTTGAGTGCCGAATGGTTGAAATTTCGAAATGAGGTTTCCTGTTTAAATTCAATTCGCATTCCAAGACATGTGAAAATGAACAGCCATGTGCGCGTTGAGCTACACACATTCTCTGATGCATCAGAGACGGCATATGGCAGCTGCGCATATATTCTTAGTGAAAATTCTGACAAAGAAGTGTCCATTCACCTTTTATGTGCAAAGGCAAAGGTTGCACCTCTGAAGAAAGTAACTTTGCCACGTCTTGAATTGTGTGGTGCACTTCTGGCTGCAAGGCTAACAAAGAAAATCAAAGAATCTGTCAGAAAGTCGTTTGACAGAACTTATCATTGGTGCGACTCCACGATAGTTTTAGGTTGGCTCAATTCATCATCCCATCTATTAAAGACTTTTGTTGGTAATAGAGTAGCTGAAATTCAATCCCAAACAAATCCAAAGGATTGGCGACATGTCGTCTCGAAAGACAATCCAGCTGATCTTTTGACACGTGGTATGTCACCAACTTCATTAAAAAATTGTTCATTTTGGTTTCACGGACCAAAGTGGTTAACTGAAGAAAAGGAAAATTGGCCATGCTCTTCTTTACCAAAAGACGCAGATTTGCCTGAAGTTAAGAACAAAGTCATTACCCAAAATATTCTGATATCTCAACATTCAGACATTTTTTCATTAGAAAGGTTTTCAAAACTATCCAAGTTAATCCGCAGTATCGCTTACTGTTTGAGATTTATAAACAACTGCAAGCATCCTAATCAAAGAGTCTGTGGACCGCTCAGTGTATCTGAGTTAGATACAGCACTGTATCGTGTAATAAAGGACATTCAAAGACGATATTTCCAAGAAGAAATTTCTTGTCTGTCGAAAGGTAAGTTCGTGTCAAAATCAAGCCGGTTGCTAAAATTGGCCCCAGTTTTAGATGAAATCGGCATTTTAAGAGTGGGAGGAAGACTTTCATTCGCTAAAATAGAATACGCTAAACGTCATCCCATACTTTTGCCTCCAGATAGCTGTCTAACAACTCTTATTTTTCGAGATTTTCACCACAAATTACTTCACGCTGGTCCTCAGCACCTTTTAGCCGCAGTTAGGGAAAAATACTGGGTAATATCAGGAAGACAAGTTGCTAGAAAAATTGTGAGCAAATGTGTCACATGTTTTAGAGTTAATCCTAAAGTTAGCTATCCATTAATGGGAAACTTACCAGAAAGTAGAGTCAATCAAGCTCCACCATTTTTCATAAGCGGGGTTGACTATGCTGGACCTTTCATGTTAAAGGACAGAAAGGGACGTGGCTGTAAGTTTTACAAATCTTGGTTGTGTTTGTTCATATGCTTCACGACAAAGGCGATACACTTAGAAATAGCTACTGATTTAACAAAGGACTCATTCATAGCTGCTCTACGCAGATTTTGTGCTAGGAGAGGGAGACCTGCGAAGTTGTTTTCAGATAACGGCACAAATTTTGTTGGCGCAAAAAATGAGCTACGAACTTTAACCAACTTTTTACAAGGTTTCAAAACGGATATCAGTAATTTCTGCGCTGATCAAAACATTGATTGGAAATTCATCCCAGCGCATTCTCCCCATTTTGGAGGAATTTGGGAGGCTGCTGTGAAATCAGCTAAATTTCACTTGAAGCGAGTTTTAGGAAATGCGTCTTTAACTTATGAAGACTTTTTGACGGTTATCACGCAGGTTGAGGCGGTGTTAAACTCACGACCATTATACCCTTCCAGTTCCGATCCAAATGATCTTGAACCTATTACACCTGCTCACTTCTTGATTGGTCGAACACTTACTTCGCCACCTGATCCAAATTTACTAAATGAGAAGGAGGGCAGATTGGACAGATTTCAAAGATTGCAAATGCTCAATCAACACATATGGCAAAGATGGTCCAAGGAATATCTCTTGAATTTACAAAAACGCACAAAATGGTCCCAGAGTACAACAAATATCTCTCTGGGAATGATCGTTTTATTAAAGGACCATAACCTGCCTCCTTTATGCTGGTTGCTTGGACGTGTCATCGAGGTACACCCTGGAGCCGATGGAGTTGTACGAGTCATAACCGTGAGGACATCTAGAGGAACGGTCAAGAGAGCGGTGTCTACGGTGTGCCCATTGCCAGAAAAAGAAGAATGACTTTAAATCAGTGGCAGTATTTTCTTGTGAATCATTTCATTGATGTATTTTATGTCACAGACTTTGAAAGACTATGTCATTTCAAGGCCGGGGGCTTGTCCACGCGCCTTTATAGCCACTTTGTTACGCCTGTGTGTTGTGCATTTATTTTTAGAAAAGGGTCTCGACACCAGACGGGTCAGCTTCTACCTGACTCCCGTTTTCTATTGTAGAGAGGTTATTATTCCGTTTCGATGTAATGATTGTAATGTAACATTCTGTTTCGAACCGTCGTGAGAGCAATATATACGTTTCAATATTTTAAGTCTCACGTGTTTCATTTTCGACGCAGACGAAAATCGTTATTCAAACGAACTCTAAAAACAAGAACAGCAAATCAGCTGAAAATACAGACACCAAGAGACAAGTCAGATGGGTCTGGGAAAGTAAAACAATACCAAGCAGAAGAAGAGGGCGACCGACTACATCATGGAATAAGGCAGTGCAGAGTGTCATTGAGGACGAACGACTCACGGTGTGAAGTGCTAGAAGAGTGGCCATGGATGAAAAAACAGTGGCGTGAAATAAGTGTATTACTCACCCCTACACCATTTAGTGGTAGAAAGGGGTTTAAGACAATATATATACTACGCAATATGGACCTAAATAGTCCCTCCTCAACTTTTACCCCTTCTTGAAATGGAAATGACACACAACCTATCCCCCTTAGGGAGGAGCCGTTTTATTTTGAAAAGACATGAAAATATCTTGCATACAAGGTGTGAATAGACCCTAATTTCAACTCCACCTTATGTTGAAGCAATATTAACTTCACATCTTGTATTTCAGCTAGTTTTTACCGCTATTAGATGACAAGACCCTGTGTGATCATCAATATTTCATCGCTTGCTTGAAATTCCTTTTTACATGGGTTACATGAAAAGATAGGAACGTTAATTTTTTATTTCAGGTATGACACCTATTAAATGACAGCCAAGGCTTCGAATTATAGAATATTAATGTTTCATAGCTTCACAAAAAATGAAAGTTATCGTACCACTAGATCAACACAACAGTACTTTTAGTAGATACAGTCAAAAACAGTGATCCAAAAGCCCGAATTTATAGCATATTCCAAGAAAAGAACAGAATATAGAATAGAATAGATGCTTATTGGCACAGAAGACAATATATGTTGATATATAATAGAAATATTCGAAAACATGTTTGCCCAACACTTCAGATAACCAACAGGGTGTACGTAGTATATTAAGTGGGAATAAGATAAAAACTAAAAGCTAAATATAAAGTTACATAATATTATAAAATAACACAAAACCAATCGCAGGATACAGGTGTAGTACTTGTTTTAATAACTAGACACGTTATTTATGTGTATGTATCTGAACATGCTAGCATTTTTTTTTGTAGACATATGGTGATTGTAAAAATTAATTCAGACTTATTCAGACTTAATTTACGTAACACACCTTATCTCATACATCTCATCTTAAAATCGGAACCCCAAGGGCTTGACAATACCCCATGTTCAACAAATGTCAAAAAAATACAGCGAAACGAGTCATAAATACGGAGATAGCTTTCCCGCCTAGAGTCTTTGTCTTCAATTTTGAGATTTATATAATTTGTGTCATCATCATCATAGTCAAAATGTCTTAACGGACATGTTGTGAACTCGTAAAATGCATTAAGTCGGAGCTAGAGTATTGCCGACACGAATAGTTTTGAGCACTGTAGCTTGCCATCGTTCGCGATTTACTGTCAGTTTAGCGGCGCTCTTGATACTCATATCCAGCAACTGTTTCGTCGTATCCACCCAGCGTGTAGAGGGACGGCCACGGCACCGCCCACTCGGGACATGACCCTGAACTACAAGTTTCTCCATATTATCGCTTCTGTGTATATGTCCGAAGAATTTAAGCATTCTCGTCGACACAATGGAGGATAGTCTCTTTGGATTACCGAGCTCATCCAGTATGGAAACGTTAGTTCGATGGGCGGTATAAGGAACTCTCAGCATTCTCCTCCATGTCCACATTTCAAAAGCATCTATGCGAGCTTGATCTGCCTTTTTAACAGTCCAAGTTTCCGAGGCATACAAAAATATGGAGAACACAAGAGACTGAACCATCATAATTTTTGTAGCTTTAGTGATGTTATGGTCACGCCATATATTTTCGGAATTTGTGTCATCGTGTCGATTCAATAATGTCGATTAGTCTTTTTTGGAGCCTAACCTCATTTTTACCCAACTTTAGTGGATGTTTTTAGCTGTAAACCCTAATTTTGAGGGCATAGGATTTTGTTTTTATTGTACATACGGTGCTAGTCCTCTAGCAGAGGATCACAGAATGGAGCAGGAATGATCTGCGCATTCTGGTTCGTCTATTGAAAGGACATTGCCGCAAGAGAAATCAATTTCGGAAAATAGGTCTGGAACAAACATAAATTATGGAGGATGATCAGTGGAGCACTGCCCAGAACTGGGAACAGCTTAGATTTTAGACTCTCGGATGCACCTGTCTGAAACCTACTGCCTTCAAGGAGGATTCGCCCAACACGACACAATAGGGTCACGGCCGAAGGAGACATAATCGCCCCCACTCACTTTCAAACTAACCTAACCTGTGGTGCTAGTCCGGCGACATTTTTGTGACACTATTAGGCTTATTATATTAATAATAACAATGAGGATTGATAAAAAATTAATCTATCGTTTGAGACTGTAAGAATAATGAATATTGTTGAAAGAATGTTAGTTCTAGAAAGTTCCAACAAACCTGTTTCTTTCTCTGCATCCTGATCAGCAACTCTTCTTTGAGTTTCTTCAAATGTATTAGGTTATTCCACTCCCTCTCTTTCTCTTTCGCCAATTCGTTCAGCGTCTTGATTTCAGCAAGCAACTGTTCGCTGAAGGTGTGGATCTGCTCCACGCTATTGCAGTCCGCCATTTCAATGAACTCATTCAGGATCTTGTCCCGCGAAGCAAAGTTCTCGTGCATCTCTGCTCTCAGTCTTTTGATGGGATAGTCTTCGGTCTCTAGCTTTCGCTTGTTTGATTCTGAATTGGGCGAGCCGCTATTGCTGTAAGTGTCTTCAGTTGTCAGTTCTGGTTTGTTTGGTTCTTCCTGTAAATTTGACCAGTCTGAATTAGTCTTAATAAAGATGAAATAACTCTGCTTTACAGTATCCATTACTAAAAAGGACAAAAGAAGTGGCCCTATAAAACGAGTTATCAGCAGAAAGGAATGCGTAAGCGTCAATCCACAGACTAATACAGGGTGTCCCACGACGATTAAGACAGCAATATATCGGATCTGGGCAGTAGTAGCGAATTGTAATTTTGGGGATGTAAATTAGAGCAAATAAAGTATATTTTCTTAATATTGTGTCATCCAATAAGGTATTTGTTTTTGGTCACGTAACGTCCGATTCAAAATTTTTAATGGGACACCCTGTATATTTGTGACTTTTTGTGTTCCTCTCGATAAAGCAATTCGAACAAACTAGTCCACATGGGGTCTAAAGTGATTAATCCAAGAACTACAGGTACATAAAGGACTGTACCGCTACCATTATGAAACACTACCAAAGTAATTTAACTGTAGGGGTATACGTTATAATCAATGGTAGTCGTAGAATCCTTTAAGTATCTGTAGCTCTCGAAATAATCACTTTAGATCCCAAGTGTGCTAGTTTGCTGGAATTGTTTGAAGAAAATATACTATATTTGCTCTAATTTAAACCCCTAAAATTATAATTCGCTACTACTGCCCAGTTCCAATGTATTGCTTGCCTTAATCGTCGTGGGACACCCTGTGTAAATGGCATATAAATCAGACTAATTGAACTCTATGGAGAGGCTTTGAGTTGTCACACTCTGGTACAAGCAACCTCTAGCCAAGCAGTTGGCTATAAATTACGTCACATTAAATTTGTGCTAGGGATCGATCCTGTATTTATTTCTATGGATATATTTCTATAGCTGTACAACGATCGAAGTACTTAGTCCCCATTGTGCCAATCGTAGAGCCCCCAAGGATATCTCAGAGCTGAGATGTGAATAGTTCCATAACAGACAGTCAATTGGGTATACCTGCCACAAAGTGAAGGCAGGTTTTCTAAGGTATTAAGAAGCTCTTTATTAAGTAAACAGGTAGGAGTATAATTCAGCATGATCCTGAAGACTGTTAAACGTGTTCTCATAGCTCTCGAGGGCAAAAATAAAGAAGATCTAGCCACAGGCAGCTCTTTTTCACAAGTCGATTCATGAAGATATATCATTTAAACTGAATGATCTCTTATCTACCGATAATCACCATGTTCCTGGTAGATGCATTCACATGTAACTGATGACAATCCAATGTTCAGCATAACAGAGAGTCAACAAGGCCTATCTGTTGTCTTATGGCTGCTATGATTATGTCAGCTACGTAAGCTGAGTTCCACTAGCTAGCATGTTTTTCCATAGGCTATTTGATATTTATGTGGGCACTTCTGCAGTCAGTTTCATTAACTTTCTTCAATACAAATGTTAAGATAACAATGACACCTCAGGATCAAAGGTTGTGAGACTGGTATAAAGCCAGAAACAAATTTTGAGAGAATACTATCAGGGATAGCTTGCATGAATGGCACGTTTGTAAAATCTCATTCAACGCCCCCGACTACTAGACACGACTATTCTATTCTAGGTTGTATGTCAACAAAACTGAAACATCTATAGTTGTCACTTCTTGTAGGTGACAGCTGTAAATAACGTCCAATCTGATTGACAGTTTCGTGGACTCCATGAAACTAGATAAGAAGAGATAAGAAGATAGCATCAGTGATTTGATACTGAAACCGGCAAGATATCATCCATATCAACGAATACGTTAAAAAGATCTGAGGTTGGAGGGTTGGGAAATATCAGACAGCAACAGTGACAAGTAAAATCAGTGATTGTTTCAGCAGCCGCAGATAAGGGAGACCACACACTACACAAGTTGACTTCCAGCTTCTGGAGACAACAACAGTGACAAAACAATCAGTAATTGATTCAGCAGGCGCAGATAAGGGAGACCACGTAATACCAAAGTTGACTTCCATCAGGCTTTTGGAGGTTAACATCAAAAATAGCATGTCCTGGCTTGACCCTGCAGCCGGCATTGCGCAGCGCAATTTGCGCTGGCAGCATTGCAGAATCTGAGAATTTTCTCATGTCGCAGAAACTTGTATTTGCCAAAATAGCTGCTAGTACGCTATAATGCTCAGACCAGATCATCCTTGGAATACTGACAGCATGTATGAGGTTGTGCAACCAAGTAGTCACTGACTTATACTTTTATAATCTTCTGGATAGTTGTGAAGCCATTTAAAGAGTGGGAGTTCATATTTGTATGTATAGATAATTGAAAAAAATGTATCAGAATATAAAGATATGGTACTGTGGAAAGCATTTACAGCATACACAGTATAATAAAGAAAAAGGCACGAGACCACAGGCGCATACAAGGGGGGGTAACAGGGGTAGTTACCCCTTATTTAAGCAATTGTCGCACTGAAAAAAAAAATATTTTTTGCAGTACCTAACTAAATTACAAAAGAGTTTGTTTTGCATTATTACAGTGATGCATCTCTAATATACTCCCATTGTTACATAATCAGTTGAATGTCCTATACAATGGTAGCTTGTCACAAAAATTTACCTAACTCATTAACTACCTGTTTTGAAAATTGCACCGATTAGAAAAGTTGAAACACTAATTAAAAAAAATGGAGTACATGTTGTAGCTACTAGGGTACCTGACTGGTGTGTGTTCATGATCGTTTAATTTTGTATGCTGTGGCAATAAAATGTTCACGGATGATACGTATTACATATTATTTGTATTCCCTAAAATTAAAATTGATTAACGCATCAATAGATTTTTTATTTCATCTCCCTAAAATACCTGACACTCCACTGTTTCGCTTGCTGCTTATATCTTCTTTTCTATTTTAATACTATTAACATTTTCCAACTTCATGCCCCGCTACCCCCCCCCCCCCCAAGACTGAGGCCTGGATACGCCCCTGCACGAGACTAAATATATAAATAGTCAAATAAAGAAAAATTCAGATAGAATCGAATAAAAAAAATAATATTTGTTAAATCAACAATCAACATGACTGCAATCACTCATCAGCTCCTTAAGCCTTACGATATTAAACGTTTGTTCTAAAATTTCCTTTAAAAAACAATCGATTGATAATTGTCGTGTCTTTCAAAATACATATATTTCATTAACTTTGGTGCACATTGTTTGTTCAATTTGTACCAAGGCTGTTACTTAACTGCCTCATATGCAAGAGTTGATCAAAAATATGAGGAATACAGATCTTGACTGCATCCCCAAAACTACGTATTATACAGTCCAATTTTTTAGAGCGAAACTCCATATCACACTGAAGCAGTGACTGTAATATTTAAGCCCTTAATTTTACTTAAAGGAATGAAAGGTGCATATTTAATATTATAATTGAGCGTGATTGGTCTGCTATAGCCAAGCTATAGCGACATCATCTATCCAGAATAACATTAATCTGTATAATAATGAATACACAAAATTAATAAACAATTAAATACCTGTCTGTGGACACCTTGAGCCATCATTCTAATCTAATTCTTATAAAAACAATTCAATTTATTAGTCTAGTTATGAATAACTACGAACAAAGAGTTCAAATATGAAAACAAATAGACCCTAGGTTGTAAGTGAGTGATGCTATACCATCAGCGGCATTCGAAGCCAATTTTGTTCTAAGATTTTTGAAAACTTTGAATATACTAATAATAAATGATAAATAAAAAATAATAAATATACTGATAGCTTACTGCGTCTTGTGTTTCTTCTTTCTTAACTTCGTCCTTGGAAAGTAGGTTCTCATTTCGGTCATGATGATTGGTCTCTTCGTATCCATTTTCGACCTGCGTTTCTGGCTTGGTTTCGGCATCATCAGACGAGCGCTGCTCAGCGTGGCCAGGTGAAGACGGCTCGGCGTTACACCCCTCTCTTACATCCTCCATTATTTGCATTTTGTTCAAACTGAAACAATGTATATTTCAAATAGAACTAGGGCCACACATATCTTGTTGAGTTGCAGTTTAAAAAAAGCACAATAATTGAAGAAATCGGAACTTGGAGGCGAAATTCAAAATACGATGAATCCAGAACATTTTGAATTTCCCGCACGGTAGCTTTAATGACAACACTGATCCCATTAGCGCGCATCTGTCGGTCAACTAGTCCAAAATTACTGGCCCATTTAGTGTATGCACGATAGCCTTTGAAAGAAGCTAACCTCGTTAGTTTCCACAGAAATGGAAAAAAATATATTCCGTATAATGATTAAGTACCTTTTGATGGGGCCTGATAAATACTAGGGCCTCTTTACTAACAAGTCTAATGGTTTGCTAAATTTCAATGTTGCTGTATCTACTACAAGTGACGCTGAATGTTCAGGTTGCGCAAAAGAAGCCGCTATGCGTAAAATTATCGATAAAATCTATGGAATTACTTCGATCCAATATTTGAAATGCATGGTTTGTTTGAGTCTGAGACATCTTAGCTGATCGAGTACACACATTCTACATGAATTAATATTATAATTATAATATAAATAACATAATTTGGTATGACAAAGCTGTATGAGCGATGAATACCGCAGTTGCTCACGATCGATCATAACCACACAAGGGGTCTCATGAATAAAAATGCTTGAAGTACAAAGTAAAAGCAAATGCAAATGCTCCTAAGCAAAAGGTAGTTCGTTTCGTATGAATAATGATTTGCTTTTGCTCCGTTAGCAAATGCTCCGTTATTTAGACCATTTGCTACACTTTTGTACAAGATTACACAGGAATGTTGTGATATTTGGTTGAATAAAAAAAACGAGCTCTCAGTTATAAGGCGAGAGCGAAAGGAGTAGCAACGCTATGAATTCCGATGAAGAAAGCATAACCTGCGAAGAGAACAGTCAAGTGAAATTTTTAGGGTTGCTGGAACATTATAAAATCGTATTCCAAAAATCTCAAGTACCCACTATTTAAAAAGGGGAAAGAGAATGCGCTGACAAAGTTACAAGCGGAGTGGAAGGCAGTCACCGGAAAAGCTATAGGCGTAGATCAATTATCTAAGAAAATCATGAAAACAACAACAGAAAGCAGATATAAATAAAACTGGCAGTAAGCAAATAAAATTAGAGTCATGGGGTCAGGCATTTTGGAAGTTGATAGATGGGAACAGAAACCCGACGTTGGCAAAAATACCAAGTAAGAGTATAACGCAAAAACAACACTTTAGTTTTCTGAAACGATGATAATGCAGCACCTCGTGTTTCATTTTCCTATTTTCCTCGCCAAAGAAATGGTTGGCCAACCAATGTACGTTTGTTTCGTTGGAACGATTAAAGGTGTCTGAAGTCATTCGGTGATGTTTGCAGACGTCTCTTCTAAGGTTTTACAGCTCTTTAATTATTTAAAAACGCCATTATTACCAAACACGTGTTGCTTAACCGGACGCGAAGTCTGCACTGAAGGTACCTTCAGAAAGGTGAAGCATTTGCTACAGATCCTTAGCAAAAGCATGATTCATATAGTCTAAAGTATCTGCTTTTAGCGCAGCAAACGCTTTTACTGCAGTTGTAAAACAAAAGCTCCAAATTTTTAATCATATGCTTTGAAGGCGAGACCCACTATCAGACGTCATCCAAACGAGTTTTTGCACCGTCTTGTTACCACAGTTGGGCATAGATTCATCGCACCACATTGAAGACCAAGCAACAATCAAAACAGCGAAGGTGTACCAAAGACGACTAAGATGGTTCCGAGGATGGTTCTCACGGCCGAAAAAGCATGGTCAAAGTTTTTTTTAGGATTCAGGCGATTCATATCGATTACCTTGAAGAGGATAAAGTGATCCCCAGTTAATATTATGCACAAGCTGTTGGACAGATTTGACACTATTTCTAATTAGAAAGGACTGCATTCAGTGAAGAAAAAGAAGTAATGTGCGATGTTTCATCAGGACAACGCCCGGGTGCATAACTGTATGTGTAAATTGACGAACTGCTACCATCTCACCATATTTTCCAGACTTGATCCCCTCTATTTCCTGTTTTCAAACCTGAATACTTAAAAGGTGGTATGAGACGCTGATCGAATGAAAAGATCATCTTTGAATCAACTACTTATTTAGAAGCCCCCGGAAGATCTTATTATTTAGAACGATTACCAAAATTAGAAGTATGTAGAACTAAATTAATGAATTATGCTAAATCAAGATTTAGCGGAAAGAATATTTTGCCCAAAAAGCAATTTTCCTTAAAAAGTTATATACTTAACAAAACATGCTCGTGTTACTTTCTCTTACGAATTGACCAAGGTTTTTGGTTACGGTTTCGTCCACTTTTGGCCAAAATGTCAGTTTTGGCAGCAGTTTTGTTTACACTCTTACACTAGCATGCTTACGGATTGTTATGAATAGGTAAGCTATTATTGTACACGATTTGTAATCACTTTGTTTATAATAATTTAATAGTCTATTTACATTATTTCAGATTCCTTCCTGGAAATACAGTAATTAATCAGTGGAATGTGACTCATTATAGCTGCATATGTTTCAGGGAAAGATCTGGTCCACGTTCTCTGAACCAAAGAGTGGGCCATAAGTTTTTCCAGATCCACATCAAACCAACAAAATAAGAACAAGAAAGCATCGCAATATTTGCCAGCATTTTGACAACAAAATCAAATAGTCCAGGCGGTAGGAGTTTTTTGACAGCAAAAGGTCTCTACATTTTTTGTGTGCGACCTATAGTGTCCAACCTACACTGCGTCAAAGTTAGGGGTTGGTTTGTGATTTTCACTAAAATCAGAATTTAAGGGTGCATTAAGGCGAAGGAATATCAAAAAGTCGTATAACATTTTTTCCCTAAAAGAATGATATCTTCTCACTTTTTTTATTATCTGCAGCTGCCTAAACTCACTCATTTGGTTTTAAAAGAAATTAGGGCATTTAGAAACGCACCCTTACCTACTACCGATACGTGCTGTTGCGAAAAAATATCGTATTTTTGCATACTTTTAGTGAAAATGATACTTGCTTAGTTAGTTAAGATATTAAGATTCAATTTGTGACAATTGGGGGTTGCCGCTCGAGGGTGGGAGGGAGGTGAGTGTAAAATGTTTTATGACGGTTTTTGAAAAATAGCGCCGTTGTTGTAAGTGCTATCGAAAAAAGTTCAAATGTTATATAGAGACAGTAAAGTTCTTCAAATTTTCGTTCTTACATTTTTCGTGTGCGACCAACAGTTTCCATTCTACAGTGCCCCAAAGTTAAGGGGTGGTTTGCGATTGTTACTAAAATCTGAATTTTATCGCGTAGTCGAAGAACGCTATCAAAAAGTTCTGTAACACTTTTTCTCCCAAGAGAATAACATTTCTTATATCACTATTACCTCAATTTTTTAAATAACACATTTGGGCTTAAAAAATGAGGGCATCGCTACCTACTACCGGTCCTTAGCTAGTTACAAGTAGTTCCCAAAGAAACGACAGCTGGTTTCTGGCGCAGCTATCAAACAATGTCACCTATTCGAATTAAATTTTGTCAAATATTTTTTGTTTCTATAAACTACAGAGCTGGCTAAAACGTTAGTAAAAAGATCTTTCAGCAAATGTGGTTTTATTGATAGAACGTTGAAGCGCGATGAATCATGGAGACAACACTCGACTGCCAGCGGGATTTGAACCCGCGACCTCCGGAACTCCATTCCGACACTCTACCAGCTGAGCCGTGGCGGTCATGCTGACCCAACCTAAAAAGCGTCGACCAGATTCGTCGGATTCTCACGGCAGCTGATGGCTCCACTGCCGCCATCTGCTGGTATGCGACCTATGGCGCACTGATGATCGCTATTAAGCGTGAAACAGCTGTCTGCGTACTGGTGGATTGACGGAGATATAGAGCAACCCACGTACATCGACTCTCATATGCAGCAGCATATAGAACCGCGCTCTTCTGGTCGGCCAAGCGAACATGCCGTGGTGTTCCACCAAGAAGTCTGCTGCTGTTTAGCAGCGATTTTCTTTGGTTTGCCGTTACCTACGGGTACCAGATGCTCTCTATCTCCGTCAATCGACCTATGGCGCACTGATGATCGCTAATAAGCGTGAAACAGCTGTCTGCGTACTGGTGGATTGACGGAGATATAGAGCAACCCACCAAACCTGTTGGGTCAATAACTGGTAACAATTACACTAGAATTCCGGAGGTCACGGGTTCAAATCCCGCCGGCAGTCGATTCTTTTCCCAGAATTTTCTTGATTTGAGAGCACGACGTACGGCCAATAGCATGAAAAATGCTAATACAACCACTCAATGACTCAAAAGCTTGAGAAATTACAGTATAAAGCGAATTAAGAGAAATTTTACAGGACAACTTAGGATGTCAAAAAATTATCTAATAATAGAATAATCACATCATAATGGAGTTCCACGTTGATACTAGGTAAGCAAAAATCTTACGCAGTATTAAGCGTTGCATTCTTAACATTAGCATGCTAAAATAGAAGCAGGAAGTAGGAAAGGCTATTCGTAGAAGTATATACCTATGTATATTTTTAACACGCAGACGGTGTCGCGGAAATGCGCTTTCCTTCTGATTCACCATGTAAATTGTGGTGCGCTATCAGCAGGTTGTGCCACACTCGGTGATAACGAAAGAGGGGCGCGTTATCGCGAAAACACATTCACACAATTAACACCGCACTTGATTTATATTTTTGTCAGTTTGTTTGCCTAGCGAAAAGTAATCACAGGAAATAACAGAAGTATTAACGTTCCATAGAGTTTCGCGTACTAGACCCGAGATCGGCGTGCTGTGGTCGTTGCGCTAGAAATATTTCAAACACGTGCAATGTGTACATGCACGACGTTGTCAGATCTAGTAGGCGAATGCGTTCTCTATTTTCTATAATAATACTAGGCGATGAAAGTCAGCCTATGATCCAATTTGTAAATACCTACTCTACAACTCTACTAGAAGCTTTTACAAGCGTGTCTTAAATATTTTTGAATTAGTAGGTTCCATGATACATGTATAATAGTAGTTTACTATATGTACATAGGCGTAGTTAGGTGGGGGCTCGGGGGCTTAGCGCCCCCAAGAATGAAATTAGCCCCGCCAAAAATCCAAAAATAATTTGTTCTGTTAAGTTTATTGTATCTAGGGCGGGGACTTGACCCCCCCCTACCCAGATCCAGGGACTTAAGACCCCCCAGATTAAGGGACCTAACTACGCTTATGTTAATATATAACCTTAATCCTAAGAAATCTGGAGCACTATATGGTCCTTCTGCCTGGTACCCCTATCGTGAGTATCACATACATGTGATTTAACCGTAGGAAACAGTTACTGGGAATGTCCGCAATAGAGGAAACGGTGTAGGAGCAGTAACAAAACAACCAGAAGCCACCAACCGGAGCTAAACCAGCACATTTGTGGCTTCCGTCAGGAGCCCTATGTTTATAAGGTTTCGCCCAACGTTATTGCCATGGAGGCCAGCGAAAGCTATCTGTCGTGGTACTTCAGGGCCAGAGGAAACTACAAAAAGAGGAGTGTAGTACGGAGACACGTTGGGCGAAACCTCATAAGCATAGAGCCCCTGATGGAAACCACAAATGTGCTGGTTTGGCTCCCGTTGATGGCTTCCGGTTGCTTTTTCTTTCCATGCTTGCTCCTCAGGTTACACTGGCCTGATGACGGCACCGAATAGAAATACGGATCGCCGGTTACTGCTCCATGAAAGCATCGATATTTCACAAAAATTTCGCTACAAATGTTAATTACAAATTGAAAATATACAGAAAAGTAAACTTAGTGGGTCTGCAATTTTCTGGTCTTCAGTTTTGCTGCATTATTTAAAATACCAATCGAACGCGCTTTGGGTTCCTTTGTAGAGGTGTGCGATGTGGAATATGCATTCTACTTCCTTTTAGTGAACTAATTCATAAACGAACTACTATCCTGTTCGAAAACAACACCGACGCGAAGGTGACCGATCGACGTCAATACGAATTTATGGGATAGGAGGTATAACCACAAGATCTTAGATTTGGCCGATTGATAAAGCCACGGCTAACGTCCTTGTTTTCTATGTGAATCGTTTTTTTGTCGTGTCTCGTCCTATTTCAAATTGATTTGAGATGGACATTTGACATTAATTGATTTCATCTTCTCAAATTCGCTAAAGTTGAAAAGCAATTTTTTAATCTTTAGCTCCATCGATCGGCCAGATATTAAAGCTTGGGATTATAGTCTGATTAGGAACATTTGAGTAACTATTTTTTAAACCTTTTAAATTAATAAATTTGTCGATTTAGCTAGTTTCTGATAGTTATTATTTCCTGTTAACTATGCTGTTTTGTGAAATTTGAAATACTTAACAGTAAAATACGTATCATTATTTATTTCTAAAATTAAAATTGAAAAATACCAATAACCGCATATCGATGTTCAAACATCGATGTTTTGAATACGATATATAGTAGTTATCGATGGCAAACTGTCGATGTCAATATCGATGTCCAACGTCGATGTTTTCTTTCGATGTCCCATGCCTAATTTCAAGTATAAAGAGAGCGGATACAGTTAAAATATTATATTCACGACAAAGCGATCTACATGTCTCCCTCTTGCGCAGCGACCTATGAGACCTTCCTGTGATAAGAAAATATCTTGAGCATTTGTACTCATCCCCCAAAAACACATTCCATATCGCAGTATACTTTCCATTTGCGCATAGTATAGAAACTAAGCACGGCTCCATACATGTCTAAGGCTATCAAACATGAACGAATCTGAAGTAATTTTCGAAACAATGCTTTCACAGTGCTTTCCAGCTTAAGATGTATATCTAAAAACTTTGTGACCTCAAAATTGCATGACTCTAGTAGTTCATTATTCACTGATAATGATATAGGATATAGGAGGGCAGATTTTCTGCCTGTTATGGAATCGCAAAGCAGATGTTTTACTAACGTTAAGGAGTAACTCGTTTTCTATGAACCAGCCGTTAGAGTTTGATAGTAGATTACTACATTTAAGTTCCAATAATTGGTCATCCTTATGGAATATAATAATAATTGGTGTGTCGTCAGCATATATGGTCAAGTTTCTTGAAACCTCTAGTTCGTCCAGGTCATTAATATATTTAACCAAGAGCAATGGACCAAGGACTGAGCTCTGCGGAACTCCTTAGGTTTTCAGAAATGGAAACCTCATTTCCTCATTTATATACACTAATTGTCGACGATTTATCAGGAATCAATCTATCCAACTCAAAGCGTTCCTTGTTAGTTCCACATCGGATAAATTTGTCAAGTAACTTTCTGTGATCTAATCAGTCAAACGCTATGCCCAAATCACAGAAGATAGCAACTGGGCATTCACCATTTCAGTATCGGTTTTGCGGGAGTTTTTGCTAATGAAGCCGTGTTAATTCTTTGAATACACGTCTCTTTTTAAAAGAAACTACAGTAAGAACTGTTTAAGAAAGCATGGTAGAATACTTTTGAGGAAGCAGAATGCATTTTAATTGACCTGTAGTTATCGATGCTTTGAGGATCTCCTTTTTTATAATCTGCATTGATTTTATGCCGTTTCTCGTTTTAATAATGAATAATGATATAGGATAACTCAAAATTGTATTACTATGATTCTATACAAATTCTTCCTTCCTTGTTCATAAACTATGCATGGTGCACTCGGATGGTGACACATTATTTTCATTAGTCATATTGCATCCGGAATTCCAGATTCTAATCCGCAACAAAGTGAAGACAATGAAAAATGCACAATCGTCTTGGATCTTTGATCGCCTTGAATGATGGCAAAATTCTCCTGACAATGGCCCAATACGTGTCAATAGCATGGCTGCCTTCATCTAGTGCTATTTGGTGCAGCCGATAAATTTCTAGCAATGGTTTACTTATGGTACACATCTAAATAAATAAGAAGTCGTATTACCTATCCGTATTATCATTTCTTGTCACGATACGTTGTTAATTCCATGTTGTCACTGTTGTCTTGTTAAATAATATACATATATGTATATGAGAATTTAAGTTTTGAAGTATCAATTTTGATATGTTATTTCTTAGTGAATTTAGATGGTTATAAGATGTGACTGCGTAAACAAAGGCCCAGAAAATATAGATATATATGGGTACAAGGAAGCTAAGTGTGATATGTCATTTGTATACCCTCCAGATGGAAGAGAGAGAGAGAGAGAGAGAGAGAGCCAGCATCAGACAGCCGGTGATCAACGTTGCATTTTAAAATCAACCTTTATTTGTTTGGACGTGTTTCCAAATACCATACTTTCTCAGCGTACTTTACGATTAGATGGATAGATATATAGATAGAAAAAACGAACGGTGACGAAGTATACAAAAACCCCATTTGGCAGTATAAAACGATCCCTATACGATAAGTGGGTATTTCTCGAAGACGTGGCAACGTGCCACGACGTCGGCTTGGCGGGAGGGAGCGAGACGGAGGGCGTCTCCTGCTGGCGTCGCTGCACTCCGTCGCGAAGTAGGTCGCAGCAGAAGCAGCAGGATGGAGGATGAACCTGGTAGAGACGCTGCGTGGCGTTTTCGTGACGCTGCGCGCAATGATATCGCCGCCGCCGCGCCGCGTCGCGTCGGCGATGCAGCCGCCACTGCCGGTCAGGGACCTTGCGGGCGAACGAACCCGAAACAGTGACGGCGACCGACGGGAAAATGGCCGGGACGCATGCCTGGATTAACCATGGGGCTGGAGCCCCGGGCGCCGCGGTTCAGAGGGGCCCTACTTTTATGTAATGTTACAGAGCAAATATTAGGTCACTAGATGAACAATAAAATCAGTAGATCTACTAAAAACTTAATTTCGAGATTTCAATCAAACAAAACGGTGTTTTTCAATTTCCCTACCTATAAGCAAACCAGCAGGCCATGAAATATAAACAAAAACGTGTTCAGATAGAAGCAAATAACATAGCAGAAAGATACAGATAAACTAAAATAAAGGGGCAAGGTTATAAAGATTCCCTACAACGAATGAACTCTAACTAGAAACAACGCCGGTAAGATGACTAAGGTCAAAGGGAAGCTGAAATACGTCAGAAATGAATAATTTTTACAGCTTACTAGCTACTGCAATGTATTATAGATTAAAAATTTCCAAAACTATTAAACGTTCTGCGATAGTTCCTAGCAGTCTAATATCTTCAGCACAAAATTTCACATTTAATGATATAAAACAATAGTCATTTCAGTCAAAATCTAAAGTAACGACACCTCTGACTGTCCCACTGTGGTCCTTCTAGTTTTTCAGTATCTATTAGCAAGATCGCAGAAAAAAGGAATATTGACAAATCAGACTTTAATTTTTTGCCAGGCAAATTATGTTTTATAATTTGATTTGATTACATGTGTTGCCTCTGTTATTTCTGATTAGACTTGATTTGTTGTAACTTATTTTTATAATTTTAACCGTTTACTCTAGTTCGTCTGTATCTTTCTGCTAAGTTAGTTGTTTTCTTCCACCTAAATAGTTTTTTGTTTGTATTTCGTGGCTTGCTAAGTGGCTTATAGGTAGGAAAATTGAGAAACACCGGTTTGGTTGAAAATTTGAAATTAAATGAAAACTACCAGAGATTAATACCAAATTTTAACTTCGACTGTATAAAAATAATTAGGCATTCCCATTTGAAAAAATCAAGTTAATTCTGATTGAAGTTTCCTTAATTAGTCTACCGATTTCTCCAAGTACAAATGTAATTCAAACTTGAACGTCAAACCTAAGTTGACCAATTTCAAGTTTAGTCACACGGCAAACTCACAGCCGTCTAAGTTTTGTAATCGCTGCGATATTCATTGTTTTTCTGATATCTACTTATATCAAAAATTGTGAATTGCACCTAAACGGCTCACTTGAAGTCCCAGGTGTGATACATAAAGTCACACTAGAATTGACCCGGTAATCTAAATATTCAATAATATATACAGGGTGATCCATTTAAAAAATCATAACTTTGATATGGCACGCTTTTATTAGAAACCCTGTATAAAAGTCATTATTTTTAAAATGTAGTCCAACTCGACCTACATACATTCGCAAATTTTCTAAAAAGCGTTATGGTTTGGTCACAAGAGTCCGAGGCGTTGAGCTTGACTCAACCTGTATAAAAAGAAAATAGAAAATACCCATTGGATTGGCCCCTGCCAGCATAATGAATAAATCGAAGTTGAACCGATACAAAGACGACGCTCAAAAAAGAAAAGTAAGTTATCCATATACAATTTACCAGGATAACTCTAAATAATTATTTTAAGGCTGCTGAGGATAAATTAAAAGCAGTGAAAAAATTGCCCAAAATAAGTCTTTTAAGCAAACCTAACGCTCTGCTTGAAAAGGATTAGACTGAAAATAGTTCTGATTACTAAGCAAACGCAAACATTGAGAGCAGTACTGATACTATAAGCGGGACTAATGACGTACTTATAAAAAAGTGTATATTAGTCTCTTTTGTTATAGCGGGAATATAGTTTCATAAATAATAGTATTTGCATATTAATTATAAAGGGCCCCTTAAAATTATAAGCCTCGGGCCCCATGAAAGCTTAAGCCGGCTATGCCGGGACGTCACGTCGTGGACTGTGGAATGCTCGCTGAGCTTGCACCTATTGGGCCTATTCTTTGTAAGCTCTTCCAACTATCGTATCCGTGAGGCGTGTTTCCCGCTTCATGGAAGACTGGCCATGTACAACCCATTCCTAAGAAAGGCAAAAAAAGATTCTTCTTCTTCTTCGTATGACTAGGATTTCTCCTGTTTGTCTGAGACTCTTATTCTGTCTCTGTTGTTGACGTTGTTGTTGACATCAAATTATCTTCCCATCTTTTCATTGGCCGTCCTGGAGGTCTTCGATTGTATGGTTTGTTATTTTTACATATGTGAGCCAATCTGTTGAGTCTCATTCTATTTACATGTTCGTCCCATTCTTTCTTCCGTGTTTTTATCCATTTATTGATGCTGTTAATGTTGCATTGTTCTCGTATATTTTTATTTGTTTGTCTGTCCCTGAGAGTTATTCCCATAATTGATCTTAGTGTTTTCATTTCTATGCTGTTGAACATTTATTTTGTTCTCTTTGTGTCTGCTCGTGTTTCTGCCGCATATGTTAGAAAAAAAAACGATCCCACCAACTATAGACCTGTGGCTCTTCTCAGCATCATGTCTAAGGTTATGGAGACTGTCATTAACAAACAGCTCCTGAATTGGACAACGATAACATCATAAATGATCACCAGTATAGTTTCCCTGAGGATAGGTCTACGAGTGACCTCGTGGCCTACGTCACTAACTTGTGGAACAGAGCAATTTAAAATCATGACGAATCCCGTGTTGTTGCACTTGACATATCGAAAGCCTTCGACAGAGTGTGGTATGAGGGACTTGTGGTCAAGCTTGCTGCTTATAGACTACCACCTAGTCTGCGCCAGTAGCTGAATAGCTGAAGGCTACAGATACAAGCTAGGTTCATCAGACGTATTTTCAATAAATGCCGGTGTCCTCACTCCTCAGGGATCTGTTCTATCCCCTACACTGCTTCTGCTGCACATCAACGTCCAATCCAATCTACAGCTTCACAGACGACAGTACATTAATATCGCGCATAGCACCAGGCAAGCCACTATCATCCCAGGAGACGGTACGTCGGCGACAGCAGCATGCCTCACAGATCAACGTAGATATCAAAACAATTGTCAAGTGGGGATCTGTAAATAAGGTACAGTTCAACGTACATAAAACTCAGCCAACAACATTTATACAAAAACGTCTCATGTTGGCTTACCAACTGTGAAAATTGAAGGTCACTCAATATTCGAGTCACGTTCCTGCAAGCTTTTGGGGATCAACATCAACAATAACGTGTCCTGGCATGACCACGTCATCAGTTTTGCTAAAACGCTATCCCAGAAGCTAACACCATTCCTTCTTTTGGAGAACTTCGACGCTTCCCGACGGCTACAACCTGCAGAGTTTCATATCTAACGTGCGCCGACGCTTATCCTCTCTCAGCGCTTCTACAGCAATATAGGCCTTTCCGGATGGTTGACCATAAAGGAAAACGAATGTTATACAGGAGGACGGATGACTCAGAGGCGGATGGCAAGTGAATCGTCCGTTGGCAATAAAAACGCGATGTGCTATGTCTTATGAGACTATGAACGAGTAATGTAAAAATCATGCAACTCTCTAGTTGAACCACAAAAAATAAAATTGCAAAAGGCATTTTCGTTTAACGAACATGTTTCATCAACTATGGTATGCGGCTTTCCTAAACAAGCCGGTAGTAAAATTTCTGTCTAGGCAAATGTTTCTTTCTCGCAATTTTAACGCCTTTATTCCGCAGTATTACTCAAGTATGGTTGGCAGTTGAGTTTGCAAGAAGAGGATCGTCTGCCTTGTACATTGGCGCAGAACTCGCACTGATGGTTCCCCAAAAGTTCAATTAGACACGAAGTTGCCAGAATGGGTGTAACTCCGGCACAAGAAGTATTGGGACTTGATGTCCACATGTAAACATGGAAAAGAATCCATCAAAATCCCATGCCAGGAAATAACTGAAGGGCTGCTTCCCTTGAACAGGAATCAGCTGCGAGTAACAACTGCTCTCTTTACAGGACATTGTGGCATAAAGGAACGCCTTAAGATGTGGGGGTGCTACGATGGAGACCTCTACTGCAGACTGTCTGGTAGAGAGTAGCGTTAGCCCTCCATGTTCTCTAGGCTAGATCACGAGAGACAACAGCTCTTTGGGAGATTTATACTACAACCAATAGATTTTAACTCTCAGACGCAGACTAAATGGTTGTGGGGAATAGTATTGTAAACAGCATAAATGTAGTCAGAACAACACTGCAACTACAGATAGATATTAATGTTGGATCGGCATGTAATTATACCTACGTCATTTAACTATTAAATTAGCTTTGACATGGCTTCTTCTCTACATCAAAATAATAAATCTCATCAACTCTTTCGCGGATTACCAGTACGTTGCACAATGAATTCAACTGAGCCAGATTTGTAGGCAAAAAATCCACAGGAACGGTTCCACTACACTGTATGCTTAGCTACTCAATTTAGATACCCGCCACTGGGAGAATTATCTTTATTTCCAATTATTTGCATTATACTCACTCATCACAGATACAGAAAATTTAATTCAATTAAAACAAAGCTAAAACCTAAATGAATTAAATTATTTAGTGAACGATTCACCAACTCAGGAAACTCAAGAAAGATAGGTCCAAAGTATTTAATAAATTAGTGAATTTTCTGGTGTATATTAGTATGTAGCTCTTTGAGATATCCGGCCAAATATTTTCAAAATCTAGTATTTGCAAACATCCCGTAATCAGTCAACTTTGGGGAGACATTTGCAGCAAATTTGCTAGGAAAATCGATGATCAGTCATTATGAAATATGGATACTTCCAATACAGATTGCTTTTACTTCCCCCACCATGGGTGGAAGAAGTGTAGTCGCAAACATTTTTTTATTCTAAGATGAATTGTTTATTTCGTTAGAGGAACGCCAACATCTTCATTTATTCACAGGCACGTATTTAGAGGGGCGTCCAGGGGGTTCGGACCCCCCCCGAAACGTTATATAATGCCGTCTAAAAAATGGAATCCATAAATTTTTGCACCCGCCCCTGGACAAGAGCAATGGCAACTCTAATCTAGACCCCCGGAAGGTCAAGCAAGTGACACCCATAATCTGGACCCCCCAAAACCAAATCCTGGATACGTGCCTGTTGATTCGTAAAAGACTTTCCTAACTACCGTAAAAACGAGCCTCTTGATCTTTTGTCATTTACAGACCTATTCGAGCATTACTGCTTTGAAGACTTATCTTTGTGGACAAGTATTGTGTTATTGGGGCAAAGATTGCAGTTGAAGACTGTATATTAGTAATAGTAGCCACAGAGAGGCAACTAGCCAGGTAAACAAGCCATTTTAGGTACACCAAACACTAAAAATCTTGATGCCCCAGTAAACACTCATACGTTAGTTAAACGTTATTTAATCCCCGACACCTTTTCATTTTTACGTTACTTTTTTACGTACAATCAACTTAAAAATGTCGCGGTTTCTTGCGTTACAATTAGCGTATAAATATACGTTTTATCCCGGTTTTAAAAAAGCGATCATTATACGTTTAAAAAAGTTCAATTTTTAACGCTTTTCGAAAACGTTTAAAAATCGTGTATTTGCAACGTTAATAAGACATTATTTTTGCCCCAATTAAAATATTGTTTTTATATTAAAATATTATTTTGAGGTAGTATTTGAATTGCTATTAATAGTGCTTATAATTTTAAAGGGTATCATAAATAAAACGCAACGGTTGTTTTTTAACGTATTTATTGAACTCTCATTAATAAGTGGATACATCAAATTAGAAGGCCGCTTATAAAGGAATATACATATAATATATAACTTAAAGTACATACACAACTTTAAGGGCGCTTATAAAAAAACGCAATGTAAAATTTTCGTTTCTAGAGAATCTTAAAATATGGCATAATTGGCAATTACCTAAAAGTAGATCATTTTCATTAAATCTAGAACAACCCTAACTATTGATTTTTGATGACCGCCACCATAATATGTCCGGCGTTAATAAAAATTAGGAAGCCACAGTTTTAATTTTGCGTTAATCCAAATCATTATAAATACATGAAAATAAACCAATACAGATTTATTCCTTCAACAGTATGAAACAAAATGTAAAAAAGCCAAATAATAATCAGGAAGTATGATAATTACAATGCTACTATTATGAAACGATTATAGGTACTCCATATGAGTTGAAAAGAAAAACCAGATTTGCCTAAACAAACGCACGCCATCAAGCGACGAATTGTAATAGCATCATTTGCATCTCTTAGGTCCACAGCAAAATCTTAGCATTAGGGACATTCGTATTTTCATCTCAGCAAATTAGTTAATCATGTAGATGTACTTACCAAACGCAAGACCTGTATTAAACAGGTGAAAACTTAGGAAACGGAGAACACTTGTTGACTCTACAACAACACGAGTGAAAATGGCCGCCGCCAGTATTGATGTCACGACATACACGCACAGCCTGGCACTTTCGGACCAATCAAATTGCTCTGTTTAGAAACTACGTTATTATAACGTTGTACCTGAATGAGCAATGCACGTTATTTTCATCTGCTAACATACCGGTTTGTATAGCTTATAGAGGATTAGCAAAATAATGTATTTTTTTTTGTTGTCAGACGCTTGACCAGATTTTGCTCCTAATTTAAAAATGAAAAACTTTTGAAAAACCAGTTGCTCATATGGTTAATAAAATTATTTAGCCAAACGTTACTTCAGCATTGAAACTCTATGGATTGCAGAATGATTATGAATCAGAACGTTATTTTAACGTCTGAATACATCATTTTTGTCACACTTTATTTGTGTGGTACACAACGTTACTCTAACGTGAAAGTGAGCCACCATTGAATTATGTATTTAGTTAAAAGTTATTATGACGCTTTAATCAAACGGTATAATTTTACACCAAAATCAAACCGTTAACATTCTAACGTAAATGTTTTATCAACCGTTCACACGTTTAAATTACGTTTAAGTAACGTATATGTGTTTACTGGCTACAGAGGTCCTTTTTTCGAATTTACCAGATCAATTCTGATGAAATTCAGTTCATCCGACCAGTTTACTGAGTATTCCTCTTAAAACCGCGTCGTACCAACTAACTGAACGCAAAGATTCCTATAGACAGCATATCTGCAGAAAAAGTATAACCAAGTTTCGCCCTCTCTACAGCATCAGGAGCGCATGCTAATAAGTGATGAATATCTGCTCAGCCTACAATGGCCTATGCCAATGGCCTCTCACAAGGCTGACGAGCTATTTATTGTGTCTTTTTGTTCAAGAGCTATACCGTTCTGAAGATTAACCAAGAAAAGGAGAAGAAATAAGCCTGAAAACAACCAATTATTCGTATCAGAAGCTAGAGTATTACTAAGGAGAACATATTATCAGTCAATATAGACACGCAGAAGGGTCACTACAATATGAAAAGTAACCTTTAATATTTTCTAAACAAACGAGTCTTTAGTTAGCGCTACCTCCACTCATTTTCCGGTGTACATTCAGCACCCCCACCGTATTAAAATTTAAATTGCACTCAATGTAACATAGGGCTGTAGCTTCTACCGTACCAATCAATGGATGTGAAGAGAAAAGAGCCTGTGGCTGGGGCACTTTGAGTCCGCTGGTCGATATTATATCCCCTAGTGGAGGACATACATCATGCATCCATTCAGCGTCTGCCGGCAGCTACACACCCCTTTGGGGATACATTGCGCGCCACCGCTTGCCTACCTCCCCCTGCTAGCGCTGCATTAATCAGCCCTTCTAGTATAGGAAAATTAGTTTTCCTAGTAGAGGGATCGATGATCTGCTCTCCTGAACAAAATTTATAGTAATTCGGGAGAAGAAGAATGTTAAATCAGCAGCTTAGATACAAGCCAAATAGGACTATGAAAAAGAGCTTTTAAACACCAAGAGAGGAGTAGAGAGATGGCTACATTTCAGTACTTTTGTACTTGAAGTTACTTGAGGGGTATCAATCAAACACAGCAGTTGATGTCTGAAACGTGAATCTTCTCTTTATTCACATCTTTTTCGTATTTTCGATGTCTATTGTACTATAATTAATGCTTACTTAAATACTCACTTATACACTGCACAACTATCATCATACACATATACTACCTTACCTAGTTACTAAATTACTGTTAATACTATGCTACCAATAAGGTAATTAGCGAGAAAAAGGTTGTTCAGTTACCAGCTAAGATTCAAGTCAAATGGCATGATGTATAAAATGGACCTTTCAAAGACCAAAACAAGAGAGGCGCTACAGTTATGTTGCAGTATGTGCGGACTGAAGAAATTGAGAGATATGTGAACCGTCAATCAACAACAATCAACAACAAAAACTTTATACAACTTTGTATAAGCCCTGTAGTACGAAATTCAGGCTTATATTTGGATAAAGACTCATATTCGTACGTACTCTCTACAATTTAAAATATTAATTTAGAGTCAACAGTTTTTTCTGAATAAAAAGCAAAAATCATATTATGTAACTCACTCATCGTTTCGTATCTTTTTATGTTCTTAGTCTAAATTTCTAACTGATGAGATATAAATGGTGTCAAAACTCTTGCCTCAGACTGATATTTGGTATATCCAAATATTATTATTTGTATTTACAACATTTACTGACGTAGGTTGGCTAAGTATGAAATAGCGCAGGCTATTATTCTTGTTATTACAATTCATGGCACCAAATGAATAAATTTGATCAAAAGCAATATTGTCAGGCGCCTTTTTAATAAACCTACTACAGGTTCGGAAATTTTATTAAGATCAGCTGTGATTGAGAGTCTCTAATTCTCCACCTAGTGTCCAAACCACTAAGATATCCCATGACTTCGTTACCATCAATTGTGGTAATAAGATACACAGTCTCATGTTGTATCATAAGATCCTGATCTTCAAGCTTCCGTCGTTCTTATACAAAAAGTTAAACTTTCGCTACATGGTTCGTAATCGCAATACTCCAAATAGGAGACAACTAACACCAGTCTACCATTCTACTACGTTATTTGAAAGATCACTGTCACATAAACTTTATAACGACATTCCGCGGCCGTTTAAGACAATAAATTTATTCAGAAAAGATATTAGAAATTATATTGAGAGTTCTTATGTGATATGAACACTACTCTTTATTTTCGAAAAATGGTCTAATTGTAGTATCTCTAGTTGTAAGTTATACTTGATGCAACTTTTAAAATTTAAGTATTTTTTGCAGTTAAGAGAAAGAGTGACTTTCGTCCCGCCCACTGTACAGAACTGTGTATTTTGGTAATGTGGAAATAAAGACGTATTATTATTATATATAACAAACTTTTTAAGATTTTAGGATGACAGTCTAACAAACAAAGGGTGGAATTATGGGCCCTGTTTTGAGTCGTGCCAATAAGAATGATATTTAAATTATCCAAAGACTTTCAACCAGGATTGTTTTGGCTCAACTTCCAAATATTTCCACTTCGGTGACTACAGTTCTATTATCTGTCGTATACGGTAGTTCGTATGCGTTTAAAATGTGTAATTTCTGATCCTGTGGTTGTCTCTGATTCATCATGCTTTACTAGTGCATCACTAAATCCTTATAGGCTGGAAAATATACTTTGTACTGACATTTCCATCAACTCGGTAGCTTTTGACAAAGTATTAATTGTTGAACAAAATTAATTTGGGAAAAGTTATATTCATTGACAGCTACGTCAGGGAGCAACCTTGCTTTTTACAAACTGTATTCCCAACTCAGTGTTCTGATGTAGTTTTAAAAATACAGAATATTGGATTTGCATTATTGGTAAACCATGGATGACAGCCAGTAACATATCTTAAAGCAACAATGAGCTTTGACTTATGAGGAAGACTTATGTGCAACAACAAGACAAGATAAAAAACAGAATCTGCTATACAAGAAGGATTCAATCACGATCTTATTCTTAATTCGTCAGGGGACTGTGACTTAGTATTGCTTCAGGGCCAAATCTAATTAATGTAAACAAAAAAGAAACCGAATACCCGCCGATACTGACTCTCATTTATCAACCATGCAAATGGAACATTCGGTCTTCTTTACGATAATTTCGATAGCAAAAAAACAAAGCTGCTTGCTAGCGCAGATTTCAATCAATTCCACTTATTCCATTTTTTTGTCACATTTTATTCTTTGATAAAGGCATATCAGGTTTGCAAATCGCAAGAAATTATTTTGAGTGCTTGACCATGAGCTTTCGCATATGCTTCACGGATTCCAAACGTAATAGTAAATGCTAATTTAGAGTCCCAATGTATAAAACGTGAAAATGATATAATAGCTCCCTCTGACACCCAATGTTTCTTTCATCACAGCAATCTTATTATCATCTCGGAAATTAAAGCCAAACGTCAAAAATGCAGGAAAGCTTTTATAATTCGCTTTTACAGGTCCTCTTAAGAAAAGTAATTTGTTATAAACAAACATCGTAAATTATTAATTTTATCACTTTCTGTGAACGCATATGCGGTAGTGCTCAAAAATTCCAGAAGACTATCGGTGTAAAATTTTTATAGAGCAACGGAACACTCAGTTTATTTGAAAATTTACAGGGCAAGCATTAAGCATCAAGATCTCTAACTTACTTTCAAAAGCAAGCATTTCATCCATCATATTTTACTATTTAACTGCGACCTTTGATTCTTTATAGTGAATCAGAAGTGTTCTATTGTATAAGTAGCTAGGATTCATACGTAACAACGGCAAACATTTAATAATGGGAAGTTTGTTACAATTCGATGTCTTTGTATACAAGATAAAATACTGGAGCATTGTTTGGTAACCGTGTTTATTATAATAGTTTATAAATTATAATGTATTCAACCTATTTCTGTACGATATCTTTGGTAGAGGAAGAATACAATACACCCCAGGATTGATATATCCCGACCAACTTCAGCGCAGGCCAAAAAAATAAAATACTTAAGTCTCCTATATTTTTGTCCATTTTTTTCTATCAGAGTATGATTGTTTGTTGTGTTTACCTTCTTCTTCATCGTTACATTTTCCAGTTCTGAGTCAAACATTCTTTTCTTAATCGCGTTGTATACGGCTTTCGGAAAATCGTATTTTTTTAATTCCGTTGACCCAAGAATCACAAAAGATATGAAAAAATGGAAGTTTTACTTAGTATTAGATTTGGGTCTCGGTATAGCTAATATTCCCATGCTATCAACTTAGCCATGTCCCGGAAACATGCAATCTGATGTCATTTCACATTCCGTTTTATCGGGGATGTTAATTAGGGGATATCCAATACGTCATTAGCGATTAATGAGTGCAGAATTTATACTGTCACTGGAGGCTGGTCAGTCAACAGTTCCATCAATATGGGTGAAAAAAGTATTGTAATCACAAGCACTTTCGATTAAGATTTCTTGAGCGTTTTGTGACATTATGTCAGTCTATTTGTCGGACCGTCTGCCTGTCTGTCTGTCGTCTGTCCATCGAAGGTACTTAAGCAATTTCGGTAATATTCACTTCAATGGCAAGGAGGAAGAGACATTAATTTTCAAGAATGCATCCTTTTCAGGTAACTTATGGTGGAAGAGGATGACTAAGTTTGGTCTTCCCTAAAAAAGTACTTAATCGATTTTAACACTTTCACAGGTGTCTATCTCCTGGTGGTATCCAGTACTTTCAAAGGCTAGCTGGTATTATCTTACTTCACTTGAAATATAGACACTGGATAGCATAATTTTAAATTTTCGGTAGCTTTGGACAATCGAGATAAGACATATTTATGTATTCCGATAATCATATTACGTGGAAACTACCTGGATTGCACTGTTAGTCTTTTGCCAACGATGGAAAAAGTTGCTCTGGTATCGGTGGAATGATTATCCAAAAGATTTTTGTGACCAGAGATCACTCCTCAAGATCGACGTCGGGAAGTTTGGAAGATTTTTTTTAGGGAAGATCGCTGGTGCCTGAAAAATATTCTCGAACTTCTTGCCTTCAGAGCTCGCAATTCTTTTGGCGCTAACCAAAAAGGCCTTCATTTTCAATATTAATTGATTTCCGCATTCCTAAAAATAATATCTTTTCTTTTAGATATTCCCTAATATATGTAAAAAAATGTGGACGTTGAACTAGCTAGTTCCTCGACTCAAGTGGTTCATCCCCTGTCCTTGTTTTGCCATAACCTTGTGATAAGATTTACTAGTAGAATTCTGTACTATTTTTGAACCGTTACTACGAATGATCGACGACATTTGTATACTTCACACTATTTAATTTTTTTAGCCGCTATTTTGTGAAAAAACCCACATGTAATTATCGTTTAAAAGATAACAACACGTCATTCTTTGACTGGTGGGATCAGATGTACCCAACGATGTACCAATGTGTTACATGACAATGTTTTTGTACAACTCCCACTCCCTGCTTTGGCCTCCAAACAGATAGTAATATTATTTTGAGGTAGACATCTTCAAGTTATTGACGACTGCCTAATATCAAACAATTGAGGTTTTGAATAAAGAAAAAAATATATTTTTTTTTGTGATAAATCGAAAGATCATATATAAGTTTTATAACAAAACCGTTTTTGTTTTCTTTTTTTTCGCAATAATTCAAAAGTTATATCAAAATAAAAATGGGTTTTTGAATCGAGTACCGAAAACACGCCGACGGCTCCCGAACCCGTGTGACGTAATGATGGCGGTTAAGATGCTCCTTTGACCAACGACATCCTACATCGATACTAGATTCTAGATTCCCAGCCAAACGTGAAAATACTTGCTAGTAACTAGTGTATATTTGTTGCAATATAGCCGAGGAATGAAGTTTGCAGCTCAGGACGACCTCTACGATCGAAATAAATATCTTTTTGAATGTTTGAAATCAGACTACAGATTCCAGTAAGTAAGTAAGTAAGTACCTAATCAAATATGTCTTATTGAAACTATCTGGTGCATGTTCGGCTGGCCTAGTGGTTAGAGTATTGGCTAATGGATCCGTTGGTCTGGGTTCAAAGCTCAGCCTGTCCAATTTTTTTTTATCAAATAATTCATTCATGTGCTTTTTGCACTTGTTATGTACATTTTTTTCTACGATCAACATAAATATGTTTTTGAAACAAATTCTATCAGACATATTACTTGCACTGCATAGTGCAAAAACTAAGTACAGGACGCGGTGGACAATTCAAAAAATCAGTTCAAATGGTGTTTGTCCGTCAATATCAACCGCCAATATTTTTTTTAAATGTAATAGTTGGTTAATAAAACAAAATCCATTCATTTTTTAAGTTTTTAGTATAAACATAAAATAAAACTCGTAATCACAACAGTCTTCTGTTTATCACTTGGTATTTTTATTTATTTAGCTCTGAGCAACGAAGCTTAATAATTAAATTTTCATAAAAATTTAACAAACAAAAATATAAAAACACAATGCAAACAAACAAAACTTATTCTTCTATGAGTTTCAATGTTATAATTATCTTTACTGTACGTAGATGCTTTTCTGTTAAAATATTTGTTAGTAATTTCATCTTATATATATGAAATGAATCCAATTTTTTTTTATAAATTATTAATATGTACATCCCAACGTAAGTGTGAGTCTAAATATATTCCTAGATACTTTATACTTTTTTCTATGTTCGGGACTGAAAAATATAGTTTTATTTTTGTTTACTTGAAGTGCTAGCTCTTATGTAAAATAATTATACTTATAGTTTATTTATCGTATAAGTATTTATTATCAATAATAATATTAAATAATAAAATAATTATTTTAAGTTTTGGTCAAGAAGATAATTATAACATTGAAACTCATAGAAAAATAAGTTTTGTTTGTTTGCATTGCATTTTTATATTTTTATTTGTTAAATTTTTATGAAAATTTAATTATTAAGCTTCATTGCTCAAAGTTAAATAAATAAAGATACCAAGTGATAAACAGAAGACTGTTGTGATTACGAGTTTGACTTACTTTATGTTTATATTAAAAACTTAAAAAATGAATGGATTTTGTTTTATTAACCAACTATTACATTTAAAAAAAAATATTGGCGGTTGATATTGACGGACAAACACCATTTGAACTGATTTTTTGAATTGTCCACCGCGTCCTGTACTTAGTTTTTGCACTATGCAGTGCAAGTAATATGTCTGATAGAATTTGTTTCAAAAACATATTTATGTTGATCGTAGAAAAAAATGTACATAACAAGTGCAAAAAGCACATGAATGAATAATTATTTGATAAAAAAAATAAAAAAAAACTGGACAGGCTGAACTTTGAACCCAGACCAACGGATCCATTAGCCAATACTCTAACCACTAGGCCAGCCGAACATGCACCAGATAGTTTCAATAAGACATATTTGACTAGGTACTTACTTACTGGAATCTGTAATCTGATTTCAAACATTCAAAAAGATATTTATTTCGATCGTAGAAGTCGTCCTGAGCTGCAAACTTCATTCATCGGCTATATTGCAACAAATATACACTAGTTACTAGCAAGTATTTTCACGTTTGGCTGGGAATCTAGAATCTAGTATCGATGTAGGATGTCGTTGGTCAAAGGAGCATCTTAACCGCCATCATTACGTCACACGGGTTCGGGAGCCGTCGGCGTGTTTTCGGTACTCGATTCAAAAACCCGTTTTTATTTTGATATAACTTTTGAATTATTGCGAAAAAAAAGAAAACAAAAACAGTTTTATTATAAAACTTATATATGATCTCTCGATTTATGACAAAAAAAATTGATTCAAAACCTCAATTCAGTGCACAAATGCTGCAGGTAATGACACTTGTATATCTCAATTCTTTAAATTTCTTTAGCCCCCACTTCAGAAAAAATCAACATATTATATATCATTTTAAACATAAAGACACCTCTTCCAACTCTTTCAACTGGTGCTATCAAATTTATATGTCGTATTTTAAATTTTTTTTGTGGACCCCCACCCTTTTGCACCCCATTGTCCGATCGGCACTAAAATTTTTTCAATTTGGGAGGACCCTTATTAATTTAAGTTGGCCGAATTTGGAAGCAATCGCTTGAGGCGTTTTTGAGTGATCGTAATCGCAGACATACACACAGAGACGGACGTCAAAAACCCAGTTTTCCGATTTTCTTCAAACTTCACTATAAAAAGGTTATCATTAAAAATAAAAATCTAGTTTTTGAACCCGCTGCGATGATAAAAAAGGAGTGGGGGTGGGGATGATTAAAAACATAATCTCATAACGTGAAATTATAATGCTACCACAATAAAGAGCATGTTTTTTTATGTCGAAAACGCTGCCGCGCATGCCACAAAATTTTCAGAATGGCGAAATAAAAATGCATAAAATGAGAAATGGCAGTAACAGTAACAAAAATGATCCAAATAATTTGCAACTTTACTGTCATGAACGGTTTTTTGTTGTCTATCTTTTAGTCTGCTTTTGGTGCAAAAAAAACTATGATTTAGTTGTGAGGGGTGGTGGGGTTACTTGGAAAAATAATAATATAACATGGCATTTTCTTTTCACAAAATGAGTTAGGAGGTGATTTTACATTGAAAATGGCACCTCGCACGATGATTTCGGTAAAATTTGACAAAACGGGCCGAATCTAATAACATAACGCTCCTTTGTCGGAAAAGTTAGAAATGAGCCAAAAGAATTATTTTGGGGATGGTCTTCAGCAATAATTTTACGAAGCCCACCTCACTGATTCATAAAGACAACAACTTACTCTTGTGGCAGTCCACCTGCAGGCGTAGCAACGTTCGGTACCAATCCTACCGCTAGCAAAACCGCAATAGCGCTCTCCTGTTCCACAACGTCCTCCTTGAGAAAATCTCCTGGTAGATGTTTCTCCGGTACGGCTCCTTTCTTCAACCTGCACCTTGTGGGCAGACCCAAAACCTCGTGCTGGACGTCCCTTTCGTAGCTATCAGGAGCAAAATGTCTGCTGCACACGCGGGCTGTCGAGTAGTTGGAAAGGTTTTTGCCGCACGCTGCGAACCAGAGGGATCTGGTTGCAGAGTCGCCCGGGAATCGATGGTACCGGATGGAACCGCCCCGTGTTCTACGATGGGTACTGTTGCAACCGACCACGGCACACTGCGGCATCACTGTCTTTCGTCAACGGGGTATGCGTCCATTTTATTTATGCGTTTCTGAACCCAGAAGTATCTTGAGCCGAATTTTTACATATCTGTGGATACTTGTGGATAAGAAACCAAGCAATGCTTAAGTTCCGAAGTACTATTCAAATGAGTACTATAATTTTTTGTAGACTATTTATTTGTTCATAAGATGTTCTCTAAGCTCAAGCTTCACTGAAAAATGCAAGGTTGTCATGTGTTGCAAGATACCGCCAAGCTTCCTAGATAATACGTGTGTTAGTGAATAAGTTTTTATTTTACTGGTAGGTGTGCCCCTATCATTTTGTCGAAAATGCAAATTTTCAATTTGTATTCGAAAATTTCGAATTGATGCTGGAACTGTATCTGAAGGAACACAGGAAGCAGAGAAAAATATGTATTGGTTCAAGAACCTAGCGAAGTGGGAAATGATATAGGAAAAGGAACTGCTGAAGCTGAAGCAACGAAGTAGGAGAAGTTGGTGGGGCTCCTGTAGTACCTTCATAGGAGTCAGCAGAAGTTAAAGAAGAAGCCCAAAAAATCTTGCTGAAGCTGAAGTGGAAGTGGGCAAGGAAGCAGCTAAAGCTACAGGGAGAGAGTCCAAAGAAGCATGATAAGCACCAGATATGTCTGAATCCATCGCTGCAGCTCCTTGGCCCTCTTTTGTTACAGAAGAAACAACTGGAACCTGGAACATCGAAGGAGGGTGGCTGACCTATCCTTGTTTTACAGATTCTATCTCGGAAGATGTTCGAGTGAGCTCTCTCATATAATAACACCACAGGTCGTACGAACCAGGAATACTAGAGAAGCTCTGCGAGCTCATCCTTACCAGGTCGAGGTCCTTACTCCCCGAACCAGTCTCCTACAGCATTCCTTCTTTTGGAAAACTTCCACGCTGTGGAATCAGCTGCCGGTGAATTTGTTTCCCGACGGCTACAGCCTGCAGCGTTTCAAATCTAACGTGAACCGATACTTATCCTCTCGCAGCGCTTGTACAGCGCCATAGGCTTTCAGCCTTTGCGGGAGGCCGACCATAAAAAAAACTAAAGTGGAGCAGACGAAATAGAGGTAACAAACCTGATGAGTATGAGCTAGATAAACATACTGCAGAAGGTCTAGAAGAACTTCAAAGTCAAGAGTATCGTTTCAAATCATAGAGAATAGGGAAGAAAAAACTGTGGTCGAGGAAATAGTATAACAGATTATATAGACACACACACCTGTAGCAATCACTGAATCTAAGGTAGGTCTAGTAGAGGAGTCAGCCAGTCTAAGTCTGCTGTTGCAAAGGAGGTGACAGTGACTGTAGAAGCATCTATCGAAATTCCCACATGAAAAGCCTTCTTAATGTTTCCTACCGAAATGCCTAGTGTAGAATAACTGCAGAAACATCCATTCCATACCATTAATTGTGTATAATATGGAAGATTAGGTGGAAGGATAGATTTTACATAAATATTATTTTCTAAGCTAGCAAACTTTCTTTTTGTTTTCTATATATTCAATTGTTTATTATTCTTATAACTATAATTATATGACTTTTATATTAGGGAAATACAGATTTTACTACTAATCCCATTTACATTATGGTTAAAAGAAACCCTGAGAAAACTACAAACATAACCGTCAAAGTTTATAAGGAGTCTCATTAACTTCTGCTCTCAATATTTTTGTGAAATGCAGAAATACAAACATTAAGGATATTTTGACGGCCGTGGATAGGATTGGCAAATATAATTACAAAGAAAAGTGGATAAAAGAAGAAGTGATTGCAATATGATCAAGGTGCTACCAGAAAATGCCGGAAAAAGGACCGACTGCCAGCGAGATTCAAACTCACATCTCCGGAATACTAATCCGACGCTCTACTAGATGAACCATGGGGGTCATGGCAACCCAGCCACTTACGAGAAGCGTCGAACTCCTACAGCTCCAATACCGCCATCTTCTAGTAGTTCGGAGTGGCTCGTATCTGTGTCATCGAAGGAAATCTGTTGGATCAGTATTAATCTCCAACCACATTCGACTCCACTAGGTCGAGCCAGTACTGACAGCTCTGTGTAGGGATCAATTTAATACAATTTTTCTTGTTATGGCGCGCATGTCGGGCTCTCAAATCAAGGTGCTATGATGCCTGGGTTGTCGTAACCGCCATGGCTCAGCTGGTAGAGCGTCGGTCTAGCATTCCGGAGGCGCGGGTTCTAATGCCGCTGGAAGTCGGTTCTTTTTCGGGCATTTTCTGGAGGCACCTTGTTTTGAGAGGCCGAGGTGTGAACAATATCACGAAAAATAGTATTACAAGGCATTCTGACGTTGAGTTAAAAATATAAGAATAAACGCGCCATAACGTGTCTAAATGATATGTTGTCAAATAATATGCAATTATTTTGTTTGAAAACGTCAAACTCCAATATTAGATTACAGAATAAGAGAAGTATTTGAAATCTACATAATTTGGTATTTGTTTGGTGACCCTCATGATGAAGCCATGCAGATCATATAAGGCGGAAAAGGGTATGAAAATTATCGATGACACCTAAGGATTGGTACTACAACGTACAAACAAATATCGAAAGAGTAAACTAACCTATTTTGAAAAATGTAGTCAAGTTGATTGACTCAGTACTTTCCACACATTCCGATGATACCAGTTTTATTATTTTCCCATAGCATGAAGCTATAGTCTAGATGCCCTTGCAACAAAATCATCGCTCGCCCAACCGCATAAAAGTGTTTTATTCTACTAAGTACCTCTTTTACAGGTCAATAGACAATCTATCATGAATACAAGAAATTTTTGAGTTTTACAACCCCCTACCCCCGAACCACTCCAACTTCACCCCCACCCAAAAAAAAAGAGAAAATGACCAGGAACCCCTAAAACGCCCAAAAACGAAGTTTGAGCTGTTTTTCATTTTTGTTTTTTTTTTTAATATTGCTGCGCCGCGACTGAGACGAGTCTTAAAAATCAGACGCATTTTCCATCCTCGCCAAAGTGTTAATACTGTGCCGAAATTTCATGAACATCAATTCAGTAGTTTCCACATTATAAAATACAGAACGATCTAAAGCAATACTCGTATGTATGTATACATCGGAAAATTCTCCAAGTCGCTTGGTTCCTGTAATAGAGGCAATGTTCGGATAGACCTAAAAAAGTGTATTATACCGCTAAGTCTTTCTCTCTCAGGTCAATGGGCAGCCTATTATGATTACAACAAACTTTTCAGCTTTACAACCCCCCACCCCCCAACCACCCCAATTTCACCCCCACCCAAAAAAAAGTAGAAAACGATCAGGAACCCCTAAAACGCCTAAAAACGAGGTTTGAAAAATATCTGAAATTTTTCGTTTTTTGCCAATGACTCCGCCGCCCATACGCCGATTTTCAAAATTGTAGCAACATTACCTACTACAACCCCACAACATATCGCTATCGAAATTTCATCAAAATCCATGGCAGCGGTTGCTGAGATTAGGAGGGTAGGAAAACTCTAACAGACAGACAGACCGACGGAAATGAGTGACGTGGATTTTCGTTATGTAGGCATCATAAAACGCCCAAAAAGTATATCTCTATATATAAAAATGAGTCCCTTTTTCCCTTGGTCACGGCATCCCGTGAGAACGGCTTTACCAATTCCATCCATCTTTTTTTTATAAGTTTGCTATTACTTCGTAGAAGGTTCTTACGGGAAGAAATCTAAGGAAAATTATTCAGAACATTAGAAAATTTGAAAAAATGTGAGAAAACTTGACAACTACGGAGGGTGTGTAGTGTTAGTGATTTGTTTGTTATTGTTGTCATGTATGACGTTGCTGTCAAAAATACCGGTTAGGTGTTAGATGTTTAAACGTCAATTGTGCGTCGTATAAATGATGACAAATGCGTATACAGAGTGTTACTTATTGATAGACCGTAATTTCAAAGGCATATTTATGACTCAAATTCAAATAAAAAAAGCTCATACAGGGTGCCGTATAATCGACGGACAACGCTTGACAGGTGATAGACCCCACATTTCTATGAACGTTGAGATAGGAACATGAAGCCTTACAATGTTTCATTTTCAAGATACAGGTTGTCAAAAAGTTTTCTTTTATTTTCGTTTTTCCTCAATTCTTTCGCAATAAAATGGCACAACGATATAAAATTACGTATGGGGGGTTTTTTAAGGTGAAAAATCCAAATTCAACCATCGTTTTGCTATCATGAATAGAGAATGCCACCCAAGGAACATTGAGTGGATTTCAATTATCAAACCTTTTTTCCGGTTTGTTGCATCAATGTATCAAAAAAATCCTCAATATGTTTTAAATGAAAAAGGCATGATTTGTTTGAGTCTCTAGAGGTAACTGTTTTCGAGATAATCTTCATTGAAATTTTTAATGTGACTGAATTGTAAATTGCGATCAAAAGAATTATCGGTATTTCCGCACGAACGAATATCAGGCTTAGGCTCATAGTTTTAAATACCATTTACGAAGTATTCTCAAATTTCAACACTAGGGACTTAAACAAAGTATACCTTTTTTTCGTGACACATATTGGGGAAACGATGTTTTTAATATTCAGGTTGATGCTCCAAAGCGGCAAAAAGTTTCCTTAATTTAAAAGAGTTCGATGTGCCGTAGGTGACGCCTCTATTCATGTTAGCAAAACCGTGGTTGAATTCCCGATACATAATTTTAGATACGTTGTGCCATTTTATTGCGGGATAATTGAGATAAAATCAAACTAAAATAATATGAAGTCACCCTGAATAAGCAATGGATCGACATGTAGCTTGAAGATTCTGGATTTCAAGATACAGGGTGTGAAAGATTGGAAATGAAATTGTTTTTTTATCAATGACTTAAACATTAATGAGCCGTTTTTTTAATCTGTAGTCTTTCACTGCATTGAGAATCTAAGTCACCACTGACGAGAAGATAGCTATCCTTTCCAGTGGCGTGTCGGGGGTCGGGGAGCAGTCCCACGATAATATTAGCAAAATGACGTACGGCTCCAACTTTGAAAAAATTAAATGCTGTTTTTCAGATTAAACAGATAAAAATACCTTTTCTTTTCTTTTAATGTCGCTTCGTATCTCACTTTGTTTTGGAACAAATAAATAAAGACCACTTCATTTCATAGCTCCACTTTTTCGACGGGCTATGAAGTCGTTTTTATTTTTTTCCTCCAAAACAAAGTAGGATACGAAGAGACATCAAAAGACAGAAAAGTTGGATTTTCATCTGTTTCGTCTGAAAAACAATATTTATTTTTTTTTAAGGTCAGTGGCATACATTCTATATTTTCCAAAATTTGACACCATGTATCTTGAAGACACTTTAGGCACATGTTTAAGTGAACTTTTCTACTTGAATTTGGGTCGGAAATACGTTCAGAGAAACAACGTAAAATTGATTAAAAATACAGGGGAATACAAAAGCGAAGACGTCTTGATTCCACGCATCCCTATGATTTTAAGCAACATGCCATTCGACTTTAAGCGGTTGCAATTTTCAGTGCGGCTTGCATTTGCATGACGATAACGAAATAGCAAGGACAGTCGTTGAACATTTGTGGGATCAATCTTGATAATGCATGTTTTCCACATGATCATGTAGCCTGTTCCGTGTTAACAAAATCATCATTATTTATTTATGGGCCCGAAAACGAAACAAAACATGTTGGATATCAAAAAGTATTTCAATGATCGCTATGCTCTTCAGATAGGTAATTATTATTTATTGCAAATTTAAGTTCAACTTCAATATTCATAGCTAAGGCAGGACAGCGTCTGTCGGGTCAGCTAATCTATATATAATTTTCGCGATCACAATACTCCTCTCTCCTATCGGTATGGGAAGTAAAAACTGTTCTTTTAGGAAACGCAGTTTTAGTTTCACCGAATGGAAAATGTATAGAAGTTTGCTATCACAAAATCTGCCCCCTATATAATAACCAAAAATAATTTAGTAAGTTTTGGTCTGACCTTGCATTTGAATAATTTCAACAACATTTTCTTATTCTAATGAACAAGGATTTATTTATTGATCGGTGAAGTGAATTGGATCAGAAAGTTAAACAACTGCAGGGCCAGTTTTATATGCTGCATTTACTACTTCCCCTTCAGCCAACAAGCATCTGCGAAATTGCGGACAAATGCTTGACAAATAAATAATTATTATAACAGGGTATCAATTTTATTTAGTTTTCCTTATAAAAAATCTATATAAAAGAGCATCAAACCATGGCAACAACAAACTGAAGCTAATTGTCATCCGGAAAATTAATTATGAGAAGGAATTACAATGAACTTTCATTCATGGACACCTCAATGGAAACAAGATTCTAAGAAAATATCGCCAGGATCCCCACATTGACTGCATTTCATTCCCTGATAAAAATTACATTTGATCAGAAAAACGCAACTCGGTCGAGCTGAATAGATAAAATTATTATCAATGCTGGAATAACAAATCGGCTATGAGTTCCCATCACCTTGCTTTTTGTTTACCTAATTTTCAACCGACGACCTTTTGTTTTCCAGTCTTCTCCGGTAACATTTTTTATATTCAAGGTCATATAACCGCGCTGCTTCATAGCAAAGGATTGTAAAATATCGCTAGCTTGGCGCATTTACTAATTTATATTTAGTGTAAATAGTTAGGCAATGATTCTTTGAAAGACAAAATAATGCAATGGTTATATAACTAGGGGGTCTCTGGACCACTTAAAATAACGTCGAAAATAAAGAAAATGCTCGTTAACGTAATTACGATGGTGTTAACTTCTGCTAGACGAGAATGACTCTTGGGACTAGTAAAAATATAGAGTTTTTGGACCATCATAACTAAAAAATTTCATGGCTATCGTTATTGTGAGCATGCGCGCATTAATAAAAAAATAAGCAAATGGTTCCCAATAACGATAACGAACGCCCGTTATTAACGACGTTTACTCTTTTTTGACATGTAACGGAAAACGTTTTGCACTAGACACAATTTTGCATGTTTCAAAAATTCCGCTCATATTTAACTATAAATTCAAATAGTTAACAATTACATTTCTGTTTTGTTCGAATAAAAATATTTGTTTTTGTTCGAACACAAATTAATGCATTAAAAATCTACCTCTCACCATTCATCCAAACTAACCCTAACTCGAGGCTGTGGTTGAATAACTGCAAATGTAGTTATGTTTCATAGTCCAAAAAGTTAATCTTGTCTATCAGTACCGTAATAAACGTTAACGAGGATTGTCATTATTTTTATTTTCGACGTTATTTTAACTGGTCAAAAAGCTCGCTAATAACCATATCTTTCGATATTTGACGTTTTAATTGGCGTATTCAAAAGGTTAAATTGTCCCCATCTTATTTATTGTGGATGAAATATTTCAAAATATAACTGGAAGAAGTCACCCATTCGTTATTGTTTGTCCACAAGAATGTTGACTACAGGTTGAAGTTAAATGTGGGTGTAAGGTGGAACTAAGCATAGAATTAATCGTACAATCATCTATCTTGTGCAAAACATTTTTTCTTCCTTGTCACAAAAGAACAGCAAATATCGTTATCTTTATTCACCGTAAATAACGGACCTTCGTTATCGTTTTTGGGAATTTACCTATTTCTTATTACTGCGCATGCTCAAAATAACGGTAGCCATGGAATTCGTTACTTCTAGTAGTCCTAAAACTCCCCATTATTTGCCTAAAAGTGTAATATTTTTAATAGTAACGAGTCGTGTGCTATAGTCATTTAGGATGGTAAAAAAATTTTATTCATTTTGAATATTGGTCGTAACGCATATTTTCTTCACCATAAATCCCTATACTATAGGGCCTGCTCGTCGTTCTAGGAAAATATGGTTTTTCTAGAAGTTTTGATCGGTAAAAAGCATACTTTGACTGTCGTCGTTAAGTATCTGGTGTGAATTGTTATTCCTATTTCTGTCACAATATCAACTCATATGTTCTATACACATCTTTCTATATCAATTCAATACACATCAATTCAGTGCACACAGAACGGTGCATAAGGGGCATCATTGCTGCTAGGGGGCACAAGAATATTGACAGACACAATACTACTAAGACCCAGTGTTCTATTTTATGAAAAACATGTTGTCGCCAATTGAGGCGAACAACCAAGTTCTGTTATAGATTATAGGACTGACCCGAAAGCTTGCACGTTACTAAGAACAGTTCAGAGAATACCGATTGACCTTACCAGAGGTACTTCCCTTATCAATCGATAGATTTTTTTCTATCGCTATGCTATTCTAATCGAGCCCGGTCTTCTGAGCATTCTTCCACAATTTTGCGGTTTTCTAAGCCTACCTATTGTAGATGCCATGCCGTGCAAGTGTTGTTTCTCATTCCCATTAAAAGCGATCCACCAGGCTCTACCAGCAACCCATTCATTCAAACTTGTGGAGGCCGAGAAGTCAATAATTTCATCTTGGACAAACACCGTTTAATCCAAGTACCAAATTCCTTATGTTACATAAAACAAATACCACGCGCCTTAATTGGACGTATATCATACACGTACAAAAGTTGCTTGCAACCTTGTGCGATCAATGTCCGAAGAAGTCGTATGCAGGAAGTCATCCTGGCCCTTATAATATGCCCTCAGGGCCAACTTTCTTGTAGTGTTGCGGATATTTTGATTAATGGTGTCGCATACATATTGAGGAGATGGAGCTCTGTCCCGTTCAAAGAGGAAGTTGCCCATAAGCCATACTGTGTCCTGGGCTTATTGAGGCTGATGGCCCATGGTGAGTGGGACAGATGGGAACCAGGCGGTTTTTTCAAATATACACAGTAACAACCTTTTTAAGACTCTATCTGCCTATTGTTGCCTTCGAAATGTTTATTATATCAACGCCAGTTGGATACGGGTGTATTACTCATGTAACAGATGGGATCCATTTCTGCAGATCTGCGCATTTCGCTAAATGTTCGAGAGTTGAGCAATTCTGCTTTTTGGTGACAGTGTTTCACGCACTCTCAGCCGTTTTCTTGTGCGTGAGCGGTTGAAGACCTAGCACTTTTCAAGGGAGATTAGAACATAACAGAGACTATTCTCTTGAACGCTCCTTCAAAATTCTGCTGATCTATTTGCTTGTTCGATGCGTCTGTACAACATATTCGCATTACGATACAACCACACGTTTATTGCAAAACTTGAAGTAACAGACATTTTCGCGGATACGTCCCTAACTGGTTCGGGACCAGTTCGGACAAAAAGGCGCCTGCACAGTATGATTACGGGCGTGCGCGGTATGTAAATCCTTACGTAAACTGATTCTGTGATGTACTGAATCAGTTTACATACAAGATTTATATACCGCGCACGCCGGTAAGCATACTGATCATGCACCTTTTATCCGAACTAGTCCATAAACAGTTCGGGACGCATCCGCGAAAATCTCTAACCTCTCAAGTGTCATTGTCACTGTCACTGTTTGCAATGCATTAACGGTCAGGCTTTGCCTTCGCGACTACTTGGGTGTAGATAACATTAGTAGAACCCAGACGACAAGTGCAGCCAAACGCCTTCACATCCATTATTAGAATACTTTTGAAACTTCTATAAGTACAAACAACGAACGACCTTTGTTTCAAGATACGCTTTGCAACTACTACTCTGCTTCCTCTTGTAGCTTGTCAACTATCTATTGCCCAATATCCTTGGACTATAAAATAATGTGTACCTAGAGCTTCACCTCAGCTTATCTTTCAATGACAAAGTTATTTTGATCTCTTCGAAATGCGATTGCTCAATATCAAATGAAACCAGCGAGCAGCGTTTTTCAAATAATTTATTTACTCAACCAGTCAAGAGTATACAACGTGTACCAGCGACGATAAGAATACTAGGTCATCGCCTGTCCTCGTTTGGAAAATTGTATGAGGTCAGATAAGGTTTTTCATGTATGTACCAGTACCACTACGGGTATAGTAGGAAATAATATCCTGATAAAAGGATCAATCGTTTACTACACCGTACGATATATTTAATAGGGCTTTACTGGCCCACCAACAAAACGACGTATGCTGAAAGATACATTTTTACTGACCTGAAGTACAACATTTGATAAAAAAATAATTTGGACTAAGTGGCATTGTTTGACAACTGTACCAGGAAACACTTTTTGCTGTTTAGCAAACTACCTTCCTAAGTCAGTGACTCCGAAATGGTCATCATCATAGTCAAAATGTCTTAACAGACATGTTGTGAACTCGTAAAATGCATTAAGTCGGAGCTAGAGTATTGCCGACACGAATATTATCAATAGTTTTGAGAACTGTAGCTCGCAATCGTTCGCGATTTACTGCCAGTTCGGTGGCACTCTTAATACTCATATCTAGCAACTGTTTCGTTGTATCCACCCAGCGTGTAGGGTAACGGCCACGGCGCCGCCCACTCGGGGCGTGACCCTGAACTACAAGTTTCTCCATATTATCGCTTCTGTGTATATGTGCGAAGAGAGTGAGCATTGTAAGCATTCCCCTCGACACAATGGAGGATAGTTTCTTTGGATTAACGAGCTCATCCAGTATGGAAACATTAGTTCGATGGGCGGCATAAGGAATTGTCAGCATTCTCCTCCACGTCCACATTTCAAAAGCATCTATGCGAGCTCGATCTGCCTTTTTAACAGTCCAAGTTTCCGAGGCATACAAAAATATGGAGAACACAAGAGACTGAACCAGTGACATTTTGGTAGCTTTAGTGATGTTATGGTCACACCATATTTCAGTAAGCTTTGTCATGGCCACCCATGCCTGTTGAATGCGCCGTCGAATCTCATTCTCACAGCTACCTGAATTGTCGATCAAAGTACCGAGCTACACAAAACTTTGAACTACCTCACAACGGCCTATTGACTTTATTTCTCGATGATTGTCATGCTCTCTATCTACGATAATAACCTTGGTCTTGTTGTAGTTAATACCAAGACCATATGCTACGCTGTGTTGTTCTAAAACGTTCAATAGAGCTACTAGTTCTTCCTGAGAAGCAGCAGTAAAGGTTGTATCGTCAGCAAATCTTAAGTTAGATATTTTGCTTCCGCCAATAGTTATACCGCCATTCCAGTTGTCCAATACCTGTCTCATCCCAAATTCAGAGTAAATGTTAAATAACATCGGAGATAATACGCATCTCTGACGAACTCCTTTTCTGATTTGACCAGACAGGTTACCATCAATTCTTACACGAGCTGAGCTAGACCCATAGAGTTGGATACAAGGATACAAAATGTTGCATGGTTGTTTGCAGAATATGCGTCTTGAGTAACCAAATAACTTTTGTATTTGACATTTTCATCTATCAGGTACACCTTGCGAGATATCGAAGAATTACACACTAACTGGACACCCTGTATCATACAACATGGTACGGATGGCTGTCACCAGTTGGGTGTCAAATGAGTACCAGAAGCTCTGGGACAGAGTGATGGGGAATGTTCAGTCTAAGCCAATGCTGAGGGGACCCTCATGCTCTTATACCACAGATGCTCCCAGATTGAGCAGGAAGGAATTTCGAAAGATAGTTGGATGTATAACTGGCCATTGGACGTTCATTGCAGACCTGCAAAAGCTGGGGACTGAAGCGGCAAACCCATTATGCAGGAAGTGCCGTGAGGCAGAGGAAACGAAAGTAGTTAGTTATCTTCGACTGTCCTGCTCTGAGTGATAGCAGAAGTCCTATCTGAATGTAGGCTAGAAGGGAAGATAGTCGCATGCCTCTCAAAATTTGTAAAGAATTTAGGATAGGATTTTGTTTGATACTAAGCGTACTGGAAACGCTTAGTTCCAGTCCATCTTCGAGTTAAATAACGACAAGCAAAAAAGTTTTATTTGCATCGATATTTCCTTATATAATGCATTCCACGTGTTTTCCTATTGAACAGAAAAACAACCATTACTTTTAAACTACCAAGAATTAGATAACAATATACAGGGTGATTGGTAAATCGATGCAGACATTTTGGGAGGTGATAGTAGAGGTAGTAAGCTATAAAATTGGCCATATAATGTCACGTCCAATTTCTGATAGTCTGCATGCAGACCTCCAAACAAAAACCTCAACAAAACAAAATTTTATTGTCGGACTAAAAGAAAGTTATCACTTTGCGAGATAGTGTCAAAATCAGCATGTGTTGAAAAGTGTCTTCAAGAAACGTTACAAATTAATGGATTTATCTTAAAAAGTCACCAAATAATTAACTGGGCACTTTACGGTGAAAACATCTTTCTAGTTATCCACAGGAACCATAAACTTGTTTCAGATGTAGTAAACACAGGTTGCATTTAGCCACTAAAAGCATAATGGATCTCCGACAGTCGAAGTTTCAGCAGACCGTTTAGAAGAACTTGTCGGATTTCTAATTTTTGTTATAAAAAAATAAAAAGAGTCTTCGACTTTTTACTTCCCACAGCGATAGGTGAAGTGTATTACAATCACTAAAATTTTTGTTCTGAGATAATATGCTTTTTGAGCGTTTTATTATGTAACAAAAATCGATGTCGGACTGTCGGTCTGAGCTATAGGTGATTAACGTCTTTTTTCACATTTTCTACACACAAATGGCTGTCGATTGCCCACAGTAAACCGAACTTATTTTTTCTATTGGCTCTTGTGATTAAGTTAAACAAGATGTTTGTTTTTGAAAAAAGACACTTGATAGCATTCTAAGGCCCGGTTGTACAGTCTCAGTTCAAGCACAGTTCAAGGTTAAACTCAATTCAGGTATGGAAGTCCGGTTGTACCAGGTCAGTTCAAATCTAAGCTCGGTTCACTAATTTATATGTTTAAGGTTCAGCTGAGCGCTCGAATTTGGGTGCTTAAACCGAGTTCTAAGGACCTAATGTGTCGTAACATAATCTAGTAATTTGATTTAGATAAAATTTTGCAAAATCATTTGTTGTAAATTAAAGTACGTAATGGCTCAGCAGCTCAGAGAAAATCTCCTGGAACTAACAGATGATGAAGACTCCGTTGAAGCAGCAGAAATATTAAGAAACGCAGGAAGGCGTCAAAAGAAATACAGAGATAGAGTTGATCATTTTTTGGTGTGGAATGACGATGAATTTATTTAAAGGTTTTGACTCTAAACAAGGTGTTCGATTTGTTATAAACCAGGTTAAAGCATAAATAGAGTCTCCAACTTTGAGTACTTTTTTGTTCATGTAATGAATCAAAAGTATTTTGTAATCCTATTGTTTTTCAGGAACTGTGCTGTAACTGCTGAACAAATGGTTCTTGTCACATTGAGGTATTATGCGACTGGAAACTTTCTTTGAATCGTTTTATACGTATCTTTACCTGAAAAACTATTGTTTATTACAATTACCATCAACCCATAACCAACAAAACAGCATTCAAACAACTAATTTTTGACAGAACAGACCAACTACGCATGCGTTAATGTTACCAACCTAACTACTTCTTTCTTGAACCTGGTTTTGTAGAGCTGGGATTATAAATAGGTCGTACAACGGAACTGAATTTTTGAACCAAGTTCATCAATGAGCATAGTTTAATAGAACTGTGGCTTGAACTGAGACTGTACAACCGGGCCTAAGTAATTTAGTTGTACTGGATGAATAATATTTTAGCGACCAGTATGTGAGCTATAGAAACCTGAATGAGTTAGGTAATAAACGGCTAATAATTGGGACTGCGGCAATTAAACGCAAAAGTGGACTCTTTTAACTTTATTGCAAGCTTTCGGAAACTTATGATTCTATCTTTAGGGCTACAATAGAATTTTGAGCATGAGTTACAATCTCAAAAAAGGGGATTTTAAATGCTTACAAAAGTTATTGATATTAATGCGAAACGATGTTGGATGGGAGAGTCTTCACAATAATAGCACAATTTGTGTAAAACACAAAATCGTTGTCACAAAACATTGGAAAATTAATACAAAGGACTTTTAACATCCAAAAAGCAGGTATATACTTGAACATTCTAGCTCTTTGTCCTTGATTTTCCAAAAATAGAATATTCCAACATGGCGGTAATAAATTCTTCGACCTCAAGATCATCGATCTTTTATCGATTATTAACACTCCGTCTTTCATTTCGATCCGTGTTATCTGTCAAGAGTGATAAACAAGTGACAAGTGTCATTGTTTCTGAATGTCAATCATTTTAAAACGACATTTCCACGTGGTTTATTCAAGAATAAAATAACCGATTTTACTACAGATACCTGATTTTAATGTGTTTTAAATGTTTAAAGTCCTTTGTATTAATTTTCCAATGTTTTGTGACAACGATTTTGTTTTACACAAATTGTGCTATTATTGTGAAGACTCTCGCAGCCAACATCTTTTCGCATCAATCTCAATAACTTTTGTAAGTATGTAACTCCCCCTTTTTGAGATTGTAACTCATGCTCAAAATTTCATTGTAGCCCTGAAGATGGAATCATAAGTTTTCGAAAACTTGGAATAAAGTTAAAAGAGTCCACTTTTGCGTTTAATTGCCGCAGTCCCAATTATTAACCGTTTATTACCTAACTGGTTTTTGTTTCGGCAATGACTGCCCCCCTTCGAAACCTGAATGTGTAGGAAGCACTGAGTTAACCCACTTGAATTCATACTTTAAAGAGCGCTACATAACGATTTGATTTGCTAGTTTTTGGGGATATCGATTGTATGTCAAATTTTCTATTTAATAGGTCGACCGACTTGTCCCTCTTTGGCGACGCCCTTGGCAGCCCGTGCAGCATTGATAATGTGGGATGACTGAAGATGGACTAGGAAAGTTCAAGGCTCCTTTCGCATAATATTTTTCTAGCATGTCTGCTAGGTGGCGGCGTCAACTTGCCGCCAACAACGGGCTGCAAGGCCGTCCAAAAGTCGATTTCACTTTTACATCCATGCAGCGTTGTGCACGGATCGGCATCCGACTTCCATGCACTTGCAATTATTGACCCTGAAACTATGACGTCAGCGGTTGAAGGTGATGCGCTTGCAGGCTTATACGATAAGGGCATAAGGTCACCACGACGGTACTTTTTTTCCAGATAAAGGACACACTCATCATGCGAAAAGCTCGATGTCGTTGTGCCATCAGCATGTTTCGTCAAAAGTCATGCAATCCAATTGAGACACGCAGTTACAATGAAAAACACGAAATCAAAGACAAAACAAGCTGTATAACCAAGAGTCCTCTTAATTAAAGCAGCACAAGATGAAAAAAATTAATCAAGTTGATTGACTCAGTACTTCCTACACATAACGATGATATCGTTTTATTTTTTCCCATTACATGAAGCTATAGTCTGAGATCGCCTGCAACCGAATCGTCGCCCGCCCGCCCTCTATAAAAACGTCCAACACAAAAACCCCCGCAAATAGTTTCCTACACCTCTGGAGGAACTAGGATGGCACAGTTTTTATTCTGCGAGCTTCAACTGGACCAAACGTAATGATCAGGAATACCCAGATCGTCTAAAACGAAGTTTGAGATGTTTTTATATACTTAGTTTTTTTTAACACGACTTTTAAAAATCATACGCATTTTCCATCCTCCCCACGGTAATAATACTGAGTCGAATTTTCATTAAAATCAATTTCAGGTTACACAATACAGAACGATCTAAAGCAATACTCGTAAGTATATAGTTTCTTTAATAGGCAAGGCAGTGTTCCGATGGGCTTAAAATAGTGTTATATGCCGCTACGTCCTTCCTCCGCAAGTCAATGGAGAACCTATTATGAAAACAAAAGCTTTTTCAGCTTTACAATCCCCACTCTCCAATTTCACTATAGGAGCATAAAAATATTTATACTTTTCAATGTTCACATTCCATATCTCAGCGTGCCGCTGCAATCACGAAATATTTTCCAATGCAAACCATATGGTAAGTTGTTTCATTACGCAGAAATGGAAAAAAGGTCTAAAACAAAGTACGAATTCACTGCGTATGAACCTGAAACAAATTCCTCAAATAGCATTCTTGTTTAATCTTTGTGTAAGTCACAGCCGGTGGGTATGATTAATAAAATTAACCTTGGAATATTCTGAGAACTATTTAGTATATTCACTAATAAACCTCATTTTATAATGCTCATTTGTAGTCACAGTAATTGTTAAACGATATTCCAGCAACTTACATCATATTTATCAGTTCGGTAAATAGCGACTCTCACATAGCGATTACCAAATATCTTTTGAACAGGTAATACAACCTATAAACAAACATAATAAATTTTGTAGCACTCGCCTACGGCTTGTGCTGCAAACTTCAGTTGCGTGAGTTATTAGTCATTACTGCTCGTTGGACAATATACTATTAACTTTGGGTGGTGTGTTTGTAGAAATTCTTCAAGAACCATATTAATACACAGTCAAATCATGACTAAAGAATGCAATCGTAATTCAGATTCCCTTATCCTTCTCTAATAACTACGAGTATTATCCTCCCTGTCTAGCATAGCTTGATCACGGTAGAGTTCACCTACAGAGAAAAATAAAGGACTATACGAAGGTCGAACCGAAAATTTCTGCAAACTAACATAATCAAGACAGTCATGGATACTAAGGTGGCTGGAAACAAAAGTCCAATTGAAGGGTCCAATGTATGTCCTTTGGAGTAAATTCTTCAGGAGAGAAGAAAAACTGGCTGAAGGAACTGTGAAGGAGTCGAGAAGGCTTTGAATGTGATATACTGTGTGTACAACTATATAAAGTTCATATTAGAGAATTGATTAGTGTCACGTTTTAAAATACTGCGCAATTTGAAAAAAAAAACGTTTGAAGTTGGACTGTTATTGACAGTTTTCTAATCTTTCAATATTACAAAGCAAATAAAATTTAGATTCGAAAAAGTATCTTCCATTTAATGAAATATTTTAAAGGACAGCCCCTTAAATAAACTGCATGTGATGATTTCTTGTATTTTCTCTAATCACTTTATTTTGGTATTGGGCCATAATTGAGGTTAGAGTTGGCACTTTCCGGCAAATAATTTTCGTCACTATCGGTATAATAAGGGCACTAAAGGGATCATTACTTAACTCCTAACTTTCAAATGGCATTATTCATATATACGCTTGTACTGTGTAAGGCTTTCGCGGCCATCGTCCAATGAATTTGCGGTTCTTGGGTTTTTAGGTCGGCGTCGTTTTGCGTTAAGGCTTGACGTTTCGCCACCACGAATAAATGGCATCTTCAGAAGCTATTTCACTTCGGCGACTTCCAAAGTACTTTGGAACCACTCGTGGTGGCGAAACGTCAAGCCTTAACGCAAAACGACGCCGGCCTAAAAACCCAAGAACCACAAAATTCATATACGCTATTTGTTACCATTCAACAAATTCAGCTTCATACCAAAAATGAAAGAGGTTTGGTTCGTTTCATACTGTGCAAGAAAAAGTTAAGTCCAGTTTTCGCACAGTAGAAGCAGACAACCAACATTTAACAATACTATTCTCAATCGCGTGTATAGTATAAGATAGAAGCCTCGTGTCGCACTCAACGGTGCAGAATTCCAAACTATCCAAGGACAAATGGATAACGCAATATCGTTGAAAATTGGACTCAACCGGTTCTTGTATTGGACTATTCAATTTTCTACTTTGTCAGAATAATTTCTCAAATGAACAAACAAATACGCAATGCTTAGTTCATTTGAATACACAAATACGCATTGCTTGGTTCTTGCGACGAAAATAGCTTCACTCTTCCAAAACAAGATTATGATTAATGAGATAAAGAATCGCTGACGAACACCTACGACGATTAAGCACTGTTCACAGTCACAATGAGCGCGTCGCAACCGGTAACGCGGCGGCGGCGGCGGAGCGTTTTGTGATAGATCGCGGGGCCGGGACGCACCACAGACACAGAGCACTCTCCGAGACGCGGACTGTCCGTGAATGCTCCAAGTTGGGGTCCGACGCTACCGCCGACGGCCGACGCCGTCGTGGGTCGTGGGTGCGGCGCCCCTCCAGCAGCGTCGCGTCCGCCGGCTCACCTCACCAGCCAGTGAGCACCGGTGACGTCACCTGGCTCCGGGGGGCTCCGGCACGTTTGACGCGCCGCCTTGCCACGTTCCGGTATGGATTTCAATTTACGTCGGCACAGGCTCCGTCATCACTAGGTGGTTCACATGTTCGCATCCAAGAATCATGTATACAGTGTGCCATTATGTATGGATTATAACATACCTCAGTACATAATAATAGTAATAATAATAATATAGACTTTATTGAAGCATACAGAGATACACTCCAAATGGCGGAGTTCACTACAATACTGCTTTTCCACTCAACTATATAGCACATACTATACTTGAATTTCGTTAACACAATTCCCTGTGGCTTCTGATGGTCCATTCACTTCCAGGAATGTGCACTGGAAGCCACGAAGTCCACAGCCCTCCATTTACCTGTATGTTACTTAATTTTTAAGATAATTCTCGCGCAGCGAATTTTGACGTTCTCATAATAATTGTATGATCTTACTTCCCACACCGATAGGTGAGGGGAGTATTGTGATTGCGAAAATTTTCGATTTTGAGATAATACGCTTTTTGGGCGCCTTATGATGTCTACGTAACGAAAATCCACGTCACTCATTTCCGTCAGTCTGTCTGTTTGTCTGTTGGCGTTTTTCTAGCCTCGTAATCTCAGTAACCGCTGCATGGATTGTGATGAAATTTGGGCAGCGTTATGCTGTGGGGTCGTAGTAGGTTATAATGTTCCTATAATTTTGAAAATCGTTATACGGGGGGCAGAGTAATGAGCAAAAAACAAAAAATTTCAAATATGCCTCAAGCTTCGTTTTTAGGCGTCTTAAGGGTTCCTGATCATTTTCTACTTTTTCTTTGGTGGGGGTGAATTTGGGGTGGTTGGGGGGGTGGGGGGTTGTAAAACTGATAAATTTGTTGTGTTCGTAATGGGCTGTCCACTGATATGTGAATGAAAAACCTAGCGGCATGATACACTTTTTTAGGTCCATCCGAACGTTGCATGCTTATTATAGCGGGACAGAATTTGTGATGTATACATACGAGTATTGGTTAGATCGTTCGATATCGCGTACCGCGAAAATTGTTCATTGATTTTACTGAAATTTTGACGCAGTATTACTACCGCGGCGAGGATGGAAAACGCGTATGTTTTGGAAAAATCAGGTCAGTGGCGGAGCGGCAATAATAAAAAAAACTAAAAATATAAAAACACCTCAAACTTTTTTGGCGTTTTAGGGGTTTCTGATCATTTTCTGCCTGCGATATGGGCTGAACAAGAAAAATGATATTCATCTTGACTTGAGGGTATCTAACCAAGTAATAGAGAGAATATACAGGGTGAGTTTTTAGTACCGGCTCGGTCGATAACTCCACTACTGTAGAAGATAGCGAAAAAAGTTGTAAATAAAAGTTGTAGCCACGGATATGCTCCTTGCTCAGGATATATTTTGATTTATACAGGGTGATCCGTAACTACGTGGTGATGCAAACATGCATTTTTTTAAATGAGACACCCTATATATTATTCCATATTTAAATTCTACTAATAATTTCCGTTCCTCCAGTATAGGGTATTGTTACATTATACAGGGTATTTCAAAAGTTATGACCATTTTTGTATCCAAATCGCTGTCAAATGAACGTACTGTATATCAAAAAGTAATGAATCAAAAAGCATTTTTTTACACGGATGGATAAAAAATATCATGCAGTCTTGAAATCGGCTATAAAAAAAGCCCGCGACGCATATTCGTATACAGGGTGATGCAGAATGCAAAATCTAGATTTTCTCTATTTTTTTAAATGTAACCCCCAATATTTTATTATACCAAAGGATTGTTTTTATTATGCTCTTTCATCTTTGTATAGCATTTGTTATGGCTGCATTCATTAGTTTCTGAGATATTTCGATTTTTCTACAAATTTTAAATATACCTTCTATTTGCTTACTAAAATTTATTTATTTTGAGAAAATGCTATCAAATTTTATTTTTGCCCAACAAACAACTAAAATATAAGGCCATAATAGTACTTGATCAAGTCAAAACACGGAATTAACGAGATATTATAGGTCAAGTGTGCTGAGGAAACAATTTTATAGGCGTCACGCGTAATTATCAAGCAGATCTATCAGGTAGGCTATGAAATATTAAACGACACAGTTCAAATAAAACGATTCTCTAATATTTCAAACGCATTAGTTTTAGAGTGCCTCCGTTCTGGATATTGCTGTTCATAGTTGATATATTCTAGAGGCAAGTAGGCAATTTCTCAAAGATTCTCCTAAATACCCTCAATGGAAAAATTAATTTTTAAAGCTGGTTTTTCACACAGTACAGAATTATTGAGCAGGTTATGAGAACTGTCAATTTTTCAAAGCCTACCTGATAAATCTGCTTGACAATTATGCATCACGCCTACAAAATTGTTTCTTCAGCATACTTGACTTTATTATCTCGTTAATTTAGGGTTTTGGCTTCATCGAATAGTATCATGACCTTATAATTTAGTTGTTCGTAAAATAAAAAACAAACCAGGTAGTACGTTGTCAAAATAAATAAATTTCAGTACACAAATAGAAGCTATATTTTAAATTTATCGAAAAATCGAAATATCTCGGAAAATGATGGATGTAGATACAACAAGTGCTATACAAAGATGAAAGAGCATATTAAGAGCAATTCTTTGGGATAATAAAATATTGGGGGTTGCATTTAAAAAAAAAGAGAAAATCTGGATTTTGCATTCTACATCACCCTGTATACGAATAGGCGTCGCGGGCTTTTTTCATAGCCGATTTTAAGACTAGATGATATTTTTTATCCATCCGTGTAAAAAAATGATTTTTGATTCACCACTTTTTGATTTACAGTACGATCATTTGACAGCGATTTGGATACAGAAATGGTAAAACTTTTGAAATACCCTGTATAATGTAACAATACCCTATATCGAAAAAACGGAAATCATTAGTAGAAATTAAATATGGAATAATATATAGGGTGTCTCATTTGAAAAAATGCATGTTTGCATCACCACGTAGTTACGGATCACCCTGTATAAATTAGAATACTTTCTGAGCAAGGAGCATATCCGTGGCTACAACTTTTATATACAACTTTTTTCGCTATCTTCTACAGTAGTGGAGTTATCGACCGAGCCGGTACTAAAAACTCACCCTGTATAAATACAAATATCTCGGAATAATTATAAACTAATAATGACTGATATGAAGAAATAAAAACAAGGATAGAAATCGCCCGGAATGCCTTCATAAAAATGAAACAGTTTTTCTGTAACAAGTCTCTGAGCAAGGAACTCAAGATTCGTATGCTGAGACGCTGTGTTCTCTATCATGTTATATGGTATAGAGGCAGCCACATTAACAGAAACCATGATGAAACGAATAGAAGCTTTTGAAATGTGGCTTTATAGGCGAATATTGGGAATATCGTGCATAGATCATGTTACCAACAAGGAAGTTTTAAGGCAGCTCTCCAAGACGAAAGAACTGGTCACAGAAATTGAAATAAGAAAATTACAATACCTGGGCCATATAATGAAAGGTGAAAGATATCAAATTCTCCATGTCATTATGCAAGGAAAAATCGATGGCAAACGCAATGTAGGCAGAAGACGCACCTCGTGGCTTCGTAACTTGAGGGAGTGGTATAACTGCTCCACAACACAATTATTCAGAGCCGCAGTTAATAAAGTGAAAATTGTCATGATGGTCGCCAACCTTCGTAAGAAGATAGCACCCTAAGAAGAAGAAGATCATTTTCTACGTTTTTTGGGTGAGGGTGAATTTGGGGTGGTTGGAGGGTGGAGGGTTCTAAAATTGAAAAATTTGTTGTACTCATAATGGGTTGTCCATTGACCTATAGAAGAAATACCTAGCAGCATATTAAACTTTTTTAGATCCATCCGAACATTGGCTTGCCTATTACAGAAACCAATTTTGTGATCTGTAGATACGAGTTTTGCTTTATTTCGTTCTATGTATATTGATTGAACTGATTTTCATAAAATTTTGGCACAGAATTTATTACAGCGGCGAGAATGGAAAATGGCGCTGTTTTTGAAAAGCCGTGTCAGTGGCGGCGCAGCAATAATCAAAAAACCAAAAATATAAAATCAGCTCAAACTTCATTTTTAGAAGGGTTGGGGGCCCTTGATCGTTTCGCATCGTCCAGTTGAAGCATGCAGAAAAAAACTGTGGCGTCCTAGTTCCTAAGGAGGGAGACGTAGGGAGACGCAAGAAACTATTTACGAGGCTTTTTGTGTTGGATGTTGTTTTTGCGGGCGGGTGGGCAATGATCATTAGTTGCAAGGGGTTTCAGAGTATAGCTTCATGCAATTGGAAATAATAAAATGAAATCATTATTATGTGTGGGAAGTCAATCAACTTGACCTCATTTATTGATAATATAAAAGTTGTTTAAGATTGTATGTTTCACAGTACGGCAGTATTCAGTTATTTTCGTTTCAAAAAACACATAGGCAACGAAAGACAATTGATTTTTTTAAACAGCATTGTACAATTTCATTTGGCTCATTTGATAGATAGTATTTTTCGCTTTTCAATGCAATAACATGTGGATACCCAAGTACAAGTAATTGTTTAAAAAAAATGTGCCTCTACTTTTCTTGTTAAGTCTTGAAATCAAAACGAAATTAGAAACTTAATAATTATTTTTAAGCTTTTCTATGATAGGTTAGCCTACTGATTTGCAGTTAATGGTAAACATTTTGAACACCTATTGTGATGAAAACCGTTTCATTGCTAATTTGTTTTATCTTCAAGGGCTTATAAGGAACATACAGGCTCATTTGTTTTATTTCGATGTAGTACTAGGTTAATGTTATTGATGTAATAAATATTATTTGTTACGTTATTGAGATGAGAAAAAAATCTCTATAAAATAAGCCTAGTGGAGGGATACATTACTATTAATTTTTTTCATTATTTGTTTGTTTTATGATACAAACAAACAAACAAACAAAAAACACTTTTCATTACAATAACTGTTCAAACTATTGCCCTTTATTGGCCAAACAATGATATAGGCGATGTTCAAATTCCTGACGGCAATTGCAGTTGTTGTGGGATATCATGGTAGCTTCCAATGATGCGTTGAAGAAGGTCATCCAAACTTTCAGCTTGGGGACCAAGCACAATATATTTTAAATGACCCCTTAAGAAAAGCCATTAGTGGCGTCAAATCAGAAGGTCTACCAGGCCATTATATAGGCCCTCTTCGCCTTATCCATTTTTCTGAAAATGTGTCATCAAGCTATTGCCAAACCGAAAGAACATTGTGAGGAGGAGAGCCGTTACTGGAAATAGATTTCAGCCTCAACAAGTATAGGATTTCCATCGTCTTCGATTTAGTTTTCAATGGTTTCAGTGATAAGCGGATTGATGGTATTTTCCAACATATCCAAATAAATGTCTCCATATTAATTTCCATTGATAAACACTGGCCCAATCACCTTGTTACCTTGTTTCCGAATATTCCTGTCACTACATTAACTTTTTGGGGGTACTGGGTATACCCTTCTAAAGAAACATGAGAATTTTAATTGCTCCAAGACCTGAAGTTATCTTTCTTCAGTTAGACAAAGATGTGCATTCAACAGTCAAGCAGATATTCTTTACATGCATAGTGTTATCATTAATCGCTGCAGACATTTGTTCACAAAACTCAACTCGCCGGTCGAAATCATCTTCGGTTAATTCTTGCACTATTTTCACTTTGAATGGATGAAATTTATGGACTTTATTAATTGTGTGTATAGAGCCTAGTAAAATATCAGTCGCTTCCACGATTTTGCGTAACGGGACCTCAGTATTAGGATGACGCAAAATTTCAACTTGAGCAGCTTCATCCAAAACTCTTCTTGCAACAGATCCAGTTAGGGCAAATTTATTAACAAGGTCCAAAACACAAATATATGCGAAGCTATATTCCCCAGTGTTAAACGTCACATTGGTTTTGGGCGCCATGGCCTAGGTTTATTTCCACTGATTTTGCAACTATCCGACAGGAATTTGAACATCGCCTATTTCGCTATTTGGCCAATAACGGGCAACATTTTGACCACTTATTGTAATGAAAAGTATTTTCGTGTGTTTTGTTTTCGATCCGATCAAATCAAGATAAAAATGAGGTTTTTCTAATTTTTTGAAAAACGAATCTACCAATTTTAAAAAATCAACAGTCAAAATAAAAGACTTCGATATACCTTTGAAACAAGCTATTACTCGATAGCCCTTGTCACACAGAAGCTTTAAAGGGATGGCCCTCGGGGACAGGCAGTACAAGGGGGGAAGTAGTTTTTGATTGAACGTTGTTCCCCTTGACAAATCTTTCTTCTTTTAATCCGTGGTTTTCGATAAGTCAGTGGTGGGAAGTTTTCAAATGAATACCCTCGCTATATGTTAATCATCTGACAGACTGGCTTCTTCAACGTTGGCAACAGTGCCTGTTTTGTGCGGATGCCGCGTGCTTGCTGTATGGTACACGTGATTAGGAAAATGAATACCTTGTTATTGCGAATTACTGCTTGAAAGGTGCATTATTACGGAGTTCCTATCGTAAGCTAATATTGTTCTGGATAATATACCTGTTGTCGGCGTAAGGGTACGTAACCATCAAGAGAAATATCAAGGCATATCATGTTACCTACACGGAGAAAATAACTGTTGCGTTTCCAATTAATTGTTAGTATTTGGATGTTTTTCCATCGCTTTAAATATATTTACAGTTGTTCAAATCCATGTCATTGAAAGAATTCAATCCTTATATTCGAAGTAATCACAGGTAGGTAGCCAATAAATTCAAAATAATTTTATATTCGTTCTAACCATATGGATAATCGTTCTAATACCAGTATTGACATATAATGCAATTAAAACATCCTTTTGTTTTCGAAATTTACCCTATGTTTCATTTAAGCAAAGCATACAATCTATTCAATGTACAAAAATTGTTGCTGCAACAGCAGTTCGTGATAATTCATCTGATAAAAATTAATTTTGTCTCAATGGCCCTTGTCGTTCGCTGAACTATAATCAGTATTCGGCGGGACTCCCGATTCCCGATTCAATGAAGGTAAGAATACAGAACAGGGGGATTATCTTAGTGTTACTATCGCCGCGAACCCGCCAACATGGACGGTTGTTCCGTTGTGTTGTTTCGGTGTTAGCCGTGTTGTGTCATCTCGTGGTTTTGCGTATTGCATCAGCAATTGTGTGATTTAAATGTATCCAGTTATACAGGGTGTCCCACGGCGATTAAAACAAGCAATATATCGGAACTGGGCAGTAGCAACGAATTACAATTTTGGGGATGTATGTAAATTAGAGCAAATATAGTATCTTTCCTTGTTACTGCGTCACCCAATGGGACACCCTGTATATTTGTGACTTTTTGTGTTCCTCCCGATAAAAAAATTCCAACAAACTAGCACACTTGGGGTCTGAACTGATTAATTCAAGAGCTACAGATACTTAAAGGACTGTACCACTACCATTATGAAACACTACCAAAGTAATTTAACTGTAGGGGTACATGTTATAATCCAGGCACATATCCAGGATTTGGTTTTGGGGGGTCGAGATTATGAGGTGTCACTTGGTTGATCTTTCGGGGGGGGGTCCAGATTAGAGTTGCCACCTTAAATCCTTAAATTTGCGGGGGGGGGGGCAAATTTGTGGATGTCATTTTTTAGACGGCATTTTATAACGTTTCGGGGGGGGTCCGGACCCCCTGGACCTCCCCTAAATACGTGCCTGTTATAATCATTGGTAGTGGTACCATACTTTAAGTACCTGTAGCTCTTAAATTAATCACTTTAGACCCCAAGTGTGCTAGTTTGTTGGAATTGTTTTATCGGGAGGAATACAAAAGGTCACAAATATATAGAATGTCCCATTAAAAATTTGACGTCACGTGACCAAAAACAAACACCTCATTGGGTAACACAATAATAAGAAAAGAAGAAAAAGAAATAAAATATTTGCTCTAATTTACACCCCCAAAATTGTAATTCGCTACTACTACCCAGTTCCGATATATTGCTTGTCTTAATCGCCGTGGGACACCCTGTATATTAAATGGAGGACCTACTGAGAAATTGGGACTTAGAAAAGCTAACACCCACATTTGAATATAGGTATTTAGATTGGTCAGATATTTCAGCTAGTAATGCAACAACTGGTGCAGGCTTATGTCTAATTCTTATACCATGCTCCTTATAACTTCACACAAAATCACACCATTAAACATCCAAACGAATCAATCAGCTGTCCTCGCAATAAAATCTGTTGGTCCAAGGAAAAGAAAGTAGTTTAGAATCAATTACCAAACACAGATTCGATTCAACGACAGGCTGCGATTGAATTACTCATTGGAATCCAATGACATCTTGTAGTTGAATCGACAATACGATATAATTCGTTACCAATTATACACTTCCCATTGGATAAAACATCGCTGTATTCGAGGAATGCTGAGTGTAACGTCCCATTGAATCCAAGCGTAAGTCTTTGACAGAACGACAGATTTTTCTGTGTGTAATTGCCTTGTTGGAAAGAGCCTTTGGTCTTTTGGTGGCGTTAGGCGGAGTTTGGCTTCTGCCAGAACCTCTTAGCTTAAATAGAAAATGGCGTTCGACTGTTAAGGCTTAAATGTACATCCCGACATGTCACACGTATTTCAAAATAAGGTTTTATATACCATTCTCTTCATTATGTAAGCGCTACCATTTTCCATATTATTCTATTTGGCAAGAGTTGGGCGGCAGGAGAGCTGAACTGCAGGATCATTTTGAAAACAACCTAAACACGGAAAACCTGCTCGGAGAAATGATCAGGAACAGACACAAATGGACCAGAGTAAAATTTTTCGTGAGCCGAGTCACGAGACGAAGACAAGTTGAGGTAGGTGGCGTCCAGCTAATAAGACGAAGAATCTGGAAACATAGGTTACTGTACTTCTAGTCCCAGCAACGAAAGTGGAGAGAAGATACGGATAGGAGGTGAAGACAGCCCGTTGCCTTGCAGATGTGTCAACCCTTTGACAGTTCTGAGGTAACGAGAGGCGGAGGAGAAAGAGGATGTTAGGGGAGAGGGAACGGGTTTTAGCCGGTCGGGCCGTGGTGGCATGTCGGATGGACGCGGTTGCGTCCGTTGGACATGTGATCAGAGGACTCAAGTTGGTTCAACGTCGGGCGGGCAGACTCTCTCACACTTCTGTATATACGAGTGCTTCTGTCCTTGCGATCAAGCCGATTTCTTAAACCCTCTATAATAAAAAAACATTTTTCTCTCTAATTTTTCTGCGTCTTGTTATAGTATATTTCCTTTCCAGCTACGGTACATGCCAGATATATTCTTCTACGCAATTAGATATCCTAATTACATCTATGTAGTGGAACATATAAAATACAACAACCTCGTAAAAATGTTGAGGTGCAGTCGTGTAAATTAGCGCTTGACAATAAAAATACTATGCGAGCAACAAAATAGCAACATCAACATCAACAGTAGGTATCAGTGGAGAATAGATGAAAATGTCATTTGGAGGTCGGCTTCACAGCGTATTGGCCTCGTGCCACTTCGCGTTGTTCCCATCGCAAAATATCGTTAAATTAGAGATGTTGGAATGGTATGCAGCCGGTATTCAGTAACTTAAACGACTACTTAAATGGCTTCAACGACTGTGCTCTGTACCAGATTTTTTCAAAGGTCGGACTTTTATTTCCTGTGCCTACAAAAAAACAGCAGGGCTATATCTAGTGTGCGGTTAAACTGCAGCTAAGGAGCCGAGCAAACTAATTTTGCAACCACAGTCCTGTCAACATTATACTATAGTATTATATATATTTCGATTTACATTATTTCGAGTTTATAGGACTTCCACTGTAGCTTCTGCTCACGTATTCAGCTTTGAGACAAACCTTGATTATCTACACTAGATTAACAAGCTGACATGGAGCAGGATGGGCCGATAAACATGTTCAAGGATACGATTAGCATAAACCCGCGCAAAATTAGCGACAATTTGAACACTTAAGATACTGATCTGACACTTGAATCACGTCAACTAATTATCATTATAGTCAATGGTATACTAGTATATAGACCATAAATACATTACACTTGCTATTAGATTACTACTACAAGTATATCAACTTCGGTTTTTAGGTAAAGAGGCAACCAGATGTGATGGTGTTTATCGACGGAGCGACATTTCACCTTTAGTTCTTGAATAACAGGGCCGCAATTGGGACTGCAAAAAGTGTTCGACATGCAATATATTGGTTGTCATAATACTTTCATACATGAACTCGCTACAACTGTATCCAGGGTGTTTCCTAAGTTGTAACTTTTCTTCAAAGGACATATAGTACTCGCCAAAAGGAGTGATTTTCCCAGTAATATAAAACCGAAATGTTTAGGGATATCAAGATATTGACCGATAATGAAATACTCATTGCTCTAATTCCGTCTCTGTGTGGTTAGATGAATACAGGGGCACACGAAAAAACCCGTTTATAATGAAGCGGAGCATAGATGTGACGCGCAACATCAGACTTTAACAACTTAATGTTTATTTTTCAAGTGACCGCGACTATAGATTATGGTTTCGGTCAATGATTGAAACTATAATTTTTCTTCACTACTACGGTTCGGTTTATTTTAATCTAAACCATCTTCAGGTGTCTATAAATGAAATAGGAAATGTTCTGTACATAATAAAAATAAGGATAAAATACAAAAAACAACAAAAAAAAACAGTTACATAAAAGAATTATAAATTGTATGTGTAAAGTAAAAATATAACTAATTATAAATGTACATATAGAACTTTTAAACATAAACGAGTGATTTTATTTTCGTTTATTGAAAATGAATATAAATGAATTAAATTTACTAGACTTGGAAAATAATACTAACAAACCTACTTACGTTAATTTCAGATGTCGGTTGCATTTCTGTAAAATTTTTTGTTTGTGAAGCAGCCTCTACGGGTTGAGAGAGCTGAATAACGCCGTACATGTCTAGGTAGGTATTAAATCTATTCGTAATATTAATGACAGCAGGTTTTGATGTATGGCTTGGCTCCGTCAATTCTAGCACGTTTTTTGAGATGAATGGGTTCTTGAAAACAATTGCTTACTCTTCAATAAAGTAATGTATACCGTCTAATGTTTTTATGCTTGCTGTTCATGACTTAGTGACAACAAAACCATTGTTATGAGGATCATCACCAAACATTGATTTAATCAATGTAGACATACATTATAGGTAATGCAAAAGTACGGTAATTTCTTCCTGTATTGCGTAAATAGTTAACTGGTGTTTCTTTTATTGTTTCGCTGTACTGGATCACAGAATGTTAAAAAAATTGACGCCAACGATTCATCGACTCTAATATGAGCCGGGTGCTTCCTCACACTTCGCCACTCCTCCTATCTTTTTTATTTGAAGAGATAGAAAAAAAGTGTTTTATATAAACACTTCATAGCTTTCTCTTGTCATTGATACTGATACGAACAAAACGAAAGAAAAATTGTAAAAAATCGTGTTTTTCATATAATAGTGCTTTTTTTAAATGAGACAACCTGTATATTATATGACGGAAAGCAATACATTTTTCTCTTGTTTTCAAAAATATAGGGTTCGTCACCTTATTTTGAAAGGTTTTTAAAATACTCAACTTCAAAGTTTCTAAAATGTGGAAGCAAACCCCAATCCACCATAGCTACGGCGACCGAAAAACAATTGAATGTGGTAACGTTTGTGCCATTCTGACGAGGTAAAATGCATCGCTTTGTTTACCAGTGCAAATAACTTACGGTTTTATTGTAAAAAATGTCGCTAAATTATTATAATGAAAATAAAACTTGAAGTTGTTTTCTTTTTATCTGAACGTGCTTCTTGATGGCACAGGTTCGCCAAATAATGCCCTGTGCTCTCTTCTTGTTTGAGATGTATTGTTATTATTTTCATAAACTAATCGTATAATTAGCTTTTGATTTTCATTATTATAATTTTACGACATTTTTTACAATAAAACTGGAAGTTATTTGCACCTGTAAACAAAACCATGCTTTTTAATTTGGCAAAATGTCAGACTGACACAATAAATTACTGCATTCAATTGTTTTTCAGCCGCCATCGCTATAGTGGATTGAGGTTTACTTCCACATTTTAGAAACTTTGAAGCTAAATAAGGTGAATGAGCTCTATGTTTTTTAAAACAAGAGTAACATATTTCATTCCGTGATATAGTATAGGTACAGGGTGTCACATTTAAAAAAAATAAACTTTATACGAAAAAAAAACGATTTTTTATTATTTTTTCGTCTTTTTTCTTGTCAAATTCTGAATGTCAAGAAAAAACTATAAAACTTTTATATAAAAACGTTTTTCTGTCTCTTCTTATAAAAAAGACAAGAGGGTGGCGAAGTATGAGGAAACACCCAGTACAAATAATTTTTTTCTGTACGCCAATATAAAAGTATCCAAATATGAAAACGCTTTTGAAACAATGATCTACTAAAAATAATATTTACTCCCTGGCCACATAATGGAGTGTAGTGAATACCGGCTTCAGAACGGTCAACATCTCTACATGAGACGTCCAGGCCGCAGCGCCGCGTCATACCGCGGTCTGGGTTCAAGGCCTTGCCGCCACTGCCAGGGTACAAGAGGAGCATTCTTGCTCTCTCACTCGCTCACTAGTCCATGGACAAAGGTCTCTTCTTCGCGCCGGATGTCTCGCGCCGGGGTCATCTTTGTGTGCGCATGGTATACAGTCGATTTGTTGACTGTTTCTGATTAAAACAAATTCATTCGACCCAGTTTTTATTCAGAAATGTGGTAGTAATAGCTACAGCTTGATATCCGAACATGAGTATATCAATAACGCACTAGGGGAGCTAAGGGTTGGTTGACTATGCTGACCTGCCGCTTGCACTGAAGACTATTCCATAAGCAGTTTTTCATTTGCATAACAGAAAGTCCAGCTCATGGTGCTGCTTTAATTTCCTCCTAGTTTAGTATTATCAAAATCCGCGAAATGCACCTACCAAGTTATCCTGAAGAACTGACTTTTTTTTATTACTCTAACCCTAACCGCCAGAGATACCTATACAGTATTCCCCACAATATCTCCCTCACAGAATCAACGGTATGGTCGGTATGTGACAAACATGTATTCAAAACTTACCATTTCCAGAGAAATCCATTGGTAGGATTATAACGCCATCTCGATAGTGGAGCAATATACGTAGAACAAGTGAAGTCAATTTAATTTATTTAGGTCTTTCTTACCCAGGTCATTATGAAAACAAGTTTTTCAGTTTTACAACCTCCAACCTCCAACCAGCCCCATTTCACCCCCACCCAAGAAAAACTAGTAAACTGAATCAGGAAATGAGGTTTGAGGAATATTTGAATTCATTTTATTTTTTGCCAAAACGATCAGGAATTCCTAAAACTCGCATGTTAACATCAGAAAATCCCCTGGGTTTCTGTAATAAGTACGGCAATGTTCGGATGGGCCTAAAAAAGTATGTTAATGCGCTAGGTTTTTCATTCACAGGAAATGGATAGCCTGTTATAAATCCCTACCATAGATTTTTCGGTTTTACTACCCCCACCCCTCAACCACCCCAAATATCACCCCAACCCAAAAAAGTAGAAAATGATCTGGAAGCCCTTAAACGTCCGAAAACGAACTTTGAGGCTTGTTTAATGTTTTTTTGTTTTTTGCTAATTACTTCGTCGCCCATGCACCGATTTTGAAAATTATAGCAGCATTACCTGCTACCACGCCAAATTTCATCATAATCTGTGCAGAGGTTACTGATATTACGAGGCTAGAAAGACGCCGACAGACAGACAGACAGATCGACAGACAGACAGAACGACGGAAATGAATGACGTGGATTTTCGTTATCTGGACATCATAAAACGCCCAAAAAGTGTATTGTCTCAAAATCGAAAATATTCGCTATCACAATACTCCCCTCACCTGTCGACGTGGGAAGTAAAACATAGTTTTCTAAAAGAGTAATATATTTTTCTTCTCTTCTTTGAGACGGATGTGGCGCGTCGGTGTCATCTTTTTGTGGGAATGGTATATTTGTTGAATGTTACTGATTAAAGCATATTTATTCGACCCAGTTTTTATTGTGCTGCAGCTTGATATCTGTACAGGAATATAGGAATAACTCGGTAGGGTGTTAAGGGTTGGTTGACTATGCTGCCCTTACCCCATCGAGTGTTTCAAAGGGTCTGGTAGTCAGAGTTTGGAAAAAATGATTTTTTTGTTACTTTATTAAATATCTTTGAGCCAATTTTTTTGTAGTTTGGCAATGTTGTCCATTGCAACAAAAAATAATGTAATCTACCTCAGTTAAGTTACACAGCAAATACCAAAATACTTTTGTACAGGTGAATAACTCGTCAATAGTTTGCAATATCATGTACTTGTAATATAAATTGCAAGGGTCGTAGATAAAGTGTAGTATTCAACCTAAACAAAGAATGTGATCACGCACGAGAGATCAGATGTCGCACTCAAAAGGCCAGAATCGTTTTTAACCGCCTTAGAAAAGTTCTCTGTAACTTGCACTCGAATATTGGTCTAAGGATACAGGTCCTAAGGTGCTACGTATTCTCAACGCACCTATATGGAGTGGAAGCCTGGACCTTGACAGACGTAACCTCTAAACGTTGGAAGGCCTTTGAGATGTGGTGCTATCGCCGCATGCACGCTATCTCATATACAGGGTGTCCCACGACGATTAAGACAAGCAATATACAGGAACGGGGCGAATTATAATTTTGGGGATGTAAATTAGAGCAGATATAGTCTCTTTTCTTATTATTGTATCACCCAGTGAGATATTTGTTTTTGGTCACGTGACGTCCGATTCAAAATCTTTAATGGGACACCCTGTATATTTGTGCCCTTTGTGTTCCTCCCTATAAAACAATTCCAACAAACTAGCACACTTGGGGTCTAAGGTGACCATTTCAGGAGGTACAGGTAGTTAAAGGATTGTACCACTAGCATTGATTATAACAGTAACCGCTACAGTTAAATTATTTGCTAGTGTTTCATCATGGGGGTGGTACCATCCTTTAAGTACCTGTAGCTCTTGAATTAATCACTTTAGATCCCAAGTGTGCTAGTTTGTTGGAATTGTTTTATCGGGAGGAACACAAAAAGGCACAAATATATAGGGTGTCCCATTAATAATTTTGAATCGGACAATGACAAGAAAAGATACAATATTTTCTTTAATTTACACCCCCAAAATTATAATTCTCTACTACTGCCCAGTTCCGATATATTGCTTGTCTTAATCGTCGTGGGACACCCTGTATGTATTTGCCATGTCACAAACAATACCGTGATCCAACGAATTTAAAAGGAATTTAGAAATTATACCGTTTTTATTTTCATGCTTATATCCATATGTGAGTTTAAATTAAATAGAAATTATACATAGTGTGAAAGTTGGCGTATCTTCGGCATGCGATGCGTAAAGAGAAATACCAACTTATCCAATAGTTGGATCAAACATTGATTCTGCATCATCAGGGCAAAACATATGAGTATTTAGTAGAAATATCTCAAACTTTATCGGAAGCTTTGAATGACAGAGAACAGGTAGATGTCATTTACACAGACTGAAATCTGAACCGAAAGATCTGAATTCCACTATTCAGTTTCTTCAAAAACTGTGTTTTCTTCCGTTGAAAATTAAGCTGAAGGTCTAAATTAGGTGACAATATGTGTCGAACTAAAACTATTCCCTCGGGTCATTGTTGAAAATAGGTTTTACCAATGAAGATAAACGTGATATGTTTTATGCTCTTAAGCGGCCCACAGACGTTCCAGAAATCCTCAGAGGAAAAACTGCACAGTCCTGGCCTGAAGGTCCTGGAACTTTGGCCTGAATACACTCTCCTTCACAGACGCTCAGGAAACCTTTCAGTTCAGTTCAGTTCTAACAAGCATGGCATCATTCGGCCAGCGCAGGCGATCGAATGGTTTTTCAATTCCACATCCGACGGTCTGTACAGTAATCCTTGAGGCCAGGACTGTGCAGTTTTTCCTATGAGGATTTCTGGAGCGTCTGTGGGCTGCTTTAGACAGACCATGATATTTACGTTTACAGAAAAAAGGTCAGTCAACTTAATAATAACTTAGACGTTTAAAATATAGTTTTGTGATATGTTATATTTATACAGGAGTAGTATATCGAGTAGTATATCAAGCGGGGTACTGATGCACTGTTGGTAACCTCCCTACCATCCACATCTGAAGAAGTGAGGCTTGGTCGATCAGAGGGTCAGACCAGACCTTGTGGACGCCGTACCATGCACAGCCGAAGAAGAAGGGGTCAAAATTCAAGGTCACCCCGAAGAGTGCAAAATAACTGACGTCAGGCTGAGGAAGAAGGGTCAAAGTTCAAGGTCACCCCGAAGAATGCAAAAGAAGTGACGTCACGCTGAAGAGATCTGACGAGACAAGCCTAGCCTAGCCTCGCCATTACTCTACCCTAAAGACAGTACAACAGCACCCTGGATACAAGACATGTACATATGACTCTGTAATAGTTTCGGAAAAGCGAAACCCGTGACCTTGAACTTTGACCCCTTCTTCTTCGGCTGTGCATGGTACCGCGCCCACAAGATCTGGTCTGACCCTCTGGTCATTGTCGTCGATCAAGCCTCACTTCTTCAGATGTGGATAGTAGGGGGGTTACCAACCGTGCAGTACCCCGCTTGATATACTACTTACAGGGTGTTTATTTGAAAACTTCCAACCCCGGATTTCTCGAAAACCGCCGATTGAAAGAAAAATCGTCAAGTCATGACAAAGTATTTGTCAAGGGGGACAACTTTCTAATCAAAAACTACTTCACCCCCTTGGACTCTCTGCCCCCATGATCATTCACTTAAAAATTTTAAATGACAAGGGGTGTCGAGTAATACCTGGTTTTAAAGGTGCGCCGAAATACTTTATTTTGACGTTTGATTTTTTAAAATCGGTTTATTCGTTTCCGAGAGAATTGGAATCTTCATGTATCTTAACTTGTTCAAATAGAATACAAAAATACATGAAAATATCACTTTTTGTTGCAATTAGTGTTCAAATGTTGCCCGTTATTAGCCAAACAATTTCAAACTCCTGACAGGCAGTTGCAAAAACATATATCATGATAGATTTTGATAGTGTGTTGACAAAGACCATCCAACTGCCCATCAGGAATTTGAAAGCTGGCTATATCATTGTTTGGCCAATAACGGGCAACATTTGAATACTGATTGCAATAAAAAGTGATATTTTCGTATGTTTTTGTATTCTATTTTTTTGCTTTTTGAATCTTGACCGTCGGTTCCAAATATTTAGTAAAACAATCTTGGGATACGGTCACTTATTATATTACCAAAATATAAAATTTTACGACGTTTCGACGCTTCTATTAGGCGTCATCTTCAGGTATTAAAACTAAAATAAAATATCAGAATAGTCAAACATCTACAATTAAATTTTTTTTTTATAAAAATATCGAGGGATGAAGGTAAATATTGATAAGATGGAAGAAAATATAGGCTATGTTCCATTTATTAAATTTGTATATATGCATGAAAGATTGCTTGTATCTGTCCTGAAATTCATGCTGTTAGAACTTTTTTTTATATGTATCATCTCTAAGATGTTTCTTTTAAGACGTCAAAAACAGACCTGACAATCTCAAAAAGGTAAGGAATATCCTGTCCCAAAACAATTACCCCCAGCAGTTCACAAACACTACTATCAAGAAGAGAGTTCATCAACTTTATAACCGCCAGCAACGTTCAAATAATGATAATGATAGAAAGAAATATTTTTCAATGCCTTATACACTTGGACTCTCCGAAAACATTAAAAAAATTTTCAATAAGTTTAACGTAAATGTTGCCCATACTGCCACGACAACAACCCGTGCAGTATTTTCAAACCTGAAACCTGCATTAGAAAAGGACATGCATAGCAATTTGGTTTATGAAATACCTTGTAAAGATTGCCCCAACTTATACATAGGACAAACTAAACAATATTTAAATAAACGCATATATAAACACAAGTATGATATTAAAAATAAAAGCCTGAATTCTACCGCCCTCAGCAAACATGCTATAGAAAATAAACATACCATCGATTTTAACAACGTTAGAACTTTATGCAAAGAGAAAGATTGGTATAAAAGAAACATCTTAGAGATGATACATATAAAAAAAAGTTCTAACAGCATGAATTTCAGGACAGATACAAGCAATCTTTCATGCATATATACAAATTTAATAAATGGAACATAGCCTATATTTTCTTCCATCTTATCAATATTTACCTTTATCCCTCGATATTTTTATAAAAAAAAAAAATTAATTGTAAATGTTAGTCATTTTGTATCTGTTTGACAATTCTGATATTTTATTTTAGTTTTAATACCTGAAGATGACGCCTAATAGAAGCGTCGAAACGTCGTAAAATTTTATATTTTGGTAATATAATAAGTGACCGTATCCCAAGATTGTTTTACTAAATATTTGTATTCTGTTTGAACAACTTGAGATACATAAAGCTTCTAATTTTCCCGAAAACGAATCGACCGATTTAAAAAATCAAACGTCAAATAAAACACTTCGACATACCTTTGGAACAAACTATTACTCGATAGCCCTTGTCATTTGAAATTATTAAGGGGATGATCCTGGGGGGCAGAGGGTTCAAGGAGCTGAAGTAGTTTTTGGTCAAAGAGTTGTCCTCCTTGAAAAATATTGTGTCTCGGCGAGAGTAAAATTCGAGTCAAGCGGTGTAGTCGCACAATAATATAACTATTTCCAAGACCGAATGAACAAATTATACATACATATGAATCCAGCTATAATATACGTTACACATAGAATATATCTCTGTACTCGATATTTGTATACAACTTCAAGTATGTTATTCAAATAATTTGAGAGATCATCTTAAAATGTTATTTTATAGATTATTTTCAATGACATCGCCAGTCAAATCAGTGTAACTTGCTCGGTATCTACCAACATCATTTATATTTTGTAGTAAATAACCATTTCAATGATACTATAATAACACTCACCTTTCAATTCTGATTTTGTTTTCTTCATTCTCTGCCACAAATTGGTTGAAAAAATTGTCTAGGTCGATGATACTGCTAGTATTGTTCCTCTCATACTTTAACTCCAGCTTAGCCATGAACTTTAATTTATCAGAAAATCTTTCCCTCTTACTTATCTTGTCCTTCTTGCTATTCACATGACTAGTGAATGAGTCACTCATTGATTCTATGGACTTTTTCTTGGCTATTCTTATGCTAGAGCGCATAGGCATTTTAGAGCCAGAACATTTGTTGATTTTTGAACACTGTGCCTCTCTTAGCTTCGTAGATTGTTTCTGATCATTTGTTACACATTGGGCATTGCTATTCTTGGATTTGCAAGATCTTTTTACGTCATCCTTAGCTGATTTCGAAGTATTTGGTTTAGTGGCATGGCTTTCTGATATACAAATATCTTTGTCAAAATTTTCCTTATTCGTTTTGCACGTTTCAGGTTTGGTCGTTTTTGGGAGTGTTGTTGTACATACACGTTTGTCTTTATTCTCATTATTTTTGCTACCGTTGCATTTTTGCGGTATTGTCGTAAGAATATCATCTGATTTTACCTTTTTTTTAATATTTCCTGTCTTAGCTCCGTTTGTTTTGCTATTTGGTGTTGATATAGCACTTGGATTGAAGCCACTATTATCTTTATTTACCTTGATCTGACCGTTTCTAGACCTCTTTAGGGGAATCATTACAATCTGATCTTTATCTTCGGATTGCGTGGGCACTTTCTTCTCGTTTGAAATTTCTTTAACCGTGAGGCTTATGCCTTGGAGTAGATTCAATCGATTCTCAATGTACTGTTGATCACTATTCTGTAAGCTACGAGCATCGTTCTTACGCGGGAGATTCAGGTTAGGCACAGCATTCGGTTTCAGCTTCTTCCTCAAGGGCAAACCAAGCAATTCGTGTTGCAAATCTCTTTGATAACAGTCCGGGGTGAAATGATCACTGCAAATCCTAGCGTAGGGAGGCAGCATCTTATCACCGCACACTTCAGACCACTTCGCGGCAATTCCCGCCACCGATGGCAACATGTGGTAGATAACCTTGACGTTGCCTTTCGTTTTACCGTAATAATTAGTGCACGAAGTCACATAACATTGAGGCATCTTCACGTAACAAAAACACCGAACGGGTCCATGTAAACACGATAGACGCGGACCGATCCAAGCAAACACTAAACAATAATAAGGGTTCGCACGTAGCGTTCGGTGTCGAAGCGTCATCCGCGCTCAAAGGAAACTGGCCGTTATGGTTAGACAGAATAGAGGACAGATGTGCCTAATTCTTGCGGAACGAAGGGCAGATGCGGTGAGATCCCTCTTGCAATTCGACCCCCCTGCCATGGTGTGCCGTGATGACGTAGGAGAGCGGTAAAGTTGGATGCACTATGCACGTAGGCCGATGGATAGCGCGAAAGAATAAAGGAGCGCATTGGCGTTCTTGGAAACTCGCAGGTAGCTCGATTTGGGGGCGCTATATTATATGAAATGACGTTTTTCTTGAATACGGTGCTATGTAATAGGTAGAAAGGTAGGCGTGTTTTGCAGATTAATACCTGTAACCCTAAATATCTTCTTGTGTCGTTAAGACAGCAAGTAGTTTAGCAAAAATAAAACATTAAGGGTGTAGAGTATAGCGCGCGAAATTGAGAATCCAAGAAAAGACGTATTCTCATGTTAGCGAGGAGGCGTGGCCGCCTCTTTCCTTTCTCCAGTGTGGGTGTCTAAAATGAGGTGAGATAAGTCCAAAAATCCAAAGGTAAGGTCAAAAGGTCCAAAGGTAAGGTCTAAAGGTCACCATAAAAATGAATTTCGCATTTCCAAGCTCCTGACGTTACCTTTAAACTTACAGTAATGATTCAAAAAGCAGATTGAAGAAGAAAGCTTGCGCTTGTGCAACTATTTAGCCTTTTTTCGATATCGTGTTTGGTTGTTAAATTACAGGCATTTATAGAATGTATGATTTTGCACTGCTGTTTTTTTGCACATTAAAAACTTTTTTGAGAAAATCGAAAATAGTTGTCATTCATTAAGGTCTATCGCTTTCTGAAATATTAGAAATATAGTTTGAAAATAAAGTGAGTTGTGCGGGAAATTGTTGAGTCCGTGTTTTACATGGCAAATACATACGTATAAAGGTGTCTACCCAGGCCCAGCGTTGTGCTTGCTATTAAAATTTTACTAGATCTATTACATTTTGCCCATAGCTATTACACTGTTACTACAAAGCGAAAATCTCGAAAATCTATTACATTTTGAAAAATTTACAAATTTCAAAAAATAGTTCAAAAATATTACAATCATAATCCTGGCTATGGTCTTGGGTTATATGACTCCTATAACCAGAAAGCGTACAGGACGGGGATTACTGATCTCTCGTTCTCGCGCACTGTTTATTTTATAGTAATTTGTAGTTTATAAGTTTCTTGAACTGCAGTTGAATTCCCACTATACACTGTGTTCCGACGAATCGCGAAAACTTTAAAGGATGATTGAATATGTTTGAATTATATGTCTATTCTTGATACCTAGCTAAAAAGTTCTTGATAGCTAAAAAGAAATTCCCTTAAATAGGTCGCGAAATGGTTAATGTGTAACCGCCCTTACCATATTCGTACGTCACTACGTCACCTGCGACCTGCTGAGGTAAACAATCGACAAAAACATTAAAAAAGACCTGTTAGCGCAACCGTACTACACGACATTCTCCGTTTTTTGCTGTAAAATCAAAAAGTGTTATAGAAAGTGAAAGTTTAAAATAAAGTGGGCCACAAACGTTTCAATCATTTTTACAACAAAACTTCAAACGTTGATTTCACTGTAACAAATGCGAATTTAAGAGTAATTCCTTTTGATATCGGCTTCACATTTCGAAACCTAAGTGCGATATCTTTTTTCGGTGTATAGAGAATAGACAAATATACCCCCCCCCTGACTAATATTTTGACACCCTTGGACGCTATCGCATCACACAGAGGCAATCTATTACAATTTATTGCAATCTACTACATTTCCTAGTACCCCAAAAGCACAACGCTGCCCAGGTCCCTTAAGACAGCATATAGTTTAGCAAACATGAAACATTAAATACGTATTTTGGAAAACAATTATCCAACACATTTTTGCATAAATCATTAGGATAGTATAAGAAAGGTTTAACTTAGAGTTTGCAGATTAACTTTTCAAAGAATGTTGAAAACTGAAAAAGAATTTCTTTAAAAATGTCTGTTATGGGTCGATGGCAATGTGTAATGTTGAAGTATAAAAAATATATTTTCCGCATAAAACACAATGATTGGATAAACTGTTCTCTTTTATCTATGATAAACACTTTCGAAGTGCTAACGAGACAAATATGTAGAAGATAAATCCCTCCGAAAATCTTTTTGATGAACAAAATATTTTGTGATCAAAGGTGCTTCCTTACTCCGCAAGAGGGAGATGATTCCAATCATTTGGTTCACAGAAAAATCGGAAAAATGAAGGGTACCGGCTGGATTCGAACCAGCGTCTCCGGCATTCTAGGCCAGCGCCCTACCAACTGTGCTACGGTGCCCCGCACCACAGCCGATATACAGCGCCTATGGCCCGGTGTCGACTCCACCGACACCCAAGGTAGGGCGCTGGACTAGAATGCCGGAGACGCTGGTTCGAATCCAGCCGGTACCCTTCATTTTTCCGATTTTTCTGTGAACCAAATGATTGGAACAAAATATTTGTTGCATAAAGCGTTAGGAGGTGCAACTCGAAATTTACGAGATACCCTAAGAGTTGAAGAAAAACCCTTAATATCTTCTTTTTTTTTTTCTAGAAAACCCAGGGTTTCGGAAAAAAATGTAGAGGTAGGCATTTGTCATTTGTTTTAGACATTATAGAACAAAACATGTTAGGGTAGGTTTGAAGTATCCAAAAAGTGGTTTTTCAGTCTTCGTTTGCGGAAAAACTTATTATCACACAGCCTTACAGTTATAAAAGTAATTCAGCTGTAAAAACAATACAAAAATCAGGATAAGGTACCTCTTCCTGTAATATAGTGCGACAGTGCGACAAACGGCATCGTGGAAGTAGCCATACTCACGTACTACGAGTTGTTTACATCGCCGTACTTGACGATATAACGATATAATACTTTTTAAAAGTGAAATTATCATTGAAATTATTCAATTGTGTGTCTCACTTCAGTCATTACGTACTACCACGGCACAGTGCAGGAGTCGCCAATTTCCTCACGTTTATTTCAATCCTAAAGACAGTGCTACCATTCACCACGCTGCAACTTGAAAGTAGTATATCATACAGGGTGTTCATTCAAAAACATCCTACCACGGATTTATCGAAAACCGCCGATTAAAAGAAAAACGCCACGACACGTCAAAAAATCTGTCAAGGGGGACAACTTTTCAACCAAAAACTACTTTACTCCCTTATACCTTCTGCCCCCAGGGTCATCCCTGTGATAATTGTAAATGACATGGGGGATCGAGTAGGCGATGTTCAAATTCCTGGCGGACAATTGCAAAAACATGTTGTGGGTAGCTTTCAATGATGCGTCAACGAATGTCATGCAAACTTCCAGGTTAGGGGAGTAGTAAATGCAACAGATTTTAAAAGGCGCCACAGAAAAAGTCTAATGGCGTCAAACCAGGAGATCAGGCCATTCTACAGGACCTTATCGCCCTATCCATATGTCGTAGTTACGAGGTCTTGCTGGAAATAGATTTCAGCCTCATCCTCTTTGATTTGGTTTTCAATGGTTTCAGTTATAAGCGGATTACTGGTATTTTCCAAAGTTTCCATATAAATGTTTCCGTTTAAATTTCCGTTAATAAACAATGGCCCAATAACTTTGTATCCTAAAATTCTACCCTATTGTGCAGACGCTCCAAACTCAATAGTCCATGCCCTCCCAGGTGTCGTGGGAGGTATATTTTCGAGACAGAGGACTTAGGATGTAGACTTCTCTCCATATTCATCTTTAGCGGGTCTTCATGTCGATCTGTTACAGCTTGTATACTGTCCAGTGGATTATTATTATTATTATTATTATTAATGTTTTTAATCAAAAGGTGCAGCTCATGTTCCGACACACCAAGCTGCTGTGCCATTACCCACTAACTGCTCCTCACACTGTGAGGTGAGCAATCACTGGGTCCGCAAATCGTGCGCTCTCTAGATAGACAAAGGGATCCAATGATGACTGCCCTCTGCATCATGGTCGCACGGCACACTGTCACACTGGTTTTTGTTTAAAAAGTTGTCCCCCTAGAAAATTATTTTGATGTGTCTAGGCGTTTTTTCTTTTAACCGACAGTTTTCTATAAGTCCTTTGTGGGAAGTTTTCGTATGAACACCCTGTATAAAGTAATGCCTCGCAGTTTTTGCGTACATCTTTAGAGCCAAACAGCTTGGCAGTAGACTGAAATAGAGGAAGAAAAGCTGTTTCTAATATCAGATTTCGTCTCGATATCTCAATAAAATGTGGGAAAAACGCCCTCCATATTATTTTGTTCCTCCATATTTCCTCAAAAAATACTAATTCAGAGGAAGTAAAGCTTTGTTTTATTAAATTTTGCACTACCTTTTGGGAACAGATTCCCAATTCCAACTTTAGTAGCAGCGTAAAAGAAAGACATAGAGCTCTTTTAGATACTTCATCATATTTAGGTTGATTCTAAGATGAATGTGGGGAGAACGCCCTCCAAATTTTTGGTTCGTGCATTTTTTTCAACAAAAGATCACTAATTCAGAGTAAGTAAATCTATCTTTTTTATATTTTTAAGTTTGTATAATCCTTTGAGATCAAATTCCTACTTCCAACTTTGGCAGCAACGTATGAGCGTAAAGAAGAAAATATGTCTTTTTTGCTGTTTTAGCGTGATATTTCGAAATCGTGAGATTAAATACCCTTTAATACTTGTAATTCTATTCATGGAAAAAACTAAAATTGACAATTTAAATATTTGATATCTTTGCAGTACCTATTGATAATGAGACTGCGGGTTTAACAGTTTTAAAATAAAATTATTCAAAATACTAGACTATTATTTCAGAACCTCGCCATACTAAACGATTTTCCACATCCGTGACAGTAATGTAAAGTAATGCAAAATAGCACACAAAAGTGTTCATTGGCATGTTCAAAGAACTTCGCGAAAAAAGGCATTCCGTGTGTTCAATAAATTAGTTAACTCATTGAACTGCATCACTTCAGTGATTTCCTTGTGAGACCAAAAAATTATATTGAACTCCCCTGTTAGTCAATTTATAACACCGCTTTAAATAAATAATTAGGATTAAAATCTGAGTCTCCACCTTTTCTCAAAATTTCAAATGAAAATACCAGACCTAGGATCTTCCATATTATGTTCAATGGTCACTCTGTAAACATTCGTGGCAATGAGCATGTTATACTGTCAAAGGCTTGAATAAAAGGAGTAAGATTCGAAGGGGCCCTACATTTTTTATTTGTGTTCCTTCTTCTTCGCTAATCAAAAATGAACAGAACCTTGAGGGTTCTTTACTGCTTTGGGGCACCAAAGACCATCAAAAATGGCATTTTCTTAAAGTAAGGTTCTTAAAATTCTACAAAAGTGTAAGAGCGAAGAGGGCATGTACCATAAGTCATCATAGAGTTCCAATTTTCTCTCGGAGGTCGTAGTTATGCTAAATTTGTGATTACTGGTGTATCTCGTTTTCAATCCAATTTCGAGCATTTGGGTGAATGTTTGACTAGGTGATATTGTGAGATATTACACTAGCGGAAAACAAGCAGATGGTAGATCGAAGTTTTAAATCTTTTCCAACGTTCTATGACCACAGTTCTCGAAAATTGTTTCTTTCCTCTTGACTATAGTATTGGTTTCGTTGGACTAGTACTTCAGTTTTAAATCGTGGATGCATCGATTCATTAGTTCCCAAAGATCTATTCATTCCATAACATATTTTATCAAACGTACAGAGGCCTTTTCAGTAAATATTGAGTAATCTATCTTTGTGTGGTAGTTGCAATGACATATCGTGTGAGGGGTTAAGCAAATCAAAGTACCATGAAATGTGATTGATTACCCCATGACTCTACCTACTCACGGCCAAGTGAATTTAGTTACGCAGGAACAAATCATGACAATAAATACCGATGTAGCCACCAAATAAAGGTAAGTACAGGGGTACTTCTGGATGGGGAAAGAAAATTTTTAAGGGGATGGCCCTGGGGGGCAGAGGGTACAAGAGGGGTGAAGTAGCTTTTGATTAAAAAGTTGTCCCTCTTGTCAAATTTTTTGACGTGTATCTGAGTTTTTTTCTTTTAATCAGTGGCTTTCGATAAATCCGTGGTGGGAAGATTTCAAATGAACACCCTGTATGTAACCTTATGCTAAGGGGCTAAGATTATGGTAATCTTCAATATGATCTGAAATGTGCAGTTAATTGGTTTCCGTGGATAAGATGCTTTTTAGTGTATATGGGCTTATAAAATGTTAGGCTTTGTAATTCAAAATAGTACGAACTTCAATACAGGAACAACAGTATAAAACCATATCATTATGCCCTGGTGAGGCCTCATTTAAAGGTGTAGACCTAATTGTACAAATACTGGAAAGATATTTGAAATTTCAATAAGTATCTTTCAAAAAATAGTGTATGTCCTTTGTTTTGACATAGAAATAATATTGATAAGCTTTAGCTGTCTATAATAAATCAAGTAGATATGTTTAACAGCCATGTATAGAGAGGGGGTTCAGGGTGGGTCCGAGGGCTCCGGACCTTCCCCCCTCAAAACGCTATATAATGCCGCCTAAAAAATCTAAGCCACAAATAAGGGTCACTCCTGTTCTACACCCCCTCCAAAACTAAATAAAAGATATGTCTATAGGTAATGCCGCAAGACATCTAATCCACAAAAACGCACCTCCCCCATCCCGCGAATACTATATTGTCTTGCTGAAGTCTCCCGGTCGTTATTCACAATATTAAGTAGAAGAATTGTTATACCATGAATTTTATAAAATCTAAAGTGCCAACGGTTCCATTAAGAATAGCATATAAAGAATTTTTTATATATTTAATACTCGTAGTGTTTCTCCGATCAACGGTATCTTGGTGCAATCATTTAAGCAAACAACATATAATACAGAATTTCTTCAATGTAGGCCTGAAGCATATTCAGGAACTAATTATTAGAAACTTTTATTCTCAATAAAACTTGGTCAAGGTAGGTACATGTTTTTATTTTTTCTTGGTCTATATAGATACTTAAGAAATGTGGACGTGGAGGAGAATGCTGAGAGTTCCTTATACCGCCCATCGAACTAACGTGTCCATACTGGATGAGCTACCAGTTTAACATAAATCGAATCACTCGAGCGTTTCAGCAAGTGGCATCCATCTAATTTTTATTTTAAAAATTGTTTTTTTTATTAAAAAAAATTAAAAGTCATTGGTAGGTTCCTTCTGTATATATCTGTTGTTTAAGTTTAAGTAAGTCTGTGTAATTGTGTATTAATAGCCTACACCATCAATTGTTTTTAGTTGCCTGAAGCTGACTTAATGTAAGTCGAAACGTCGCAAATAGAAAAATAAGGAGTTTCTCTATGAATGACCTTATCCTACAAGAAAGTAACTGAAGTTCATCACAGTAGGTCAAAATCTTTTACAAACATACCAAAATATCGCTGGTTCAGTCTCTTGTTTCTCCATATTTTTGTATGCCTCGGAAACTTGGACTGTTAAAAAGTCAGATCGAGCTCGCATAGATGCTTTTGAGACGTACAGTGGAGGAAAATGCTGAGAGTTCCTTATACGGCCCATCGAACTAATGTTTCTATACTGGATGAACTCGGTAATCCAAAGAGACTATCCTCCATTGCGTCGACGGAATGATTACTTTCTTCGGACATATTCACAGAAGCGATAATATGGAGAAACTTGTCATGCCCCGAGTGGGCGGCGCCGCGGCCGTTCCCCTACACACTGGGTAGATACGACTAAACAGTTGCTGGATATGAGTATCAAGAGTGCGACTGAACTGACAGTAAATAACGAACGATGGCGAGCTACAGTTCTCAAAACTAGTGATAAGATTCGTGTCGGCAATACTCTAGCTCTGACTTAATGCATTTTACGAATTCACAGCACGTCTGTTAAGAGCCCGCGCACACAGACGGGGGTCAGGAGTTCCGAGTTCTGCGTTCAGAGTTTTACGTTAATTGTTTGGAGTTCTGAGAGCCCACAGGCGGCGGTCAGTTACCAACGTTCCAGTTTTGTTTCTAATATTGTTCGTGAAACATGTATTCAGACAGCTCATCTTCCGACGAAGAAGAAGCATTGCTTCTGTTGAACCTGCAGGCGTCCAAGAGAAAAAGGAAACACTGTGTGCACCCAGTTTTCAGCAAGCGAGATGAAGATCAAGGGGAATTTCATACGCTATTTGCTGAATTGCTTGAATATGAACGATTTTTTATATATTTTCGTATGTCAATAAATAGCTTCAATGAATTGTACAGTTCAGTAAAACATGACATGACAAAACAAGATACCTACCAACTGGAGAAAGGCTGTTCCTGCAAAAGAGAGGTTGGCAGTGTTTTTACGATTTTCATAATCATTATCACGATTTTTATAATCATTACCACTTAAGTCATATAACGAACCAACTTAATTAATTTTTCTGTTTCCGACATGACGGGGTTCACGCGTTCTTTGTCTTTCTGTGAATAGAACTCCGGGACGCAAAAGGTCTCAGTGACCGCAACAGTTTGACCACAGCATAATAAACAACCAGCATAATATCTCTGAGAATTTCCTATATAAAACTAGTTCCCACAAAATTTGACCTTGGGAGGGTTTATGGATGATTTTACGGCTGTGAAGTTTGGGTAGGCATCCGAAAATGAAAATACCGGTACCGGTACCAACTCGATATATTTTAGCCTCATAGGCGCGTTTGGTTCATACAGAGAATTTTGTGCAATTGATTGCACCCCTCTATAATTATATACCGATACACCTACAAAAGTATGGATACCAGCCTGGAATCGCTGAAAAAGCATCTAAGGTAAAAATAGTCGATATTAGTGCAGAAGTACAACTATCGAAGTACCGTTACTATCTCTACAAAAAATCATCCAGAAGTGGGGATGCGCGTGTAATTTCCGCCAACTTGAGTTATTGTGCTGGTTGTTTACTATGCTGTGGTTTGACTGCCGGCAGTGTGCTTCCGTTAACAAGTAGTCCACAAATTACAAAGAACGCAGAACTCTGAACGCGGAACTCAGAACTCCTGACCGCCGTCTGTGTGCGCGGGCTCTTAGACATAGACTATAATGATGATAATATATAATTACCTTGTGAGAAGTGCTTGTAAAATGTAACTTTAAGTAAACAGACAATCAGCAATTTCAGGAACGTTTTCGCGCTTTGCTTGTTATTCCTTTGCCTATTTATAGGACATTGAACATAAAATTACTACCTAAATTACTAATGTACCAAATATGAACCTTCGATTTTTGCTAAAAGTATTTTGGCTCGTCTGTCAGAAATTATCTTACTTGTATATCAGTCACTTTTGATGCAGTATGCAGTATCTCGTACCATCATGAAAGGAGCCTTACTCACCTTTTGCCTTCATCGTCTTCACCTTCTGCATCATCTTCTTCTTCATCATCATCATCATCATCGTTTGATTTGGCATCGTTTCCTGCAACTTCCGTGCTAACTTCCTCTTGCGGTACCATAGCCTCTCCCGCCAAAATTTCTTCTTCCGTCACGACGTCGGCGTCTTCCCCCACCACCGTTTCTTCTTTTTCCTTGCCACCGTCCACGACGCTACTTTCGTCAGCCATGACCGCACTTTGTCCAATACTTCCGAGGAGCAGCGAGATGGAAGGCTTCTCTCACAAAACAATGCACTTAAAGGTTACGAAAACATTCGTGGTACGCTTGCGGTGACTCTCGCGTCTTTAGCCTCGTTTTCGAGGTTATTGATTAAATATACGCCGAATACGAGGACGATTTAGATATCTGGAACGCGACCGATGTTGCAATTACGATGCATTATGCGCCATCTATCGAGGTTCTTGCTGCACTACGACTAGTATCTTGCGTAGTAACCTTCGATGTGTAGCCACTGCGTAGTAAGCGCGCGCACAGATGGAGGCTGCCGCTTCAAGATCCAAGATGGTGTGGTTTTAGTAGAGTGAAGCCCACTCTGCATCAAAGTTGAGAGCATAGGGTTGATGACTTTTTATTTCGAACAAGGAAATGTCTTTCTACAATTGACACATAAGGACCGATGTTCCGCAAGGTACGGTTCTTGGACCAATCCTCTCCATCCTAAATGGCACAAAGACATCCCACATAACAAAAGTATATACACTGTATATACAGTGGATACCAAATCAATGGATATGTATATCCACAAATGGAGCAAGAATGTCCAATGGATGCCAAATACACATCAAAAAAACATATATTGCATATACGTTTGTCGCGAACTTTCACATCCATGGCATATCCATAGAATGTACATATGTACATCTAATGTACATGCATAGTATATGTAACGTAGACCAGGTATGAACATGTACATATTCATAACATATATTATGTATACACTTACATACCAAAGTATATACGGTGCACATACAATGTATATATATATTCACAAATGGAGCATGAACGTCTAATGGATGTAAAATAGACATAAACAAATTTACATTTCATGTACGTTTGTCGCGAATTTACACATTCATGGTATATCCATTAAATGTACATTCATGTACTTTTAATAAACATGCATAGTGTATGAAAGTTCAATGTAGAGGCAGAAAGATAAACAAACTGTATACTTTCATTATGTATTGTTATTAATTCAATTTCTAGTTAACATAATAATACTTGGCAAAATCAATTACTATGGCTGTCATCTCTTTCCTGTAGTGGCATGTCTAAAATCACAAAGAAATCAAGGTTATAAAATTTTGTAGGTGGTTCGTTCCGTTCACGAGTCTTACGACTTACCGTCAAACGCTGGATGCGAGTGTTATCAGTAGCCAGAAGATAAGTAACATTGCACAATATTTCACTCGATCAGGTAATCAGGTACAACCAGCACCAGCACACACACGCTAACTACGACGAGTGGCTAGAAATCAGCAATAGCGGAACTAGCTGTCCTTCGCGCAGGCGTAAACTACTCGATGCATATATGATACATAGACCAACATCTTATGTATATTCACATATGTATATACCTACTTACGTGAATTTACATAGTATATTACACTAATGTATATCATTTTTCATATGTACATTTAACGTCCTATGAGTATTCAAAATATACATGTTCAAATTGGAATATCAATATCTAATGTATATTCTGTGGATGTACATATCCATGTAGTGTTATGTGGGTAGGTACACGTAAGATCTTGCAAACACATGTCAATTGTAAAGTGATGTTTGTGCATAAAATATATGCATGCAGTATTAACCATATTATTATGTCTTTAAAGAGACTAGTAGTACCGAATCAAAAGATTTTGAATACCAAAAAATTGGCGGCTTTGAATAGATTTTCAGATGGGAGGTATGTTTCGGAAGTCATTTCCTGTAGTGAAATTCGCCTGTTCACTCATCTGCAGACGGTTAAAATAGATTGCTGATAGGACAAATATATGGTCAGAAAAGCCATCTTCGCATTTAGGTTGCAGAAAACTTTATAGATACAGAAACTATACCTATTGACGAAGCGCCAAAATACGTCGCCGTATATACACCGGTACTAAAAACGCACAAAACCTCTAATGGAAACCACATATCGATGATTGACATTAATGAAATAGAAGTTTGCAATATGATAAGATTTTAGGTACGCTTCAGCCACTACTTCATTTGTTAATTCCTTTCCAGTTCGAATAAGTATGTAATTAAAAGTACTTACGATACTTCATGGCCCCACCCCCCCTTTTTTGAGCGGGTCAAAAAACTGAAACTAAGAATAATGAAATTGATGCATGAATACCATATTTTGGAATGAAGTTGACAAATAGAACTTTCAATATGGCGACTGGGCGCTATCTGGGAAAAAATTAAATTGTCTTTTGTCAGACATGTCTTTAAAGTTCTTGACGAATACTCCACAACTCTTCAATATAAAGTCAATATATTGACCTACTACAAAATGGCGAAACATTTAATAATATGGATACATCTAGAAATATTTGTTAAATGTTAAAATTAAACGTAGACATTTAGAAGAGTAAATTAGTAGTAAAGTGTATGTTAAAGATTCAATTTCATTTTAATTTAGAGTAAAAAACATAATACAAAGATGTTTCTGTAATAATGTATTCAGGCAATTACTAAATATTCCGCCATTTTTTAGTAGGTGAGGATATTGCCTATTTATACTCTAGTATTGTGAAGCATACGACAGGAGCCTAAAAAAGATGTGTCACAGGACTCCCTTTCAATTTATTTTTTTCCCAGATGGCGCACAGTCGCCATCTTGATAGTTTCATCTGTTAATTTTACTACAAAACATATAGTATTGATGCATCAATTGCATTATCTTAAGTTTCAGTTTTTTCAGTTGAAGGGTGGGGGGGGGGGGGGTATGAAGGAAGAGCACTGTAAACGACTATAAGTCCAGTTATATACAACTAGAGAAAATTATATCTATTGTTGTTACAACAAGGAATTTTATAATATCTACCACAGCTGAAAACATTGCAGTTCTCTTGCATACTCTTGAAGCACATCAACATATTTTCGAACCACAACAGATATCTTGTTGTAGAAAAATTATTCTATCAGCCGAAAGAGTAACTGCGATTTCTCAAAGATCTAGATGGACCTCTCGCCAATGTGAGTCGGTTCTGTCTCTCGCTTGACAGAAGCTTACTAAGGTTACTTGTGGGCCTTCTACCTGGCCATACCATCGTCAAACGTCAGTTGTAAGTGATGAGGGTGGAAAGCGACCTAACGTTTGCACGCCGTGGAGGAGGAAGAGTCCTCGGCACACATTCTATGTCGCCGTGAAGCCCTTGGGTATCACAGGCTGACTATATTCTATGGGTTCAAGGGTCCTTGAACCTGAAGATGGGCAGGATCGACGACCATCCTCACCTTTGTCATGGGAGCTGAACTTGGGAGCTAGAGTAAGAGGGGGTGCAAAGGACTCGCTTGTAGGCCAATGCACTTGTCACCAGAAAGCCTCTCGCCTTTTTTATTCATTCATTCATTCGTTCGTTCAAGATCTAGAATCAAACGACATTATACGTGGTCTGGTCAAAAGCTGGTATGGATACATTCGATTACACAAAGTAAACATATGGATGGCACACATTTTTTCAGGTAGTCCTTGGGAACGAAACATCCCGAATAAGAAAGAAGGGCCTTGAAGTTACTAGTTAAATTTCAAGTAGGTAGAAGCACCTGAAAACTGGATCGGACGCCGAGAACTCTAGCCAGAATGTTTGTATACTAGTAAAACCGCGTGGTTTTCCCCAAAACATTAGCTAGGCTCATTAGAATTAGAATGCAACAACGCGGGTATGTATAGACCAAAGTAGATGTAGCACACCATCTCCTCAGTGTGAATGCGGGATCAACAAACAACCACGATACAAAAGAGCTCTTTCTGATGCCCAGAACGACTTCCTATGGTAGAACTCTGACCTACCAATTGTGTAGAGTGTACCGTAGGTGGCGTCTTCTATTCATGATAGCAAAACAGCAATTGAATTCTTTCTCGCCTTAAAAAACCCCTTTGCGTAATTTTAGATCGTTGTTCCATTTTATTGCTGAATAATTGAGAAAAACGAAAATTAAAGTAAAACTTTTGGCACCCTGTATCTTGAAAATTTAAAGGCAGTGCTCCTATCTCAATGTTCATAAAAATGCGAGGTCTGTCACATGTCACGCTTTGTCGGTCGAGTATCCGAACACCCGTATATAAGCTTGAAGTATGACTTTTGGCATTCTTTGACTTCAGTAATGCGTAATATACTGATATATTTTACTTCTATTTCCTCATATCAGTAAAAATGCTAGAGAGTGAGTTTAATACTAAAAACAATAATAGCATTAACTACTGGAATCGCTTAGCTTTTGAAAAACAGAAACTAATTTGGCTGCCCAGTCAACCTCGCAGTTTTGATATAGGTAAATGTTGTTTCTCACTAGATGAATTATAATATTCATAATAGTCTAGAGATTCTATAGATAGGGGAAGGTTAGCCAAAACAGGATAGACTGGTAAAACGGGATACCGGTAATTATTTTTGAATAAGGAGCTTAATCTGGCAGTTGAAGGTTATAATCGATGTAAATAAGGTATGTTCAGATGTAATACGTGGTTATTCTAATTGATTGTTAATCTGTGGTACAATAGCAATAGCAAGCAATAATTTCAAAAAGGAAGGTTATGTTATTTAGTTTTGTGGATAGTTAGTCACGTAATTTTTTTTTAAACAAGCAAGTTAAATAGAGGTAAGTATGTTTTCACGCTTTTGTGAATGATGGACTATATTTTGTGATATCTGCGGATATGGCATCAATTTCCTTTGTGTTTAATTGTTGAAAAACTGTTGGAGATGTGCAGTCGGGTAAAATGGGACACTAAGCGATCGGATAAAACCGGATACCATCCCATGGAGGAAAGTATGCGAAATGCCATCGAGGCGAAGAGGTTCTCAGGCTTCTAAACAATAACGAACTGCATATTATGACGAACGACTGTTAGGTGATGTGCCAGGACTGTCGACTTTGAGCTCACGAAGCATGCATCGGGGTTGAAAATGATGGGTGAGCCCTGCTCGTGCGACTTTTGTCGATATTAAACTGTTTTTATTATAAATGTAAATCGTATATTATTTATGTTTTCAAGTTTTATATATTTTAGTTTATTATTTTTTTATTGATATGCAAACACTATCTCATTTTATCCGACCGGGTAGGCCAAACTTTACATTTACTTATAAGTAGGCTTTTTTCTATGTTATCCTCAAACTATTCAGAAACAGCTGCATTCAAACTTGGAAAGAAATAAACGAAGAAGTAATCGTTAAACAAAGAGTAGGTGTCAGTAGCATGGCTAGAGAGTTTCAAGTCAAATAACGTTAGCTATCCCTCCCGTATTAGCCAACTCTCCCCTATCCACATTTTGATTGTATGGTAAAAATGTATGGTTTAAATTGCGGACACTGCTTTAAAATTGATTATAGTTGGCATAGGATCTAAATAGTATGTTTAAAATAAATAAAACAGTTTTAAACACATGTTTTGTTTAAACAGAAAAAAAATGGTATTTAGCAGCGCTGTATTAGTATGTACATATTATGTACATTATAGAGAGGGTGAGTTTTTAGACATCTAAAATACCAAAATACGCAAATGTGTTTCAGTTATATACATACATACATACAAAATAATGACGTACGTGCAATACACCATAGACTGAAACCAATGATTAACTTAGTAGTAGTAAAATATGTAGTTAGTGAACGCTGCAACGAAAAATTCTGAAACAGTGTCAAGCTTGGAAATGAAATTTTAACTATGCAATTGTTCTCTTTGATATCATGTTTTCTTTTTAATTGGACCATAGCGATGTTTTTATTGAATGAAATTACAGGCTCAGCGATATCGATTCGTTGGTATGTATTAAAATTGAATTACGAGTTTCAACTTTGAGTGCGTCAAATGGAATACAGTCACTCTAAATTAATAATTCCTGTAGCTGAAAGCTTTTATAGTGTCAAGACTCATTGCGAGAATTTAGGTCGATTGTGTGGGTCATTCATATCCCTTCAGCTTTATATCTTATGTTTACATGAAAATATATTATATTTATATGCACAAGCTAGCGAGCTTCCAAATGACCTACATACATGGTACAAAGTCGTGCACAAACTGATAAATAATGACTTATTTCTTTTACTATTTTCCTTGTTTAATCTGACGTACTGTATTTTTCGGTAAAGAACTTTTGAATCGCTTAATGTTGATGACCCTTAAAGTATGTTCCGATATCCGTAGTCATACTGATAAATCCTATAGGTACACTAAACTTGACGATGTTGCTATATGGTCTTAAACTATAACAAACATTCTCTGGATGTTGCTAAGAGCGAAATGATCATGTTATTCAGAAAGTAGACCATATTAGGAGACCATTCCTAAGTGGTCAATGTATTGTTGTTGATCTAGGAGTTTTGTTTGATCTGGAAATTTAATAATCAACTTTGAAGTGCTTATTACTTTCTTGTGTGAAGCCCAAACCAAACATTTAATTTTATTATAATGTGTGCAAACGTAGATTAGGATATATAATTGACTATTTTTGCTCACATAAATGTACATATATAATTCTGACTGCTAGCTACCAATTACTTACAAAGCATTGGTGGATATATTATTTTGAAATCTGATAGAACATTTTGTTATTTGCAAATCCTCGAGCACATAATTTTCCAATACATTCTAACCAGGGGATAATTTTGTTATTGTTTTTAAATTCATTCCCATGTACACAAGTTGACGTATTAGGCAAAAATTTGCCTGATCCGTGGAATCTGGAACGTCGCTGTTTACTACCTGTAAACGTTGATGCTTATTACGCTGATTCTTGTGTAATTTTGAACTTAATATTGTGCGTTGTTTTAGTCATAGGGTCATTCCGATCCTGAAGAAAAAGGAGATAAATTTTAAATTTTACAATCTTAATGTCATCTAGGCCAAAAACTGTGCTAATGCAACTAATTTAAGTCTCACATATATTCGCCAGTGCTGATCAATAACAAACAAGGCTACTTGATTCTGCTATTTTAGTCGGTTAATTTAATGTATTATTCTCATAATAGATTACCTGCACCCTAAAAGAATTCTTCGTTGACTCGAGGGACTCCAGAGTAGACTCTCGATCTACAGGTAAATGTGGCAAAAATCATCCAATGAATCGTCGTTTATTTCCAAGAGACTGCGGTAACGCAGTGTATAAAAAAGTCAACATAGTGGTTAGTTAAATAAAGTACAAAACAATACAAACAAGAAATATGTAAGTAGAATTCAACTTACAAACTCGGCAAGTCTCGACTTTTAATGAAGAGGGCATAATAAATAATTCATCATAACAGTAATAAAATAAATTACGATTTGTACGCTCATTTGACAGTGTATTAGCTATTCTAACCAATTCTCTTAAATAATTACAAAATATTTCACAGTAAAAACAAATATTATTAAAATATCTGAAAATATCAATATCTAAGTGGTGAATACAGTACCTAAAATGTTCTCAGTATTGCTAACACCCCTCTCAGGATAAACTCCATGAATTTTATAAATATTTACAAAACTTTCTTTTTACCTTTGCAATGCTACTACTGTGACACACAATCATAAAAGGGATCCTACACAATACAAAAGTACTCAGGCTTAGCAAAATATAATAATTAGATTGTTTTAATGTTACTACATCTGCAGTTTCTGACTATGAGTCCATGTAACCTCAATAGACTTAACCGTTTGATCAATTTGTTAGCTTATAATAAAAAAAGTACTCTCAAATCCTTAACTTCGTTGGTGGAGCTTACAGCTTTGCACTTCAATTCAAATACAATGCAACGATGTTAAACCAGATCTGTAGGTTGTTCAGTTTATCCTGAAGAAAGCTGCAATCAGTCTCATCATTGATGATAAAATATGTTTTCAAATCTTCAGCAAACATAGACATGCATATTTAAAAACCCCACAAAAAACGTTAATGAATAACAAAACCAGTAGTGGACCCAAATTTGAACCTTGAGTTACACCAGATAAAGCTACGAATATATCATAGCGCAAAGTATTATACGAAACAAATCGCCGTCTAAGAGATAAATGTGATTTGAGAAAACCAAATTTATAAGGTTCTTCTAAGGGAGAGTCATTGTACTTCAAAAATATCCATTCCTAAAAGGCTATGCCATCACCGCTTTGATAATAATCTCATCACCTGGTAACTTCGAATTTTAATTAAACGAAATTTTTCTAGATTGAAATAGAAACATTTGACGGGAGAGAAAAAATGTGGAAGGTGTAAAATATCCTCAAACTTTTGATCCTCTCGAGGCAACAATAATTATCCTGAGTCAAAAAACTTTCTTATCCTATCATGGTGGACGAGAATGCCTGGGAATTATGAAGTCGAACAACTTGACGACTGTCATGGGATTCATAATTTCAAAATACGCAAGTAGGGCGTCAGTCTACTTGACTCATTTTTTTATTTTGTATTCGATAGTTTCTCAGGGTTTTAGCCTTTTTTTCAATTTCAAAGTGAAGACATTGCTGAGTAACTGCTAAGGCTGTCAAGCACAAGGTACAAAGCGAAGTAAGTATTGTAGAAGTCAGATATACAGGGTGAGTTTTTAGTACCGGCTCGGTCGATAACTCCACTACTATAGAAGATAGCGAAAAGAGTTGTATATAAAAGTTGTAGCCACGGATATGCTCCTTGCTCAGAAAATATTTAGATCTATACAGGGTGATCCATAACTACGTGGTGATGCAAACATGCATTTTTTTAAATGAGACACCCTATATATTATTCCATATTCAGATTCTACTAATGATTTCCGTTCTTCCAATATAGAGCATTGTTACATTATACAGGGTGTTTCAAAAGTTATGACCATTTTTATATCCAAATCGCGGACAAATGAACGTACTGTATATCAAAAAGTAATGAATCAAAAATAATTTTTTTTACATAAGGAGATTAAAAATATCCTCTAGTTTTAAAATCGGCTATAAAAGAAGCCCGAGACGCATATTCGTATACAGGGTGATGTAGAATGCAAAATCCAAATTTTATCTTTTTTTTCAAATATGACCCCCAATATTTTATTATCCCAAAGAATTGCTTTTAATATGCTCTTTCATCTTTGTATAGCACTTGTTGTACCTACGGCCATCAGTTTCCGAGATATTTCGATTTTTCGGTAAATTTAAAATATAGCCTCTATTTGTGTACTGAAATTTATTTATTTTGAGAAAGTACTATCTGATTTGATTTTTTATTAAACGAACAACTAAATTATAACGTCTTGATAGTATTTGATGAAGTCAAAACCCTAAATCATCGAGATAATAAAGTCAAGTATGCTGAGGAAACAATTTTGAAGGCGTCATGCATAATTATCAAGTAGTTTTATCAGGTAGGCTTTGAAAAATTGACAGTTTTCATAACCTAGTCAATAATTCCGTACTGTGTGAAAAACTAGCTTTGAAAATTAATTTTTCCATTGAGGGTATTTAGGAGAACCTTTGAGAAATTGTCTACTTGCCTCTAGAATATATCAACTATGAATAGCAATATCCAGAACGGAGGCACTCTAAAACTAGTGCGTTTGAAAGATTGAAGAATCGTTTTATTTGGACTGTGTCGTTTCATATTTCATAGCCTACCTGATACATCTGCTTGATAATTATGCATGACGTCTATAAAATTGTTTCCTCAGCACACTTGACCTATATTATCTCGTTAGTTCAGTGTTTTGACTTGATCAAGTATTATTATCGCCTTATATTTTAGTTGTTTGTTAAGCAAAAACAAAATCTGGTAGTATTTTCTCAAAATAAATAAATTTTATTAAAGAAATAGAAGGTATATTTAAAATTTGTAGAAAAATCGAAATCTCTCAGAAACTAATGAATGCAGCCATAATAAGTGCTATACAAAGATGAAAGAGCATATTAAAAGTAATTCTTTGGTATAATAAAATATTGGGGGTTACATTTAAAAAAAAAGAGAAAATCTAGATTTTGCATTCTACATCACCCTGTATACAAATATGCGTCGCGGGATTTTTTATAACGTAGTTTAAAACTAGAGGATATTTCTAATCTTCTCATGTAAAAAAAAATTTTTTGATTAATTACTTTTTGATACACAGTACGTTGATTTGACCGTGATTTGGATACAAAAATGGTCATAACTTTTGAAACACCCTGTATAATGTAACAATACCCTATATTGGAAGAACGGAAATGATTAGTAGAATTTGAATATGGAATAATATATAGGGTGTCTTATTTAAAAAAATGCATGTTTGCATCACCACGTAGTGATGGATCACCCTGTATAAATCAAAATATTTTCTGAGCAAGGAGCATATCCGTGGCTTCAATTTTTATACACAATTTTTTTCGCTATCTTCTACAGTAGGGGAGTTATCGACCGAGCCGGTACTAAAAACTCACCCTGTATATGAGTTGCTTACATTTCTTTCAGGTCTCAATCAGTGTCGACACTTCTATAGTGCAGTTACGTTATTATGTAGACCTGGGTAATGATAAAACCGTAATATAAAATATATATTACAATAGTTCAGACAAAAACAAAATAAATTGATCTATTTATTGTAAATAACATCCCATGATATACAGACATATACAATTTTGACAATACTAATTAATCGTCGTATAACGGCAGCAAAACGAGCCGAAAGCGATAAGGGTCATTCGACCGGTCGGGTGTCTTGTGAAGGATTAAGGGGTCCCTTATAGTATCGGCACTCGATAGGAGCACAAAAAATGTAAACAGCTCTTATATTTCTGACCTGTACAATATATAACAATACAGGGTGAGTCAAGCTAAACGCCTCGGACTTTTCAAATCAAACCATACCATACCTATATTCAAAAACCTAACTTTACGAGTGTATGTAGGTCGACTTGGACTACATTTTAAAAACTACTTTTATACAGAGTGCCTAATAAAAGCGTGACACATCAAAGTTATGTTTTTTTAAATGACCTGTATATTATTGCATATTTAGATTCCCGGGTCAATTTGAGTGTGACTTTATGTATCACACATAGGACTTAAATCAAACCGTTTAGGTCCAAATCACAATTGTTGGTATAAGTAGATGTCAGAAAAAATAATATCGCAGCTACTATAAAGCTTAGAGGGCTGTGACTTTGCCGTGTCACTAAGTATGAAATGCGCCAGCTTAGGTTAGACAGTCGAGTTTGGATTACATTTGTATCCGGAGAAATCGGTAGATCTATTAAGGAAACTTCAATCAGAGTTAACTTGATTTCTTCAAATGGGAATGCCTAATTTTTTATATACAATCCATGTAAAATCTGACAGCCTTTCTAATAAAACTGTTCAGACCGAAGAAAACAACTAACTTAGCAGATAGATACGGACGAACTGGAGTAAAGAGACAAAATTATAAAAATGTCTTACAACAAATCAACTCTAACGAAAAATAACAAAGGTAACACATCTAAGGTAAAAAAGCAGCTGGAGTACGACAGAAATGGATATTTTTCACAGCATACCAGCTACTACAATATTCTAAAGATTGACAACTCACAAACTCATTATGAATTATTTTGAAATAAAAGGAAATCTACCACCGAATGTTGCTGGCAGTTTAATAGCTTCAGAATAAAATTTCATATTTAATGATTAAAAAATATAGTAACCGATACCTCTGACTGGAGGTCTGCAAATGCTTTAGTAGCCATAAGCAAGATCGCCGAAAATGCATAATGAATAAAAAATCTGCTCAAATTATTAAACATAATTTACCTGGCAGAAAATTAAAATATGATTTGTCAGTATTCTTTTTGTTTTACGATTTTGTTAATAGATACTCAAAAAAGGACTACAATCAGACGGTCAGAGGTATTGTTACTTTTGACTTTGACGGACATAGCTACTGTTTTATACCATTAAATGTGAAATTGCGTTCTGAAGATATTAGAATGAAGGCAACAATCGATGAAAGTTTTGTTTTCATTTCAAAGCTTTTAATGATTTTGAAACATTTTTATCTCTAATACATTTTAGTCGCTAGTAGGCAGTAAAAATTATCCATTTCTGTCGTACTTCAGCTTTTCTTTGACCTTAGACATGTTACCGCCGTTCTTTCTGGTTGGAGTTGGTTTGTTGTAGGAAATTTTTATAATCTTGTCTTTTTACTATAGTTCTTCTGGACCATCCAAGTATAAATGTTTTTCAAACTTGACCGCCTAGCCTAAGCTGATGAATTTTATGCTTAGTGACAAAGCAAAGTCACAGCCCTCTAAGTTTTATAATCGTTGCGATATTCGAGTTTTTTCTGATATCTACTTCTACCAAAAATTGTGATTTACACCTAAACAGTTCACTTAAAGTCCCACGTGTGATACTTAAAGTCGCACTAAAATTCGCCCGGGAATGTAAATATGCAATAATATACAGGGTGTTGGATTTAAAAAAACATAACTTTGATGTCACGCTTTTATTAGACACCCTGTATAAAAGTCATTATTTTTAAAATGTAGCTCAACTCGACCTACATACATTCGCAAGGTTTATTTTTCGAAAAGTGGTATCGTTTGGTCACAAGAGTCCGAGGCGTTAAGCTTGACTCACCCTGTATAATAATATAGGCAGAAGTAAGCCTGTTTATCTTTAGTATAAACAGTCCTCTCCTCTGCCGCCACTGAACCGTTGTTCAAAATCAGTTACAATCAGAATAATCAGTAATTATATTTGACGATGAACTCTTTCATCGTCAAAGGTAATTGAACCACTCAGCCAAGACCTATCAGACATACCGACGAATATTAGCTAATTTACTTTCAGTGACTAAGCTTCAATAAAGACCTTAAAATTAGACATTTTCACGACGGGACGCAATAAAGTAGAATATAAATAAATTGAGGCTCAATGCATTTTCCCATAATATATTATCCCTTCCCAGAACTGCTACTATATTTTATAACCAAACAAGAGCATCTATCGTAGTGGCCAGTGCCGCCTATTGATTTTCCGTAGATATTGACAGTTCCTCAATTGTTTTCCTATCGGGGTCATCTTGGAATTAATCATTTTAATTCAATCAATATCCACTCCTCTACGTACTGCGCATTGTTTGAATGATGTCGCCATTCCATATCTATAATGCAGGCGTTGCTGGTATTCTTTCCAATGTGAGTGCTTTTACATTTTATTGGTATTTCAACGTTATTGATTTTTAATTACGATATTGTATCATTGTGAAGTGAATACGATGGCGTAGTATTCTTTTTGACCTACACATGCAAGTTGCTATAGACTCGCAGATCATATTTTAGGGTCAGTGACATGAGGGAACATATTCAAACAGCAGAATTGAGAGTGTTCTTTTATAACTGAGCAGACCGCTGAGTAACAACTGAACACAGAAGTAAACAACTAATTCTAATAGGCCGACATCTTTTCTTATGTTGTCATATTGACCACCAGATACAGCAATCATAATTGTTTACTATCGTCATAATTGTATAGTATTCAGAAATATTCCATTCTTCGTTAAAAAAGACGTTATTTTGATCGTTCAGGAATGATTACAACAAAATCAATAGATACGCATATTTCTTCATCATAAACGCAAATTCTGAAGTCTTACATAAATTTTGAGGAGCTGGCAACGCTGATATGATTTTCTTGCGACTTATTTACGGTAGAAGCTCGACTGTCAAACGTTTGTTTTGTTTGTGCGTCTTTTATGCTTGGTCAGTAAAATCGAGTTTGCTATTAGTTGGTAACTGTAGTGAAGCTTTACGGACTTGCTGTGCTATATTCGAGTGTAGTTCAATAGTTTTTCTAGATGGAACTCAAAAGGTGCAGTGTTTGTAGCATGAGTTGCATTGGAAGAATTTTGAGGTTAGTTGGCGTTACACAGTATTGTTTACAATTTGAACTGTCACTGCGAGGTCACAGCTGATCAATGTTTGGAGACTGAAGTGTCAAAGATGATGGCTTATGATATGGATGATATGAAGAACGACCACCTTAAGATGCGAAACAGTAGTCGCGCGGATGAATTTGAGCGATGAGCGCCGGAACTATAGTGAATAGCTCAGAGGAGCAGACTGCGTTTGAATATCGGTAGAAGAGTGAGAGGTCACCAATTGCACGCCGGCGAGAAAGCAGCTGGAGGTGGCGCGTTAGGGCCGGGTCACCAATTAGTGGAATTGTCCTTCTCTGGAAGTATAGACAGAGGTAGTAGCACAGGGCTGGGCCTTATATAGCGTGAGCAGGTTAGATAGTGAGAAGTACTTTCTGGATTTTTGTCAGAAGCTGTTGCAATTGATGTAGCGTGTTCGTGACAAATCAGATTTTCTATAATGTTGACTCCAAAGACCTAAGAACTTGAATGAGTGCATCCTTGGCAGAGCCTGTTTGTTCATTAGAACCTGGTGCTGGCTTGCATACTTCTTGTTTAATAGCATACAGTAGTGGGTAAGTGGGTAAGCATTTAGCTTTACTATATTCCTCAGCCACCAAGCGATAATGGTCTCCAGATCCTTTAAAAGCGAAACAACCGCTGCCAGTATTCTGCGTTCCAGCTCGACCACAGAGATCGATCTATTGCTCATAATGCCAAATAGGAAATTTGAGGCTTTTAGCAACAGCTTATTTATGTAAACTTGTATTTTGGAGAATATTCCCTCGCTCACTAGAAAATTCGAAACAAACTGTTAACTTATATTAACGGAAAACGCAATGCGTCTCTAGCTGCTGCTTAAAGTCGATGTCAGGATTATTTGCGAAAACGACCAAATGTTTACGTACCTTTTTTAATTTCTAGGGATATAATTTTCTAAAGAATAAGTTATTAAACCACTGCTAGAGCTATCACTCTCGAAATCCTTCATTTATTTCTTCCTAGTTGTGCATACCATCGGTAAACTGAATCGAAACTTCTTACATAAGATCATGTGTAAGCTAAAGTTATTTCTAGCTTTGTTTTTCTAACTGAATTTTGTCTCTGGATGCAATTTCGCTTACCAGGGTTCCCACTAAAACAGGATGATGATTGTTTTCTATTTTAGTGCATTTAATCTGTTGAATATCTTATTTCAAGTAACTACTCGTATATTTCTTGGAGGGATGTAACATAAAGGTCCATGGTCTGATTCTGTACCTCACCAGTGCTTTTTACTCTCAACAACAGTTCACTATACCAAACGTGGTGATCGTATAGTAGTTGCTGATCAAGAGGCGTTCTCACTAAAAACTTTTTTGGAGAGACTAATGGTTTTTGTTAAAAATATATTTTGTTAGTAAACTGCATCATCCTAGTTTCAAACGAAAGAACAGCAAAAAGCAAGGCAGATTGATATCAAAGAACGGGCCTCATTTACTTCAATGATACTTCGTTTAAATTAGAATCTTGCATCAAGTTACCAAAATTCATTTTTCCGAATAATCAGTACTTCTACGACTCCAACTAAGAACAGTTTTTTATGAAAAATTGTTTTGAAAAATGACATTTATGTCAAGTTCTGTTATTCAAGTGCAGAGCAAGGTAAAATGGTTATATTTCGTCCAAATTATTAGCCCACATTGTTATGCACGCCTTCAGAACTTAAACGCTAGTCTCCTTCACATTAGGCACCATTAGGGTAACTGAACAAAATTTTTAATTATTCGGTTTGTAGGTTGATAGTACTCGGTGGCTAGGAGAGCATAATTCAAACCTCTATTCATGTCAAATTTAGAAACTTTCCTTATAAATGTCTAAAAACGATGATTTTGATAACAGAAACAAATGCATGATTTATCAAATAATTATTTCGGAAATAATTATAAAGATAAGAGACGAAATTTGTCATTTGTCAATTAATGTCGCTGTTAAATATTTGGCTGCATTTAGTGGACTGTCCAACACTATGTTACATATTTCTCTTCAGCTCTGAGTATAAAATGTTTACCAGAAGACTTTTTTTTATGGTCGGCGTCCCGCAAAGGCTGAAAGCCTATGGCGCTGTAGAAGTGCTGCGAGAGGATAAGTATCGGTTCACGTTAGATTTGAAACGCTGCAGGTTGTTGCCGTGGGGAAACAAATTCCCCGGCAGCTGATTCCACAGCGTCGAAGATCCCAAAAGAAGGAATGCTGGAGGAGACTGGTTCGGGGAGTAAGGACCTCGACCTGGTAAGGATGAGCTCGCAGAGGTTCTCTAGTGTTCCTGGTTCGTACGGCCTGTGGTGTTATTATCTGAGAGAGCTCACTCGAACATCTTCCGTGATAGAATCTGTAAAACAGGGATAGGTCAGCCACCCTCCTTCGATGTTCCAGGCTGTGGAGGTCCTTTGTGAGGTTAGACGTATCGATTAGTCTAATCGCTCTTTTCTGGATAGGTAGCAAATGAAGAAAATTACTAATCATATGTGATTATAGTTCAGTAAACTTTCAGTTTCTGAGACTACACTTCATAAAAGGGTAGTGGTATATACTATTTCTAAGTAAAGTCGCATGTTTAGACAGGGGCGGGATTTCGGGGGAGGGGGCATGGTGAAGAAGCAATAGGGCAATAATAAAGATGTTGAGCCATGTTTCGAGCAACGAAAACTGACTATATCGTCACATTTATAGAATAGAATTTTCTGTAAGTTTGGCTAGCTATTATGAGTGCTGAAGCGTTTAATTGGTCATTGTACGTAACATCAGAACATGCATGTATTTTTTCGGGAGGGGCCATGGCCCCCATGGCGCCCTCCTTGGATTCGCCACTGGTTTAGAGGCACTGACATAGTCCTGCTTTTTGGTTCCGGAAGTCCCCTTCCTGTGAGAACGGAGCTGGATCAAATATTGGTTTTAATTTTATCTACCATCAGGACTGTTCGAAAGCTTTTCAGGCCATACAAAGTGCTACATCAGCCATAGAACATTTTTACCCCGTAAAATGAGAAAAACGGAAACCCGTCGTCCGGCGATGTGCCAGCGCGTCAGTGCGGGATTCTGGAGTTTTTTTCTGGGGTTAAGATCATCAATAACCCTGTTAAATTGTAGATCTTGAAATTCTTTAACGTACGCTACAATTGAATGAGCAGGAATTTTTCATGGGGTTAGGGTACCACTAGCAACGCTTGAGTCTAAAATTTCTGGCTTCTCACCCTCAACTTCAGTTGCCAGAAGGGCGTCATGTATATAGTTAATGTTGATTTAAAACAAAAATTGAACACAGCAAATAGTTCATATTATTCTATAATTTTGATTTCGAATCATTTTTCATATAAACAGTAGCAAATGAGATAATAACAAAATGGCGTCAACTGTCTTGATTCGGTACATCCCACACATGCTAACAAAAAATTTGGAGTTCCTCTGTCCCTACACCACCCTCATCAAAAAGGTATATATTGATCACGAAAATTTGCAAAATTCAAGAACAAGGTATTGTTAAATCACACTAAATTTTGTAGTTCCCAAGTTGCACGTAATATGTATGTTTCAAAGTATTCCACAGAATATAAAATTTAAAAGCCAGATTCAGATATCGCCAAATTAAATTTTTGCAGCGCAATGTAGAATATTTTATGAACACCACACATTTTTGAGAATCACAAACCCCACTCCCCAATCACCTCAATTTCACCTCCACCAAAAAAAATAAAAATAAAAAATGGAACCTCTAAAATCCCTAAACACAAAGTTTGAGGTGTTTTTATATTTTTGGTTTTTTCTTATTGCTGCGCTGCCTCTGGCACGATTTCTTAAAACTATACTCGTTTTCTATACTTGTCACAGTAATATATAATACTGTGTCAAACTCACTAAAACTCTAATTAGTCCCTTGGCTTCTGTAATAGGCAAGGCAATGTTAGGATGGACGTAAAAAAGTATATTGTGTTACTAGGTCTTTCTTTCAATGACAGCCTATTATGATCGCAACAAATATTTTAGTTTTACAATCCTCAAACTTCAAACACCACCGTTTCACCCCCACCCAAAGAAGCAGAAAATGATCAGGAACCCTAAAACGCCGAAGTTTGAGGAATATTTGAAATTTTTCACCCTTTGCTAATTACTCCGCTACCCATGCATCGGTGTGGGAAGTAAAAGTATAAGAAATATTTCCTCAAAGTACAAGTACATATGTACAAACAGAAAAAAATTAGCGTAGATTCACATATAATTTTATATCTGTTTTATTCTACAAAAAGCATTAATTCAACTTTTGATACCAGATTATGCTAAAGTGAAACGAGTGAAAACCGTGCAAATCGATGTTTGACTTTTGTGTAGTTACCACACGCGCAATATTCGTGCTTACTCGGTCTTAGTTTTCGCCAACATGCATTTTAGTTGTTTAATTAATCTTATTTTCAGTGCAAAAAAATGGGGCTGCGCAGTCGCGCAGACCATTATACGTTTTCTGTCTACAATGAGAGCTTCTCTTACTTTTCTGTCAGTTTGTAAATGATGTTAGTATAAAACGTCTGACAGTCTGAGAGCCGCTCACATTCAAGCCTAGAGCACATCATATTTAATTGCAATGCTAGATCGCAACTAGGTGAAAGATGTTACAGGCAAGCATCAGCAGAGGCAAAGGGACCAATCAACATGAAGACATTATGCTCAAACCCAACCTCAAAGGCATTGCTATATATAGTTCAAGAATGCACTAGGGCCAAAATGAAAATTTATATACAAATGCGACATAAAGGGCAAAACAGAATTTTTGAGAGATAAAAGCAAGACAAGCAGCACTCGGAAGAAAAAAGTGGCAGTTTAGATTTAGGATTGAGAACAGCAATACAGCAATTTGGGCAACTGTCAGATTTGACACGAGTCCAGTGGACCAAAAGAAGAGGAAGACGGTTAGCTTTCGCTCGTGGTACCTACGCCCATGAAATATTTTAGCGATCAAGTTTCAGTTGCCAACAAAACTACAATGTAATAGAATTAAATTCGTAGTTACGTATATAGAACTACGAACGAACAGTAATAGTTATGTGGTGCACAGGGTTAGCAAATTTTTAAGTCAACATACCGCAAAAACTATTGTTAGGGAAAGGCAGGGTGGGAAGGCTTTTAAACTCTTTTTCCAGTTCTGTTCTGCTAACCTTGATATATTGGATATCTGCTCGGCTAGCTGTCTGCTGTGCAGTACTGACAAGATAGCGTAGCCTTTAACTAAAATATTCAAGCCAAACTCGAGCTTCTAAAGAATTGCTGGTTTGACGTTTGTCACGTCCTTGACAAAGAAAAGGGAAACGGAGATATAACAACAAATATGATTTATTTCAATTTGATTGAATAAGTGTGCAAAGAACTATATGGTGTGACGTTTTGGCACCTCTGACCACGCTAGTATACAAGCAATACATATCTAGCAACTTTATACCGGCTTGGGTTCTACTCCTTCTACGTATTCTGATTTTAGATCCCAAAATGGTTTGTCTGTACCGTAAAGCCTCATAGCGCATAGAGTATGTGTCGAGAACTCTTTCTCTGCACGTCATCCTGCACAACTTTGGTCTCTGACAACCCCCACAATGTGCAGGTCTTCTGATTATGACCTGCTCACGAGCTTCCATCCTCATTTACTGTCCATCTAGAGAAAGGCTGAAATGTACGTCTTTGACTGTAGACTGTATTATATGTTCCCGAGCCTGGTGGAGTTATACGGAGATATACTGAGCCTCCTGAGCGAGCGTTGGTTTTGTGTTCACTCTAATTTCACCTACAAAACTTGTTCTCGGGTATCACGAGAGCTTATTCATGGCCTACCTATATAAGACATTTCGTTACTATGCATTTCAATTTTTCATCTCTGTTCAATTGCACAAAGCTTCCGATGACATTTTTACCGACATGTTTGAAACCTGTTTGCGTACATACTCGTACAACGTTGTTATGCTAAAAACTGAAATGATGCGTTTGACAAAGTTGAATCATAGTAATTGGTTTGAAAAACTTCTATGTCGCCAGCAGCTCCAAGTACGCATATAATACGTTGTTTTATGGTCTCATTTTATATGTTGTATATATACAGCGCTGTTCTGGCCGACCCTTCAAATGTGAAATTACATGTTTTATTCTCCTGCGGCGGAAATAGAATTATCTAGAAAATATTTTATTATTTTATAGCAGGCGTCATGAGATACAGGGGAGACAACTTTTTTCACTATCCATTAGGGGTCAAGGGTATAGCGCGCGAAATTGAGAATCCAAGAAAATGCGCGTATTCCCGTGTTAGCGAGGAGGTGTGGCCGCCTGTTACTTTTCTCCAGAGATAAGTCCAAATAAATAAGTCCAAAAATCCAAAAGTAAGTTCAAAAGGGTCAGAAGTAAGGCCCAAAGGCCACCATAAAAATGAATTTCGCATTTTGAAGCTCCTGACGTTACCCTTAAGCTTATAGTTATGATTCAAAAGCAAATTGAAGAAGAAAAGCTTGGGCTTTGTCAGTGTGGTGACCCTTTTTGATATCGTGTTTGGTTGTTAAATTACAGACATTTGAAGAATGTATGTATAAAAACTTTTGCTCTTATATGTCATTGACTAAGGTCTTAACTATCACTCTCTGAAATATTGTGTATGTAATTTGAAAAACAAGTGAGTTCTGTTCGAAATGGGAATCAGTGTTTTACATGGCAAATACATACAGCGTTGGGATAAAGTATGGAACCAAGCAAATAACTTTGGAACGGAAAGAGTGGTATAGCTGAAAATTTGCAGGCAAGTGTAGTGACGTCTAATGCATCCGAAGACACTATGTTAGCTATTAATGTACTTCCGGTTTAACCGGAAGTACCGTCAACTTTTTTAATTTAAATGGGACACCCTGTATATTTTTGCAGATTTTAATTCATCTTTTTTTTCCGAATACGTCCATAGTGGGTTTAGTATTTGTTTCTTAAAAAATTTGTCTCACAAATTCGTCCGTGGCGGTCTGCGGTCTTCCCGTTTGAAGTAATTTTTTTGTATTTTTTTTTTAGTCACCATCAAACGTGTTATAGGACCCCTGTCGGGACGTAAGTCATTAAGAGTTGACACAATTCTTTCTTAGTTCTCACGCGATCGCCAAAACCGACTTTGAATGACCGGCATTTTAAACACCTGAAATAATAAAGAAGCTTTATCTTTGCCGTTTTTACAGAAACTAATCCTAAACCCACTATGGACGTATTCGGAAAAAAAAGATGAATTAAAATCTGCAAAAATATACAGGGTGTCAAATTTGAATTAAAAAAGTTGACGGTACTTCCGGTTAAACCGGAAGTACATTAATAGCTAACATAATGTCTTTGGATGCACTAGACGTCACTACACTTGCCTGCAAATTTTCAGCAATATCACTCTTTCCGTTCCAAAGTTATTTGCTTGGTTCCATACTTTATCCCAACCCTGTATATGTATTGTACCCAGGCCTGTATCCAGGCCCCTCAGAGAAAATGCATTACATTTCAGGCCACTTTACTTCATCTCTAGAGCGCTTGGACGGGGCATGTCCCCCGATGACCCCCCCTTGAGATCCGCCGATTTGGCGGCAGGCGTTCGATGGGATTTTTCCGGCCCGTGATTTTTCACGGTCCACTTCATCTTTATATTATTTGTGGATTCAGAGGCGTTTCTCGCCTGTGCGACTGCCTTGAGTGTTCACGACACGTCTTCGCGTAGATACACCATAAAAAATCGCTCTACCTTATACGGGGTTCACTGCCATGTCACCTATGAAATTGCATTCCCCTTCATATTGTCGTGATAAATCGGGTTTATACGTGATGTGAGGGACATCGGCTTCTTTATTATTTGCTGTGTGACATCATCAACAATGGCCAATATGATTCAGTGAGAAATATACTCCCAGGAAATACGCGTTATGTTTGATTGGCTTCAAATCTCGCTTCATACTAACATACTGAGGAAGAACATATTGTCACGACGGCCTCTTTTTCTTCACACCAAGGAATCAAACTGCACGTAATTTTCACCGTTTTACTTCACAACTCAATACAATATCTCTTAACCTTATCTTAGCTACAACTCAACCTAACTACTGCTACTACGCTATTCGTGGCGCCTTATACTATACACTTATATACACTTATAACGTCTTCATTGTGCGTAAGTTTAGACCACGAGTGCAGTAATATAAGTAGGTCCTTTTTCCTCCTTACTGGAATCCTTACTCCACTCTAAGTTCAGTGAATCCTTTGACGACTGCTTTTACCTGAGCTTAGAGTGATGTCAATGTGGTTGATTTGCAGGCACAACCAAAATTAAGTTGCATCTTAAATTTAAACAGCACCTGATTCAGTGTTGCCAGAGGTTTTAGGAAAAAATCATCTGGTGACTCATCGTGCTCCAATTTGAAAGCATCCAATGAAGGTAACCTAACTTTCAGAAACAAGAAACAAATTGCAGGGGAATGACACACATCATCTTTTTGAATTTGCCATACACTGTGGAATATTCGTCAATAGAATTTATGAACTAATCTTTTTGACCAGTGATCTACGTAGCAATACGGTATTTTATTTATTGGGTTTATACTAGATGTAATACTTTGGGTATTTACCGAAATTTCATATTACTGTAGACTATCCATAACTCGAGATGTAGATATATATATAGACGCATGAATGAATGAATGAATAAGGACCAGAGGCTATCCAGCACGGAATGTGGTGCATAGGCCACACGATGGGCCCTTTTGCGCCTCTATCCGCGCTAGTGCCTAAGACCTGCCCTTTTGGCAAAGGCAAGTACATTCTTAGGTCCTATCCGTTTTATTTCTATTGGTTCTAAGGTTCTTGAGCCCAGCATAGTCTGCCTGTGATAACCCAGGGTTTCGCAGCGACACAAGATGTGTGCCGAGGATTCTTCCTCTTCACCACACCACGTGCACGTTGGGTCCTTGACCACCCTCATCACAAACAAGTGACGCCTGAAGGTGTTGTGACCTGTTAGTAGGCCTACTAGCAATCTCAAGTTACTCCTATCCAGAGAGAGAGACAAAATCGTCCTATTCTCTCTGCAGGTCCTGCTAATAGTTCCCGAGTCTGACGGAGATGACCAGAGATGTTGTTCCATCTCAGAGAGTGTTGATTCTGGATCCACTCTCCAGTTGTTTTCCTAATCAAGTTTGCAAGGCTGGTTCCGGGCCCACAAAACTTTTGCCGGATCGCATTCTAGCCAGATGATCCGCCATTTCGTTACCCTCTACCCCAGCGTGCCCAGGTACCCATATCAGTGATACCTTGTGTTTAGCTGAGATGTCGTCAAGAGCCCTCCTGCACTCCAGGACCAGTCCCGACGTCATTTTCCAAGCACTCAGTGCTTTGATGGCTGCTTGACTGTCAGAGTAGATAGTAATCCGCCTCCTAGACCCGTCAATTTCCCGAATACAAACAACATAATAACATATACATAATACAATATAGACGCATAGAGTTTCTTGGACGGAAAGGGTCAGAAATGTTGAAATCTTAAGGCGTATGAATAAAGAAACTCAAATAGTAGTAACTGTCAAAATGGGGAAACTTTCTTACCTGGGTCACGTTATGCCCGTTCTACAACTGATAATAAAAGGGAAAATACACGGAAAAAAAAGTGCGGGGAAAAGACGCACTTCGTGGCTGAAAAACTTGCGAGAATGGTATCACTGGTATCACTGTACATAGATGGAATTATTCCTAGCAGCCGCATCTGAAGCAAAAATCGCCATGATGATAGCCCACCTTCTTAGAGGAGACGGCACTTAAAGAAGAAGAGCCATAACTGTTTTTGAGTAATACTGTACATCATATCTCCATTGGGGTTTAAATGCCCACTTATTAACTAGAGGATCTTTGTAACGTTACTTTGATAAAATATGATATTGCAAGTCTAAATTCGTGAACAGAAATCTACCGGAGCGTCCGGCTTTTCTTCTAGCCTAGAAAATTGCCTGCCTACATCCACCAGGTCTAGATCAATAACGCTTACAATTATTAAACAATAATGGTTATCTAGCAGTTCTTCGTCACTTCAACAACCACGTTTGGCAGTCCATTGTATTGGGTTTTCTTTGCATTTCAATTTGCTTGAAAACGTCCAGTCTGCTTGCAAAACTCCACGCAGACCACTGCAGTCCAGTGCCTCTCCCACTGCAAATCTAATTCTCAGCAGGAAATAAGATGCGAAGCTACCGACCTCGTAACGAACGTAAAAATATATCGGAGTTTAAATTGGAGACTGTAAATGCAAGGATTCCAAACGCAGAACCTCTATTATTGTATCTTCATTGATGCTGGTAGGTTTTATACTTTCTACAAAAACTGCATAATGATACAGCGCTGAGAATTTTAAACACTCTTTGTCTCAGTGGCGTACCATTTATGGTTCTATGTATACTTTTCCTTTTCCAGTATAGCAGTTTTAAAAGGATCAAATTGAATTTCAAAGGCGTCGATTGCAAATTCAAATAAAATGATTCAAATGAATGAAATCTGAAATATAATTTCATCTTTTTGGATTTACTGCTGGAAAAGATACAGTTATTGAAGTGCTTTCATAGAAGAAAGGCATTTAGGAAATACTACACACATAAAAATAATTTCTTAGATGGAGCACAAATGCTTTAATTCCAGTATACCATAACTTCCTATACGAGCATGTAGAAATTTTTCTGGAGAAATAGTTCTGCAAAATTTCTTAAATCACATTTAATATACTTAGTACTTATCTAGGAACACCTGAGTCAGGTCTTCGCATCCCATTCATGGTTTGATAGATCCAGTGATAAGGAAGCTGATGGGAACTGGGACGCGACTCAAATGGCGGTGGACCAGCACTACCGGCAGATTCGTTAACCGATGGTTGACGGTGGTATCACGGGTATCACGTGGCAACGGCAATTTATTTAACAGTTTGACTAGATACTATTATGTATGCAGGATCCAGGATGCAGGTATTATGCTACGGTGCTAAAGACGGCGGCGAATGCGACAATCCGAAAACCGAAAACCGATGATGGCGGCGCGGACGCGGACGGGCAACAGGCTGTTGAGTTGAGAGGGTAGAGAGGTTAGAGTTGACCCGTGACACGCTGCGCGCCTGCGCACTCCGACGTTGGTAGACGTCAAATAAATGATTTACTTGATACAAATATAAATATAGAGTGTGCTTGTAAAACAGCGTTCATTTTTAAACCAAGACTATCATATTGTAAATGAAGGTTCGCATTTGCAAGCTGTCTATATTTTTCTTAGAAGTAAACTGGACACCGCTGGAAAAAATGATAATCTTGATATAAAAAAATGAAATATTTGTTATTAAATTATTATAGCCTTGGTTGCAAAGAAAATTATATTTTCTTTCGGAGCATATTTCTTTAAAATAAGTATATAAATCAAAAATATATAATTTTTGATACAAATTTTCTATAATTTACTCATCAAATATTCTTTCTTAGACTGAGAACCGATATTCTTGTTGTGAGTATGTATTTACAAGAATATAACAATTTTTGACTTGAGAATTTCTTTTTATGTGTGTACTGAACATTATACATATGAATTTACTAACGTATTAGTGTTACTATTCAGGACTGAAAATTTTGCCGCATTCTATAATTCATGAAAGATTCAAAAATGTGGTAAGGGAGCCCTAATATACTTAGGACCTCCCAGTGATAGACGGCCCAGCGGGATATCCAAACGACCTCCATGCCTGCCTGCCACAGAATATCCTAGGGCTAACCTAGGATAACCTAGGATAGCCTACAGATAATCTGCAGATGTCATTCTCACCTTATCCCAAATTTGGGCGATACGGCTTTATTTAGGATGTTCTAGGGATATTGGGTGCTATGTGGGTAACTTCGCAGCAAACGAATAGTGAGTGTTCTTTAACATTTTTTTAATTCTTCTGCAACTGGTGCTTTGTCATTTCAAAGGCAGTAGTTTCTGAAAAGGAAAGTCCCTACTTTGAAAACACCCTATATATTATTCCCATCTTCAACGATACTAATGATACTCAAACAATAAACATGTATCTTTGGCTCTCCCACATTGCTTTTGGGAAACAGTGCTCCAATGTTCCTATCACATAATTTTGTAAATAAAGGTGTTTACCACAATTTATCATTGGTGTTTCGGATATTTTAGTGTCTGTACTATACCAAAAGGTCGAGCATCCAATAATCGATTTCGTTTTTTTTTCTAGTTGCAATTCCCACAGTCGCTCTTTCAAGTTGGCAAGACTTCTTGCAACTCCGCATTCACATTCGAACGCGTAAACTGAATAAACGCATATTTGTAAACGCTAGGAGTCAAAACACAACCCCCTCTGTTCCAGGCAAACGCCACCGAAATCCCTATCTTCCCCTTTGACCGACTTCAGACCCCCCAATACGCGTTAATAGGATTAGAAACGTTACTCTCGAGGGGACGTTTCGCTCCCCAAATCTATTATTCGATTTACCTTGTACGTGCGTTCACTTCTGATGTTATTAGGGAAACGAGAATTGTGTTGGTGCATCTTTCTTAGTCGCGTAAACAGTGCCCCAAATTAGGCTATTGATAAACTCGAAACGATTAAATACCTACGTATTTTCGTAGACCAGCACATACTTTGGTCAGATCATAATGGGGTATTTTCCGAACAAAATTTTATGACGGAATATTGATGGTACGTCCCCAAAAACCATGTAACTAACATTTCTGCTTTTTACTCTGAAGGCGAAGTGGCTTAAAAGCAAAGTTCAAACATAAAATTTCGCGCCAAAGCTGTGACGTAATAAATCTGAGCGTGACATAATAAGTCTTTCGTGGAGATGCCCTTAAAATGTAACTGTTCCTTGTCATCTGACCTCCTTTTCTCCATCTGCAGACATAACCTCCGCTTCGTATTGATAGTAGGCCTTTACGGAAACACTGATCTGGATCCGGATAGATCAGCTATATGTCAAACAGCTGTCAAGTGACATTTGTGACTCCATGAATTTAACGGACATCGAACAACGAAAAAGTTGGTTTAACAATTAAAAACAGATGGTAAAGTAAAGGAGCTACTGACTTGAATCATCCGATCGCAATCACTTACCGTACAAGAGTGAACTACCCTATTTCTGACCGATTCCAGATCACTTTCCGAACGTCAGGATCAGTAATCCAACTGATCGGGTTAACCCGATCATAGTTTCCGTAAAGGCCTAATTGACAGATGTTTGTTTACATCATTTCATGATCTATTGTTAAATGAGATACCAAGACAGTCGTGACACCAAGGGAGGTTATGTAAACATGACACTAGTGAGGCTGTTAAAGACGAGTGTTGCCGAATGACGAGTAAAATTGTGAAAAGTAATTATGAAACATTCTCATAGTAAACTGCTAATTACATAACAATGCAAAAAATGGAAAAGCTGTGCAATACAACGTTTATAATCTACAAAAAGGGGGAAACTAAATAAACATATTTACATAACAGTATTTCAAAAGTTATGACCATTTTTATGTCCAAATCGCTGTTAAATGAACGTACCGCATATCAAAAAGTAATGAATCAAAAATTATTTTTTTCACATTGAAAGATAAAAAATATCTTCTAGTTTTAAGCTCGGATATAATAAAAGCCGACAACACATATTCGTATTCAGGGTGATGTAGAATGCAAAATCTAGATTTTCTCTTTTTTTTAAATGTATCCCCTAATATTTTATTATACTCTCACCAAAGAATTGCCTTTAATGTGCTCTTTCATCTATGTATAGCACTTGTTAAACCTACATCCATCAGTTTTTGAGATATTTCACATATCATGCATACTATAAAATATCATATTGATGATATGTATACACACAGCTGTAGGTCTTTTAAACAATTTACACTTAACACTTCTAAATCAGAGAAAACTCATTTCTCTTAGACATTAAGGAGCCAATATACTACAATTATATTTCGTCTTAACTAAATGCTCATAATTAACTGTTGGTCCTTGGGCTGTTCGGCCGGAGTCGACACGCTCCACCGCCTCGACGACAACGCGCTTCGCTGCTTGACGTTTCGCCAACACGAGTGGTTGGCATCCTCAGAAGCTGTTATCTGTTCGGATGTTCCAAGAAGCTGACACTGCGTTACCAGGTTGAGCACTTTATACTCCGGATTAGGGCAGCTACGCTGTGTACCGTCGATCTATGTAGATCTCCTGAGCATCTTAGAATCGTTGCGTCTTTAGGGCCGGTTTCTCAATGTCCAGTTGAAGGTGTCAGATGGGTAGCTGCCAGTTAACGTTTCTATGGATATTAACTGTCAGATAAGATTTACGACGTGAATTCGTAAGTTTAACCTTCAATTGTTTGAACAATTTATCTAACAGTTAACCGTTAACTTCCAGATAAATATTTAACTGGACATTGAGAAACCGTCCCTTAAGCGGGACGTTGTTGAGATTGTATTCTTCTTCTTTGTTGGTGAAGTTGTTTTTATGTTTATAAATCGCAATGGACTACCTGTACAATTTGGCGTTATAAGAAGAGGTCGTAGCAAGAACCTGTGTCTCGTCAAACTTTGTCTTGTGGCCACCGCTTTACTGGAGTGCATGCTTAACTACTGCAGATGTTGCCTCTGCTCTGCAGTGTCGATGCCGGCTGAACAGCTCAAGAACCAACAGTTCGTCGGATCATAGCCGCGAAAGCCTTACACAATACATCAATAAATAATCCACATAACAAAAGTGTATGCAATGTATATACAGTGGATATCGAATCAATGGATATGTATATCCACAAATGGATATGTCCAATGGACGTCAAATAGACATCAAAATAATATACATTGCACGTACGTTTGTCGCGAACTTTCACATCCATGGCATATCCATAGAATGTACATATGTACGTCTAATGTACATGCATAGTATATGTAACATAGTCCAGGTATAAACATGTATATTCATAATATATACCATGTATATATACATACCAAAGTATATATACACTGATTCCACTGTACATAATTATAATGAATATGTATATCCACAAATGGAGCATGAACGTCTAATGGATGTAAAATAGACATAAACAAATTTACATTTCATGTACGTTTTTCGCGAATTTACACATACATGGTATATCCATTAAATGTACATTCATGTACTTTTAACGTACATGCATAGTGTATGAAAGTTCAATGTAGAGGCAGAAAGATAAACAAACTTTATACTTTCATTATGTATTGTTATTAATTCAATTCCTAGTTACAATAATAATACTTGGCAAAATCGATTGCTATGGTTGTCATCTCTTTCCTGTTGAATAGCATGTCTAAAATCACAAAGAAATCAAGGTTATACAATTTTTTAGGTGGTTTGTTCCGCTTACGACTCACCGTCAAACGCTGGATGCGAGTGTTATCAGTACTCAGTAGCCAGAAGATAAGGAACATTGCACAATATTTCCCTCGATCAGGTAATCAGGCACAACCAGCTCCAGCACACACACGCTAACTACGACGAATGGCTAGAAATAAGCAAAGGCGGCACTAGCTGTCCTTCGCGCAAGCGTAAACTACTATATGTATATATGATCCATAGACCAACATCTTAATTATATCCACATATGTACATACCTACGTGAATATACATAGCATATCACACTAGTGTATATCATTTTTCATATGTACATTTAACGTCCTATGAATATTCAAGATATACATGTTCAAACTGGAATATCTAATGTACATTCTGGGGATGTACATATCCATATAGTGTTACGTGGGAATATCATCTTTACAACCCAGCGAAGTCAGATAGATCGCAAAGAGCTTTGTAAAATTACTCCTACTATGGTTAAGATGATCCTAAAGCAAAAATCTGTTCAGACATGGCAACACGGCCTGAATCGATATGTAATTAATCAGTGCTGTTTCGACAACTGCAACTACGGAATCTCGCACGTCTAAAGTTCTTGGCAGAATGATTATTGATCTGCCTGTACGTATACTAGAACTAGACCACATGTGCTGGAACGTCAACTAAAATCACGTCTCCCGACAATTAACGTCATCAGACGACGACTGAGCAAGGGGAAGAAACAGGCACGTAGCAAGCCTATGAATACTATCGTATATGTATACTAGAATTTTCCGTACCCACGACAGGTTGTAGATGGCAAGTAGTTTAAAGGCTGAGCATCATAACTAGAGATTCACGACTTGACTTGATTTTCAAGCTACTTGACTTGACTTGATATCATGTCAAGATCAAGTCAAGTAGTTACACATCAAGCAACTTGAAAATCAAGTTTTTCAAGCTAACTACTTGAGTTTTCTTGAAAAAATAATTCTTCTTTGATATTAATCTGATTAACTGCCAAAACGCAATAACAATAAAAATCTATGCGAAGAGTCCCCACCTGAGCCTTCACTATTGGCTTCTAATTAACAGTGCTGTTCCTAGAGTGGCGCCGGGAAACAGTAACAAAACAAAGCCTACACAGAACGCGAGGCTAATGATCAGAGCAATCAATGCCGATGACAAAGAAGTAAAAAAAAATAATATTCTTATTTGCCATCCATGATTTGAGACACATAAGACTTCTAACGGAGTTATCACCTAATCGATTTTTTGTTTTGGTAAGAGTTAAGGCAGCTCTAGAAAACTACCCTTCAACTGGAGCTGAAGAAGCTGGCGTTGCCAAAAAGTCTGGCCATTGCGGCAAGGTTTGGAGAAGTACATTCGTGTCTTTTATTATTTATAATCTGTTCATCGATTTCATCTAGATCGGATTTATTGTCAAGTTCCATAGCCCACGAATCTAGTCTATCGAGCAGCATATTAATGCAAAAATTATGGAAATACTCTTACAAACATCAAGGTACTGGCAAATTCGTTCAATTAACAACCATTCTGTGTCGGTTTGCTTTAAAGTTTTAAAGTCATCGGGTGCCCGCTTGCTGTCGTAACCTCAGTTACGTTAACCCCTATTTTAACGCTTCGATTCGCATTTTACAGATCGATATCAAGTAGTTTGATTTTACTAGATATCAAGTCAAGTAGTTCAGATTGAAAATCAAGTCAGATATCAAATTTTCAAAAGCTCGAGCTTTCAAGTCAAGTCAAGTATTTAAGAAAAAACTCAAGCTACTTGCTTGATAAATCCCTAATCATAACTACCCTAGAGCATCAATATTTCATATTTTCAATATGAAATTCCTAACGGGATAATTACCGTTTTACCTGCTCTATTTTTAGGATTAGATACAGCAAGTGATAAATAAACATTTTCAGTTCTCCAGCAGTAATTTCCAAAAGAGCAATTCTATTTCTACCGCATCAATCGCAATTTCAAATTTCAAATTATCAGTTGTAACTAAAGCCACAGTTGCAGTTTCAAATATTCTGAACAATTTTCTAAAGCGTTAAACGAAGTTTCAGACAGTTAATTTTGAATTCTAATTAGTGAATTCTAGTCTAGTGTCAAATACTCAATTGTATATTCAAAAACAAAAGGTTGATCAAACTTCTAAGGTATGAATTGTAATTTCTAGGTAGTCAGTTCAAAATTCTAATATGCATGAAGTCATCATAATCCAAAATAAATGTTATGGTAAAACGGGAAAATGCTACAGTCCTTTTCAGATCTAATATTTACATGTATATGCAGCTACAAGAAGCCATTTTGTTTTTGTTCGTCATCAGGGATTCCGCAGTACGATATCTAGCTTGATTCCTTTGTCTTTCATATTCCTAGATTGTCTTTTCAAAAGTTCTCTTTTAACTCATGCGCATGCGAAGCCACGAAAATTATTTACCCCAACACCTTTATGTCGAACTTCTTCTGTAGGGGTTTGCTAGACTTTGAAAAAAATGACGCAAATCAAAAATTCACAATATAATAATGCAATGCAATGCAATGCAATGCAATGATATCACCGGAAACTGATCTTTTGTACAGCTTTTGCACAACGATGTCAGAAATCCCATGCAGCATACAGCGCATTAGTCAGTCTCTGCCGGTATATTGGAACCACTTCAAGTAGTTTTGAAATCTCAGAACAGATTCATGATCGGCGATCTGTGAAGTCTTCGTCGGTGGAATGTTTGACATGCTTGTTAAAAAATAGTAAATAGTAGTACATTGCAATGTTGTAAGAGGAAGTACTGACAATGAATAGAAAGCATTGCTAAAATGTTTTGCAACCTGTATCTAAGCTAAAAAAGACAGGAAGAAAGTGTACTCAAAAACCACAATGTACATCAATTCATGAATTTCCTAGTCAATAGTTTAGAAACAACAATTATTTTGTGAAATAAAGTATGATATCCATGGCCATATTTACAGTCGACTGTTTTTTTATATTGAGTATTAAAGTACTTGAATCTAAAAGGTGTTACTGAAAAGAGTCGCAGTGTCAGAACTTACGTTAGTGTGAAAATACTAGCAATGCGGTGTAAAAAATAGACATTTTCGATTGGGTGTATCGTTTGACCTCATATTATGAGGCTACTTCCATGGCCTGTCTAGATATCTGTCAGAAAGCGAAGTTCTTATTTAGGCATGGACACTAACCGAGATTTAGCAACTTGCTTGCTAAGGTAGCTGAAAACTATTCACCATTTGAGCAGCCGAAGGTGCCATCCCACTTATTCTGGCAGACTCTGAATCAGATATGCTAGGAACCCGTGATTTTGATGTCATCAGCTCTTTTTGTCTACAGGTCAGCAAGCTCACTATGAAATAGCCAAGAATGTAGCTAGCTTTGGTACACGCAGAAGCCTTGTTAGTGTCGAGCGACTGCAGCATCTTCCAGGCAGTCCAAAATTCCAAATATCTTGCTGAGCAGATTATTTTCTTGCCTTAGTGTAAGATCTCCATTTTAGTGGTAGAAATTGCCAGGTTTATCCACTAGGCTTTGAAAGTTTGTAGATAAGTTGTGTCATATCTATCTATATCAGCTCCTTTGCTATTCTGTCTGTATATTTCAGACATGCTAAAACTGCAGTGTAGCGCTGATCATATGATATCAGTCACTCTAATAACCACATGAAATATACTAACAACTCTTTTTTTAACAAACTCTAGGCTACTTTCATATATGACAACTTCAACTAAAGTATCCTGCCTCCACCTTAATAAAAGACTGGCAGGTATAGAACTAAGATTCGATCTGGACAAAGGCTTGCTCACCCATAACAAAAGCCCTGAATTGCCTGTATATCTAGGGGCGTAAATTGGATATAATACTTTTCTTCAAAATATGCTTAGCAAAGGTAAACTCAAAACAAGAAACCATATGATTCAGAATCTATGCGGTACAAATGGGATGCTTCTGCTGCTATGACCCTTAGTTATGATATTGGTCTACTTTGATGCTGAACTCTGTGGTTTAGCCTACGACCAAACAATGATGCTAATATAACAGGGACATCATGTATACTCTGACCTACCTGCTACCAATACTAAATCACATCACCTACGTAGGTCAAAAGCGTTAATATAGGAGTATGATAAAATTGGTAAAAACCACGCACTCCATATCCACAATAATCTTCCAGAAATATGCCCTTAGAACAACAAGTATAGGCAAAGAGAGACCAAGAACACTATCTCCCAATGGTTATGCTTATGCTTGAAAATCCCCCTTGCTTTGATCTCACTCAAGAAACATCGACTCTCCTCAACATAATCCGAACCCAGAACGTGATTCTTGTGGTCATTCCTTATGTACCGAGCTTAGCCGTCCATTTCCGCTTAGTATATTTGCTGTTTATTAAGTAAGACCTAAAATAAAAATTAAACAAAACAATAAAAACTAAAGAAATAAAAATTAACAAAAGAATGCGGTTCCTGTGGTCATCTATTATGTACATAGTTCAAGGATCAGTTCTTAAGTAGTTTGCTATTTATTTGTTAAGATGTAAAACATGAATTAAGTAAAACATAATAATATGTGAAAAATAAAAATTAATAAAAAGAATGCGCAAAATTCCATGTGATAGAATAGGATTTTTAACGTACATCTCTTTGACTTGCGTTACATTCTCCAATGATGGTGTCCCCAGTTCTTTATAATGATAATGATAATTGTATTGTTTAATTGTAAATTCTAAGTTCAACCACCAGTCACAGGTAATCTGCATATAGGGGTATCCAAAGCTATTAGTCAAAGACGGTGAGAGTAGCTAAAACCGATGTTTGAGCAGAAAGGTTCCCAAATACGGCACTGCCAGTGCGGAGGAGGGTAGATGGTGGGGATAGGCTTCCCACCAGACAAAAGAGTCGGGATTATACGAAAAACATGTCCGCCATTGTTCGCATTATCCCATTATCCTGGACACTGCCAGCAACGTCGACAGCGTGACGTGCCACCACGACTAATGGACTAATGAAACTGAGACCCCAAAGGACGAGGAATGAGGAAGGGGTAGCAATGGGTGGGTGGAAGTGCTACTGCTGGACGCTCACTGGAATGCTTTCATCAAAATATTTGCTTCACTTCAGTTAACAGCAGCAGAGGCATTCAGTGATTTCCTGTTTGTTAATGCGGCAAAAACATGTTTCGTCAATTTCAACATCAGCTCGGGTATCTATTCAAAGCGAGAAAGTTCTTCCTATTTTTTTACGTTATGTAAAGCTGAGATAAGACCTGGCCTAGAGTATGCTCACATATCTGAAGCAGCTGCCCTATTATCCTGTTCACACTCGTCGAAGTCCAGATAATAATCAGTGACACTGTCTTGATGCGCCTCCAGTTGCTTCCTCACCGGCGTGTGATTGGTGACCTTGCACTTTTTATCTGCATTCCAATATACGTCTTTGAGCTCTCCCCTTAATTCTGTCGCTCACCCAGCATGTCAGATGCACCTGTGGGTGCACTTAAGGGGACAGCTCAAAGACGTATACAAGTGGTACGACCGTTCCTAGAAAATATACTTTGTAGCCAACAGTTATTTTCAAATTAATATTCATTAAATCACAACTTCTTAGACTTTCAACAACTATAGTTCCGAGACAACTACCCACTTATAACACCATACCTTGTATACTCTATATAAAAGGATTATCTGACAGATCAAAAATGGCGTCAAGTAACTTGGAGTTCCTCTATCCTCATCTCTATGGGAGTTCCTTATCACCTAGTGTTTCTCATACAGCAACTCTACGAGTCTAATTCGGCTCGTGTAAGAATTGATGATAACTGGTTAAACTGCAACCACAAAAGGAGTTCGTCAGGGATGTGTATTATCTCCGATGTTAACATTTACTCTGAATTTGTGATGGAACAGGTATTGGACAACTGGAATGGCGGTATAACTATTGGCGGAAGCAACATATTCAACTTAAGATTTGCTGACGATACAACTCTTATTGCTGCTTCTCAGAAAGAACTATAATAGCTCTATTAAACATCTTAGAACAACACAGTACAGCTTATGGTCTTGTGGCCGTGTGGGCATGACAAAGCTTACTAAAATATGATAAAATATTGTATCCATATTTTTGTATGCCTCGGAAACTTGAACTGTTAAAAGGCAGATCGAGCTCGCATAGATGCTTTTAAAATGTGGACGTGGAGGAGAATGCCGAGAGCTCCTTGTACCGCCCACCGAACTAACTTTTCCATGCTGGATTAGCTCGGTAATCCAAAGAGACTATCCTTTATTGTGTCGACGAGAATGCTTACATTCTTCGGACATATACAGGGAAGCGATAATATGGAGAAACTTGTAGTTCAAGGTCATGTCCCGGGTGGGCGGCGCCATGGCCGCTCCCCTACACGCTGGGTGGATACGATGAAACAGTTGCTGGATATTATGAGTGTCACTTAATTGACAGTAAATCGCGAACGATGGCGAGCTACAGTTCTCAAAACTATTGATAATATTCGTGTCGGCAATACTCTAGCTCCGACTTAATGCTTTTTACGATTTCACAACATGTCTGGTAAGACATTGTGGCTATGACGATGATACCATCCTCATGGAAAGTGTAGACAATGATCAGGGACATCTATAAACATCTAAAAACGAAGTTTGAGAGATCTTTAAATGTTTAGTTTTTGTCGATTTTTCCTCTGCCGTTGGCCAGAGTTCCAACGCTGTTACCATTTCCTCAATAGCCGTAATACGTCTTCATAATTTTATCAACAATCAAGTTGGTAGTTTCAAAGTTACATGTTATAGGAATATAATATGTATGTATGTATCAAGTTATTATTCAGATATAAAATTCAAACGCAACAATCGGATAAGTCTAAAAATCACACGATATCACCAAAGTTTTTTTTCAGCACAATCTATTTATAAATTTTATAAATATAACAAATGTTTGAGTTTTCAAATCCCTCCCCACCACCCCTATTCCACCACAGCCACCGATCGAAAATTGCAAAGGATCAGGAACCCATGAAATGCTTAAAAGACGAAGGAGGGTTTCTGATAGTTTCTTTTGAACAATTTTTCCGCCGCCAATACCCCGATTTTCAAAGTTAGTCACAATCCAAGCACCAGTTACTGCTATTATGCAGTCAAAACGACGCCCAACGGACAGACCGACCAAAATGAATGACATGGATTTTCGTTATGTACCTACTCCCCTGTGCACTATCAGTGTGGGAAGTAAAGTGTGGAAAACGATCAGGAATCCCCAAATCGCCTAAATACGAAATTTGAGCTGTTTTCATTTTTCAGTTTTTTGATTAATGCTGCTCCGCCACTGAACAACTTCTGAAAGCCATACGCGTTTTCTAGCCTCTCCACGGTAATAATACTGTGTCACAATTTCATCCAAATCAATTCAATATTTTCCAGATTACAGAATAGAGAAATGCGTCGAATATTTATTTAACAAGTCAATGGAATTTTTCTATTTTACAGCCCTTCACCTCCAACCACCCCAATTCCACACCACAGCATATCGCTACCCAAATGTCATCACAATCCATGGAGCGATTACGATTCCGCTAGAAAAACGTCATCAGACAGACAGACCGACAGACAGACTGACCGACAGACGGTAATAAGTGACGTGTATCTCAAAATCGAAAATTTTCACAATCACAATACTCCTCTCTCCTATCATCGGTGCGGAAAGTGAAAGATCTTAAATAGCAATTCGGTATTTTTCTGTATAGGCTCTCTGGAACCCTATTTCGAAGTTTTCCGTCCCTTGATGTTCCGCCACTGGCATTATTCACCAGGAATTTTTGTACCGAAGCAGCTCTGAACGGCCTTGACTATACGAGACATACACAACAAATACAGTGAGAGAGTAGCAGTACAGAGTACGGAGAAAGAGTCAGATCATATCTCGTCCAGTGCACTCAAGGCCCGTGGGCCGCAAAAACCAAGGAGTGTCAAGGATTTTGCCCTACATAAGGTCGATTTCTTTGAGTACCATCAAAGCTCTTAGCATACAGATATGAGACTTGTTTATTTTGATTGAACAGCTTTAGACCGACTTTCAGTAGTTTTCAAAGAACATGTAAGTCTAATATTGAAAAAATGCTACCTTGGCCTGAAGCATCTTTATGTCAATAAACACATTTTAATTTTAAACTTCAAAACGCATAAAAAACTGTGTGAAGCTGTTCTATTCCCTATTCTAGCTTATTGTAATGTTGTATACTTCTCTTGTCTAGATGGATCTACAAAGAATAGATTGCAAAAATTCCAGAATAGTTGCTGTAGATTCATATTTAACTTAAAAAAGTATGATCACATTTCCGATAAAATTAATCAGCTAAATTGGCTCCGACTTGAAAAAATTTACAAATATCATGTTGCCACCCTGACTCATAAAATGTTAACCACTCAGATGCCATCATATTTATACGATAAATTCGTATCCCGTCGTAGTAAAATAGACATACATTTTAGATACAAAAATAGGTTGGAAATACCGTTTTATACTGCATTTTTTCGTCACTCCTTTGTCTATAATGCTGTCAAAATATATAATGAAGTCGATGATACATTTAAGTTCCTCACAGTAAATAGTTTCAAGAAGCATATTAGACGTCATTTCTTACAATTGCAATGCTAAAATGTGATGCACTGGAATAATGGATCTAGTCATTTTTTAAACAATATTTACTGTTATTATTAGGTATTTATATTTAAGAAGATTCTTGGCAATTTGACCTTTTACTTCAACATTTTTTTAATTATATTTTTGAGTGTTACTTATTGTATATTTTATATTGTTACTTTTATTGCCTTGTTTTTGGTCACCCTATTTATCCTGTTGTATGTATGCATTGTGTTGTATTTTGTACTCGACATCATTGCATTACTATTTTTTTCAAATTCGGGGCCTCCCGCAAATTTTCCGTAGCCCTTTTTTTCATAATATTTTATGTACGTATGTATCCAGGGTTTGTCCTAAGTTAATTCTTTTTTAAACTGTGTATAGAAGTCGTAGAAATAACTTTTTCAAACAACCTTTATCCTAACACTGCAAAATAAGCGAGATACAGAATCAAAAAGGTCTAAACCCTGGTCTGGACTTGTGTATTAAGACGTGTTTTGTCTTATCAACAGGCATTGTACTTGTAGACAGAAGGAATTCTGCCGGTGTGCCATCTAGTACCCGAAGGTGACGGCAACCAAAGAGAGAAACGCTACTAGCAGCAGTAAACTCTCCTTGGTGGAACGACAAGGCTCGTTCGCTTTTTGCCACTAGAGGCGCGGATTTTGACGCAAGCAGCGTAAAGCCGATATACGAGGCATTGTACTTGTCAATTAGCGCACTAGTCATTTTCAGTTTATCGTAGTCAGTTTAAAATTGGTAAATCCTAAAATTTGCGTTAATAATAATTTGTTGTTTTTAAGAATTACCAATTTAAAGGTAATAAATTTAAACAGAAAGTGACTACTGCACTATCTGACAGGTGCAATGCCTAACAGATAAGATAAAAATCTGAACAAAAAAATAAACATAAACGCACTAGGGTAGGTGCAGATATTGCGCCAATTTTGTTTTAATTATAGTCATTTGTGTAACTAGTGTTATCGGGCCCCGTACAAGACTTTCATTCCCTCTTGGGGGGCACACCACAGTATTCCAGGCTGAGGTCTATGCGATACTTGCCTGCGTAAATCGTATTCGGGAAATTGACGGGTCTAGGAGGCGGATTACTATCTGCTCTGACAGTCGGGCAGCCATCAAAGCACTGAGTGCTTGGAAAATAACGTCGGGACTGGTCCTGGAGTGCAGGAGGGCTCTTGACGACATCTCAGCTAAACACAAGGTATCACTGATGTGGGTACCTGGGCATGCTGGGGTAAAGGGTAATGAAATGGCGGATCATCTAGCCAGGATGGGATCCGGAAACAGTTTTGTGGGCCCGGAACCAGCCTTAGGACTGTCTGCAAATTTGGTTAGGAAAACAACTGGAGAGTGGATCCAGAATCAACACTCTCTGAGATGGAACAACATCTCTGGTCATCTCCGTCAGGCTCGGGAGCTATTAGCAGGGCCTGAAGAGAGAATAGGACGATTCTGTCTCTCTCTGGATAGGAGTAACTTGAGATTGTTAGCAGGCTTATTAACGGGTCACAATACCTTCAGGCGTCACTTGTTTGTGATGAGGGTGGTCAACGACCCAACGTGCACGTGGTGTGGTGAAGAGGAAGAATCCTCGGCACACATCCTGTGTCGCTGTGAAACCCTGGGTTATCACAGGCAGACTATGCTGGGCTCAAGAACCTTGGAACCAATAGAGATAAAACGGATAGGACCTAAGAATGTACTTGCCTTTGCCAAAAGGGCAGGTCTTAGGAACTAGCGCGGATAGAGGCGCAAAAGGGCCCATCGTGTGGCCTATGCACCAGCCACATTCCGTGCTGGATAGCCTCTGGTTCTTATTCATTCAGTGTTATCTTTGTCTAACGTAAATTTTCATTTGTTTACTCTCCAAAGGTAATGCATAGTTTCACTATAAAACCAACAATGGTTGTTTGGTTGGTTTTTTCATTTAACTTCAGCTTAAATAATATTAAGAATTGCAAAATTTTTGACGAAATAAATGCGCTGCTGGGATTTATTTTCTGATGTAAAAAATCTCTGCAGCCGGGACCTGAAAATTACAATCAAAATCCCGGATGCCGGGATTTCAAATTAAAATCAGGCTGCCGGGACCTACTCCACTGCCTTTTTGTAAATTATACTAACAAGGAAAGCGACCTTTTAATTTGGTATCTATTTTCTTGTTGATTTGTGCGCTTGAGAACCCTGGGCCTCCAAGACTACGGAGCTCCAAAACGCCCCCCCCCGCAGCTACGGGCCCTTAGTTACGCCACTGCATTGAAATCTTATTTTATGTAGAGGCTTCAGAGGAACAACTAAGCATAGAAGAAGTAAACCACGAAATACAAGAGGCAGACAACGTTTATATTCAGTGGGCACCTATTCATAGATTGCTAATAAAATTAACACTGCTTTGATGACTCAGTAGTAACTATAACAATACTCAATCGTTATCTTGGATGTTGCCCTGCTCATATTTCCATTCATAAATGCAAATTTCTTAAATATTACAGCAAAACTGAAGGGATGGTAATGACGACATATATCTCTTTTGATGCTGTTATGGTTCTCGACCTGATAACGCGTCAATCGACTGCTTTGTTTCTAAACCGAAATTTGATATTTTTGGGTGATCTTAGGACTATTTAGAAACTTCCAAAATTTGCTGTGCATTGCTAAAGTGTAGTTTTACAGTTTTTCTCTATGTAAGTCAACAACAAGTCTGTAACGTGAATATGCAGGATTTTTCACAATAGTAAGCATTATTTGCTACGTCAACTGACAATATTTAGAACCATAACGGCCAAAGTTTTTGTTCAATGTCGGCTTTCATCATATGTTCAAGTTGTTTGGTTACTCCATCTAGGTTAGTTGTTCCTCTGATTACCCTCTGATTTAGAGTCACCTGAAGTTATTCTCAGTCGGATTACTTTATGCTATCTCATTTCGTTTCAATATCTGTTGCACCTGTACATTTATAGTGCTGCATTCCATAGCAACCAGAGCATTGAATTCTTACGGAAGTAAAAGTATGAAATATTAATCAACGGGGATAGGATTTCAAATGAGATTCGTGTCAGGCTTTGATGAGATTCATATATATGTACATGTAATTAAACAATATTAATACTTGATTGTAATACCAAAGAGTAGGTAACTAACAAGAGGAGACACCCGGCGGAATTCCTTTTATGTTTGCAATCCGCTCCCATTTACCTCGGACCTTTAAATTTGGGTGTGCAGTAGTTGCCAGATGTCTCGCAATACCTGAATTAGTGGGAAAAAGCACTGTTGCCATTTCCGTTTTTCAGTAATACCCTTACTTTTAATATGGCTTAAACGGAATATATCCTGAAGGGATTGAAAATAAATAAATAATTTAAGTAAATTCTGTTTCATTACTCTATATGAACGATTGCACAACGATTTAAAGATCTGACCTTCAAGAAGTGCCAAACTAGGAAAATTTGGAGTTAAAATACCAATTTTTTTGGGTCATGAATATTTTAGTGACAAGGAATATGGATCCTGAAACTAATCCTGTGATTTGCCTCTTTCAAATTATTGCCAGAAACTGGCCCATAAGTTGAACCAAATACATCAAACAACAAAAAAAAACTGTTTATTATTGTTTACTGACGTTTTCGCGACGTCTGTGACGTTTCTCAAAGTATAAATTATAATACCTATCTCTGACAATCTCTTTTAAATGTTTGTCTATTAGCTGTCAGCACAGTTCGCTTATGTTTTTTTTACACATGTTATTCAATGTATGGACCAGTTTGTTGCAATAAAAGGCAACAAGGAACTAAAACACATATTAAGGAGGTGATAGCATATCTTAACAAACAAGCAGAACAAATTAATAAAACAAAAGTTTTTAAAAACACAATGATACAAATCGAAATCACAAACAAAACGCAATACGAAATCAAACGTAATGGCGGAGTGCGGACGGCGGTTGGTCTTGGTTTGGCGTGGCACGTGGAATCGATGCGCCGTTGCCAATTCTTGTAGGTCTATCGTAAAAATCTCTAGGTCCATTACATTGTGTATTTTTGATTATATTTACTTCAGGAGAATTAGCAGATATGATATTAAGTAAAGATACCAGTAATTTTTTGTATTAATATATCACCGAACGAAAACGGATCTTACCGAAAATTAAAATAAAAACAATATTGTAATGTGGTATGTTCCATTGGTGAAACGAAATCTTTTTTTCTTTTTTTTTTTAAATTCTGTGTCATCGGCATCGACTGCTTAGGTCATTAGCTTCAAATCTTTTTTCTGTCATAAAGTTATAATATTGACGTGGTTTTATCTATAACATAATAAAATATTAACCATCAGCAAACGCATCTTTGAATATTATGAATGAAAGTAAATTTAGATAGGTACCTACTTATTTTGGCCAATAAAAAAAGAGTTAACATATATCTAAATTATCAATATTGCGACGAAGTGTTTCTACTTTCTATCAATCTCCCAAATAATGACGTCGCAGGAAATGCGAATACAAATCTCAATGTGGCAACGCTTGACACCAAACTAGCTCGGGTCAGCTCGGGCGAATTCGAGGCCCTTTAAATTTGGGTGTAGCTGTATCTCTGTCTAATTTTATTCGCTCTGTCTGACTGTCTCCTCTTGTTAGTTACCTACTCTTTGGTAATACTATATAGCTTCTTTGTAGATACAAGATGAGAAAATATTGCCACGCAAAATACCTTTTCCAGCTGTAGTTTCAAAAGCATCAAATTACATTTCTAAAGAGTTTTTTTTATTTCTAAAGGGTCAATTATAAATTCAAACTGTCAGGTGTAATTTATACCTGTCAGTTTGAATTTACAATTATTGACGCCTTAGAAATTTAGTTTGATCCTTTCGAAACAACTGCTGGAAATGATATAGTATTAATAATGCTGCAGTTGTAGCTGCAGCTTTTTTTGTCCACCTGTATAACGATGTCAAAGGCCTACGACAAATTGCAAGTGTGAACCGTTTTTCCTATATCATATTAAAAGTTAATGTGTTTAAGCTCTAGTTTAAGCTATGTTATATTAACGATTATCAAATCATTATAATGAGTAAATCTATCGAAGTAATCAGTGTACAATTCCAGTACTTTTCATAGTAATTAAGAAAAATTAAAAATTTGCTTCCTGAATTATATAGTTAGCTGGCTATTTTTCTCATACACGCTTTTACCAACAATATTCTTTTTCTAAATGAGACTTACAACTCGTATGTTAGCGAATACAAAGTAGGATTGCGGCAATGTACAAAACACTAATGCTTGGGAAAAACAATGCTACAATTAACTCGATTCCAATTACTTTACTTTTGCTTAAAATCTAGTCGTCTGCTATACAGGGTGCTTCCAAACTTGGAGCTTTCCTTTCCAGAAACGACTGCCTTTGAAATAACAAAGCAGCAGCAGAAGAATAAGAATAAAAATGAAGTCAAGTTGATTGACTCAGTACTTCCCACATTCCGATGATACCAGTTTTATTACTTTCCCACGACATGAAACTATAGTCTAGATGCCCCTGCAACCAAATCATCGTTCGCCCGACCGCAAAAAAATGTTTTATTCTACTAGGTGCTTCTTTCACAGGTCAATAGACAACCTACCATGAATACAACAAATTTTTGAGTTTTACAAACCCCCACCCCCTAACCACCCCAATTTCACCCCAAACCAAAATAAATTTTTAAAATGACCTGGAACCCCTAAAACGTCTAAAACGAAGTTTGAGGTGTTTTTTTAATTTTTAGTTTTTTTATTATTGCCGCGCCGCCACTGAAACGATTTCTAAAAACCATACGCGCTTTCCATACTTATCGCGGTAATAAATCTGTGTCAAAATGTCATTAAAGTCAATTCAAAAGTTTCCACGTACACAATACAGAACGATCCAAAGTAATAGTTGTATGTATTTTGTATGCATCAGAAAGTTTCAGTCCCTTGGTTTCTGTAATCGGCAAGGCAATGTTCGGATGGACCTAAAAAAGTATATTTTGCCGCTAGGTCTTTCTTTCACAGGTCAAAGGGCAGCCTATTATGAATACAAAAAAAATCAGTTTTATATCCTCCCACCCCTTAATCATCCCAATTTCACTCCCACCCCAAAAAAAGTAGAAAATGATTAGGAACCCCTAAAATGCCTAAAAACGAAGCTTGAGCTGTTTTCATATTTTTAGTTTTTTTAATATTCCTGCTCCGCCATTGAGACGATTTCTAAAAATCAGACGCGTTTTCCATCCTCGCCAAAGTAGTATACTGTGCCGAAATTTCATGAACATCAATACAGTAGTTTTCACATTATAAAATACAGTACGATCTAAAGCAATACTCCTATGTATACATCGGAAAATCCTGATCCTTGATTGGACAGCCTATTATGATTACAACAAATTTTTCAGCTTTACAACCCCCCACCCCCCAACTACCTCAATTTCACCCCTACCCAAAAAAGTAGAAAATGGTCAGGAACACCTAACATGCCTAAAAGCAAAGTTTGAGGCATACCTGAATTTTTTGGTTTTTTGCTAAATACTCTGCCGCCAATGCACCGATTTTTAATATTGTAGCATTATTATCTATTACGACCCTACACCATACCGCTGCCCAAATTTCATCAAAATCCATGTAGCGATTACTGAGATTAGGGGGCTAGAAGAACGCCAACAGACAGACAGACAGACCGACGGAAATGAGTGACTTGAATTTTCGTTATGTAGACATCATAAAACGCCCAAAAAGTATATTATCTCAAAATCGAAAATTTTCGCGATCACAATACTCCCTTACGTATCGGTGTGGGAAATAAAATAATAAGAAAGTACTTACTATTCATTCGCTGCGAAGTTTTTAGTGCGATCCTGTCGATTCGAAGGACCTGAAATGGGCGCTGCTACGTTAGTCTGTGTTTTTGTATCTGTTTTGATGTAATCACACGGGCATGGAATTAGGAATGATGATTTTCTTAATGGTCTATATCTTGATCTCCATAAACATTTTGCATATATGTTACTGGAAACAATCATTCCTTTTGATGAATACTATATGTCTTATAAAGAAAAGTCCGAACATTGAAATACCCTGTATGTAACGTGATATATCCTTAGTTTGTAGTCATTGGCTGATCTGTTTCCTCACCTTGTAATTGCGTTATGTTCAATCATAGTCTATAATCCATTTCACTACCTCACTAATACATATTTTGATTGGCATCAAATAAATAATGGAGCAAAACTTATTTAACGAGATTTAACATGTTAAACGATTTCCATGAAAGCTGACAACATTTTGTTAATGAATCATGGTCCATGGTGTTGAAGGATCAAAATTAAGGATAGTAATCGTTACATAATTAACGAAGGGTCCCTTATTAGTCCTTACTACGCACCTCGATAGCTTATATGACGACAATTTTATGGCGCAAACTTGATAATACCCGTTTCCTGTTCAAGGAAGATTAGCACTCAAACCAATTTGTGCGGGTATTACACTGTGGAAATAGAATACAGAAATAACGTTGTTTAGTCTGAAGGGTTGTTTGCCAAGCCGAAAGAATAAACAGGGGAATAGGCCAAGGTGTTTGTGCGATAAAAGCATGCCTACCTGGAAGGCACCTTATGTATTTACAGCATTAGCAATTTTCATTTCATGTGACTGTTTAACTTATCCGTCCAAGAAACTGTGTAAGCGCCAAAAAATGAACAACATGCATTACAAAAAATTATTTTAAAATACTGGACTACCAATCCGAAATGTGGAAGACGTGCATGTAATGAATAACACAATTATTGATTCCTTCAAAGCCTCGTCCAATAATACGTGAGAAATAAGTCGAGCAAGATGAAAAAGAATCAGAGTATTTACGAACACATTGTGAAAAGTAGTAAGAAACCTCAAAAATGCCTTAGAGCGAGGTTTCCGCAATCGGCATTTTAATACTAACTTTGTCACAAAAGTTGCTCCAATACTTCCATTATTTAGAAGCAGATGAGAATATGTCTGACTTGGTTTGAAAATTATATCGTAATGGTTTAACTTCTCATTAATCTCGCCCCAGTTTTCAGGATCCGAAAATTACAAGAAAATATTAACAACTTCTTTCTTCAAGTGCCATGCTTATTTTAAGCGTTAGCGACTCCCATTTCTACGATTTCTCGATATCGTTGTCTATCTTGAGCAGCGTGAAGCAGTTCGTCTGCCGACAGTCCAGACCAATGACGGAGATTCCTTAACCACGACATCTTTTTACGTCCAATTCCCCTCTTACCTTCTATCTTACCGTTCAAGATAAGACGCAGCAATTCATATTTGGGACCACGAAGGATATGCCCTAGATATTCTAATTTCCTTCAAACGCCCAAAAATTAATCTTGATAATTTTTTACATTTTTACGATATTACAAATGCTGTACATCGAACAAAGGACTACTGCGCATGGATCGACTTTTACAAGTTATTAACAATTTCAACCAATCAACGATGAGGTCCGGCTTCTGTTCATTGTATCAACAAACAGTGACCATAAATCTATGATCGCTGATTATGATTGTTACGAATGATTACAGCTATTTGTAGTATTTATGCCAGAGGTGGTTGATGTATGTGCTTCAGCCATCAACGCTAGCATGTTTTTTGTCAGTTGCTGATAACAAAATTATCATTATAGACACATAGAACATTAGGGAGTTTGTGAAGTACAAGAAATAACAAATTTTGTGGCTATCGTTATTTTGAGCGTAGTAATAAGAAATAGGTAAATGATTCCCAATGACGATAATGAAGGTTCGTTATTAATGGCAAAATAAGTTTTTTTTTTAAATTAGTGTTGTATCTGCATTTTTTAGTGAATATGGTAGCATATTAAAGTAATGTATACTGACATACTTGGGGGACTTCTTGTAAAACATGTATGCGTGGTTATCAACATAAAGGTTTCCCTGGTTTCTAGTGTGATAGTCATGATTATTACAATGTCTTCTGAAGGAAGTCAGATTTTGCTACACTTATAGTAGAACTTTACAGATAGATATATTCTAACAACTGTTAGTAAGCTATGTTTCATAAATGTGTCACGACTTGACTTGGCAGGTAAGATGGGCAGGACTCAGGACCATCCTCCACCCATTTGCGATGAGGACCTGACTTTTGAACTAGAGTAAGGGGAGGTACATAAGGGTCCGCTTGTAAGCCTATACACTGGTGGTTCTGGTCACCAAAAAGCCTCTCCCCTTTTTCATTCACCATCATTCAGCCACAAAAATTCAATCGTAATTTAGCATCGTTTCAAATTGAGGGTAGGTGTTTGGTGCGTTAAGGGTCTAGGGTATAGCGCGCGAAATTGAGAATCCAAGAAAAGACGTATTACCGAGGAGACGTGGCCACCTGTTCCCTTTCTCCAGTGTGTGTGTCTAAGATGAGGTGAGATAAGTCCAAAAATCCAAAGGTAAGGTCAAAAGGTCCAAAGGTAAGATCCAAAGGTCACCATAAAAATGAATTTCGCATTTCCAAGCTCCTGACATTACGTTTAAATTTACAGTAATGACTCAAAGATCAAATCGAAGAAGAAAGCTTGTGCTTGTGCAACTATTTCGCCTTTTTTTGATATCGTGTTTGGTTGTTAAATTACAGGCATTTATAGAATGTATGGTTTTGCGTTGCGAGCTTTTTTGCACATTAAAAAACTTTTTTGAGAAAATCGAAAATAGTTGTCATTCATTAAGGTCTTCTGAAGTATTATATTATATGTAGTTTGAAAATAGAGTGAGTCATGTGAGAAATTGTAAGCCCGTGTTTTTCATAGCAAATACGCATGTATAAATGTGTGTATCCAGGCTCTTTAAGCATATCATCACGAAGCCTTCCATATGTTCTTGGAAGTTTCACCAATAGAGCTGTTTCTAGCTTTTTCAGTCCTATAATACGTGAGTTATTTATCAATCAGTTTTTGTATAGGATAACCCATTTAACCCATTATTTTTAGGGATAGTTCTTTCAGAGTTATAGAGGTGTTTAGGTTCAGTAGAAAGAAAATGGTGATTAACTGCTGGTTCATAGGCTGTTCAGCCAGCTCCAACATCTTGGAGTCAGCGTGCTTCGCTGCTTGATGTTTCGCCGATTAGAGTGGTTGGCATTCTCACAAACTGTTACCTGTTCGGCGACTCTTGATAAATTGAGAAGCTGAGAAAAAAACTGTCCCAAAGCACAGCCCAAAGTATGTGGTCTGGTCTGAACTCCAAGACACATTTTTTTTGTAAGCCAGTGCATGAAATTCAACTCTTACATACCTTGTGTACTATACCATTTGTTTCAGCTGTCGCAGATATATTTAATACCGTTGTTTTACCACTTACCACAAAAGAAAGAATGAATGTCAGTCTATTCAAATTCTCGAAGCGTGGAATTTCAATAATTACATCGCTTTATGACACGAAGCGTAAAGTAATAAGCGACAAGTTTTGTGCCTGGCATAAAATGTTACAATGAGTTGAAGCCGTGGGACGTATCATACATTGACGAGGCACTAACTCTAGTTATATGTAAGTTCATTATTTTTCAGATCACGTCTTTCGATGAAGGCCAGCGTACAACTTCTCGGCAATAATTTTCCAATGATGTAATGGTTGATAGATTGGGTGTATCTAAATAATCTGTTAAAGTATTACGTGACTGAGATTTTGAAGAGAAGCATCCTGTCAAAAAAATCAGGCAGTTTGGCTGGGTACAATTCATGCATCTATTCATATGTATGCAGTAGTAAAGTGCACAATCACATTAAATGTATTGATGTAAAACGTCTTGAATTAAGTTTAATACTATACATACATACTAAAAGGTTTGTCCATTTTTTTCTGGTGCTTCCGATTGTTAATTTATTTGTATCAATTTTACTTCCCACACCGATAGGTGAGGGGAGTATTGTGATCGCGAAAATTTTCGATTTTGAGATAATACGTTTTTTGGGCGTTTTATGATGTGTACATAACGAAAATCCACGTCACTCATTTCCGTCGGTCTGTCTGTCGGTCTGTCTGTCGGTCTGTCTGTCGGTCTGTCTGTCTGTCTGTCTGTAGGTCTGTCTGTCGGTCTGTCTGTCGGTCTGTCTGTCGGTCTGTCTGTCTGTCTGTCGCGCTTTTCTACCCTCGTAATCTCAGTAACCGCTACATGGATTATGATGAAATTTGGGCAGCGTTATGCTGTGGGGTCGTAGTAGGTAATGTTCCTATAATTTTGAAAATCGTTATACGGGGGCGGAGTAATTAGCAAAAAACGAAAAATTTCAAATACGCCTCAAACTTCGTTTTTAGGCGTTTTAGGGGTTCCTGATCATTTTCTACTTTTTTTTGGGTGGCGGTGAATTTGGGGTGGTTGGGGGGTGGGGGGTTGTAATACTGAAAAATTTGTTGTATTCATAATGGGCTCTCTAATGACCTGTGAATGAAAAACCTAGCGCCATAATACAATTTTTTAGGTCCATCCGAACATTTCCTTGCTTATAATAGAAACCAAGGGACAGAATAATTTGTGATGTATACATCGGAGTGTTGTTTTAGTTTTAGATCGTTCTTTATTGCGTAACGCCAAAATTATCGAATGGATTTTAATGAAATTTTGACAAAGTATTACTGCCACGGCGAGGATGGAAAGCGCGCATGTTTTGGAAAAATTGTGTCAGTGGCGGCGCGGCAATAATAGAAAAACTAAAAATGTAAAAATAGCTCAAACTTTGTTTTTCGGCGTTTTGGGGGTTTCTGATCATTTTTTACTTTTTTTTGGGTGGGGGTGAAATTGGGGTGGTTAGGGGGTGGGGGGTTGTAAAACTCAAAAATTTATTCCATTTATAATAGTGTCCGTTGACCTGTGAAAGAAAGACCTAGCGGCATAATAGACGTTTGTTGGGTCCATCCGAACATTGCCTTGGCTATTACAGAAATCAAGGGATTTGGTATTGGTAGGGGTAGGTATTGATTCAGGTCGTTCTGAATTGAGCAACATGGAAATTATGGAATTAATTTTAATGAAATTTAGACACAGTATTATTACCGCGGCAAGGATGAAAAATGCGTATGGTTTCAAAAATCGTGTCAGTGGCGGCGCAGCAATAATAAAAATCTAAAAATATAAAAATATCTCAAACTTCGTTTTTAAGCAATTTGGGGGTTCCTGATTGTTTCGTTTCGTCCAGTTGAAGCTGAATTATGTCGTTTTAGTTCCTACGGAGAGATTTTGGAAACTATTTACTATTTTTTGTGTTGGATGTTTTTTGACGACAGGCGGGCGATGATTTGGTTGGAACTGTTATGTGTGGGAAGTACTGAGTCAATCAACTTGACTCCATTTTTTTATTTTGTTTTGTATTTACGTAGATATCGAAAGCAAAATGGAAATTGAATGCTATTCTAAAAAAATATTTTACTCTAAAAATACGTAGAAGTCAGGTGCAGATAAGAGAAAATTGAAGGGAGGGGTGCCGCCAGACTTTAGTTAGAGCACCCACTCGGTGATGAAGATACTAATAATTAATCTTTACAACGCATTGCAAAAAGGAAAAAATTACCACATAAAAATAAAGTTAGCTCTTTATTGACTAAAAATAAGATTCAAATAAAAAATTATAATTTTTGTTGCAGGCAAGGTTGCAGTGGATGCGCTGTTTATATTCTACCGTATTTGTATTTATAAAAAGAATCTCATCAAGAATATAGAAAAAATGTTTGACCTATGAATTACTAACTAGCACGTTATCTTCTCCCTCTCGTTGAAGGCGGTCAAACACGAAAAATCAATCAATCAACACTGTATCAATTATTATTTCCGAAAGTTTCGATAACTATCCATAATATAAAATATTTCATTATAATTAATGAAGATATGCTATTACACCGACGTAAGTTGCAACTGGGACGAAACATGGCAGCAATATGCGATCTTTATGTTAGATATATAAATAATATGGCAAAAATGTTTAGTTACGTAGTTTTTAATGGGTACCAGAAAGATATAAGTCAGCAGAAAGCAATCGCCATGCTTTAAAAAATGAATGTGAAGATGTGAATTTTATGGAAATACATCCCTTACCAGGTTTCGACTAGGGTAAGCTCGTGGGCTATATTCCTCATCTGAGAAGTTTTCTGATATTTTTTGCACATACTAATAAGTAATTTCATTAGCACAAAATCACGCAGGTTAGCTACATTTGAATAAAACTCTGAGCCACTCTAGTGACAAGATTGTGGCTCTCTTCCGTTCAATATTTTTCGGTTACTTACTTGATCAACTTTCCAAAAGTATGTTTAATTTATTTAATATGCAGGGTGATTCTTGCTCAAGGCCTCGGACTCTTGTGATCTAACCATCCGCCTTTTCGGAAAAAAAACTCTGAGGGTGTACGTAGGTCGAATTGGACCACATTTTAACACATTTTAAAAATAATGACGTTTATCTCTCTCTAATAAATGCGTGACATACCAAAGTTATGTTACTTGAATGGAAAACCTCGTATATTATTACCTACATATTCACATTCCTTGGTCAATTCTAGTGGGACTTTACGTATCACGAATGGGACCTAAAAAGAAGCGTTCAGGTGTAAAACACCGTTTTTGGTATAAGTAGACATTAGACAAAAAAATTAAAACCGCGGCGATTATAAAACCTAGAAGGCTGCGGCTTTGCCGTATGACTGAGCATGTAATGCATCAGCTTAGGTTAGAGGATCAAACTACTAGCTGCTGCAGTATACTAGAGTAGAGTAGTATACTAGAGAAAGGAAATCTACAAGCGGTTGTTGCTGACAGCCTAGTATCTTCAGCACCTAATTTCACATTTAATGGTATAAAAATTAGTAATTTCCATCAAAGTCAAAAATAACGGTACCTCTGACTGGAGCTCTTCAAAGTTTTCAGTATCTATTATTAAGATCACAAAAAAGGAATACTTACAAATCAGATTTCAATTTTCGACCAGGCAGATTATATTTTATAATTTAACAGAATTCCATATATTTTCCAATTTATGTGATCTTGCTAATAATAGGTACTGATGAATTTGTAGAACTCCCCGTCAGAGGTATTGTTACTTTTGACTTAACAGGAAAAATATAATTAAATGTGAAATTTTATTCTGGAGATATTAAACTGCCTGCATTTGCTGATAATTTTCCTTTCATTTGATGGTTTTCAATGGTTTCGGAAATTTTGTTGATATTTGATGGCCTGCTAGGTTGCTTATAGGCAAGAAAATTGAAAACCACCGATTTCATAGAAAATTTGAAATTAAGTGAAAACTTCTGTTTTATAATCGCTGCGATATTCAATTTTTTCTGATATCTACTTATACCAAAAGTGATGTTTTACACCTAAATGGTTTATGTTTTAATTCTCATATCTGATACATAAAGTCACAGACGAACTGACCAAGGAATCTAAATATGCAATGATCTACAGGGTATTCCATTTGAAAAAACATAACTTTCATAAGTCACGCTTTTATTAGACATCTTGTATAAAAGTCATTATTTTTAATATGTAGTCCAACATGACCTACATACATTTGTATAGTTATTTTTCTTGTTTGGTCTCAAGTGTTCGAGGCGTTGTGCTTGACTCACCCTGTATACATAATTATATACCATTATACCAACCCAATTAGTATCCAAGAAAATGATGCTTTTTCATTCAGTCAATGCGAATACTTATTATTTTTAAATGATATGTTACTTTTTGCAAGCTTTTAATAATAGAATATACAGCGTTGCTGTTTAAATAAACTGATACATTTTTAATGTTATGTGACATTGATCTCATGACTTTGATCTCCCTATCTCTCTACCTACCTCGACTATTTGAGTGGCGTATCCAGAAAGTTGTTCAGGGGGGGGGGGCGGTTGGAAATTTAATAAGTATATGTTTCGTAATTGTGTCTAGTAGCCTTCATTGCCTATTTGATTTCTACATCGCAAGAGCGTAAAATAAATAATAGAATTATTCCTCAAAAATAATAATTTCGCAACAAGCCCATATCTCGTAACATCAGCAGCTTCGTTTTTAATCAAAAGATACATAGGCCTAGGAATAATCGACAAACCAGACTGAGTGTATACCTATAAAAATAATAGACTATTTAAAATCTTATTGTTTAATGTTGAAATAACATTGTTATATCATCATTTAGATTCATTCTACTAGGAATGGGAACAATCTGATTTTGATGGTTAACCAGACTATGGTTTTAAAATCATTGCTACAATGTCCGCCTGAAGTTGATGAGCTCTGTGTTGTGGTAAAGTCCTCAAGAGTGAGGCCACATACTTTCCGAAATGATCAAAGCTGTCTTCTTGGCCATTGGTCATGCTATGAAATTCGTTATTCTCAGTCTTAACCCGTTTTCTGTCATTTGTGCCAGACTCTGTTGAATCATCATAATACGGTGACGCATTACAGTATTGTTCTTGTGGTTCAATATGCTGGAATTCAAATTTGATGCCCTCGAACCCATTTTCGTCTCCTGACTCTTCCTGTAAAGTAAAAAACAAACATGTTCCATATACAACATGGTAACAATATAATATAATGATAATAATAATATAGTTTTTTTATCAATTACAAATAAGAAATATAATGTTCAACCGTACTTAATACAGGGTGAGTCAAGCTCAACGCCTCGGACTCTTGTGACCAAACGATACCACTTTTTGAAAAATCAACTTTGCAGGTGTATGTAAGTGGAGTTAAACTACATTTTAAAAATAATGACTTTTATACAGGGTGTTCAATAAAAGCGTGACATTCAAAGCTATGTTTTTTTAAATAGAACACCCTGTATGTTATTGCATATTTAGATTCCCGAGTGAATTTTAGTGTGACTTTATGTATCACATATGGGACTTTAAGCGAACCGTTTAGGTGCAAATCACAATTTTGGGTATAAGTAGATGTCAGAAAAAAATTGAATGTCGTAGCTACTATGAACCTTGGAGGGCTGTGACTTTGTCGTGTGGCTAAGCATGAAATGCGTCAGCTTTCGTTAGACGGCCGAGTTCGAATTACATTTGTACTTGGAGAAATCGGTAGATCAATTAAGGAAGCTTCAATCAAAGGTAACCTGATTTTTTCAAATGGGAATGCTTAGTTTTTTTTATACGATCAAATGTGTAATTTGATAAGCTTTCTAATGATATGCGGTTGTAAATATCTATCTCTGGTAGTTTTGATTTAATTTCAAATTTTCAATAAAGCCGGTGTTTTTAAATTTCCCTATCTATAAGCAACTTACCAGGCCATGAAATATAAACAAAAAACTGTTCAGATGGAACAAAACAACTAACATAGCAGATAGTTACGGACGAATTAGAGTAAAGGAACAAAATTATAAAAATGACTTACAATAAATCAATTCTAACCAGAAATAACAGACATAACACCTCTAAGGTCAAAAAGCAGCTGGAGTACGACAGAAATGGATATTTTTCACAGCATACCGGCTACTACAATATTCTAAGGATTGATAATTCACAAAACCATTATGAATTTTGAAATGAAAGGAAATCTACCATGTGATGTTGCTGGCAGTTTAATAGCTTCAGAATAAAATGTCACATTTAATGATTTAAAAAGGTAGTAACCGATACCTCTGACAGGAGTTCTGCAAATTCTTCAATACTCATAAGCAGGATCGCCGAAAATGAAGAATAAACTAAAAATGTGCTCAAAATTATTAAACATAATTTACCTGGCAGAAAATTCAAATATGATTTATCAGTATTTCTTTTTTTCTGCGGTCTTGCTAATAGATATTGAAAAAATTAAAGGACGACAGTGAGAGGTATCGTTTCTTTGACTTTGACTGAAATGGCTACTGTTTTATACCATTAAATGTGAAATTGTGTTCTGAAGATATTAGGCTGAAGGCAAAAATGGCTGAAAGTTTTGCTTTCATTTCAAAGTGTTTAGTGATTTTGGAAATTTTTAATCTCTAGTACATTGCAGTCGTTAGTAGGCTGTAAAAATTATCTATTTCTGTCGAACTCCAGCTTCTCTTTAACCTTAGACATGTTACCGCTGTTGTTTCTGGTTAAGTTGATTTGTTGTAGGGAATTTTCATAATCTTGCCCTTTTACTCTAGTTCTTCTGGAGCTTTTTGCTAAGTTAGTTATATTTCATGGCCTGCTAGTTTGTTTATAGGTAGGAAAATTGAAAAACACTGATTTGGTTGGAATCTCGAAATTTAATGAAAACTACCATAGATTGATATTTATAACCTGATATCATTAGAAAGCATTTCAAATTCCACATTTGAAAAAATCAAGTTACCTTTCATTGAAGTTTCCTTAATTGATCTACCGATTTCTCCAAGTACAAATATAATTCGAACTCAACCTTCTAACGAAAGCTGGCTCATTTCATGCTTAGCCACAGGGCAAAGTCACAGCCCTCCAAGGTTCATAATAGCTGCGATATTCAATTTTTTTCTGACATCTACTTATATCAAAAATTGTGATTTGCACCTAAACGGTTCGCTTAAAGTCCCATATGTGATACATAAAGTGACACTAAAATTCACCCGGAAATATAAATATGCAATAATATACAGGGTGTCCCATTTAAAGAAAACATAACTTTGATATGTCACGCTTTTATTAGAGAGATTATAAGAGTCATTATTTTTAAAATGTAGTCCTACATACATCTGAAAAGTTGATTTTTCAAAAAGTGGTATCGTTTGGTCACAAGAGTCCGAGGCGTTGAGCTTGACTCACTCTGTATAATAAATGAACGAAGCTGCACAGAAACTACTTAAGTAGCTTGTTTATGCAAATCGTCGCAAACGGGATGATTGTCTTTATTAATTAAAAATAGTCTGATCCGGTTTTAGTCACTGTTCGGGATAAAGTTACTATTGGTCACACATACACACAAAACATATTTTTAAACAATTTCTGCGCAATTATTAGAGATCAAATATCATTTCTATACAAATTTCTAATATGTTGTCTATCTTTGGTGTACATCCATGTTTTCAATTGTACGACAAACGTTTTTTCATAAGCACTTGTTCTTAGGTATGCTGGCAGATGGTTAAAAAATTGTGCAGCTGAATATTTAAAATAATTGTGCCCAAGTTTCTTTCTCATAAATGGAGTTGAAACAGGGTGCATTACTTCTCTCTGTACATGAAAAACAAACTTTTTGGGGTAAAAGGGTTGCAAGTGCGAATGAAGGTAATGCGCTACATAACCAAAATCTTGGACACACGCCCACCCTATCGAAGTTTTTACATATGATTTTCTACTAATGCCCTCTAAAAACAACAGCAACGTCATATCTAACACCAAATTTATCCCTATAATCGCCTATTGAAGGTAGATGGCTGTATAATAAACATACGGTTGAAAACCGAGATAGAAGTTAGAGCTGGAATCGTCGGCTCAAGAATTAAAGGAACCAATGAGCTTGGGAACCCGTACAGCCTTTTTCCAGGCGGAACTGCATACTCTAGGATTGTGCAGCAGAATGACCGCAGAAAGTGCTTGTGGATGTATATAATTACTATCATTAACCTTCCCTAATTCCTTATATCTTTAGCGATTCATTGCCACCACAACGCAAAAGATGGTATATTTAGATATTATAGAATACCGCTCCTGTGGATGTATCCTTTAGAAAAATACTGATATCGTGCCAAATACAAGCTTGGAACTTATTTGCAAATCAAGTTGCAAATGAGTTACGGAATGAAAAAGCGATGATCAGTCGCTCTATGTAACATGTGTCAGTAAGAGCAACAGCATGTCTGCAATACCAAGACGGACATCTCGAACAATGGTTGTAAAATTTGTTCCTTTTTTTCCCCAAAATAAATGTCATGACCTTAATTAAGCCTTCTCAACTGCCAGCGTAGACCACAAAGGGTCATCTTCAAACAATCATAGCTTCTGAACTACTTTATTTAGAGAGCTCTATAACTATTTTTTTAAGAAACATTATGTAGGTGCTATCCCTTACAAATAAAAAAAGTGTAGGTTATGGCTGAGTAGCTTATATTTTTGAAATGAAATGAAATTTAGAAAATGTTGATCATTAGTTTTGGTCTACATATTTCGCTATCGAATGAGAGTTATTTTGAGTTTGTAGGACCTCAACATAGGTAGCCATGGCTAAATTCGTACAACACTCGTGCATCTGTTAAACAAAAAACAAAATGCTGCCATTTTGAGGGGTGATTTGTCGATAAAATTTGATGTATTTTATCCCCCAGAGGGCTCCGACACCGATGACTGGGCACATTGTATAATCCCTAGTTAAATAAATCCTATCTCTCTCAGCAAGAATCCCCACCTGAGCCTTCACTGTTGGCTTCGAATTAACAGCGCTGTTCCTAGAGTGGCGCCGGGAAACAATAACAAAGTACACAGAACACGAGGCTAATGACCAGAGAACTCGAGGCCGATGACACAGAAGTAAAAAAACCTATCTCAATCTTACTCGCACGTGCACGCGACCCGATCGTACTCTTTTGTTGACTGTTGCCGTATTTCCCATCCATTCATTTCTGCCTTACTGATGCACGCATACTTAAATCAGAATCGTGGTTGGTTTGAGTATCATCACCTGGAAGCTAGAATAGATTGAAACATTTACACACTATTACCATAGGGGCAGGAGCGCAAAATACTTTTGAAAAGAACTTCAGTGGCAGAAGTCAAATTTTAAAAAAGATTAAAAAAATATTCAACTTCGGTTTTGTGATTTTTATGTACCTTTATCATTTTTTTATTTCAAGATGGCTGAAGAGAGAATGTTGAGAGGCTTGGAGCTCAGAAATGTTCTTTAGTTTTCCGAATTAGCAGTATTTTTTATAGGTGCTATGTGATTCATTAATGTATATTCATACCCAATCATTTTTAATAACACATTTTACTAATATTCATATTTTTCATTATTTCAACCGACCGTCTCTCCTAGGCTTAAAAAGATCTTTGAACATGTGCACAATTATTCGCATAAATATTATACAAATTGATATGAAAGAACGTTTAAATCTATTCTAACTCTATTTTTATTTGAGAGATTGGGGTGATTTTGGGTGAATTGTAATACCTGTACTGAATTATTTGCTCCATCGTTTTCCAATAAAAATGTCAGGTTATCATATCCAAACCAAGTGCTCCTTTTAGATGTATTTGATCTAGGATTATTCATCATCTTTTTTATCTTGTTGTGTTCCCTCCGAAACTGCGTCTTTAAAGATTTGATTCTTCTAGCGATTTCATATGGTGTAGTATTGAACTGATAAGCAAGTTTTTCTAATTCCTGCTGTTTTAGGTCTTTATTTTGGTATTCTTTTGATTTAATATCCCACAAACATCTCGTACTATGTAGACGTGCAATTAGCTCTAACGTTGTCTGATTGCCCATAGGAGTCCTCGTTCCTGACATTTTTCCTACCTGGAAGTAATAAATAAATAATCTGGAATTATAAAAAGGCGATGTGACACGAGCTGGACCCACTTCTCACGGGGAAACCACGGTAGCGCGACCAGCTCATAACATGGAATTGAGGTTTTGAATAGAAATTTTTTTGTCATAAATGGAAAGATCATGCATAAGTTTTATAACAAAACTGTTTTTGTTTTCTTTTTTTTTCGCAATAATTCAAAAGTTATATCAAAATAAAAATGGGTTTTTGAATCGAGTACCGAAAACATGCCGACGGCTCCCGAACCCGTGTGACGTCACCATGGCGGTAAGGATGCTCCTTTGACCAACGACGTCCTACTCCGATACTAGATCCTAGATTCCCAGCCAATCGCGAAAATACGTACTGCTAAACTGGTAACTAGTGTATATTTGTTGCAACACAGTCGATGAATGAAGTTTGCAGCTCGAAACGAAGTCTACGATCGTAATAAATATGTTTTTGAATGTTTGAGGTTGAAGTCAGATTACAGATTCCAGTAAGTAAGTACCTAATCAAATATGTTTCGTTGAAAAGATCTCCTCAATCGAAGGATGGGAGAGTCCGCTAGTGGATCTCAGGGTCTTTGGATCGAAACCCAGACCTTCCAGCTTTTTTTTAATTTTTTTTATCAAAAAATTTATTGATGTGCTTTTTGCACTTGTTACGCACATTTTTTCTGTGATCAAAATAAATATGTGTTTAAATAAAATTTTGTTAGACATATTACTGTGTCATCCTTCTATTGAGGAGATCTTTTCAACGAAACATATTTGATTAGGTACTTACTTACTGGAATCTGTAATCTGACTTCAACTTCAAACATTCAAAAACATATTTATTTCGATCGTAGACTTCGTCTCGAGCTGCAAACTTCATTCTCATACTCATATAGTTTATTGACTTTTTACATGATTATGCATGCTTACAGCCACAATAAATACAAGAAAGGAAACCTATAGGTGGATAGGCATTATAAATATTAATAATACCAACTGCACTAATAATGTAAAGTTACAAAAGTTGAAGACAGAAGTAGAAAAAGAAATGTGAAGTAATACTAGTAGTAATTAAATAATAATAATAAATTAATAATTAAAGTAAGGAAAGATTGAAAAATAAAGCTAAAATTGACAAATAGACAAAATTGAAAAATGAACAAACAAAATTGATAAACAAACAAACACAGATAAATTAAGAGGAGGGAGCATGATGACTGACTTTTTGTGAGTGCGTAGACTAACATATTATAGGTTCAAATACTCATCAATGGTGTAAAAGCAATGCTGTAGAAGAAATTTCTTAGAAAATACTTTGAAAGCATTCAGGCTCATATCTTTTATATGCATGTTTTTGAACAATGAGTCCAATTTATTGTAAATATGGATGTTGACTCTGTTCATCTGTGTCATGCGTAATCTGCTTCTCAGAGGGATGATCGATTGCGCATTTCTGGTATCATAATTATGATTAAATGCTGGCGTTGTGAATGTGCCAAGATTTTTATGGATATGGATGAGCGTCTGGAAAATATATATAGATGGTAGCGTCATTATCCCATGTAATCTGAACAATTCTCTACAACTAGCGTCAAAAGGTACTCTACTTTATATTCGAACTGCTGTTTTTTGTAGTCTAAATACTCTTATTGCGTGTGAAGAGTTTCCCCATAGCATTGTGTTGTAGGCTAAGTGAGATCGACTGTGTTGCAACAAATATACACTAGTTACTAGTTTAGCAGTACGTATTTTTACGATTGGCTGGGAATCCAGAATCTAGTATCGGAGTAGGACGTCGTTGGTCAAAGGAGCATCCTTACCGCCATGGTGACGTCACACGGGTTCGGGAGCCGTCGGCATGTTTTCGGTACTCGATTCAAGAACCCATTTTTATTTTGATATAAATTTTGAATTATTGCGAAAAAAAATAAAACAAAAACAGTTTTGTTATAAAACTTATATATGATCTTTCCATTTATCACAAAAAAGTACTTTTTTTCTTAATTCAAAACCTCAATTTAACAGGCTCGTTCAGATGATGTGTCGCCGCCACTGCTGGTGGCGCGACCAGACGAGCAGTGGCCCTAAAAATCTCCTTTTGACGCAGTAGAGGATAAATCCAAAATTTCCTTTGACCACGCTTTTTTTATCAGCAGAAACAACACTGCAAGAGCACCTGCTTCTGCAATATCTATTCTGGGATTGGAAATTCGTATTATTTTGTGGTGGCGCCTCTATTGATGGCCGCGACCAGAGAACCAAGCCACCAAGAAACGTGGTCGCGCTACCGTTGTGGCGAGACCGAGAGGGACCCTTGAAAAGTGGATCTATCCGAGGACAGGAACAACGCCACGAACCTATCCCGCCCGAAGCATAAGCTAACTACATGCCAGGAATAAAGAAATTTCTTAGATAGATACCTTTTTAAACCAATAATGTATCATATAATAATGTTAATACAAGCTCTTTGATCGAAGTAATCGATGCTCCATTGGAACGTAGTATAACCCCACAAAAAAAATTGAACTACTTGGTAGAAGGGTAAGTATTGGGGAGAACTCCGCCATAGCCGGTCTGAAGCCAGGTTGAGAAAGGAGGAGAGAGCCCAAGTGAATGTGTGATGTGATCCCTGCCGAGGACTGAGTAGGTTAGGTTGAAAGTTCAACCTTCAACCTAACTTCAACCTTCAACCTAACTTACTCAGCTCGTGGCAGGGATCGCATCACACATTCGCTTGGGCTCCCTCCTCCTTTCTCCCTTGAGTGGGGTGATTATGCTTCCTTCCACTGCGACTCAATTGTGTCTATTGTGACTCACACCTCTTTATAGTTCACCGTACAGTCCACACCTTTAAACGAAGGCGATGGTCGGGATGGGTGAAACTTTTTTGAAGTCAAAAGGTTTCAGTTGGGTAAGTGCAAAAGTCTAGAACCTATCCCTTTTCAGTAGTGGACAGGAGCACACAATATGCTCCGTTGTTTCATCCTCCACATAGCAGAAGCGACAGTCTATAGTTTGTTCAAGACCGAACTTCCGCATGTCGTTCCTCAGAGCATTGCTGCTCCATTCTATAAGCTTCGGGGGCCTGATTAGAGAATTATGGTATGAATGCCTTCGAGTGCAGTAGCCCTGGTGCTGTGCTTTTCGCACTGTCCGCAAATGGTTCTGGTCCTACGAACACAGATTCGGTTCCTCCTCTTGCGAGCGCGTCGGCCAATACTCCGCTATGACCTGGAACACAAACCAAAGTTACCTTGTGCCTTGTTTCAAGGTCGTCAAGCAGGTGTATACAGTTCCATACGAGTCTTGATTCAACTCGTTTGGAGCTCAATGTCTTTAGGGCAGCCTGGCTATCTGAAAAGGTTTCTATAGATTTGTTTGTCAGGGACTTTTTGATCAGCTCCCAAACTCCCAGCTCTATGGCTGTCATTTCTGCTTGGATGACCGTGACATATCTCCCAAGGTATTTTGGTGCCATCGGGAAGTCCCAATAAGAGACTCTCGAGTGGTCAGCTGAGTAGGAAGAGGAGAGTAGAGGCTCTCGCCAGATGTGATTAGATTCCCTCTAGGAGCGAAAGAAGATTTCTGTGGGAAGATAACATGGGATGAGGACAAACCCTCCCTCTAGCGAGCCCACTTCCAAAGTATAGGCGTCACATCTGGACAGTAGAGTTAGACAGGCAAGAGGCTGCACTCGTAACTGACTCCGGAGGAAGCTGACTTCCAAAAGGTCAAAGACAAAGGCGGGGAGCATGAAGCTTCCAGAATCCTTTGCAGACAAAATATCGGGGGAAGAGATGGCTATAGTATATATAAATCACGTCGAAACGAGATTGGAAAAGGACTTGAAAATTAAGGTGAAGCTGGGGAGATGTGCTATTCGAGGCAAAGACGTCCGGATATCCAGCTGCCATCCAGAAAATGGCGCCGTAGTTGTAGGCTGCGCCAAATCACACACCAAGAGTTGGCTGGAAAGCCTGTTCAAACAGCAGAGTCTCTTTGAAGGAATTCAGCTTAGACTAGGCCCAGCCAGAAGCCCAGTGAGGATATGCAAAGTTATAACTTTTGTACCACGCACCACAGCAGTGGAGATCAAGAAAGATGTGATGCTTGATCTTTCCAGAGGGAAGTATGAAAGGACCATCTCTGAACTTCTTCAACAAGCGTTAAACACAATCGACAGCTGGTGCAGGAGGGAACAAATGTCGACAAAACCCCATAAAACAGTTGTCGTTCCGTTCACCAAAAGACGGAAACTAGAAACTGCTTACCTAGAATAGCGGATGAGTCAATCCAGTTTGCAGAGGAGGTGAAATATCTTGGTCTTATATTGGACAAAAGACTCACCTTTAACTCTCACCTGGTTAACAGAATCGAAAAGGCTCGCCTCGCCTTCTGGACACCCAGAAGGATTTGCGGCAAATCTTGGGGCTTTAGTACTAAACTGATCTACTGGATATATCAGACGGTGGTCAAACCCATGGTAGTATATGGCGCTGTTGTCTGGTGGCAGAAATGCCTACAACGGACAGCCAGAGTCAGGCTGGCGGCGGTGCAATGCACTGCCTGTTTGGCCATCACTGGAGCCATGTCTACCACACCAACGTTAGCCATGGAAACCCTTCTAAACAACACCTCTGCAAATTGAGGTGGAAAGAATTGCAAAAGTGGTCGCCTACAGACTGCTATCAACCGGCAGATCTGACAAAACGGAACTAGGTCCAGGCACAACGGGTATAATGGTTGAAATTACCCATCATCATGTACTTGAAATGGTCTCGGACTGTATGGTTCCCCAAGCGCATATAGAGCGATCCTATAACGTCCTTTTCCCAGGCAGGGACGAATGGAGGAGGAACGATTTTATATCACCCTCTGATCTTGCGCTATTTACAGATGACTCCAAGTCTGAACTGGGGGCACGAGCGGGAGTAGTGGGTACCAGTCCAAGAGTTGAAATTTCGGTCAACCTTGGGAGGTATACCACAGTCTTCCAAGCAGAAATGATTGCCATAGAGCTGGAAGTCAGGGAACTAATCAAAAGGCCCCTGACAAACAGATCTATGAAAATGTTTTCAGACAGCTAGGCTGCATTGAAAGCACCGTGCTCCAGTCGGGTTGATTCAAGACTGGTATGGAACTGCATGCACCTCCTTAACAAACTCGGAACTGGAAACAGGGTATCCTTGATTTGGGTTCCGGGTCACAGCGGAGTGGAAGGCAATGTATTGGCCGATGCGCTAGCAAAAGGAGGAACTGAATTTGTATTCATAGGACCAGAACCATTCGCGGGCATTGCAAAAAGCACCGCTAAAAAGACCATCTCGGACTATCTCGGACTGGGCAGTGAGGAAAGCACTCCTGAACTGGCGAGATACACCAGGGCTACTGCACTCGAAGGTGTTTATAAGATACCCATCGAGTCAGCCCCCCCCCCCCCCCCCGAGGATCATGGAATGTAATAAGTACGACCTCCTGCTTCTGGTCGGTCTGCTGACGGGACATGGTTGTCTAAAGTACCATATGCGGAAGTTGGGTCTTGAACAAACTTCAGACTGCCGCTTCTGGTACGTGGAGGACGAAACAGCGGAGCATATTCTCTGCTCCTGTCCAGTGCTGGATAATGCTAGGTTCTAGACATTCGTATTTGCCCAACTGGAACCTCATGACTTCAAGGAAGTTTCACCCTTCACGTTGATCGCCTTCGTAAAGAGGTGCGGACTGTATGGTGAACTCTAAAAAGGTGTGAGTCACAACAGACACAATTGAGTCGCAGTGGAAGGAGGCAGCTCTGCCCCACTCACTTTCAACCTAACCTAACCTAAGATGTGACGCTTGATCTTTCCAAAGTGAGCGACAGAATGCCGAAAGTCGTGGATACCGATATCCCATAGACACTAGCGAAGACCAACAAGCAAACATTATCTTTGGGTGCCTAGGAGTGGGTGATGATGAGAGAGCCGACAGGTGTGCCAAGGAAAGCGCAGATCTCCCTGGCCAGAACCAGCATGCGGTATATCATACAACATGTTACGGACAGCTGTCACCAGATGGTTTTCAAACGAGCACCGGAAGCGCTGAGAGTGGCTGGGGAGTGGTGGAGAATGTTTAGTCTGAGAGGGTGCTGAGGGGACCCTCGTGATCTAATATCACAGACGCTCTCATATTAAGGTGACCATATACTTCATAGATCAATCCCGGATGCTTGGCTTACCAAGGAAGCTGTATAAGAATGAACAGAGATGGGCCATCAGGCGATTGCAGTGCCTTTTTTGCCTGTCCGTTAACTGTATTTGTTTATTTTGCTGTATGTTGTGCGAACTATTCTCGATTGTGATTCGAATTCCGGACATTTTACCGATTTTTGTGATTTTTTTTTACTGCCCATTAGCTGTATTTGTTCATTTTGCTGTATGTTGTGTCGATTATTTTCGATTTCGGGTCAAATTCTGGACATTTTACCGATTTTCGTAATTCCGCGCGGACTCGAAGGTTAGATCCACATTTCCGGACATGTCCGACATTTTTCGGACGGATGGTCACCCTATCTCAGATTGAGCAGGAAGAAACTACGAAGGATGGTTGGATTAAGACTAGCCATTTGGCGTTCAGTGCACACCTGCAAAAGCTGGGGATTGAAGTGGCAAACCCATTATGCGGGAAGAGCGGTAAGGCAGAAGAAACAACTAAGCATGTTATATTCAACTGTACTGCGCTGAGTAAAACCAGGAACACCTATCTGAATGTAGGCCAGGAGGAAAGACAGAAAAGCGTAGTCCAATGCATCTCAAACCCGCAAAGGACTTTGGATAGGTATTGAAGAGGGTTATACCTTATTTCATAGTATGTTTTTTTCTTGTCATAAGCATAGTTCATATTTCTGGATTTAATGCACTATGGCTTAGATTTCTAGGTGCATGGCTGCATAGCCTAATACTGTTTTCAACCAAACTTCAAAAAACTATCAATGAAGGTATTTTTCGTTGTTTTAGGCATGGAATACATACAAGAAAAGAACAGTAGTTCACTGAAAAGAAATAACTTTCTTGTACTTGTCTATCAAGTCGCTGACCATTATTTGAAAGAAAGATAAGATACTTGTATCCAAAATATAAAAATCCTAAATAGCTATTCAGGAAGTCCATCGCACACACTTTCGTTCTGTGCATATTCCTATTCCCTTATCGAACACCCTCGGTTTCAGAAAAAATTTACGCTTGCTGATACAGCAAACTTCAAAGCAAATGGTAGCCATTGACTATATTAGTGCCAACCAGTTGGTTTATCACCCCCGACCCCGTTCCTAGGCTTACGCAAAACGGTTCTTCTGGTTACACCGCTGGTGGGAACCCTAAACCAGCCAATGTTTTGAATCAACTTACATTTGAAAACACAATTGAATTTTATGGAAAAAGTAATTTAGCCTGTTTTCAAATTTACTTCACTCACCTAATCTTGGTACACGGGCTGAACGATTTGACAGGAACTAACAAGAATAAACACCCGAAACCACTGAGTAAGCGACCTTGCTGGTTCACTGACTGACTGATAATGATTAAATGATTTGTTGTGTGTTGTCTGTTATGTCTGCTGCATCGCTGCAACTTTACGCCGACTGTTGCTTAGTCGGCGAGCGACACACGAGAACGGCCGATGATCTCCGAGCGTATGGTCGCTATGTTGCTTCTAAACTAGTACCGTGCTACCGGCATGCGTACCGCTTGTAAGATTCAGCCGCCTAGGACGTGGAAATGGCAACATCGGACACAGAAGGATAACGAAGCTTAAGTGCCAGTGCACACTTGGGGCTGTCTACCGTCTGGCGTCTTGCACACTAGTTGCGGCTTGAGGTCTTGTAACGGCACCGCATGAATCAGTGTCGCTTGACACATCAAAATGGAGATACATAGAAGAAAGCGTGCGATTTTTGCTTACCTAGCGTACAAACATTTTAAGATATTGGGTACATCCGTTTACCGAGTTAAGGGTTAGTAGAGGTACATTTATTACATCCCTCTTGGATTTAAGAGATACATTTTTTAATTGCTTTCGAATGAGCATTGCCTAATTTCATGAACCTTCAGAGAAAATTTTGGATGAAATATGATCCCAGGATACCAGAATTAGAGTATCTATAACTCCACTGTGGATTTATAGATACTCTCACTCCATTAGAAATGTTAGCCATCACGATTAGGAAAATAAAGTTACAGTATAGTCACAGAGTGAAAAAAATCAGAATTGTACTGTATGAAAAATTAGAAATAAGCCGATATTCTATCTTTATAAAAAAATCAAATCGTCAAAAAAACTGTCGATCGCTGTCGATTTCCATAATGAAAACTTACTTTCCGTTAGGTTTTTGATCCATGCACTCCTGTCTTTCAAACGATCGTGGTATATTTTGGAGCCAATATTCCCTATCTCTAGATAATATTTATGCTGTCTATAAACAGCTCCAAATCCAGGTTCTCTTCACAGGCCATCGTGAACGATAAGTTACCGCACATCTGCACCAAGCCATTAACAAAACAGTACTGTAGACCTGGAGATGCGGTTGCGGTGCCACTGCGGTTCCAAAGAAATCGTCTCGAAACAACCCCACCGCGATCGTACGGCACCGCGACATAAATGTGCGTCTTTCAATCTGTCGCTAAAGGTAAAGATGCACATGCTTAACAGGTTGACTGCCACGGCGGTCGGTCCTGATTTGCCGCAGCGGTCGTATACGACCACTATCACACGTTGTTAGATTTGTATTCTCTTTGTACCAGCGGTCGAACGAGAGAACGGTATAAGAACGCGGGTGCTGATGCGAATTTCTGAATACCTCTTTGATTTAGCCAAAATAATGTTGTTTTTTTGTATTGTAGGAACCGAAGACACTTCAAAATACAAAGGATATAGGGTGAACTTGAAATGAACTTGTAAAATGAAACTAATGTCTTTTCTACTTACTTTACTAACAATATTGAAACAGTTCAAACAAAAAGGTGGCTATGATTCTCGCAGGATCCACAGTATGTAACGACTTTCTTCACGCGGTTTTTTGTTATTCCTCACTGTAATTTTCTAGTGTAACACCCTTTGCAGTACTTCCTCACTTTGTCAAATTGGCCCTCCTTCTGGAGCAATGTGTGCATCTTGGTTGATCCCTTGGTTGCTTTTTCTATACACATAACGTCTTCCCGAAATTCTGGGATTTTCATTTGTTTATTCGCTAACTGATTGTAAATGATATGAGCATTCACAAGAGCTGTGGCGAAAAGGAACTCCATGGCAAGTTTCTTATATCATTTCAGACACTTTTTTAGAGGTGATTGGTAACTTGCCATCTAATCAGGCTGGTCAATTGACGACTTGGCGTCATTATATTCCATCACGGCTACTGGCTTTTTCACTATACCAGTACGTCGCTGAGCTTCTACAGTTTCGGTTGTGTGCTTGGTGGATAAAAGAAGAATATCCCTTTTATCCTTCCACTTGAGCACACATACACCTCTGCCATTTCCTCGTCCGAAAACTTCTCCCCGTTTTAGTTTTTATTTGATGACTTTTTTTTATTTCTACGACGATTTGCCCTCAGGGTTCCAACGAAATGTGTTTTATGGTCAAGAAGTATATTCGCTAGCTCGAGACTGGTGCAATTATAGAATTATCAGCAACTATAGTTCTACCTGTATCAAGTAAACCTTTCGACAACTTAAGCACAACATTTGTTGGCACAGACTCATCCCCCTCTTGTGTTTTTTGCTTCCATAAATTAGGATATTCCATGTATAACCATTAGCCAGACTTGCAAGAAACAACTGCTGATCCGACCGCTGAACTGTTTTTGCAAGTATGCTGTTGTATTTTGAAAAAAGGATAAAACAAGTTAGTGGCGCGTATACAGGGCACTATCACGTGTATTATTTTCAACTTGGCACCAGATGATATTTTTATATTTTTCACCTAGCAGTAAACCTGCTAAAAAGCATGCTATTAATGAGAAATGCTACCTCGTAGCATGTGTATACGCGCCTGCCCGAAATAAGCGTGCTAATTTCGAGCATGCTAAAGAACCGGCAGTCATACGATTAAATGGAAATGTGTCACTGACATCAGAAGCATGCTAATTTTGAGCATGCTTAAAAAGCATGCTATTTATGAGCATGTGCATCTGTAGCTTTAGTACCTTAGCCCGCAATTCGGGTGCCGTTTCGGCGTTAATTAGAGGGCCCCTTTATCAAAATGTTCTGGTAAGTAAACGAAAATAGAAAAATGGTCTTTTTGGACTATTTCAACCGCCTGTTCAATAAATGTGCTTCAGTCGGTTTTCCATTTCCATCTTAAGAATAATGTGCCGCCTTTTCTAAACCAATCTGGATTCAATCGTGGTCGCAATCAATATTTCACTCTCACTACTCTCAAATTCCTCACATAAGGAATAACGTCTATAAAACTCAAAAACGCAGATACCAAGAAGCCCTATCACTTGTGTCCCCAACTTGTGCAAGATCATCACCGCAATAACCAAAGTTGCAAGGAACAACTTATAATTGATAATGTGATCGTAGAGCAAACCAGAAAAGAACACGAACCTTTATACCTGTTTGGTCGATGTTAAAAAGAGCTTTTGATTCTATACCCACTAACTAGTTAACGAAAACTCTTCAAATATATGAACTTAACCCAGGCCTTCGCTAGTTCCTTACAAGAATCTTGGATACATGGCAGAAATTTTGTTTTACTACTTTCTTCTGGTATTTCATCACAGAGTTCTTTCATCGTATGTAATATTTGGGTTCTTCATTGCATTAGTTGATTCACTGATTATAGACATACATACCTATCTTATCGGTTATTCAGGATCTTATGACTTTGACTTTGATATTTATGTAATATAAATATGACTATATGTATATGAATATTATTCAGGGAAATCAAAAGCTCGTCAACATTCAGCAGTCACATGAAGCCGACAAGTAAGCATGTATCTAGAAGCTAGTTTCATCGAATATTTGCAGCAGTTTCCATTGAGAATCAGACTTTTGCTACTCAGCATTGGTAATGTGTACGGTAATGTAGCATCATTTGAAAAAAATAATAATTAACTTTACGCAATGCCACCTGTATGGGACACATTAGTATTGAAAGCAGAATCTGCAAGATTTGACATAGCTAATCTAGAGCCTTTTCTGAGTGTGCATGTTTTTGACAGAAAAATAATTTGGAAAAACCTTTTGCTTTTTACGTATAAACTTCCTAAGTCACTAAATCTTGAATCTTAAGGAATACAGAGCAGCAGCAGAATCTGCAAGATTGGACATAAGCTAATCTAGAGCCTCTTCTGAGTGTGCATGTTTTTGACAGAAAAATAATTTTGAAAAACCTTTTGCTTTTTACGTATAAACTTCCTAAGTCACTAAATCTTGAATCCTAAGGAATACAGAGCGAGCGAGAAATAGAAAAGCATTAAGGCAGCTTTAAGGAAATTTATAAATTGGAAATACAATTGCCAAAAACCGCTTATGCTAGCTCCAAAAATGTAGTCAAGTTGATTGACTCAGTACTTCCCACACATTCTAATGATACTAGTTTTATTACTTTCCCATAGTATGAACCTTTAGTCTAGATCCCCTTGCAACCAAATCATCGCTCGCCCAACTGCAAAAAAGTGTGTTATTCTACTAGGTATTTCTTTCACAGGTCAATGGACAATCTATCATGCATACAACACATTTCTGAGTTTTATAACCCTCCACCCCCGAACTACCCCAATTTCAGCCCCACCCAGAAAATATTTTGAAAATGATCAAGAACCCCTGGAACGTCTAAAACGAAGTTTAAGGTGTTTCTATATTTTTAGTTTCTTTATTATTACTGCGTCAAAATGTCATTAAAGTCAATTCAAAAGTTTCCAAGTTACACAGTACAGAACGATCTAAAGTAATATTCGTATGTATTTTGTAAACACCAGAAAATTCCCTTTAATTCCCTTCTTTTCTGTAATCGGCAAGGCAATGTTGGATGTACCTTAAAAAAGTGTTTTATGCCGCTAGGTCTTTCTTTCATTGGTCAATGGGCAGCCTATTATCAATACAAAAAAAATTCAGTTTTACAACCCCCACCCCTCAACCACTCTAATTTCACCACCACCCAAAAAAAAAGTATAAAATCATCAGGAATCCCCAAAACGCCGAAAATCGAAGTTTGAGCTGTTTTCATATTTTTAGTTTTTTTGTATTGCTGCGCTGCCACTGAGACGATTTCTAAAAATCGTACGCGTTTTTTATCCTTGCCAAAGTAGTAATACTGTGCCAAAATTTCATTAACATCAATTCATTAGCTTCCATAATTATAAAATACAGAACGATCTAAAGCAATACTTGTATGTAAACATCGGAAGACATTGCATTTGGTTTCTGTAATAGGCATAAGGCAATGTTCGGATAGATCTAAAAAAGTTATTGAAGTCGCTAGGTCTTCCTTCACAGGTCAGTGGGCAGTCTATTACGAATATAACTAATTTTTCAATTTTACAACCCCCCCAACCACCCCAAATTTCACCCTCACCCAAAAAAAAGTAGAAAATGATCAGGAACACCTAAAGCGCCTAAAAGCGAAGTTTGAGGAATATTTGAAATTTTTCGTTTTTTACTCCGCCGCCAATGCACCGATTTTCAAAATTATAGCAGCATTACCTACTACGACCTCACAGCATATTGCTGCCCAAATTTCATCAAAATCCATGTAGCGGTTACTGAGATTACGAGGCTAGAAAAACGCGCACAAACAGATAGACAGACAGACAGACAGACAGACAGACAGACAGACAGATCGACCGACCGACCGACAGACAGACCGACGGAAATGAGTGACGTGGATTTTCGTTATGTACACATCACAAAACGCCCAAAAAGCATATTATCTCAAAATCGAAAATTTTCTCGATCACAATACTCCCCTCCCCCATAGGTGTGGGAAGTAAAATGTATCAGAATGAGCTGACACTCCAATTTTACCTTGTACTTTCATTAGTCACCATTTGTATAGTCTGAAGTACAATAAGAAATTTAAAAAAATCAATGTACCATTGTGGAACTTAAGGAGTAGGGCAATGAAACAAACTGCTTATGTTTAGTGATTTTAATACCAGCTATTATTCAGTAATAAGCTACAGTCTAAAACTATATCATTTCTTTGGTTCAAAACAATCGGTTCAGTAATAATCAGAAGGAAACGAATAAACAGTACATTAAATAATACACTTCTCATTATACAACAACTATGATCATACCGGTCGTAAGCGTAAACACCATTTATCATCTACAAAACAAAAAACATATATGTAATCAGAAATAAATGTCACAACTTTTTATTGTCTACACCTTTTAATACTTTTTAAAAGTAAAACCGAATAGTAAGTGTCGATATGTATGTCAAAACATCCATTGGATGCACTAGTAGTCATAGACATAAAAATTTATACAAATACGTCTAACACTTCAAATAAAATTCACATCAAGAGTAAAAAGCAAACATAATGCCCAATGAGTATTTTTGTATGGAAAAAGTTTAGATTGATATTCAACTTAAGGACGGCACAGGTACGTACATTATTGTTTATCAAAATTGGGAATATAACTTCTGAAACTCATCTTCTGTTTCATTGCGTGTTGCGGTCTCATTGGCATACAAAAAAATCAAATTTTTAATTATTTGCACTGCAAATACATTAAAAAATAATACTCGTCGTTGAATGTATTGCGCATATGGGAGCTGAGATTCCATTTTTGCAAAAATACCCATTGAATTATGTTTCAATTATCCGCATGAAAATCAACATACTTTTCTACCTAACTTTAATAACTTATCATCTTCTCGTTCATGACATTGGTATTAAAGATGACATTGAGGGATGTTTTCGAGCTCCTTTTGAAGCTATCTGTAAGGCTTACATTGTGAACCAATCATTGAATCAACAGCCCCTGAATAAGGAAAACAGTGTAAGCAGCTAGAGCCCTGACCCCTGAGCCTGAGACCTTTTTCTATCAGATAAATGAGTCACTACATTCCTATTTATAGATAAAAAAGACTAAGACCACTAGCGGTAAAAAGGTAAAAATAAGGTTAAGAAAAAGAAATCGTGTAGGTACATATTGTTCTAGTAAAACGTCTAAACCTTGCGGAAAACTTCAAAAGAATCGGTAAGTAGGTTAGGCCTCCATTCTTTCTAGGCCTTACCATAAAATAAGCAAAAACTCAGTTTAATGTTTAAAAGTATTTTCCGCAATACCCTCTCTTTTTCTCTAAACTTCATTTCTGCTGCCTCGATGCTTTAAAATTTGCAGGCATTAGTGTGAGTTACCTAGATTGCAAAACTCATGGTAAAAGCATGTTGAAATTCATACGTTTCTCAAAATAAATTAACAAAAATAATAAATAGTATAAAAACCAACATAACGTTTTTGATTTTCTATATAATGGACCAGTTTTAGATCAAATTCCAAAATTTCATATATTCCTAGTACAACAGTAGATATAAAAAGGTAATGGAAATGTTCAAACCCAACTACAAATTGTTTTATCTAATTTGTTCTTAAAATTCTAAAAGAATGTACAGTTTCTGGGATATACACTGAATTTCATCGAATTTTTATACAAAAAACATTCATTTGTTTAGAGGAAATTCCGAAGCAGTCAACTATGAAAAATCTTTATGTACAAATTTTGAGCTCGTATAGCTTCTTGTGATATTTCATACAGCTTTTAGTACTGTCATTTTTGCATGCTTTTGAAAACGTTTGAGTAACAAGAACATAACGAATACAGTAACCATAAACATACAATAGCATTTTCTGAGATACTTGACAGATTGTTATTCCAAAGGAAGAATTAAAAACAGTTCTTTTGTGTAACACTTTTTAAAAAATTTGATCATCCTTTTTAACTCAGCTTAGTACAATTCAGATTTAGAAATAATGCTTGAATCAGCTTGATTAAAATAGGTTTCCTTTCCTGTACTGTAATTGCTATTTTTATATTGAAAATATAAATACAAAAATGTGCAGTATTCCAGAAATTGCTATTTTTGCTACATCTATTGCACGTAGTTTAAAATTAAAAACAAAACCAACAAAACAGTACATTCATACAAATATCTATAAAGGTTGAAAAGAACTGGCAAAAACTACAATGATATTGTACATCAATTTGTTTAGTTCAATAATATGGGACATTTATGTATAATAATAATTTCACTATATACATCAATAAATACATAAAAGATACAGTTACTTTATACATTCAGGAACATGTTTTAGTAAATAGTAAGCGTGTGGAATGTTATTAGTTATTTTTTACAAAATACTCGTACTTCATAGGAAAATATACGATGGTTGCCTGGGACTATCACCTTTCCTGAAACAATAGAAACACGAAAATTAAAAATAATGCTTATTATTGTTTATATAGCTAACATAGCTTAAAGAAAAATATAAATAAGTAATCTTAATCGGGGGATAAAGTATAGCTCATATGTTGGCAGATCTGTACTGGCAAGGACAAAACAGCTGTGTGTGTCCCAGCATAAAGTGCAGAAACGACCTGGACACAATTATTATCGACAAAAGAAATTTGAAACATAATAAAGAAAATAGTTCTTTATAGACAATTTAATCTTTTCGTCCTTTTTATTTGAAATTATCATAACTTTTGCAGGATTGCGTGAGTTTCGTTAAAATAAAAACAATAATAGTCACTAATAATAATAGATGCTGCTAGTTAGCAAATAAAAAAGTTCGACAAGAAAAGTAAGTGAGCTTCAAAACAATTGTTTATTAGAAGTTCTAGACTTTTTTCAATTACAATTTTTGAAGAATTACCCCCATAAACATACTTTCTTTATGTCGTCCCATTGTTCCCCATCCAATATTCCATGTATAATATCGTTATATTCAAGACATCTAACGAGGACAAAGAGGTTGACTTATGAACGGTAAGCAATAGATTTGAAATTAGGAATAATTAGAAGTCAGTACATCCTCCCTAGGGATTCATCAAGCCAAGTAGCTTGAGCTTTTTCTTAAATACTTGACTTGAAAGCTCAAGCTTTTGAAAATTTGATATTTCACTTGAATTGATTTTCGATCTGAACTACTTGACTTGATACCAAGTAAAATCAAACTATTTGATATTACTTGATATCGATCTGTAAAATGCGAATTGAAGCGTTAAAATAGGGGAATCACCGAGGTTACGACAGCAAGCAGGCACCCGATGACTTTAAAACTTTAAAGCCAACCGACACAGAATGGTCGTTAACTCAACAAATTTGCCAGTACCTTAATGTTTTTATGAGTATTTCCATCATTTTTGCATTAATATGCTTCTAGATGGACTAGATTTGTGGGCTATGCAGCTCGACAATAAACCTGATCGCGATGAAACCGATGAACAGATTATAAATAGTATTCAAGCGGCAAGGGACAGTACTGAAGATATTTTAGAATGGTGGAAAAGACACGAGTATATTTTTCCAAACCTTGCCGCAATGGCCAAAGACTTTTTGGCAACGCCAGCTTCTTCAGCTCCGGTTGAAAGGCAGTTTTCTAGAGATGCCTCAACTCTTACCAAAACAAGAAAACGATTAGGTGATAACTCCGTTAGAAGTCTCATGTGTCTCAAATCATGGATGGAAAATGACGATATTTTTTTTTTTACTTCTGTGTCATCGGCATCGACTGCTCTGGTCATTAGCCTCGTGTTCTGTGTAGGCTTTGTTACTGTTTCCCGCCGCCACTCTATTTAATTTTCTTCGCTGAGCTTTTTTTATGGATATTTATTTTTGATTGAAAAAACCAGGAATAAATGTCCGCCTCTAACGAGAATCGAACTCGGGACATTCCAGTCACAAGCCCTCAACTCTAACCACCGAGCCAACCCACCCCCACTTGAGTTTGTCGCTTTTTCTATGTATTGTTGTCAAAATTCAGAATATTTCGTATTTCTATTTCATATTATTACATTCATTATTTAACTAAGTTTGTTGGAGTTTCCGTTTTTGGATTTTTTTTAAATAAAAGATTACCTACATCTTGATATACATAGATTTTTATTGTTATTACGTCTTGGCAGTTAATCAGATTAGTATCAAAAAAGAACTACTTTTTTCAAGAAAAATCAAGTAGTTAGCTCGAAAAACTTGATTTTCAAGTTGCTTGATGTGTAACTACTTGACGACTTGATTTCGAAAACAAATACTAGACATCAAGTCAAGTCAAGTCAAGTAGCTTGAAAGTCAAGTCAAGTCGTGAATCTCTGATCCTCCCGGTGTTGGCGTGGAAGATAGAAATAACAGTTCATGTATTGATATCAACTGAAGCTATAGATATTGTTTCCATACTATGATTCTTTGCACCCAGCTTTCCCTCCTTGTGGAAGCCAATGGTGTAATGGGAAAATACGCACGTGTGCTAGTTCTTTCAGAAAATGTATTAGACTAGTCCTGACCCACTTCCTGCATCGATCCAAGTTAAAAATAAAATGTTCAGATTTGCGGTAGGCCTCGAGAGAACAAGCGAATTTGAATATTTTATAAGCTAACCGACTAACCTGAACCTACTCTCATTAGGTGTAACCTTGTTTAATAATGAACAATAGAAATATGGTCAGAAAAACCATAGAAAAAAATAGGGCACATGTTTAATTGAACGATTAAAATGCCTCAAGATGGAAGAATCAAAATTCAGATGTGATCTAATGAAATTTTACAGCGAGTTGCCAATTACACAAATATGAAAAATTTTGTATGTAGGTATACTCTTTGTCATTATCCTATTTTCCATCCTAAATAATGGACAAAAAATTTGACAAAAAAAGGCTGTGAAAATAGGAATAAGTGATTTTCCTTGTATGCAACGATCAAATATTTTGTTATAAATATAAGATAAGGCCATGCGCATTAGTAGCACAGCCTGTTGAAAATTATGGTTTCTGTCAAAGTTATTATCGTGCTGTCAATCACTGCTGTCAATAAGCTACTCAAACACATGAGGCCTTTACGGAAACCATGATCGGGTTAGCCCGATCACAAGGATCACTAGTCCTGACATTCGGAACGTGATCCAGGATCAGTCAGAACTAGGGTCAGTTCACCCTTGAACGGTAAGTATGATCGCGATCGGATTATTCAGATCAGTAGTTGTTTTTCTTGACCATCTGTGGAATCATAAATCCCGTTTGACAGCTGTTTGACATGATACTGATCGATCTTGATCCAGATCACTGTTTTCGTAAAGGCCTATGGTTCACAATTCTGTACATAATCTCTAAATTGTCAAGTTTGAGATCTTATTCGCTAATCTGATGTTTGTGGTTGTTGTTTATTTCGAGGACTTGTGCTTATTACAGTTAACTCTTTTGTGGGGGAGGCTGTTGTTCGACAAAATACAAAAACATTCATATTATAAATATTCACTTTTCATAACATCAGCTTTCAGCTGCAGCAGCAAATATAAAAGTGCGCAGCAGCGAATGCGCAGCCGCATCCTATTTCTTGTCCCATTTTTTTGTCAATTGTTTAAGATGGAAAATAGGACCGTGACGTACAGCCTTTAGAATTGATCGAGTTGTGGCGAAATAATAATACAATACAAAATGCCACAACTCATACTCCTTAATGGTTATTATCATACTAGGGACCAAAAGTTTTATTGCTTTTGAAAATATGATGTTTCTGAGGCTTCGGATGAATTTTATAAAAAATGACAGATAAAAAACAGTATCACCTGAAGTGAAATGACTTGAAATGCCAGTAAAGGACCAGCAATTATCAGAAAGGAACAAGGAAAGTTTTAAATATGCTCAATATTACTTATGTATGTATGTATCAATTGGCAATATTAACAAAAAAGAGTTGTTGTATATTTTCCAATTCGGAAATCCTTTGTCATAATATCCTTATATCCATTTTATTACCTCCTCCATCCGCATTCTTTCTTGGACGTACTGCGCAGAATTTTTAGCACAAGCTATGTACATGCAAGTGCGTCAGGGTGTATCAAGTCAATCTACCTGGCAACATTTTTTTGTAATTTGTACTCCAATAAAGACTGATATTTTTTTTATTTCTTGCAGCTGAATGAAAAGTCTGATTAATTTATTGACTGTATAACGTACAGATTTTGCAAAAATTTGGGAAAGAAAAATTGTGAAAAATTGCTCAAATCACAATAGTGAGTGCAAGGACATTCGAATAATTTCGTAAAGTCGATATTTCTCATGCATTGCGATTTGTGTATTCCGATAATTTTTTTCTGGGTAAGAGTTCAATCAATTTGAGACTTCAATATACCATACAAGTCTTGCCTAATTCGTCAGACAAAAATTAGGGATTTTTTGCCATTGGTCGGTACCTCAAAATTCAAGGGTGTATAAGGATCTTCCGGTTTGTATTGGGCGTCAAAATATAGTCTGCTCCGTCTATTCAAAAATACAGCCCATCTTTTTGTTTTGTACGCTGATATTGTCAAAGAGATGACTATGGAAAATAATGGGTAAAAACGGATGTCAAACTATTTAATTTAGACAGCCCAAGGTATTCATCAGATACTGGTAATTTGCACTTCATATTTTTAAATGGTCTGTTGATTCGAATCAAGAACTATAATTATAATAATTACCTATTTGTCATACAATATCTCATGAGCGTAAAACGTTCCATAACTTTATGGAATTGAGGGATTTCGCCATTAAAGAGCAGCGGCTAGGTATTGAGTTTCCAGCCCCCGACCTCCCAACGGCTAGCAGATTCCGAAAGCTCGTTGAGTTTGTTTTTGCGAGAACGAACGTGAATATAGGAATATATTCACCCCCAAGAAGACGGGCCAATGAAGCCTAGGAATCATCTGAAACGAACGATAGGAACAGGCAGAGGAGCAGTACAGAAGCTGTAATAGTCTCTGCGAAAGACATGGATTACACTGGATAACGAGAGGTGTTATGGAGAACACCTTAAACGAGTAGGTAGTGAAAAAGGCTGAGAAGAAGGCGGCAATACTTTCGCGACTGATTCCAAATGTAGGAGGGCCCAGTAGCAACAAAAGGGCACTACTGTGCCAGGTTGTACAGTCGGTCGTCCTATACGGAGCTCCTGTATGATGTAAAGCCACTAAAAGGAAAAGGTATCAGAAGGTCTTAGACAGCTTGCAAAGAAAGTCTCTGCTGAGTGTGGCCAGTGCTTATCGCACGGTATCTACAAGAGCCTTGCAAGTTATAAAGGCGATACCACCATTATACTTGCTGGCCGAAGAGAGGACACTGATCTGCCATGGTCAAGCAGGCAATGCGATAAGCCGCGCTGAGGCGAAAAGGCTGACAGCAAGTAAGTGGCAAAGCATATGGAACGAGACCACTGATGTCGGGCAGTGGACGAAAAGACTAATACCGTCGATAAATGAATGGGCGGAATGCAGTCATCGGCATACGTCCTATTTCCTAACGCAGGTACTGTCTAGGCACGGGCCTTTTCGAGTGTATAGGAAACGGATAGGACGGGTGATGGACGAAAGATGTTTGCACTGCGAGGCGGAAGATATGGCCGAGCATGCCATGTTTCTGTGCGATCGATGGGGGGGCGTACAGACAGGAGGCAAGTCAAATACTGGATGGGGAGCTGACCCCAGAGACTATGGTCCCGCTGATGTTGTCCAGCCTAGAGGCATGGAACATCATACATGAGATGGTCAACAAAATACTCTCTGTAAAGGAGAAAGAGGTGCGGCTTCAAGGATAAGTGAGTATTGGAAGTTATTCATAAATGTGTTTTAATCATTGCCTCATCTTGCACTGCGAAGAATATCGTTCACGATGATGCCCGGTGCAGATGGAGATATTATAACATCAGAGGTAAGGAAGAGGGAACGGGTTTTAGCCGGTCGGATCGTGATGACATGTCGGATGGACGTGGTTGGACATGTGATCAGAGACTCAAGAGGACTCAAGCTGGTTCAACGTCGGGCGGGCGGACTCTCTCTCACACAGCCGGGTGTGTGAGTGTTTTCTGTCCTTGCGATCAAGCCGATTTCCTAACCCTTCTATAATAAAAAAAAACAATATCTCATCAAGATAATATTTCAGAAGCATTAACCGAAAATATGAAAACACTGATTTTTGCAGGAATTACGACTAAGGTATTTGCAGTAACTGCAGGTAAAGTAAGATATAATAACTCATATTGAGCACATTTATTCTTATTTTGGTTACAGAGGGTGACAATTATATCAGATGTTTTTACTCTAGATGTAATGCGAAAAGGTTTTCTTGAGTTTTCCTGGTCGGATTGGATTATTAGTTTATAATAAGATCTGCTACCACCTGGAAATAGAGGTGTGCGGAGAAGCATTGCACACGGGATTTGCACTATTGTCTCGGGATCTACACACATTCTGGCCGTTGATCCTTTGACAGAGCGCTAACAAATTAGTTTGGCGACAAGATTGTGCCACCGTTGTGTCCCTTCATATATTGGCGATGAGAGAGCGGATCACCTGGCTAGTATAGGAGATAAAAGCTCCTGTACCGACAAGAAATTAGAAGGCTCCAGATCAATACTGCCTTGGATTAGAGGGCTCACAATGAACTATTGAGAGCCTGGTTAGAGAGGGATGACTGCACACAAGCAAAAAAGTTAGTATTAGAAATGATGGGGAGGCGAAGCCAGGTAAGTAGGTCACCTTGACCCTTCTTGCCAACTCTAGCAACACGGAGGTTAATAGCAAGTCCGAATAAACCGAGGGATAAACCTTTTGAAAAAAACAGAGAAACGCTTAACCTTCTGGTGAAGGTTGTCACAGATCAGAGCCGGATGAGCAGACATTCATCACTCATGAAAGTGGTAAAAGACCCCGTATAACCCAGGTGCTGGGAAAAATACTTTCCGGGCAGACATGCTGTGTACGTGAACCATCGTTTAGACCTTTAATAAGACGGAGTATGAAGAGAAATCATACTCAGGAAACTGAACTGAACATATTGACTTTACCGAGAAGCTCTGGTGTGACATCTGCTACAAAACTAGTGAGTTTTTTTGATATGCTGAATTTGGCCAGTATAAAGCGCATTTGCAATCCTACTGCGACATAACGTACCCTTACCCATATTTAATTCCATAAAGGAAAAAGGACTATCGATCAAATGTTTAGGAAAGAAGATGACGTCACCAATGTGTACGTCAAATCAGCATACATATACCTGGAATGCTGAACAAAAATGTTGTCCAAGCACCCCTAAAGCTCAACCGTGTTCATCAAGATGTAAAGATATGAATTAGGTAGCATTTTTGTTATAATTATTTTACTAGAACCTTTGGTTACTTTTATGGATATTTTGCGTTTAAATTTATTTTCCTTGTATTCTGAATTTTTATGACCGTTCGAAAATAAAATGCACAAAACACAATTTCGTTTGACAAATCATAACTATAAACTTTAGCGAACAACAAATTCATTTTTTTAAATGAGTCGTAAAAATAAGTTTTGAAAACATCAATTTGGTTTTGGTAGTCTGTCCGTCGTACTCTTGCAACAAAAAAATGGAGTCAAGTTGATTGACTCAGTACTTCCTACATACAATGGTGATATCATTTTATTATTCTCCCTTTGCATGAAGCTATGGTCTGATATCCCCTTGCAGTCAAATCATCGCCCACATGCCCTCAAAAAACATCCAACTCAAAAACTCCAGTAAATAGTTTCTTAAATCTCTCCTTAGGAACTAGAATGACACCATTTTTATTCTGAGAGCTTGAACTGGGTGATACAAAACGATCAGGAGCCCCCCAATTGCCTAAAAATGAAGTTTAAGCTATTTTTATACTTTTTTTTGCTGCACCACCACTGACATGATTTTTAAAAATCATACGCATGCTTCATCCTCGCCACGGTAGCAATACAGTTTCGGAATTTCATTAAAATCAATGTCAGGTTACACAATTCAGAACGATGTAAAGCAAAACTCCTACAACAGAAAAAAATTCTTAGTTTCTGTAATAAGCAAGGCAATATTCCGATGGACCTAAAATAGTGTATTATGACAGATAGACAGACAGACCGACGGAAATGAGTGACATGGATTTTCGTTATGTAGACATCATGAAACGTCCAAAAAATGGATTATCTCGAAATCGAAAATTTTCGCGATCATAATACTCCCGTCACCTATCGGTGTGGGAAGTAAAATACGTCGTCTATCGGACTGTTAAGCACTGTTTGACTCCTTGGTGACACAGACAAATGTCAAAAAGTAATGTGAGCAACAATATAATACATTACTTTACAGTCAATAGCATTCACAGTACTTTCCATACCACCCTTGTATGTACTAGTGACCGTCTTTTCGAAAGGGCCTTGTTCGGATAACTTGATGATGCATGAGTAACAGCGAGCTACAATAACACAATCTACATTTTAAACTCGTGTCCGTATAAGGGCAGACACAATTAAATTCGACCCAGTCGGGGACAGTATCGATTTACTGAATTATTCATTATTTGAATTCATGGAACGGAGATTTATAAATAGAATTTGGGGGAAATCGTTTTGCAGAATGATAGCTTTCGCAACTTTCTTTCATGGTTGATTTGGAGGCTAGGTCATGCTCATCTCACTTATAGTTTCCATTGTAATCGCTTTAGAAATTTCAAATGGTATTATTTCATTTAGCGTCGAATAAATTGTTTTGTGAAACCAATCATACCATCTCTGGTATTTTTTGATAACCACACGAAAAATTATAAATTTATTTCGCATCTACATTTGTGCGGTATGTACAGGGTGGGCAAATAGTGAGTGGACGGCGGATTGTGGGCTTATCCAAAAATCTGTCACCTGATCATGGTAGAGGGCCTTAAGGGCTATAATCTTAAAATATTTTCATTTAAATTTTGATATCTATACAGGGTGGTTCATATCAAATATAATTTTTTTTATACAACCCCCACTATATTATTGCATATTTGGATTCCTTGGTTTATTTTAGTGTGACCGATGTTCTTTAAAAGTGTTTTTTAGTTTTTTTAAAGCTTATTTATTTATCATATAATACATACATCAAAATTATATCAATTATTTTATCTGTAATGAGGCCCTTCAAATCCTAGCTAGGCAATACAACCTTCATAAAGGTACCTGATATGATAAATATAATTTTGGTTACTCCAGTTACCTCCAAAACCGAATTCTAAAAAAAGGATATAGTACACCACTGCCCTACCTATTATATTTTACACCTTACCAAAAATTTTGGAACATAAAGTGTTTTCTACTACATCTGAGTGTTATTAAGAATTCAAGAAAATGGTACTTGTCATGTAATCATTCTGCCATCACTAAAACGATTTTTAGAGTTACTAGTTCAGGTATATTTAAAACGTCTAAAACAACGTTTTTCATAAGAATCATTTTCAAAACCATAAGTAACAAGGTGCTAAGACTATATCAGTATGAGTTTAGTAGTCCAACATATATGAATATTACAGGCATTAAAGTTTACAGCCATAGGTTATGATTCCTTCCCTCCTAGACAACGTATTTCAAAGGTGCAGGCCGAGAATGTTGAAAACATGTGCAATTTATAATAATAATGTCGTCTTTATTTTGCTTCAATTACATAGTAATAAAAACTATAGAAAACCTCATTGGCGAAGTTTAGCTAACGCTACTTTTACATTTAACTTCATATTTCTGTTAAAAACAAAATCACGCAACAGATGGACTGAAAGTTAATAAATAGATGATCATATATCGGTCCACAAGGCATATCAGCTAACAGCTGCTATTAACACCAACCAATCTCAATAAGGTTATATTATTACAAAAAAAATTAAATATAGGTATAACACCGCGTCAACAATTGCAATTGAAAATAATTTTTAACAGACAATTATTCGACTGTACATAATGTTATTCCATATAAACTACTGAACTATTATCAACATAGTATACAGGACGTCCCTGAATTTCCTTGACACGTGATATTCTCGTAACAAAAAAAGTTCAAACAAAAACTCGGTGGAAGTTGTGAAATTACTATAGGGTCTACCATACCATGCTTATAAAACATTTTTGTTTGTACTTCACACTTACAACTCACCCTCAACTTTTGTTTTTCAAATAGCACCAAATAGTTTTTTCTACATAAATTAAGTCCTTATATTATTTAAAATCTTGCAGCATGTTTGATTTTATACGCAAACTATTTTTTTTTTAATAAAACAAGAATTTGCTTGGCACAACAAACAAATAAAAATAAAACTAGTTGGGTTTTTAAGGGTACTGAATGACCTATAATACATGCTTTCGAAAACAAATGTCTTTTTTGTGCTTTTTTATTACGCAAATATTACGCCTCAAACTAATGCTCATTTTATTTATCTTATGTTAATGACTACGAAAAAAATTGGTTTGTGTATGAAGTCAAAGGCACTACAAGATATTAAATAAATTAATGACATCATTAATGTGGGAGAAGCAGTGGGGTGCTATTTGGATAAAAGGTAGGAGTAAGTTTTAGTCGTTGGGGTAAAAAAAAAATTCGAAAGCATGCTATAATAGGTCGTTCGGTACTCTCACTCAGTTTTCTTTTTTATCTATTTTTCTTAAGAAAATATTACGCTTCAAACACGTCCGTATTTTATTTATCTTATGCTTATGACTTTACGAAAAAAATAGGTTTTTGCATAAAACCAAAGGTACTACAAGATTTTGAATAAAATAAGGACTTATTTTGTGTGCAACATCTACCTTTAACCCATCGTGAGCGCGTTAATATTTTTCATGAAAATTGTCAAATTTCCATTTATAGGTTTTTCTTTATTAACGACAAGGATTGAGTTCACTGAAGATCACTATTTAAGTGAACACCTCCTTGAGGTTTTCCCAGTGTATTATAGTTTATGTTTTTGTTTTTTTCTGTAAATCTAAACCTTATTGGGAAAAAAGATTATTTTAAAAAAATATAGACGTTTTTTCAATACTTCAGACTCCAAAACAGCATTCTGTTTTGTACCACTGAGTCCCGCTTCAGCTTGCGTCGCGTCGGACATGGTCCAGAACCTGAGATACCACTGTAGTCACTTCTCTCAACTAATATTGAGTTTAGAAATAATCCTTCGAGAGTACAAAGCCCGGTTCTAATAGATATGTAAATATTTGACGCGCTTTCCAACCGCATGTATAAGTATTGTACGCTCCTACATGTAGAGGTCTTGTGATGTTAATTTCTTTTGTTCTTCAATTTCTGTAGGAACGTTACGGAGAAAACTAATGACGACAAAATTGCGGAAGACATTGTCGTTGCCTCGATTATCACACAGACCTTCTAGTAATAATGTGAGTGTAATCTTTATTGCCGGGAGACGAACAAAACGTTTATCTGAAACTATAAAGGTACCATGTATGAGCATCACGGCCGAGACTTTTATGCCCATAGGTCAGCCGAAATTAGCTTGGTAACAGATTATTGGATTAGATTAATTTTAGTATTTAAAATCATTCATTCGTTTTTGTATACCGTATCCATACAAATAGCTACTGTACTGTATCCATACAGCCTTGTATAAGGTATTGGTATCAAAGTTTGAAAGGTTAGGTACATTAAAATTTATTCAACTTATCATGCCGAACTTGTGTCTGCCATTTACGAGGATGGCCTGAAAAGTTCTCGGCCTGATATAGAAAAAAGAGATTTGGACCTTCAAAATTTTATTTTTCGACATGGTCTCCTCTTAGCTCTATACACTTGGTTCATCGATATTCCAGAGCCACGATCCCGTCTTTAAAATGATCTGGTGGAAGTCCTGTAAAGTAGTCATCTACGGCAGCAATCGCTTCTTCGTTTGATGAAAAACGTTGCCCACCAAGAAAGATTTTGAGTTTTGGGCACAGGTGAAAGTCCGACGGGGCCAAGTCAGCAGAATAGGGTGGGTGCTCCAACAATTCATACTTTAAATTGCTCTCGGCTACTACGCAAGCTGGCGGATTCTGGCGCCCGGCGATCTCGAGCAATAGCCGAACGCTAACAGCTGTGGTTTACAGGGTCGGTCCACCTAACACCACCTAACACGCGACACGGTGCACGGGATACAATCGGTCGGATCTACCGGGGTGCCTGAATAAGTAGTGTTTGTGTGTTATTGAGCGTTTTGCGCGTATTTCACAAAAAATGCCTGCGACAGGCTCTGTATATGGCCTAATTGTTTTTTATATTTGTGCCTACTTATTCTTATTCATTTTTAAAATATCTGTTTTTAATACTTTAATTCTATCATTGACTTGATTCTTAAGTTTTTTAAATTCATTTTCCAAATTCGTGTTCTCCGGTTCTTTAACTTTTGGTTTATTAAGTTTGACTCGGTTTTCAATCATTTCGAGAATTTCTTGATTTATCTAGTCGTTATTTTCACGTATCTTATACGTCTTTTTGAATTCCGAATCTTTTTTACAAGAAGTGATTAAGTCAATTAATTCCTGAAATGACTGAATATTATTTTCAAATTTTGAGATGAATTTTTTATGATCTATTCTGTTTACTTCTTTTCTATCTTTTTTCGGAAGTACTCTTATGTTTACATCTAAGGTTATTGACAACAAATTATAAATGATCAGACTGTTACTGTTACATACTACTTGAATCGTACATTTCAAATTACTACATCATTCTGACAAAACATGATCTACGAGTATAATACTCCTTGAGCTATTTGCCACCCCAGTGCAGTTATTGTGTTGAATGGTTTATTGAATAATAAATGATATTCTATCTATACTATAGAATTCATTTCTATTGGCCCCCGTATAAGTAAAGTGAACGTCGACCGTTGACGTCGACAATATCGCACAGTCAGATTCCCTGTAAGAAAACGAGGTCAGACGAAGAGAACCCCTCTCAAATCGAGGCGGCTCGCATTTGTGAGACCCACATCAAAGTCGGCACGGCGATTGACCCTACTTATCTTTGTTAATGTACGGTGACTATACATATCTCACTGTAGGCGGGCTATAGGACTTCAGTCATACATTTCAGACTCTTTTCAGGGATGAGCAGTGGGTGCAATTGTATGTATGCATGAGTGATGCGAAGGTGCTTCATTATTATGGCCTCTCGAAGATATATATGCAATTGTAAATGAACAAGCTTTTCTATTCTTAAACTGTAGGTGAAATGCTCTCTTATCTAAACTCTACACCCGCGCCTGGTTTGTAAGCAAGAGATATGTAGTTTTTTGACAATAGATATGTATAAAAAAAGCTATACAAAAACTGCTTACTGAACACATTAACTTTCAACATTGCCACCAAAAAACGTCATAATTTTTTATTATCAGTTTAATGGTGTTTTTAGCTCTTAAATTAAGTATTAAGGTTTCTAGCAACTACTAGTATACGTCAAGGGTGGCATTTATTGCATCGTATTCCATAATGTTCTATGCAAATGGCCTAGAGTTTATTATTCAATTGATGGTTTAATGTGCAACCGCGTAGGTGTCTTATACTATGCCACATCAACTTCTTGATGTCTGAAAGCTATATCGATTATCATCTTTCAAGGATGCTTTCAGAACGCTGATAGCTAATGCCTAAGAACTGTTTAGCTTTAAATAAACCGAAACTTTGCCTTAATAGTCGTTTTTACATTGATCGAAAGTCACCAATCAACCCACCGACTCTTATATTTCTTCAAATCTATATAATTAATAAGTAAGTTCATGTCATTTGATTGATAGTTATTTTTTAAGCCACTCAGTTCTTTGTGCTTTTAATTAATAAAAACCCCAAATCTTATCAAAAGAATTGATACACCCCATGCGCTATTGCTGTGCTCCATTCTAAGAACTTGTGAGTCTACGAAAGCTCAAAGGAGCTTAAGAGGAGTTGATGCTTGGCAAGCAGTTTGGAGGAAAAAAAGGCTTTCGCTTGAGAGTATAGAGTTTAGTGTTTAATAAGCTGAAGGATTTTTCTAGCTCTGCTCGAGAGACCATCGATATGTATTTAAGATTTCTGCGAAGAATTCTGTATCTGAGGGGGAGGTTATTTTGCTATGGTTTCACGGATACTCAGGAGGCTTAGCTCATCATTGCACAAAACGTTCAAAAATGCTTCTTCCAGCAACTGGCGTGCTAAGTGAAACAAACTTAGCTAATGACTCAGCTGCCTCACTATCTTTTATCGAAATACATAAAAATTGTAAATATCTATATTCTTTATTATTCTGTTTTTTGCCATTTACATGTAACAGCTGGTACCTTTCAGCGTAAAAAAATAGTGCAAGGTATGTGTATTGTACCTATATGTATACTACATACATCTACTACGAGGAGTGACCTGGTTGAGGCATAGGCAGCTCAACTGAACTGAACTGTGGACCCTAAGAAGGTTCTGTCAACAACACAAAGTCATGGCCACAGTTTTCTGGGATTCACGCGACGTTACTCATCATCGTTTACCTTGACGAGGGTAAAACGATCACCGACGACTATTGATCACAACACTGTCCGACAGATTTGACACTATTTTTAAGCAAAAGTGACTGAATTTAGCGAAGAAAAAAGACATTCATGAAAACTATTCACAGGTGCATAAGTGTTAATCCAGGACCACCTAGATTCTTCAACTGTGTTATAAACTATTACCTCATCCACCATAATCTTCAGTTTTAACCACCTGTGACTACTTAGTTCCAGTGGCGGCTCGTGCCAACTTAGAGAGATAGAGACAGAATGACAGCCAACATTTCAAACCGATATAAAATTGAAAACTATACTTATAATTAGCCGATAAGCCGAATTAGCTGTGTCTTTATGTTCGACTTACCAAGCATCGATAAACTGAAAACATTATTCATAATATGAACGCATATTAGATATGCAGATAGATACTTTAGATTTATCGTGGGTCTTCATTTTCTCCCATATTTTCGCCCAAGTGCCATCGCCTCCAAATAGAACACACACAAAACAAAACAGTTTGTTAACCTCTTTACAGTCACTTGTCCAATTGTTTTCATCATAAATAGTTTTATTAAATTTACGACAACGCGATTTCTGTCCACTACCAATAAGTTTTTCAATTTTTCTTCCAGCGGAAGATTACTAAATGAGTATATTAATGCGCCAATTTTATTCATTTTCGCTCCAATGATATATTTTAATTGAATACAAAAGGGATACCGATCCGAAAACAGCGCACAACTCACTCAAACTAATAAGAATAAGATCTAAATTTCAAACCTTCAACGAGAAAAGCCGACATCAACATCAAACATAAACAAAACGAAACTGCTGAAACAAAACAAAAATAGTAAATCATGAATGGAAATATGGGAATGTGCCTGGCACGATCTACTTCGGATTTTCGTATTTAAAATCTATCCAAACGTCCAGCATAGCATTCTCTCTGTCATTCGTAAGCGTTTGTTGTAAGACTTCTCTCACTCTGTTTGTGCCTTATAAGAAACGGCACCGTAGGCTGTTGCCATCTCGCCGTTTCGTCGCGTCATCAGCTCTCATCGTGTGAGTTGCGACAATGCCACGTGTTGCCTGGTGCAAGCATTTATGCGCTGAGCCGCTATCGCTATTTCATATAAAACAGAAAAAGTCGTTGGAAACTAACATAGAATAAGAAAAGTTTAAGAGATAAATATGTTTTTGTCGAAAATTAAGGTAGTGCCATGGCACTGTGGCACTACCTCACCAGCCCCACTGCTTAGTTCCTGTTTCCAAACCTAAATTAGGAGATTCCGATCGAAAGTCATCATTGAAATGAATGCTTATTCTGAGGACTGTAAGAAATATCACAATTTAGAAGAATAAAAACATATAATCACGTTGAACTAACCATATCTAGCTAAAAAGAGGCTATAAAGAAAAATAAAATGTTTTTTTGTCATGGATTTATCAAAACACCCTCGTATCTACCCACAAGAAAAGCCTTGTGTAGGTCATAGATGAATTAATCAAAAATACAATTGCGACACATTTTCAACTACCCAAATACATATTTTAAACCTAGTTAAACATTTTGTTTGGTTAAAATTGATATTTGCCGTACTAACGAAGCTTTTAAACCGCTAAAATTTAATGTGACCTGATTCAGAATTAGCGCCATTGTCTGGTAGCCCGATTGTTCTCGACCCATTGATCGGTTCATTAAGGTTTTATGGAACTAGCACCGGTGAAAAGCCTCAAATGGAATATAAATGCTAAAGGTGACCATTATCTCCCACCACGGAAGGCGCGAAAAATGTGGAGCTGTCAGTGACAGGCACGGAGAAAGTTCCATCAGGATACTTCTGTTAAAATGGAGTGAAGGTGTCAAGGCCGTTGGAATTAAGCAATGCTTGCGGATTACTGTTGATTTTTGTATAGGAACGCTCCAGGACTCAATCATTTAATGCTTCTTTTTTGATACATATCCTTTTTTTTATATTGCATATTAGCTAATTTACTTTATTCATGGTTTTCCGACTTATCATGTTATTGGGTGCGTGCACCTGTTGGATATTAATAAAGATCTATTCTATTCTACAAAAGTCAAACCAAAAGGAGACGAACCCATAAACCACCACATAATGCTCTTCATATCTGACCTACCAAGTATTCTACCCTCAATTCTAAACTCTTAGAATGCAACTATTATTTAAAGAATTCGAATGGTCTTTCAATGTTATTATCTGATGATTTGTAGATTTATCTCTATTTCTTAATATTAAAGATTTTGACATATTATGTATCACAGAAACCAGAGCTAATAAAAGATTTTAATTCTCATTTTCGTTTTTCTCAACCATCTCTAGTAGAATTTGACTCATGAAGTGAAACAATCAAAAAATATGTTTTTGTTGGCCAGTAATACCCGTATTCGGCAATTCCACAAATTCGGCGTAAGAGTAAGAGGCTAAACAAGCAGAACTATTTGTCCAACGTACAGAAATTTTGGAAGCTATCAGAAGTATAAAATCTGATGGATAGGGAACTGATATTGTTTCTTTAACTATGATTCAAATGAGTCTACCCATAATTTTTTGTTATATCGCTCACATAATGAACTTATGTTTGGATAAAGGATACCACCTTATAAATAATGGAAATTAGCTTTAATTATACCCGTTCCTAAGATATTGAATCCTACAGAACTAAAACATCTTATATATACGCTTATTACCTGTGCTGTCGAAAATTCTAAATACATCTTTAAATTATAAATTACATAGAGGAAATGAAAATAATATCATCGCATTAATCGGGATTTAGGAAAAACCACAGCACTAGATCGGCGCTGATGAATTTTTACGATAATGTTATGAGGGCACTATACTCGTAGATAGACGTTTGACTCCAGCAGCAGTATCCGTTGACTACTCCAAAGCATTCGATCGTATCAAGCATAAACTATGATGCACTGTACTAAGCTATACAGGGTTATTCACGTTATTCGACACGGAGCATTACGGCTAAAGTATTTGATAAAAGAGAAAATAGTAATTTGGGATGTATAGAGACCCATAAAGGCTACATTTTAAAAATATTTTCATGTTATACAGGGTGTCCCAAAATCACGAAATGTATCAAAGTTATGTTTTTTTAAATGGAACACCCCATATATTATTGCATATTCAGATTCCCTGATGAATTCTATTGTGACTTTATGTATCATATATGGGACCTAAAGCGAACCGTTTAGGTGTAAATCACCATTTTCGGTATAAGTAGATATCCGGAAAAAATTGACTATCGCAGAGATTATAAAATATGGAAGGCTGTGACTTTGCCGTATTACTAAGCATGAAATGCGTCAGCTTTGATGAGACTGTCAAATTTAAATTACATTTATGCTTGGAGAAATCGGTCGATGAATTAAGAAAACTTCGATCAGCGATAACTTGATTTTTTCAAATGGGAATGCCTAATTTTTTTTATACGGTTTAAAGTAGAATTTGATAACCTTTCTAACGATATGAGGTTGTGCATATCAATCTCTTGTAGTTTTCATTTAATTTTAAATTTTCAAACAAATCGGCCTTTTTCAATTTGCCTACCTATAACCAACGTGGCAGGCCATGGAATATAAACAAAAGCCTGTTCAGGTAGAAGAAAACAACTAACTTAGCTGAAAAATACACAAGACTAGAGGGACAAGATTATAAAAATTACTCACAACAAACAAAGTCTAACCAGAAACAACGGCGGTAACATATCTTTGGTCAAAGAGAAGCTGGAGTATGGCAGAAATGGATTTTTCCACGGCCTACTAGCTACTGCAATGTACTAGAGATTGGCAATTTCCAAAACCATTAAAAATTTTGAAATAAAGTAAAAGATACTAGAGAATGTTGTAAGCAGTTTATTATTTTCGTAATAAAATTTCACATTTAATGATATAAAAAAGTATGCAATTCCGTCAAAACTGTACCTCTGACTGGAGTTCTGAAAAGTCTTCAGTACCTATTAGCAAGGTCGCAGAAAATGAAGAATGAATTAAAATTTGTTCAAATCATAAAACATAACTTAAATGGCAGAAAATTTAAATCTGATTTGTCAGTATTCCTTTTTTGCAATATTGCTAATAGATATTGAAAAATAGAAGGGCTCCAGTCAGAGGTATCGACTTCGACGCAAATTAGTACTTTTTTACACCATTACATATGATTGATATTTGCGTGCTGGAGCAACAGTCGCTGGTTGTTTCTGTTTCACATGAGAGTTTTTGCTTGCCTTGGAAATTTTTAACCTCTAGTAAATTGCGGTAGCGAGTAGACAGTAAAAATATCTATTACTACCATACTCCAGCTTTTCTTTGACCTTAGAGATGTTATCGCAGTTGTTTCTGGGAGAGTTGATTTGTTGTAAGGAATTTTTATAATCTTGTCCCTTTAGTCTAGTTAGTGTGTATTTTTCAGCTAAGTTAGTTGTTTTCTTCTAGCTGAACGGATTTTTGTTTATATTTCATGGCCTGCTACGTTGCTTATAGGTAGGAAAATTGAAAATCGCCGATTTGTTTGAAAATTTAAAATTAAATGAAAACTACGAGAGATTGATATTCACAACCTTATATCATTAGAAAGCTTATCAAATTCTACGTTTAACCGTATAAAAAAAATTAGGCATTCCCATTTGAAAAAATCAAGTTATCGCTGATCGAAGTTTCCTTAATTCATCGACCGATTTCTCCAAGTATAAACGTTATTTAAATTTGACAGTCTCATCAAAGCTGATGCATTTTATGATTAGTAATACGACAAAGTCACAGCCTTCCATATTTTGTAATCTCTGCGATATTCAATTTTTTCCTGATATCTACTTATACCGAAAATGGTCATTTACACCTTAACGGTTCGCTTTAGGTACCATGTATGATACATAAAGTCACACTAGAATTCACCAAGCAATCTGAATATGCAATAATATATGGGGTGTTCCATTTAATAAAACATAACTTTGATACATTTCGGGTTTTTGGGACACCCTGTATAACATGAACATATTTTTAAAATGTAGCCTTTATGGGTCTCTATCCATCCGAAATTATTATTTTCTTTTTTATCAAACACTCTGGCCATAATGCTCCGTGTCGAATAACGTGAATAACCCTGTATAGGTGTTGATGTTACAAATGTTAAGATTTTTTGCAGAATTCATTGACGGATCGCTCACAATGTGTCATCATTAACAACCAACAATCTGAAGTAACCCTGATTCTATAGGTATTCCACTGGACTCAATTTTGGGCCCCGGTATTATTTTTACACCTTTGATTTATATGTGGAAAATTCCGAAATACAAAGATTCGCTGATGATAAACAAATTATTCAAAGTACATCAATTTTCTCTTAACCATAATTTAGCCATTAACCCTGATAAAACACAAGCCTTGTTATTCTGTCATTTAACACTTGATAGGGGTGGTGTTAAATCATAATAAAACAGCAAAGATATTGGTAGTACAAATTGATCATAAGCTAAACTTCATGAACCACATAGCCAATTTTATGCAATAGATATCTCCTTATTAGATCGCTCTATTCTAGCCGATATTTTTGAAATTTCAAAGTGTGAAAAAATCTTTGTGAATGCTTGGTGTTGTCTGTGTTTAGTTATTTTGATATTTACTATCTGTGTTTGGATCAGTTAACGAAAAACAGAATTCAAATAACGCAAAATAACTACGTCCGATCTATATTTGGGCAAAGGAAATATGATCACATCAGCCGGAAACATAAAGACTAAGGTTGAGCAATATTGTAGAATATAAGTATTTAATTATAGTTCACAAAATTTGATTTTCATCAAAATCAGAATAAACTAATTTTTAGTTATGAGGTTCATAACAGGGCTGTTAAAAATCGAAACAGCATCAAACCTACTCCACGCACCACAACCTCATTATGCAGAAATTCTTCAGCGACTTTCTTGGGTTTGCCGTTACTTCCGGGTATCAGATGGTGCACAGGCAGATCTTTTCTGCCATCTACTTTCTTCGTTAGGTAAGCATCCGAACAAGATTTATGTTATCGTGTTATTATTATTATTAATATTTTACGTAATGTTGTACATTTATTTTCCTGTATATTACATTTTTGCTCCAGGAGTAGCCAAGGCTAAACTTAACTGCTTGTGTCCTTGGTTTTTTTCGAAATAATGACGATATTATTATTATATATTATTAGTAATGATTTTACGACCCTTCTTGTAGATTTATTACTGCCTTTTTTATTGTGTGATAGGGTCCAAATAAACACAACTTTAGCTCAAATTTGCCAACGTTTCGAAAATTATATTTTCATCTTCCAACACAAAAAACCTCGTGAATAGTTTCTTGCGTCTCCCTCCTTAGGAACTAGGGCGCTACAGTTTTTTTCTGCATGCTTGAACTGGACGATGCGAAACGATCAAGAGCCTCCAACCTGTCTAAAAACGAAGTTTGAGATGATTTTATGTTTTTGGTTTTTTGATTATTGCTGCGCCGCCACTGACACGGTTTTTCAAAAACAATGTCGTTTTCCATTCTGGCAGTGGTAATAAATTCTGTGTCAAAATTTTATTAAAATCAATTCAATAATTCTCGCTTTACGCAATATACATAGAACGAAATAAAGCAAAACTCGTATGTACAGATCAGAAAATTGGTTTCTGTAATAGGTAAGCCAATGTTCGGATGGACCTAAAAACGTGGAATATGCCGCTAGGTATTTCTTCTACAGGTCAGTAGACTACTATGAATAAAACTAATTTTTCAGTTTTACTACCCTCAACCCCACAACTGCCCCGATTTCACCCCACCCAAAAAAAATTGAAAATGATCAGGAACCCGTAAAACGCCTAAAAACAAAGTTTGAGCTGTTTTTATATTTTTAGCTTTTTTTATTATTGCCGCGCCGCCACTGACCCGATTTTTCCAAAACATACGCGTTTTCCATCCTCGCCTTGGGAGTAATACTATGTCAAAATTTCATTAAAGTCAATTGAACAATTTTCGCGTTACGCGATATCGAACGATCTAAAACAATACTCATATGTATACATCACAAATTCTAAGTCCCGTGGTTTCTATAATAAGCGTGTAACATTCGGATCGACCTAAAAAAGTATATCATGCCGCTAGGTTTTTCATTCACATATCAATGGACAGCCCATTACGAATACAACAAATTTGTTCAGTATTACAACCCCCCAGCCCCTAACCACCCCAAATTCACCCCCACCCAAGAAAAAGTAGAAAATGATCAGGAACCTCTAAAACGCCTAAAAACGAAGTTTGAGGCATATTTGAAATTTTTCGTTTTTTGCTAATTACTCCGCCCCCCGTATAACGATTTTCAAAATTATAGGAACATTACCTACTACGACCCCACAGCATAACGCTGCCCAAATTTCATCACAATCCATGCAGCGGTTACTGAGATTACGAGGGTAGAAAAACGCGACAGACAGACCGATAGACAGACAGACCGACAGACCGACAGACAGACCGACGGAAATGAGCGACATGGATTTTCGTTATGTACACATCATAAAACGCCCAAAAAGCGTATTATCTCAAAATCGAATATTTTCGCAATACTCCCCTCACCTATCGGTGTGGGAAGTAAAAGGCAAATAAATATATACATTTTTTTAACAATATTGGTGGTTGTTGTTAATAAGAAGCATCAATTTAAACAATCACATTATACATATACAACGAAAATTAAAAGTATTGCTAAAATGTAAAATAATAGAAATTTTTTTTGTTTTGTGATTATCTCCCTTTTACTTCCCACACCGATAGGTGAGGGGAGTATTGTGATCGCGAAAATTTTCGATTTTGAGATAATACGTTTTTTGGGCGTTTTATGATGTGTACATAACGAAAATCCACGTCACTCATTTCCGTCGGTCTGTCTGTCGGTCTGTCTGTCGGTCTGTCTGTCGGTCTGTCTGTCGGTCTGTCTGTCGGTCTGTCTGTCTGTCTGTCTGTCGCGTTTTTCTACCCTCGTAATCTCAGTAACCGCTGCATGGATTGTGATGAAATTTGGGCAGCGGTATGCTGTGGGGTCGTAGCATGTAATGTTCCTATAATTTTGAAAATCGGTGCATAGGCGGCGGAGTAATTAGCAAAAAACAAAAAAAATTAAATATTGCTGAAACTTCGTTTTTAGGCGTTTTAGGGGTCCCTGATAATTTTCTACTTTTTTTTGGGTGGGGGTGAAATTGGGGTGGTTGGGGGGTGGGGGGTTGTAAAATTGAAAAATTTGTTGCTTTCATAATAGACTGTCCACTGACCTGTGGAGGAAGACCTGGCGACATAAATAACTTTTTTAGGTCCATCCGAACATTGCCTTTGCCTATTACAGAAAGCAAAGGACTTTTTTACTTTTTTTTTTTTTTGATCTAAACATACGAGAGTATTGCGTCAGATCGTTGTAACGAGGAACTGTTGAATTGATTTTAATGAAATTTTGAAACGGCATTACTACCATGGCGAAGATGGAAAACGCGTATGGTTTTGATAAATCGTGCCAGTGGCGGCGCAGAAATAGTAAAAAAGCTAAAAATTAAAAACAGCTCAAACTTCGTTTTAAGCGTTTTAGAGGTTCCTGATCATTTTTTGCGTTTTTTTTGGGTGGGGGTGAAATTGGGGTGGTTGGGGGTTGGGGGTTGAAAAACTAAAAAAAATTCTTGTACTCATAATAGGCTGTCCACTAACCTGTGAAGGAAGATCTAGCGACACAAATCACCCTTTTAGGTGCATCCGAACATTGCCTAGCCTATTATAGAAACTAAGGGACTTAGAATTTTCTGTATACTATACGAGAATTGATTGGTCTAAATCGTTTTGTATTTTGTAACGTGGACACTATTAAATTGATTCTAATGAAATTTTGACACAGTATATTGTTACCGTGGTGAGCATGGAAAACGGGTATGTTTGTTAAAAATCTTGTCAGTGGCAGCGTAGCAATAATCAAAGAGCGCGACAAGTATGAAAGCAACTCAAATTCGGTTTTTAGATGTTTTAGGGGTTACCGATCATTTCCTACCAGTTTTTTGGGTGGGGGTGAAAGTGAGGTGGTTGGGGGAGTGGGGGTTGTAAAACTGAGAAGTTTGTAGTATCGATAATAGGCTGTCCATTGACCTGTGAAGGAAAGACCTAGCGGCATAAGACAATTTTAGGGGGGGGGTGGCAATTATTTGGTTGCAAGGGATCATAGACTAAAGCTTCATGCTATGGAAAAATAATAAACTGGTATCAGCGTAATGTGTGGGAAGTACTGAGTCAATCAACTTGACTTCATTTTTTTAGTCCTATATTTTTGCTTTGTTTCATCAATCCATTAATTAACTGCATAAATGACTAATAATTAGAATATATGGTAGGGAATCTTTACTTTTAATTTATTGTACAAGTTTTTGACTGTTCCTCTTTCTAATTCTGTTCAACTTTAAATTTTTTGTTGTTTTTACATTTTAGCAATACTTTTAATATTTCGTTGTATATGTATAATGATTCTTTAAATTGATGCTTCTTATTAACAACAACAACCAATATTGTTAAAAAAATGTATATATTTGCCTTTTTTCTGTATTCTAGAGCCCTGAAGATGTAAATATAATTTTCGAAACGTTGGCAAATTTGAGCTAAAGTTGTGTTTATTTGGACCCTATCGCCCAATAAAAAAGGCAGTAATAAAAATTATATATTATAAACCAGTATTTTCCGTCCACAACCTTTCCGCGAACATGCTCCCAATAACTTCGACTGGGGTTACGCTCCTTTCATTCCAGATCGCGTTACTTCCACAAAGATTGGTGGAAAAGATTTAAGCTAAAATTAGTTGCAAAGTAAAGTATATGTAATTGCAATGAGTGATTATTACACGCGAATAAAAAACGCCTACATGCATATACGAGCAAGCGATCGACCTTTGAAAAGCAGCTTTAATGAGAGCGTTGTACTGAGCGTGAATTCAGATTTGTGGGCCACGAGGCCATGCCGTAGACAGATTTAGTGGAAAATGTTATCGCCACCGCCATTTCAATGTGCCGCTTTGCTCTCTGCGATTGCGTTCTCCTTTATGTACCTCTCCAATTGGAATTACTGTCGTCTGTTCAGATAGTCTAGTACAGAGAAGTCCTTTTGAATAACGTCTCGCCAGTTTCAAGCAGAAATCCCTGTTCATCGCGGCTATAACAGTAATTTGGGTACCCAGCGACCTAGGGCTAGAAGAGGGAACATTAAATCGATAGCAATCAGCGCTGAACATAGCTTAGTTGGGTGCTTGGAGAAATATTTGAAACAACTTGAAGGCTAGGTTTTAAATAACTTTGAAATTTGGGCTTGTCAGGTCACTTACTCAAAAAGTTCTTTCTCGATTAGTGCTCTCTTAAATGAACTGTTAAGGAGAATGGGCCCCGAACTAGAGATACTCTTTATTTACTATTAAAAAATGAAGTCAAATTGATTGACTCAGTACTTCCCACACATTACGGTGATACCAGTTTATTATTTTCCCATATCATGAAGTTTAGTCTGAGATCTCCTTACACATAGAACGACCAAGACAATACCCGTATATTTACACCAGAAAAAATTCAAGTCCTTAGGTTTCTGTAATAGGCAAGGCAAGGTTCGGATGGACCTAAAAAAGCTATTTATGCGGCTAGGTCTTCCTTCGCAGGTCAGTGGGCAGTCCATTACGAATACAACAAATTTTTCAATTTTACACCCCCCAACCACCGCAAATTTCACCCCCACCAAAAAAAATGTAGAAAATGATCAGGAACACCTAAAACGCCTAAAAACAAAGTTTGGGGAATATTTGAATTTTTTCGTTTTCTGCTAATTACTCCGCCGCCCATGCACCGATTTTCACAATTATAGCAGCAATACCTACACGACCCCGCAGCATATTGCTTCCTAAATTTCATCAAAATCTATTTAGCGATTGCTGATGAGATTACGAGGCTAGAGGCCGACAGACAGACAGACAGACAGACCGACAGACAGACAGACCGACGGAAATGAGTGACGTGGATTTTCGATATGTATCATAAAGCGTCCAAAAAGCGGGTTATCTCAAAATCTAAAATTTGTACGATCACAATACTCCCCTCACCTATCGGTGTGGGAAGTAAAAATTCAAACCTCATTTCCCGAGACATAATTATTTTGCGCGGTACACGATATGAATTGTTGAAGTTGATTGTGGGGGTAAATTTTAGGTCCTCACACCACCAAATCCAGAAATAAAAACTCGATACCGTTCAAAAGTAAGGCTTGTCCCTGGCCCGCAGTGACCTAATCACATATTCTTCAATCATAGTCTTAACACGGACTTTTGTAGAAAACAAAGAAATTAATAATATAATGTATAATCTTAATATGGACTTTTGTGGAACACAAAAAAATGAAAAGTGAATGAGCTAATTTGAAAAGATGTTACCTATACTTTGTCATCACAATTGATGGCACCAACGGTATGCAGATATGTGGTTTGGGCGCTAGATGGAGGATCACAGACTCTCATTCACAGCTTATGCATACGCTGACCTTAATATAACTTATGAACCTGCAGTAGATTTGTTATATATGCAATTGGTGTCATCAATGGTGATAACAAGGCATAGTAGATCCGGAGCTCTTCTATATCAAGTTCACACTAAGCAGCCTAAAATAAAATAAAGCAATGCCTTAGTGATACGTAAAGGAAAGCAAACTGTCAATATGAAAAGTAGGAAAGAATTTACTTGAGTAAATTCAAACGGCGCTCTCACTGTGGAATTTGTTGGTATAAAAATTTAATTTTTTTATTATATTGGCAGAACTGGATACTTTTTGGACTAGTAATCAACAAATTTAACATTTAATCTTAAAAAAAAGAAAAAAAAATTGTTGACCGCGGTGAGATTCGAACCCACGCTCTTTTGGACTGGTGCCTACCGTCTTAACCGCTCGGCCACGCTTGTGCTTCAGGAATATGAAAACGTACATAACACATCGTCAGTTACCTGTCGTAGTTTAATTCAACTTTTTTAAACCGGAAGCGATACTGACAAAATCGGATTTTTCCCGGACTAATTTTTTTATGCTAATTCCAAATCTGTATTTAGTTTTTTCTAGCATCTAGTAGTTTTGGCTATCTTTTGTATACGGACAGACGGACGGAGGGACAGACAGAGGTTCTGCATAAGCTCTCTTCAGTGATTTAGTGAGCGCTAAAAATCAAATATGAATAAATAAAATATATAATAAACAAAGGAATAAGAACAAGAATGGTGTTATTCAAACAAGCGTTTAGGAGAAAAAAACTACCTTTATAGAAAAGGCTAGGTATATCTACTGGAAATACATTTATTGAAACTTGCATATAAAAACAGCTTTTAAACCTTGTCAGTAAATAGCACTAGAAGGATAAGATAGGAAAACATACTCTTGGGAAGAAATAGGGGGAAGCTGGAGTCAGTAATCAATAATACGACGAAAATTCAACTATCCCAGAATTATCTGAGATTCAACCACTTTATCAGCAATATCTTGAAAGGTAAAACGGCAGACGAAGGTTTAGATGAAAGCCAAGACAATGGGATTTGCCTCGTATCTCTCACACCACCAACTGAAGGAAGAGGGCAGCATTTGAGAGTTATCGAAGGGTAAAAACGACAAAATAATGCCTTTAGATAATGATGATAGAGAGAGAAAAATATCAGAAGTACTGGAATCAATTTTGAAGCAGGCATAAGGGTTCATAAGAGACCTAGTTGCACAAAGACGTGGACACACGCCAGGACAAGCTTCTGGATTTAGCAAAGGCAATCACAAACCGATTCTCTGGGGAGCAGGGTGAAACCTTTATACAGATCTTGTGTCACTCTGTGAGAAACTGGCAAGACCGAGATACGAATCCAAAAGTCGGAAATCTATAAGTGACCTTTGGATGTTTACTCACTAGATGAAAGCTGGATAGTAATAATTAGAACAGCGTCGATGCTACTCATCCAGGTCATTCACTTACTGTGATCCAATCTAGCTTCTCGAACAAGTTGCCTAGACTATTCAGTCGGTTATGCGATTGTACCGATTGAAAAATTGATACGGTCAAGTGGTTCAGCTGCTTTGCATAAAAATTCTCTCACGAATTAATATTTTCATTTCGTACGATGAAATGGGATACACCTTGTTTTCGGTCCACATAAATTTTAGTAGTTTATTTTCAGTTGTCTGAGATAACCATAAATATTGATTATTTTGGACACATACATGTAAGCTACCCTTTTACGCCCAAATGCAGAGCTAAAGATTCCAACCAAATTTACGTATGTAAAGGTATATTGTCAAGTCCAGTTCTATATACAAACAGAATATTGAGATCACAGAGATTGAGATAGCATATCACTGAACAATAATTTTTATAGACTTTCATTTCAGAAAGTCAACCAGTTTAGCGGGTAAAATTTGTAAAAAAAGATGTCGAGCTAAATGGGCTCCTATTGGTTATAAAGTCGGAATAATAGTATGTTTATAGGAAAGAAAAACGTAATAAAGTGCTATCCAGAACAAAACTGCTGTTAAAATGAAGAAATTTGTAATCATAGAATACGATTTTTTCTAATTGACTGAAAACGGGTGCTGACACTGCTGACTGTAGCTGTTCTGTGGCACTGAAATACGAAGGTAAATTAGCCGAATTCGCTTTGCACAAAATTCGAGATAATCTCAGCTCACTTAAGGGTCTAGGGTATAGCGCACGAAATTGAGAATCCAGGAAAAGACGTATGCCCGTGTTAGCGAGGAGGCGTGGTCGCGTGTTCCCTTTTTCCAGTGTGTGTGTCTAAGATGAGGCATTTATAGACTGTATGATTTTGCATTGCGAGTTTTTTTGCACATTAAAAAACTTCTTTGAGAAAACCGAAAACAGTTGTCATTCATTAAGGTCTTAACTATCGCCTTCTGAAATATTATATACAGGGTGTCCCAAAAAATAGTGTCAAGCGAAAGTCCAGAGATAGAGCACACCTAGAAGAATCTGAATCATCCCCATATATGTTATGCAATTTTTTGCAGTTTCCGAGTTATGAATTTTTTTCTGAATTTTTGAGAATTCTCTACCTCGACAACTTAAAGCTGTTCCAAAAGAAAAATTCAAAGACTGTTCCAAATTCTAATACTTTTCCAAATTCTCTTTTTTGCTAGTTAATCTCCAAGAGTTTACTGTTTATACATAAAAAATCGGCTCTGTAACTTTGATGAAAGTCACGAAAATTTTAGTGTAAAGTGAAAAATTTACGATCCGATAATTATGACCTAAATCTGCGACTCGCAGTTCCAAAGAGGTGATTTCATGATTTCTAAGTAGGTCTAAAAACTTCTTCAGACTCTCAGCTATCACAGTCATTGAAAAAAAGTAGTACTTAATGGGACTACTTTCGCTCCAATCGACCTTCAAAGACAAGAGGCGAAGATTTCTTGAAATTAGCGATGTGATTTTCGATTCATCAGTACCTTATGTTTTATCGCGCTAATAGCAGAATGGTTGTCAGTACCGCAACAATAAATGTTAAAAACGTGCTATAAATTAAACATTGGTTAAAAAAGACCCTATTTCTTGCTAAAACACCACGAGGAGCACATTCTTCAAAACCGGTTTTTACCTGAGCAACAACAAAAAGAGCTTACACTTACAGTAAACGATGTAAGAGATAGCTATGATATTGTTGTGATGTCTTTTCAAAATGTGTCATTGCATTGGTTGCTTTTGTTGTCTTTATTCAGTCGTCTGTCTGTCTGTGTGGCTTTAAAACGATATGCTCTTGTTTGGTGAATTATTTTGGCAATTGGGCTTTTTTACGGACTATTGAGTGCACGCAAATTCGAAATTTGGCTTTCCCTACGGACTCTGAGTGCTATCGGTTAGGATTGGTGTTGTTTCTGTTGTCTGACTAATTAGCTATTCCTACGGACCTTGAGTGCACGACAGCTAGATTTAATGATGCTGTTTTCTGCAAGAGACTATGCAACAAATGGATAGGTTGTGGTGGACCCACTGAATGGCCGCCACGGTCACCTGACTTAAATCCGATAGTTTTTTGTTTGGGGCTACTACATGCTAGAGCTTTTGTGAAGAAATCTGATAATTTCGTTTCATTTTACAATTTCAGACTTGCAAAAAAGAAGTCATAAATGTAAAAAAATAGCAAAGTGACACAGGTGGTCATCTATCGATATTCTGTTCGCACTTAGTGTTTTTTATTGCTGCACTGGCAATCCTGCTATTAGCGCCCTAAAATTAGTTATTTTTTTCATTCAAAATCCCATCGCTAATTTCAAGAAATCTCCGCCTCTTGTGGTTGAAGGTCGATTGGAGCCAAAGTAGCCCCATTAAGTACTTCTTTTTTTTAATGATTATGATAGCTGAGAGTCTGAAGAAGTTTTCAGACCTACTTAGAAATCATGAAATCACCTCTTTGGATTTTTAATTGCAAGTCGAAGATTTAAGTCATAATTATCAGATCGTAAATTTTTCACTTTACACTAAAATTTTCATAACTTTCATCAAAGTTACAGAGCCGATTATTTTTTGTATAAACAGTAAACTTTTGGAGATTAACTAGCAAAAAAGAGAATTTGAAAAAGTCTTTGAATTTTTCTTTTGGAACAGTTTTAAGTTGTTGAGGTAGAGAATTCTCGAAAATTCAGAAAAAAATGCATAACTCGGAAAATACAAAAAATTGCATAACATATATGGGGATGATTCAGATTTTTCTAGGTGTGCTCTATCTCTGGACTTCCGCTTGACACTATTTTTTGGGACACCCTGTATGTAGTTTGAAAATAGAGTGAGTTTGCGAGAAGTTGTGAGTCCGTGTTTCACATGACATAGACGTATGTATAAATGTGTGTATCCAGGCCCGTTAACTTCACTCAGTTCAATACGTGTTCTTTTTATCCACTCAATTTAAATGACGTTAACGAGAACTGTTAATTTCAGGTTATAACCTGATCAACTGTGCTCTAGCGAAGTAACGAAAGTCACATTTTGCATATTCGCGGATGCGAATGCGAATAGCGCAGGTGTAACTGTGTAAAAAAACTAAATCTATGGAGTGACTCATGTGCAGGACACAATAGAAATAACAAGATAGTCCTATTACTAAAGTGTATACTAGAAGAAAATACTTCCTTGGAAGAAATTAGGTTACAGTTATTAATTTCAGGGAATAGCTTCTTGCCCAATGATTCGGACTTTGGTGATATTGAGTGTGCAACGAAAAGGCAGCAAAAACTATACTCTCCTCAAGATTACGTGAAAACCAGGGAAAGTTGCAGAAGACTGAATCCTATTAATGTGACTTGTATGAAGAAGGAATATTTCGTTTCAACAAAAAATGTGGAAAAATAAGTGACAAATGGAAAAAAAGACATATTGGATAAAAAAATAGACGGTTTGAAAATAAAAGAAGCTAAAATCATAAAAATCATAAAACAAAAGCCATACAGCATGTTTATAACAACAAGTTATAATCCGGCTGACGCGTATCAAGGAATCGATATTATAGAAAAGGGAAAAGAAGGAAACCATCGACTGAAGCGTTTTTTAAGGAAAATTTAAAAATATTGTGGCCAAAGATACAAAATCCTACATGCATCTCATTCCTGAAGTTGATTAAGGATTCTATAATAATCTCATTGGAGAAAGCAGCATCGAAGAGGATATTGAAGGTTACAATGGAAGCCTTGATTTGGAAAGCAGAGAATCCCGAAGCTGAATAATGGGCATAAAATTGTAACGAACTTATCTATTTGAATATCCTGTTTTATTTGTTTACAATCTCTATGAAAAAATGTTTCACAGACTGTTTTTTCATGTGTTTAATTTTTTAATTTTGATTATTTATTTTGAATAATGCTTCAAATGCTTGAGTTGAAAACTGTTTTGCCCTATAGGGCTCCATTTGCTTTTAATACTACAAAATATTTAAGTTCAGTTTTAGTCAAAGTTACCTATATGTTGGTTGGTGCCTTATTGCAGTAAGGGTGCATTTGTCCAAATATATATTCGCAAAAAAGAACCATCTATTTTTTTTAATAACGTATTATAGTTACTCTATTTAAGGACGATAACTACCTAGATTTACTTTTTTTTCCATCCAATACCACATTGTACTCTACAAAATGCTCAGTAATGGAAGCTCCCAATTTTCATTTTTCAAACTTCAATTGAACTGAACTCATATAGACTTGTCTCTCAGTTGGTTCCTTATTGCATATAGGGGTCCATATGAGATTTTGTGTAAATTGAATGCGGCTATATCGGCTAAAAAGTAACCACGACATCTCGTATCCCATCGCTATAATATACCAGTGGCATAGGTTATTTTTGCCCCGGTTTCGGTCATTCAAAATTTTATTAGTACTAGGTCTCATAAACAACTTAGAAAATCAAAATTTTCTGTTTTATGATGCTTAATACGTTACATTGAATGCATTTTTGTTTTATGTGTTGATTCATAATGATTAAATATACAGTTAAATATGAAGTACAAATCTTATTTCAAAACCAGAACACCAAACGAAAACGTCGCTGCATTATTGTAGTAGCGTTGCAAAATTTCAGTAAGTCGCCATTGTAACTGAATCGAACGAGGATAATGAACTTAGTGAATGTTATAAAAGCATTTAAGCTCTATTAGCTAGTGTGTTGTTTCCGATCTTCACCTTTCCACAAGGATTGAAAATGGGTGTGCTTACTCTTTAATGGTATTTAAATGCATATCTTGACATTCTCCGGATACAAACTGTCCTAGAATGATGATGATCGGATAGTCCGAATACCACGTTATAAATTTCTACCATAGGAATTTAGTAGAGTAGCTGCAGGTATACGGAAAACAAGGAACTGGGAGATTATGGGCCCTTAATCCAATAGTGCTCACAATGCTGAGATATAACTTGTATATGTTACTATATTATGGAACATCAATCGCCACCACATTTGAGTAGGGGCCTTCTTTCTAGTAGGTATCTCAAACAACATGACATGACACGAGGTAGTAATTCAAAATTCATTTGTGAAGTTATTCTGAACAAAGCTCAGGAAAATTAGTATGGTTGATGTTTAACTGCACAAGAGATGGGAGTTTTACTGGTCGAAGTGGTAGAAACAGCAGGATTACAGGAGGAACCAAAAAATGACTAATCATGGAAAGGTCTACAAGTTAGTGAGTGCACGAGAAATAGGAGCATATGATCTCAAATTCTAGTTATTCTATACCGGGGGATATTCACGCTCAAGGCAGTGCCTTCTTTGAATGACCTTCATTTATTCATGTAGCTTTTAAAATGAATAAATAAATAAAATTCAATGCATAAGTCAGAAATTGGCGTCAAGTTCGGCGACTCACTACTTTCCACACAATGGCTCAGGTAGAGCTTAGGGCTTGTAACTAGTGTCTGACCGAACATTCGGTTTCTGTTTCGGTTTCGGCCTAGTTTGGGTAAACGGGTTTCGGTTTAGTTTCGGTTTCGGCTGCCATCTAGCCGAAACTACGGCTGAAACCGAAACTAAGTTCGATGGATTTCGCGCTGCGATCGGATGCCATCGGAGCACTGATCTGCAAGCGAAGAAGTGTCATTTTGCTGAGTCAATGATGGTATGATGGTAATAACTTATCACAAGTTCAGAAGCCTACTTATCGGAGCCAAGCTTGCAAAGAAACGCAGATACTTATTACTCTTATTAGAAGTTCAGTCCATTTCTGTCTTTGAGAAAGGTCCCCATAAAATTAACGGCTGCCTTACTGACGACTGTTTCCACTGAACAACTACTTTGCTACTAGTCAAATTTATTCAGACTGAAGAAGCAATTTGCCAGGAAAGTTGATAAATTATTGTTTCTGGCTTACAGTACTACAATATTAAATTGTTCGGTTGAGAATACTGATTAACCACAATAGCTGTAGCTCAATGAAGCTCACAACAGTTTCTTAAATTGAGAGAAAACTCCTTCCTAATTGATAAGAGTGTCATAAAGAATGACCAAAGATTGGAATTTTATCTGGTAGATACAAAATATAATATAAATATAAAATAGTTGATATTTGTTTCAGAGCAACTTCTTACTTCAAAAACTATAAATAATTTATTTGAAATAAGGTGTGATAATTTTGATGATACGTTATTCTTTTTTATATCCACGAAAAAATTACTGACGTTATATATTGATGTTTCGGTTTCGGCTGAAACTAAGACGGAGGCCGGAGGCGGAAATTTATTTTTGGTTTTTGCGCCTGAAGTTAATTTTCATAAACCTCAGCGAGATTCCCCATCCGACATTCACTGTTGGGTTCTAATTAACAGTGATGTTACTAGATAGCACCTGGGAAACAGTAACAAAGCCTATAAAGAACACGAGGCTAATGACCATAGCTGTCGGTGCTTTTTATTATTTTTCCATAGCATGAAGCTATAGTGTGAGAATCCCTTGCAACCAAATAATCGTCTGCCTGCCTACAAATAAGTGTGTTAAGCTGCTAGGTCCATACAACAAATTTTTCAGTTTTTTGAACCTACCCCCCCCCCCCCCCGCCCCCTCACCTTCACCTAACAGTCTAGAACCCCTAAAACGCCGAAAAAAGGAAGTTCGAGGAAGATTTGAAATTTTCTATTTTTTGCTAATTAAACCGCCGCCTGTACGGATTTTCAAAATTATAGCAAAATTACCTACTACGACCTACAGACCGATAGATCGGTACCAAAACTTTATGAAATACTTGGGCGAAGAGTATTGAAAGTAGGTATACTTGTGAAGAAGCTTATGTTCTTAGTCACAGTATATTTTTTAGATGAGTTTTGAAATCAAAAATATATTTTCCTTGGTTCAGATTAACCATAATGTCCTCATCAAGGAACATTTCTAAAAGCGAGAACAGATGTTCTTGTTACCTTTTTATGTGTGTATAGATAGATAATAGATTCGATTTTGATGATATTCAAAATCGTATAGGATCCGTCATTGTAGAAAGCATATACAATAGTGTACACATATGTACAATACATAGAATAAAAAGCTTACAATAATAAAACTATATATTTACGAATAAACAAATTTACATTTAACACGCATAATTATAGTCATTAACGCTATAAAATATCTTTCTAGCAAAAGTAAGGTGGTTCATTAAAAACATTTAAACCCATAACGTCAGGCGAAACCTTTGTTGTCGTGTAGCGGACGAATGGAAATGAAAAAGATGATCACGCTTGTTATGCATAGTTCACATGTCACTGTTCTTAGTAAAATGTAAAGGCACACTTCAAAAAAATATACAGGGTGAGTTTTTAGTACCGGCTCTGTCGATAACTCCACTGCTGTAGAAGATAGTGAAAAAAGTTGTGTATAAAAGTTGTAGTCACGAATATGGTCCTTGCTCAGAAAATATTTAGATTTATACAGGGCGATCCATAACTACGTGGTGATACAAATATGTATTTTTTTAAATGGGACATCCTATATATTATTCCATATTCTTATTCTACTAATGATTTTCGTTCTTCCAATATAGGATATTGTTACATTATACAGGGTATTTCAAAAGTTATGACCATTTTTATATCCAAATCGCTGTCAAATGAACGTGCTGTATATCAAAAAGTGATGAATCTGGAATAATTTTTTTTACACGGATGAATAAAAAATATTCTTTAGTTTTAAAGTCGGCTATAAAGAATCCCGAGACGCATATTCGTATACATGGTGATGTAGAATGCAGAATCTAGATTTTCTCTCTTTTTTAAATATAACCTCCAATATTTTATTGCTTTTGATATGCTCTTTGATTTTTTGTATAGCACTTATTATGGCTGCATTAATTAGTTTCTGAGATATTTTGATTTTTCTATAAATTTAAAATATACCTCCTATCTGTTTACTAAAATTTATTTACTTTGAGAAAATACTACCAAATTTTACTTTTGCTAAACAAACAACTAAAATATAAGGCCATAATAGTACTTGATCAAGTCAAAACACTGAACTAACGAGATATTTTAGGTCAAGTGTGCTGAGCAAACAATTCTATAGGCGTCATGCATAATTATCAAGCAGATGTATAAGGTAGGCTATGAAATATTAAACGACACAGTCCAAATAAAACGATTCTTCAATTTTCAAACGCATTAGTTTTAGAGTGCCTCCGTTCTGGATATTGCTGTTCATAGTTGATATATTCTAGAGGCAAGTAGGCAATTTCTATTCTCATAAATAACCTCAATGGAAAAATTAATTTTTAATGCTCGTTTTTCACACAGTATGAGCTAGTATTGAGCTGGTTATGAAAACTGTCGATTTTTAAAATCATACCTGATAAATCGGCTTGATATTTATGCATCACGCCTAAAAAATTGCTTCCTCAGCATACTTGACTGTATTATCTAGATGATTCAGGGTTTTGACTTTAGCAAACACTATAGTGACCTTATAATTCAGTTGTTCGTTAAATAAAAAACAAATTAGATGGTACTTTCCCAAAATAAACAAATTTCAGTACACAAATAGAAGCTATATTTTAAATTTACCGAAAAAACGAAATATCTCGGAAACTGATCGAAGAAGGTACAATAAGTGCTATACAAAGATGAGACGGCATATTAAAAGCAATTCTTTGGTGTAATAAAATATTGGGGGTTACATTTAAAAAAAAAAGAGAAAATCTGGGTTTTGCATTCTACATCACCCTGTATACGAATATGCGTCGCGGGCTTTTTTTATAGCCGACATTGAAACTATAGGATATTTTTAATCCTACCATGTAAAAAAATAGTTTTTGATTCATTACTTTTTGATATGCAGTACGTTCGTTTGCCAGCGATTTGGATACAAAAATGGTCATAACTTTTGAAATACCCTATATAATGATATAATATCTTATATTGTGAAAAGGGAAATTATTAGTAGAATCTAAAAATGGGATAATACATAGGGTGTCTCATTTAAAGAAATACCTACATGTTTGCATCACCACGTAGTTATGGATCACCCTGTATAAATCGAAATATTTTCTGAGCAAGGAGCATAGCCGTGGCTACAACTTTTATGTACAACTTTTTTCGCTATCTTCCTCAGTAGTGGAGTTATCGATCGAGCCGGTACTAAAAACTCACCCTGTATATACGTATAAGAGTATGTCAATATTTTCACAATTTTTCTATCTCGATTGTTTCGCCAGTCCGATCGGTCTTTGATTGAATAAACCCATCATCGATGTTCCGCTTCAAATTTCCATGAAACTCCCTTAATCAAGTTATCGGATTCGCGATAATTTCAGGGCCTTAATATCATTATGACTGCGTCCCTTCGTTGCGACGCGTTTAATTCGCATACATATTTAATCTAATACAGCTGGCATGACAGTAGCCGGAAAAGAATTTTTAGTTGTCACTTGTCACTTTGCGTTCGTGTTACGTACGCCTGCCTAATTGATGAGTTGAATATTTTATTGTCCATTTGCATTTTGCATCCGAACACTGATTATGATACGTTTTGCATGAATTGTAAATTTGCTACTTTATTGCGGCAATTATTTCTGTCGCTCTTACCGAATTACACCCTTCGTGTAGCTTTTATGACGTAATAAATGATTTACAAAGTTGCATTACGGGGGAAATGTTCTGATGTCAACCAGTCAACAATATAATTCTTCAACGCCACAAAAACTCACATCACTTGAACCTTATTGGTCTGCAATTGTTAGAAGTATGTTGAAGATTTCATTTTTCATGATCTATTTTTTTTCTCTATAGCAGAATTAAGCTTAATTCACACAACTTTCGATATACGAATCGTATTCGTAGTGATTCTATCGTATAATCTAAATATATTTACTCACATTTAACTTATTTTTTCTTACGAAATTTGGTTACAAGTTCGAAGAATTTGTATCTCCATAGATGATCCTATGCCAGTTGCCTAGGTGCAGTCAGATCAACTAGAATTTTTGGATATGTGATTTAAGGTTGTTTGAGATCACATCCAATAATTTTGGGCAACGTTTTTCTTGACATACGTAAATAAGCAATAGATTATGGTACACTTCTTGCTTCTTCCTGCTTTTAAAAATGTTTCGAACCCAAATTCTTCACGTTCTTCGTCTTTTTTTCATCTTCATCCATAAGGGAGATAAAAGTAATATAATTATAGGCAAGCCTAAGTCGTTTGCCGACTTTGTTAGGAAGCAAAATTAGCTATAGCTGGGAAGCGGCAAAAGATATATTAAAGCGAAGTGTACTATTTAAACTGAATTCCAAGCTTTCGGAGAACTATGCATCCATCATCAGGGCTGAAATATTGAATTAACATAAGCAACAGGTAAGCAAAAAATGAAGTCAAGTTGATTGACTCAGTACTTCCCACACATTATGATGATACCAGTTTATTATTTTCCCATAGCATGAAGCTGTAGTCTGAAATCCCTTGCAACCAAATAATCGCCCATTTGCCCGCAAAAAAACAGCCAACACAAAAACTCTGGTAAATAGTTTCTTGCGTCTCCCTCCTTAGAAACTAGGACGCCACAGTTTTGATTCTGCATGCGATGCGAAACGCTCAGGAGCCTACAAACCGTCTAAAAACGAAGTGTGAGCTGTTTCTATATTTTTAGTTTTCTGATTATTGTTGCGCCGCCACTGACACGATTTTCCAGAAACTCACGTGTTTTCCATTCTCGCCGCGATAGTAATTCCTGTGTCGAAATTTCACTAAAATCATTTCAATCATTTTCGCCTTACTCAATATACACAGAACGAAATTAGCAACACTCGTCCCATAGTTTCTGCAATATCAAGCCAATGTTCAGATAAACTTAAAAAAAGAATATACCGCTAAGTATTTTTTCCATAGGTCAATGGACACACTATTATGAATACAACAATTTTTTCAGTTTTACAACTTCCCACCCCCCAACCACCCCAAATGCACCCCTACCCAAAAAAGTAGAAAATGATCAGAAACCCCTAAAACGCCTAAAAACAAAGTTTGAGCTGATTTTATATTTTTGGTTTTTTTATTATTGCTGCGCCGCCACTGACATGATTTTTCCAAAACATACGCGCTTTCCATCCTCGCCGCGTCAACCATTTTCGCGTTAAGCAATATAGAACGATCTAAAACAATACTCGTATGTATACATCACAAATTCTAAGTCCCTTGGTTTCTATTATAAGCGAGGCAATGTTTGGATGGACCTAAAAAGGTGAATTATGCCGCTAGGTCTTTAATTCACAGGTCATTGGACAGCCCATTATGAATACAACAAATTTTTCAGTTTTACAACCCCCCACCCCCCAACCACACCAAATTCACCCCCACCCAAAAAAAGGTAGAAAATTATCAGGAATTCCTGAAACGCCTAAAAACGAAGTTTGAGGAATATCTATTTTTTTGTTCTTTGCTAATTACTCCGCCGCCAATGCACCGATTTTCAAACTTTTAGCAGCGTTACCTACCAGGACCCCACAGCATATCGCTACCCAAATTTCATCACAATCCATGCAGCGGTTACTGAGACTACGAGGGTAGAAAAACGCGACAGACAGACCGGCAGACCGACAGACCGACAGACCGACAGACCGACAGACCGACAGACCGACAGACCGACAGACCGACAGACCGACAGACCGACAGACCGACAGACCGACAGACCGACAGACCGACAGACCGACAGACCGACAGACCGACAGACCGACAGACCGACAGACCGACAGACCGACAGACCGACAGACCGACAGACCGACAGACCGACAGACCGACAGACCGACAGACCGACAGACCGACAGACCGACAGACCGACAGACCGACAGACCGACAGACCGACAGACCGACAGACCGACAGACCGACAGACCGACAGACCGACAGACCGACAGACCGACAGACCGACAGACCGACAGACCGACAGACCGACAGACCGACAGACCGACAGACCGACAGACCGACAGACCGACAGACCGACAGACCGACAGACCGACAGACCGACAGACCGACAGACCGACAGACCGACAGACCGACAGACCGACAGACCGACAGACCGACAGACCGACAGACCGACAGACCGACAGACCGACAGACCGACAGACCGACAGACCGACAGACCGACAGACCGACAGACCGACAGACCGACAGACCGACAGACCGACAGACCGACAGACCGACAGACCGACAGACCGACAGACCGACAGACCGACAGACCGACAGACCGACAGACCGACAGACCGACAGACCGACAGACCGACAGACCGACAGACCGACAGACCGACAGACCGACAGACCGACAGACCGACAGACCGACAGACCGACAGACCGACAGACCGACAGACCGACAGACCGACAGACAGACCGACGGAAATGAGTGACGTGGATTTTCGTTATGTAGACATCACAAAACGCCCAAAAAGCATATTATCTCAAAATCGAAAATTTACGCGATCACCATACTCCCCTCACCTATTGGTGTGGGAAGTAAGAAATGGAGTCAAGTTGATTGACTCAGTACTTCCCACACATAACAGTTGCAACCAAATCATCGCCCGCCTGTCGCCAAAAAACATCCAACACAAAAACTAGTAAATAGTTTCCTAAATCTCTCCCTAGGAACTAAAACGACACAATTCAGCTTCAACTGGACGAAACGAAACAATCAGGAACCCCCAAATTGCTTAGAAACGAAGTTTGAGCTATTTTTATATTTTTAGTTTTTTTATTATCGCTGCGCCGCCACTGACACGATTTTTGAAAACCATACGCATTTTTCATCCTCGCCGCGGTAATAATACTGTGTCTAAATTTCATTAAAATTAATTCTACAATTTCCATGTTACCAAATTCAGAACGATCTAAATCAATACCTACCCCTACCAATACCAAATACCTTGATTTCTGTTTGGTAATAAACAAGGCAATATTCGGATGGACCTAACAAACGTCTATTATGCCGCTAGGTCTTTCTTTCACATGTCAATGGACACTATTATAAATGGAATAAATTTTTGAGTTTTACAACCCCCCACCCCCTAGCCACTCCAAATTCACCCCCATCCAAAAGAAAAAGTAAAAAATGATCAGAAACCCCTAAAACACCTAAAAACAAAGTTTGAGCTATTTTTGAATTTTTTGTTTTTTTATTATTGCTGCGCCGCCACTGACACGATTTTTCCGAAACATACGCGTTTTCCCTACTCGTCGTGGCAGTAATACTGTGTCAAAATTTCATTAAAATCCATTCGATAATTTTCGCGTTACGCAATAAAGAACGATCTACAACAACACTCGGTCCCTTAGTTTCTGTTATAAGCAAGGCAATGTTCGGATGGACCTCAAAAATTGTATTATGCCGCTAGGCCTTTCATTCACAGGTCGTTAGATAGTCCATTATGAATACAACAGATTTTTCAGTATTACAACCCCCCACCCCCCAACTACCCCAAATTCACCCCCACCCAAGAAAAAGTAGAAAGTGATCAGGAACCCTTAAAACGCCTACAAACGAAGTTTGAGGAATATTTGAAATCTTTGGTTTTTTGCTAATTACTCCGCCGCCCATTCACCTATTTTCAAAATTTTAGCAACATTACCTACTACGACCCCACGCCATATCGCTACCCAAATTTCATCAAAATCTATGCAGCGGTTACTGAGATTAGGAGGCTCGAAAACGCCGACAGGCCGACAGACCGACAGACAGGCAGACCGACGGAAATGAGTGACGCGGATTTTCGTTATGTAGGCATTATAAAACGCCCAAAAAGTCTCAAAATCAAAAATTTTCGCGAACACAATACTCCCTTCACCTATCGGTTTCGGAAGTATAATGGTGATTATCTGCTGGTCCATAGACTGTTCGGCCAGCTCCGACTCGGCGTGCATCGCTGCTTAATGTTTCGCCGACTAGAGTGGTTGGCATTCTCACAAACTGTTGCATGTCCGGCGACTCTTGATAAACTGAGAAGAGAGTGTCCCAAAGCACAGCCCAAAGGATGAGGTCTGGTCTGAACTCCAAGACACATATTTTTTATAAGCCAGTGCATGAAATTCAACTTTTACATACCTTGTGTACTATACCATTTGTTTCAGCTGTCGCAGATATATTTAATACCGTTGTTTTATCACTTACCACAAAAGAAAGAATGAATGTCAGTCTATTCAAATTCTCGAAACGTGGAATTTCAATAATTACATCGCTTTATGACACGAAGCGTGCAGTAATAAGCGACAAGTTTTGTGTCTGGCATAAAATGTTACAATGAGTTGGAGCCGTGGGACGTATCATACATTGACGAGGCACTAAATCTAGTTATATTTAAGTCCCCTAAAACGCCTAAAAACGGAGTTTGAGGCATATTTGAAATTTTTCTTTTTTTGCTAATTACTCCGCCCCCCGTATAACGATTTCCAAAATTATAGGAACATTACCTACTACGACCCCACAGCATAACGCTGCCCAAATTTCATCACAATCCATGCAGCCGTTACTGAGATTACGAGGGTAGAAAAACGCGACAGACAGACAGACAGACCGACAGACAGACAGACCGACAGACAAACAGACCGACAGACAGACCGACGGAAATAAGTGACGTGGATTTTCGTTATGTACACATCATAAAACGCCCAAAAAGCGTATTATCTCAAAATCGAAAATTTTCGCGATCACAATACTCCCCTCACCTATCGGTGTGGGAAGTAAAAATGGAGTTTATACTTACAAAGTTTGTTGAAATTGTTGCTTAGGTTAGAAAATACGCAATGGAACATATTGGCTAGACTCGCACAAGAATTCTTTAAAAATATTATGATTTCATGTTATTATTAAATGTCATAATATTTTTAAAGAATTTTTGTGCGAGTCTAACCAATATGTTCCTTTGCGTATTTTCTAACCTAAGCAACAATCTCAACAAACTTTGTAAGTATAAACTCCATTTTTTGCTTACCTGTTGCTTATGTTAATTCAATATTTCAGCCCTGATGATGGAGGCACAGTTCTCCGAAAGCTTGGAATTCAGTTTACACAGTAAACTTCGCTTTAATATATCTTTTGCCGCTTCCCAGCTATAGCCAATTTTGTTTCTTAAAAGTAATATATTTATTGAATACACTTATTGCGTTCGCTGAATTACCATTACCAAATACAAATTTATGGAGATTGTCAGCTGTCAAATTACACACGATATCGGATAAAGCGTTAAAATATTTTCAACTCATTTGACCGCTGTGTAAAAGTTGAAATTATTGGCGCCACTTCATTTTGAATATTTCAACCAATAGGAACATCTTCGTACCATCGTGTCGTCGGAAATTATGTGATAGGACTAGGCGTAATAAACTAGAACTCATTCGTGTAAATATTTAACCTTATTCTCATTTTGTCCTTATGTAGTATAGCTTATTGCTACACCTACATAATACAACTACAGTGTCATAGTGTTGTTTAAGTTGAAAATGAAGCTTTTTTGGAGATGTCCGCAATAGAGGAAATGGTACACCTGCCTGATGATGCCAAAGAGCAGAAACACGTATCGCCACTGCTCCTATACCATTTCCTCCATTGCAGACATGCCCAATAACTCTTCCATATCTCCGCACTACACTACTCTTTTTGTAGTTTCCTCTGTTCTTGAAGTAAGTCGTCAGGTAGCTTTCTTACGATTATATGTAATATATCTTATCTTATTACAAATTATATGCAAACAATACATATAAAATACAGAAAACTCAGGCAACAACACTGACAAAGAAGCTTCACGTTGGCTTACCAACTGTGGAAATGGAGGGTCATGCAATAGTCGAGCCCCCTTTCGTCAGCTTTTTGGGTTCAACATAAACAATAACATGTCCTGGCACGACTACGTCGTCAGTATTGCTAAAACGTCGTCCCAGAAGCTTGGAGTTTTGTTCCACTGTAGGACAACAGAGCAACTACTGCTGCTCTACAAGGCACAGATCCGACCATCTTTGGAGTATTGCTCCCAAGTGTGGGGATGCGCTCCGAAGCACTCTCTAAAGCGTCTATCGAGAAGGGAGCAATTAGACTATTCGAGACGCCTAACCTCACAAAGGACCTCCACACCCTGGAACATCGAAAAAGGGTGGCTGACCTCTCTCTGAATTACAGGTTCTATCACAGAAGATGTTCGAGTAAGCTCTCCCTGATAATAACACCAAAGGTCGTCCAAGCGAGGAACGCTAGAAACACTCTGTGAGCTTATCTTTATGAGGTTAAGGTTCCTACTGCCCAAACCATTTGCTCCAGCATTCCTCTTTTTGTAAAATTCCGACGCTGTGGAGTGTGCTGCCGAGGAATTTGTTTCCCGACTGCTACAACCTACAGCGTATCAAATCTAACGTGCACCGATCATCTCGCAGCGCTTCTACATAACAGCGCCATAAGCTTTCAGCCTTTTCGGGGGCCTGACCATGAAAAAAACTCTGGGATTAAACAGCCAATATTAGCAAGTTGCAAGCCTCATTAATCGATGTGCCAACTGTCTCCCAAACTTATAAACTTCAAAGGTTCAAAGCAGTGCGTATGATCTAGAGCTCGTATGTCAATGGAAGGCCTAAATAAATCTAGCGATGCTATTGCACGGCGGAAAGTTAAATTTAAACGAAAGCAAAGCAGCGCGCAACATATTACGTTATGAACCCGTGACCTGAGCGCTGGCTGTTTGTCTCTTCCTACCGGACATGGCTAATTCCCCTTTTCCCGATAGCGGCACCGCTTTATTATGCCGCGGACGGGACGGAAAAAAACACCGCCATCGCATCTCTGGCCCCCAAACAAAAGGATATTGTTCAAACGAACACGAATGGAAGATATGAAGGATTATTCTTTAGTACAGGTCTATTGCTGATCCATGCCGTGGTGAATAAATATTATTAACTAGGATATTTACAGAGGTCGTGAAATCGTCTCGGGGAGTATACATAGCGTAAAGAAAACCATATCAAGAAGCAGTAGGAAACAAAAAACATTATTTTACTGACGGCCGATAAAAGATATTTGCAAAATAAAATAAGGATATATTCAAATTTTTCCATGTGACTTAAAACAAGGGCTGACGTCACAGGTATCTTATCGATATCGACAATCGATACTGCTACAGCGCAGGTCAGTGAGATTCAACTGCAAAATAGAGATGATCTGAATCCTTTAAGAATGGGACTCAATTTATTGATACTTAAACATACTTGAAACAGGCAATTAACCCACTAGCATTTTCGTTGCAATACATTTTTATATCTGATAGGTATCACAGTTCATCCTGTTTGTGACCGAGGTTCGCAACTAATCGAAGCCATCATTTTATTTCGGCGCATCCCATTATGAATAAATCCAAAGATAGAATCTAATTCAAGCCCATCCCTACAAAGTGAATTAGTAATCTAGCCTAACTTTTATTCCTTTGACTTTTGTGTGTGACTGTGTTTTGTGGTTATAATTATCAATGTCAAAATGTTAGGTTAGCACTGGCTATCGATATCGAATATCAATAATTTACATGCCATCACTATAGGATATCACTGACGTCAGAGGTTGTTTGCGCGGCATTTTCCGGCATTTGAAATAATTTTTGGAATATCTTCTCTCACATCCGATTCCAAAAATCCAAACAAGTGATTTTGTCATGTTTACTAGGCTCTAAGGAACGCGTAAACGACATAATATTTTTTTCTGCAAGTACCCTATTGGAAACTGAAAACTATAAACAGGACATATTTTGAGATCAGACGACATAAAGGTTCTGCCGGTCGTCTGCTCTCACATGTTTCACATCTTTAGAAACATGAAAAATCTGATGCTCTCTATTTCCTCAATCGACCTATGGCGCACTGTCGATCGCTAATAAGCGTGAAACAGCTGTCTGCGTACTGGTGGATTGACAGAAATATAGAGCAACCCTCGTATATCGACTTTCATATGCAATAGCATATAGAACCGCGCTCTCTGGTGGCTAAAGCGGACGCGCCGTGGCGTTCCACCAAGAAGTCTGCTGCTGTTTAGCAGCGATTTTCTTTGGTTGCCGTTACCTTCGGGTACCAGATGGCGCACCGGCAGAACCTTTCTGTCGTCTGCTCTCACATGTTTCACATCTTTAGAAACATGAAAAAACTGATGCTCTCTATTTCCGTCAATCGACCTATGGCGCACTGATGATCGCTAATAAGCGTGAAACAGCTGTCTGCGTACTGGTGGATTGACGGAGATATAGAGCAACCCTCGTATAGTGACTTTCATATGCAGTAGTATATAGAACTGCGCTCTCTGGTGGCTAAAGTGGACGCGTCGTGGCGTTCCACCAAGAAAAGAAGTCTGCTGCTGTTTAGCAGCGATTTTCTTTGGTTGCCGTTACCTTCGGGTACCAGATGGCGCACCGGCAGAACATTTCTGTCGTCTGCTCTCACATGTTTCACATGTTTAGTAAACATGAGAAATCTGATGCTCTGTATTTCAGTCAATCGACCTATGGCGCACTGATGATCGCTAATAAGCGTGAAACAGCTATCTGCGTACTGGTGGATTGACGGAGATATAGAGCAACCCTCGTATATCGACTTTCATATGCAGTAGTATGTAGAACCGTGCTCTCTGGTGGCTAAAGCGGACGCGCCGTGGCGTTCCACCAAGAAGTCTGCTCCTGTTTAGCAGCGATTTTCTTTGGTTGCCGTTACCTTCGGGTACCAGATGGCGCACCGGCAGAACATTTCTGTCGTCTGCTCTCACATGTTTCACATGTTTAGTAAACATCAAAAATCTGATGCTCTCTATTTCCGTCAATCGACCTATGGCGCACTGATGATCGCTAATAAGCGTGAAACAGCTGTCTACGTACTGGTGGATTGACGGAGTAATAGAGCAACCCTCGTAGGACATATGTTCTCCAAGTAAATTTGACTCAAGTTGATTAGTGTGTACTGGGGTGGTACTTAAAGCAAGGATGCCGGTGCAGTTGATATTGGCGATCATGGGCGCCAGCAGAGGAGGGCAGGGAGGCAGGGAAGATAAAAGACTTGTATAAGCAAAAAGCAAATTCCTCCCCCCCCTGCTCTGCTTTGAGCACTCGATTTAAGTAAGTCGCCACCCCCTGTACAATTTTCTGGCGGCGTCATTATAGGCGATGGATAGCGAAGGTTATTAAGGAACAAAACTCAAAAATTATTTTGCTTGCAATCACAACATACTGGGTGGGACATTTATCTTGAGACAAAAATATATCTCGTAACTAACGAACAACATTGTAGGACACCTAGAAGCCCTTACACATGGTCCACATAACTTCCGGTTCAGACAGGAAGTACCGTTTCTCTATCGCCACAACAACCAACTTTGGTGCCCATTTTTGATCAAAATATGGGCTAGATCGAAGAATTATTGAAAAGAAAAATTGTTTATTATGTCATTTTTCATCGATGCCCACCATAAAAAGATAGAAGTTTCCATCTGAAAAAAATCACTTTCCGTAAAAAACGGTACTTCCAGCTCGAACCAGAGGTCGTAATGTTGACGGTGAAACGGCCTTTTCGGTGTGCTAAAACTTTTGTCTAAATCTTTTTTTGATATAATCGATTCTAACCGTGCTAGATGTCTAAGGTAAATGACTCACCTACTTTGGTTCGCATTTTATGGCCAAAATATGATCTAAATTGAAAAATTGATAAGAACTTAACGTACTTTTTTGCGACTTCTCGTCGATATTCACGGTAAAAAATGGACATGTCCATTTAAAAAAGTCATTTCCGGTCAAAAAATAGTGCTTCCGGCCTGAACCTGAAGTCATAACATTGGACAATGTAACGGATCCATTGGTGTCGTACAACTTTTATCTAAAACTTTTTTCAATATAATCGGTTCCAACCGAGATATATTTTTGTCCCAAGGAAAAATTCCCCACCCGGTACATATTATTCATGAGGAAAGACCAGCAAAAATATTGTTCATGTTGACCATTCTAAAATATTTATTTTCTCCCCCAGAACTTAAACATGACGATCCATTTGCAATTTAAAAAAGAAATAAGATGCAGTGAAACTCCTTGTTAGGATAGCTACAACAACTAAATTTGGCACGCAATTTTGAGATAATGTTTTATCTCTCTTAATGTTTTAAGTCGAAGAATTAAATTAACTGGTTTAAATAGGCTTTTCCCATAGTGTAATAAAAAGATGCACAACCGCTTTTCAATCCAACGTCCTTACGGAAAAATCCTCTAAAATAATTATCAACGCAGTTTAATGATAATTATTTAAAATTGTACCAAGTTTTGGTACCTTTACATAACCTGTTTTTTCCGATCCTGAGAAAAAGTTCCTTTGTATTTTACGATTTCTTTCTGACTTTTCGAACTATTCTGTTAATTAAAGTGTCACTCATAAACTAGAGACTACATTATAATCCATAGGATAAGAAACAGTACATTGTAATTGCCTTAAATACGTAATAATAGCATAGAAAGTTCACTTGAACTCCAGAATATTTAATGCTGAGATGCTAGCAATCAGACACTAGAAGTTACTAAGATCGTTCTACGTATTATGTATATCCGTTCTGGCACCCAATACGTACTTCGCTAACTCGATAAGTAGAAGTTTTAGTTATTTTAGTATGGTGCTGTCTTGAGGACTAACGTACACCTTAGTTCGCTGGTAGTTAAGGTTTAGAAAGGGGGATCTCATCTGCTTCAGATGCTGAGAGGAGGACGAGACAGCGGTCCACATATTTTAGAGATCGAACGCTTACGTATGTACTTACGCGATTTCTCCACATTTCTTTAAAGTAAATCCATTTCAGACTGTTCAAGTGAATAACCTTCAAGCTATAGCCTGATCAAGGACATAAGTGATAATACCTATTGAAAAATTCATCTCTAAAGAAAATGAATGTATGCATAACGCTTGTTACCCCTTACTTCCAGTTTTCAGTCTAAAATGACCGAGCTAAAGCATGGTCTGGTGTTTTTTATCATTCAGACCTTTCTGGGGTTCACTTTCAGTGATTATGCTGCGGTTAATACGAAGACAAAAGGCGAACGGTCTGAGGAAGGAAATAGAGAAGACATCAAAGGATATGAAGTCAGATAAAAGGATGTTTGTGTATTACGTATTATAAAGGTAAATATTTGAGATGCGCTTTTACGATAAATGCTCGAAAATATGGGAGCGTAGTCTAGTTGAGATGAACATTTTTTGACCTGATAGACTTTCATTGGTATCATATTTAAAAAAGAATTTGGTAGCTACTGAAACTCATCCTAGGATTGACATCGTTGTACCCATAAACCAAAAATATTACAAAATGTCTGCTGTCTCAGCAGCAAAAACTAAAAAACAAATGGAGAAAGCCTAATTAAACTTTTGATATTGTCAAATAACTGCGATTCCATTCTGTATTTTATTCTTATCAATTGTAGTTCGTGAAGGAGAATGCCTGCAAAAAATATAAACCTGGCAATCGGTCTTTTCATTTATACGTTGTTTTCTATAGCCATGTTAGATTGATTGTATAAATAAATTCAATTATAAAATGAGGTAAATGGAAATTTAGCATAATTGTTTTTGAATTCTATAAGAAATCGCCCCCAAAAGGAAACGGCTAAATCCAGGGTTGCCTTGACACCGAAGTTTCGCACTGGTTCCAAAAATAGTACCCCACTGTATTGTTAATATTCCAGAAGATAAACTTTAGACTCATTCAAGTGGAAGTTTGCATGTAAATTTGTCTGCCTCAAGCCTCTTAACTTTAGTAATACAGCGTGGTAAAATTTGGGAAAAGTTATGTTTTTTATAATTTCTTATCCTAGATAGAATATTATTCCAGATATCTGTATGAAGCTTGGTACACATCTTTTATGGATCAATAAACATATGTTCGTCGTACATTTTCTTTTGATCTCTATAAGCTAATTTGTATTATATACATATATACTGTTTCATGTGGACCATTGCTGGATAGTAGCTTCACTTATTTTTGGATTAGTTTTTACGCTTTTTACTTCCCACACCGATAGGTGAGGGGAGTATTGTGATCGCGAAAATTTTCGATTTTGAGATAATCCACTTTTTGGGCGTTTCATGATGTCTACATAACGAAAATCCACGTCACTCATTTTCGTCGGTGTCTGTCTGTCTGACTGTCGCGTTTTTCTACCCTCGTAATCTCAGTAACCGCTGCATGGATTTTGATGAAATTTGGGCAGCGATATGCTGTGGGTTCCTAGTAGGTAATGCGGCGCAGTCATTAGCAAAAAGCAAAAAAAATAGATATTCCTCAAACTTCGTTTTTAGACGTTTCAGGAGTTCCGGATCATTTTCTACTTTTTTTGGGTGGGGGTGAATTTGGGGTGGTTGGGGGGTGGGGGGTTGTAAAACTGAAAAATTTGTTGTATTCATAATGGGCTGTACAATGACCTGTGAATGAAAAACCTAGTGGCATAATTCACCTTTTTAGGTCCATCCAAACATTGCCTCGCTTATAATAGAAACCAAGGGACTTAGAATTTGTGATGTAGACATACGAGTATTGTTTTAGATCGTTCTATATTGCTTAACGTTAAAATGATTGAATGGATTTTAATGAAACGTTGACACAGTATTACTACCGCGGCGAAGATGAAAAACGCGTATGTTTTGGAAAAATCGTGTCAGTGGCGGCGCAGCAATAATTAAAAAACCAGGCGTTTTAGGGGTTCCTGATCATTTTCTACTTTTTTTTGGTAGGGCTGCATTTGGGGTGGTTGGGGGGTGGGGGGTTGTAAAACTGAAAAATGTGTTGTATTCATAATAGTGTGTCCTATAGAAAAAATACCTAGCGGCATATTCTTTCCTTAAGTTCATCTGAACATTGGCTTGTCTGTTACAGAAACCATTGGACTAGAATTTTGTGATGTTTACATATACAAGTGTTGCTTAATTTCGTTCTATGTATATTGCGTAAAGCGAAAATGATTGAATTGATTTTAATAAAATTTCGACACAGGAATTACTATCGCGGAGAGAATGGTAAACACGTCAGTTTCTACAAAATCGTGTCAGTGGCGGCGCAACAATAATCAAAAAAACTAAAAATATAGAAACAGCTCATACTTCGTTTTTAGACGGTTTGTAGGCTCCTGAGCATTTCGCATCGCATGCAGAATCAAAACTGTGGCATCCTAGTTCCTAAGGAGGGAGACGCAAGAAACTATTTACCAGAGTTTTTGTGTTAGGTGTTTTTTTTGCGGGCAAATGGGCGATGATTTGGCTGCAAGGGATTTCAGACTATAGCTTCATGCTATGGGAAAATAATGAACTGGTATCATCGTAATGTGTGGGAAGTACTGAGTCAATCAACTTGACTCCATTTTTTCATCATGAGCACCATTCTTCATTAAAACTTTATTTTGGAGCACTGATTAATAAAGTGCATTTAATGAACAAGTTTATACTAAATCTAAAACTGACATGTATGGAGAGTTATATGATCACAGTTGTTACGTTTTGGAAATGCTTTCACTACTAACTTTTTTATTGAAGAAAGATCAAGTTCAATACACCGGCCCAAGTACAAAATATGTTTCCAGGAAGTACGGTACAAAACCTTTTGAGAAAATCACGCGGCTCTCATTCTTAACTCGGTGAGTGTATCCATTTTATTGGTGGATTCAGCATGGTCGCATAAAACGCAGGTTTATATGATTTAAGTAGATTTAAGGATATATAGGTATTAATAAACAAGCTGAAATAACGCAAATTTATGCTGAAATATCATATCCAAATGTCTACCGACTTTGGGTACTTCAATGAGAGTATGATGTGGCAGCTTATCGATCAATTGGTCGAAATGTGATGATTACATGGAACTTCCACCACAGTTCCCATTATATCTAAAAGCAATCAATAAGCACGAAAACTGAAACGGGAATGACACAAAATGCTCTGATTTGTTTTTCAAGAATTCCAAGTCCCTTTTCTGTTTAAAGCTTATCACTTAAATAATACAGGTATACATTATGCATTGAATTTTAAATGTACCTTATCAACGAACAATGCTTTAACCAGTCGTCATGGTGGCGTGCCCTTATCTATAGAATAATTTAAATTGAATACCCACATAGGGGCAGCGTGATTGGAATAGTATTGATATGCTTTCAGAAAGGGTAACACTAATAAACTTCCGTCCGGGCTGTTACAATTCGTTCAGCAACTAAAATCAGAGAATATTGAATTTTGGAGTTATTGATATTCAGGAATCGGGGAATTTTTATATAATAAGAATTATATAATAACAATCCCCCTGATTCCATTTTACACTGTGAGATGACTCCGAAACGTGCTCACTCAAGGGTTAATTTTGATACGAGTTTTGATGTTTCTTTTTAGTAATGTAATTTTTTATAAAATCAAAGAAGAGAAAGATAGCTGGCTATGCAGGCAAAGGGAAACAACGATAGCTGCCGTCACGTTGTTTATTTCCCTTTGCGTACATAGCCAGCTATCTTTCTCTTCTTTGGTTTTATAACCGTTTCACGCGATAAATATTTTTTTTCTTTTTTTGTAATTTTTTTCATGTTATTTGATTCTACAAAAGGAGGAGTTATAACAGATAAAATAAAAAAGAGCTCTTTATATAAAGTTTAACGTAATTATGTTTAACGCAATTATGTTCCATCGGTTGACTGTGACTCAACATGGTTCTACACGCTTCAAAAATCTGATCGCTGTTCTCCAAACCAAACAGGTGACCGGAAGATTTTCCACGTTTCCTTATGGTTTGTTATTGTTACGGTATTGTCTCATCTTCAGGTTGTAGTCTCTATATCGTTTTAATCGCTCCCTTTATTCACTCTATGTTTTAAGATTTCAGAATGAATTTCGTTAAGAAGTCAGTTAACAAAAAACGAGAGCCGCTTTATGAAACCGCTGTCAAGCAATATATACTATTAGTAATTTTTTTTCTCAAAGTTTTTACTGCAGTAAAGGCCACAGGGTGGCCAAAATGTCGGTAGAGTTTGAATTAAAGTATATCTACTTTTCATTAGAGGGCCGGTAAAACGATGGACAGTCCCAGGATAAGTTTTGCGATTTACATTAACCCTTCATATTAGTTAATTCAATTCTACCTTAAATTTCTAGTCAAGACTGCACATCACATAATGTCCCCAAATACAACCGTTATCGCGTTATCGAGTTTCGAGAAGCAAACCTTATACCCGTTTTACACTGACGATTTCTTCGCGAATTTATTCATGGATTAATCCATGGTCTTTTTCAACATCAAACTGATCGTGTTTTACATCTGTGAATAAAACTATGGATTTTGTGAGAGTATTCAGTGCAACACTGTTGCCGTCATTTGGTTTGGCGGTTTTCACACGGTTTTTTTTTTGTGGCCTTACGACTGTAAAACTCTCAATTTTGTGGCGAATTTTTATTTAGAAAATGTTCAGTAACATACAGAGTCGGGTGTGCAACATGCATGACATGCATCATATGATTTTATGGTTGGCACCACTGAATTTGACGCCAAACTTGGCCACAAACTAGAACAGGTTCTAAATGCGTGAAGATATCCTTGAAGACATCTATGAACTTATTTGACGCCGAATATCTATTTTACGCTTCGCGAATTTGACCACAAACTGAATCCACGAATAAAACCATGGATTTGTTGTTGACGTAAATCGGGTATAAGCAATCCATGAACTTATTTGACAACATATTCCTGTTTTACACTTGACAAATTTGACCACGAACTGGATCCACGAATCCATGGATTTGTTGTTGGTGTTAAACGGTTAATAAAATATTAATAAAGTATGGGCGCGATTGGTGAGGCGTACAAATTGAATGTTTTATTCAGTAATCGAAAAAGACTCGACCAAAATGCATCGCTTTCTTCTTCATTCATATTCATTCAACCAAAATGGTACTAAAAATATTTCAATGCTTTGGAATATAATGCTACATGAGGGGGTGAGGGGAGTATTGTGATCGAGAAAACTTTCGATTTTGAGATAATACGCTTTTTGGGCGTTTTATGGTAGCTACATACATAACGAAAACCCACGTCACTCGTTTCCGTCGTTCTGTCGGTCTGCCTGTCTGTCGGTTTGTTGGCGTTCTTCTAGCCTCGTAATCTCACTAACCGTTGGTATACTTTTAAAAATTGGTGCATGGACGGCGGAGTAATTAGCAAAAATAAAAGAAATCAAATATTTCTCAAACTTTGTTTTTACACATTTTATGGGTTCCTGATCGTTTTCTACTTTTTTGGGCGGGGTTGATATTGGGGTGATTGGGAGGTTGTTAAACAGAAAAATTTGTTGTATTTGTAGGCTGCTCATTGACCAGAAACCAAGGAACTTATAATTTTATGATGCATATCTACCGGCGAGTATTGCTTTACATAGATCAGTGGTGGCACAGCAATATGCAAAAAATTTAAAATTTAAAAACAGCTCGAACATCGTTCTTAGATGTTTTAGGGGTTCTGATCATTTCCTAATTTTGGGAGGGTGACATTGGGGTGGTTGAGGGGTTGGAGGTTGTAAAACTCAAAAATGCGTTGTATTCATAACAGGTTGTCCTGACCTATGAACGAAGCTCCTAGCGGGCGGGCAGGCGATGATTTAATCTGCAAGGATGAGGATCTCAGACTACGGCGCTTCATGCTATGGAACATAATAAACTGGTATCACCATAATGTATGGAAAGTACTGAGTCAATTAACTAGTCTTAATTTTTTTGTCACAGATAACGACAGGACACCTTTTGGGTATAACTTTGACAGAAGAGGAGCCCACACAAAACATTGAAGCTACGAGTATTTGGTAAGCGAACTTACAGATTTGCTTACATGGAAAAAACCCATCTACACCCTTTTGCATAGTACAAACAGCATCATATGATACGGACAAAATCGCTGCTTTGCCGAGCTCTTTGCATACTCAACCCAGATAGTAATGCAGGATAAAAGAAGGTTTTATCATCCATTAGAATGGGTGATGTTCGGTATGTCAGAAATTCCTATTCCAACCCTTCTGCTGCCTACATACATTTTATTCTCGTAGCAGGATGACAGCCCAGACATCGTCCTAGTGATGTATATATCGAGCGAAGAGGTGCATCTCTCTCTTTTTCCGTCTCTGTCTGGCAGTTCTCCAGTCGAATCAATACTTTGGAAGCCGTCTCATGCCTCGGAAGAATAAAGTAAATTGGTCTTTGAGCGCACGGCTAGCTCGTAGCTTGCAGGAATACGAAAACGCAGGGTTCACTTCATGGGCGTAGCGAGGGGGGCCTTAAAGCTTGATATAAATGAATATCTAGCATTTCTCCTCAATACTGATAAAAAAGGTGCTTGGAGTAAGTCGAATGGGTGGGGTGGTGCCTTAAAAATATTTACAGTGCTTAAAGTTATTTTTCTAGTGACTGCGATTATAAATTATTGCTATTTACGTGTATGTCTATGAATAATTTATACTATGCTTTCTTCATGATGGTGCAGTTCATCCCTATTGTTCTGCCATCTAGTACCACCACTTTAAGAACATCTGCGTATACTATAACCTCCTAAAAACAGCGTACAGGACATTCAGCTCTCTCAACTCGTAGAGGCTGCTTCATAAAGAAATATACAGAAATGTAACCGACATACCATATAATTGTATGTAGGCTTGTTAATATTATCCTTGATAATAATTTATTAGGTAATTATATCTATCAAAACATGTTAACTAAATTTATATTTATACCTTCATATACAATGTAATATCTATTATTTATTATCATATACACAAAACATTTTTATCGTTTATGAAGTCCTGATGATGGTTTGAGTATAATAAATAGAAGCCTTTTAAAGCAGAGTGTATTTCGCATAATTGACTGACATCCACGAAAAAAAGCAATGATCTACAGTGCATCAAAAGCCCTTAAAACAAATATCAAGAAAATAATTATATAAAAAACCTTATTCTTAATCACCTGAGTTATAATCTAGAGAAAGCATGAGCGAAATGCTTTAAATATCAAATAGTAACAGTAAAATAACTTTTTTTTCGCCTTTAGGATAATGCCATCATGCAGATGCCAAAAAATACCTCTAATTTGCATCCTAAATTTGACAGAACAAATTATCGGGGAAGTGAGAATGATCTGTTATTTTCTTTGTATGCAACGATCAAATATTTTGTTACAAATATATAGGACAATGGTATCCGCATTAGTAGCATGCCCATGTTATTTGTCTGTTTGAAAGTTATAACATATTTCTGTCAAAGTCATTGTCGTTCTTTCAGTAAGCTTCAACGCATGGTTCTCATTTTAACATTGTGTACATAGTCTCTAAACTGTCAAGTTTGTGATCTTATTCTGACAAAATATTTGTGATTGTTTTTTATTTCGAGAATTTGAGCTAGTTGTGGTTAATTTTTTGCGAAGAAGCTTGTTATTCGACAAAAGACAGAAACATGAAAACTAAAAGTATTCAATCTTCATAACGTCAGCTTTCAACTATCAGCAGCAGAAGATTTAAATGCGCAGTAAATATTGCCTAAATATTTAGAACACGTCCTAAATGTTTTGGATATAAATGTGCGCAGTAGTGAATGCGCAGCCATCCTATTTCTTGTCCTATCTTTGTCAAATATTTAGGATGGAAACAGGACCGTCACATATAGCCTTTAGGATTTCCGTGTAGGAAATAACCCATATAATTTAACAATTTCTGCAAATATTTGAGACCAGTTCACAAATATTGGTGTTTAATGAGTCAGTCTAAGAAGCTGCAGAATATTTTTTCAGCAGTTTCGAACACTGAAAACTCAGAAAGCCGCTTGCTTTTAATTGCCTATTTTAATTTGAGTAAATAAAAGAATATCTCTTATTTCTTACAAAGTATTTTTAGAAATTAGAATGTACATAACAACATGACAGTAACAGTAAAATTTCTACTGCTTCGAACTATTTTACATCTACATGGGTTTAAAATCTTCCTAAATCATTTTAAGCATTTTAATATAGAAGCTCAAGCAAGTACTACAATGTTTTGTTTTCTAAAGGTGGATTTATTTCCAATTTTATTGCATATTATAATAATGTAAAATAACCCAAAAATCCCTAGTGAGCTATTTCGCTTCGACCAGATATACAAGATAAATTTCGATAAAAAGAATACAGATGTAAATGTTTCCAGACTAACTTATAAATATAATATGAGAGACATGTAACTCTGTTAGTGCAATATGCTTCTGTTTTTTTAGTTCGTCCTTGTTGCAGTAATTCAAATGGTTTGCTTTTCGTAACTAGTTATGATGCAGTTTCTGCGACTAATTGTATATATTTACTAACCGTTCGAGGAAAACAAAGCAAAATTTTACAGTGGAAAACATATACGACCCTCGCCTCTCTTTTGTTCGTTAAAGCTAATTAGAAACATCATGGAACTTTGGACTCGTCAAAATAATACATCAAAAACATGAATAGAATTATCGTTATTTACGGCACAACACACAAGTTGTATCAAGACCGTTGTAATATTTTTTAACCCAGAAAGCAGGTATATATAGTACAATAATAATTTGCGAAACTATGTAGCAGGCCCACCAATATTTTAAAAGATTTCTTGGTCCCTTGAAGTACCTAAATGCAATTTGTAGCACACGACAGATGGTAACTCCTTAACTACATTATATCCAAAAACCATGCGTAATAATGATTATAGGAGGCACTGGACCGTTGGTCTAATGGCAACGGCTTTTCATTATATTTGTAGTTTCCAATGATAAGCAGTGAATGAAGGTATGAAGCAGGCAAAATATGACACTGCAATGCTCCATCCAATAGTGAGAAATCAGAAAGGCAGCACGGGAGCTGAGAATTTTGGTAACATTCTGATGCTCTGCGTATACTAAGATTATCGATAAACTCCATTATATATTATTGGTTTTGAAGTAAACATGGCCGCATTTACCGAAGGAAGAGGTGTTGTTTCACAGAACAATGCAGGGCTGAGTACGTGTGTTATGGCAATCATCATGTCAATTGGACTACCTCATCCACCATAATTCTCCATTATGGTTCCTCCGGCAATTTTGTGTTTGCAACCCCGGAAAGATGCCTGAGGGCCTTGAAAAATCTTATTACATATTTAGAATGGAAAAAATATAAAAACACATGAGAAATAAGATTACGTAGGAACAGAACGATTTTTGTCGAAAAAATACTTTCCTCTAAACCCTACGAGACACCATTTACGTGTGCCAATATCACATCAATGCCTCACAAAACGCCAGTGTGTCAGCACATAAGTGTCATTCAAGACAATACTACACACTTACGTAATATGAATAGAACTATATCCATCATTTTAAATATTGTTATATCTGCGCAAGGAGTGCTGTGCGGTTTCGTCAAGCATCTACAAACATTAAAATTAGTCATAAATTGTGGTTTTCATCATCAAAGTTTTTCATGGTTTTTCTGTGGTTTGTCTCTTTATTTCGTCCATATTTGAATAGACATTCATATGAAACCAGACATCATCTCATAAACTGCTTTAGAACAAAGACACGAAACTGCAATTTTTAAAGTTAGAAAGTATTGTAAGGTATCGGATGATAATTGTATTGCACCTGTTTGGAAAAGATACGTTTATTGTAAACAAGTACATAATATTTATTTGTGAATAAATACATGCGGCAAAATGTTTTCTGCACAGTCCTATTATATAAAAAATTTACAACAGAAGCTCCCTAAAAAAATGGTTTCTCAAAGTAAAAATGAGAGGAACAAATTAAAATAAAAAATAAGGAAGCTTTAAATCCAACAAAGTTATTATATTTGATATATAAAGCATGATTTTGTTCAATGTAAATAACCGCATTCGTTTAGTTCCTCCAAAACAGCCAAACCTTTAAATCGGAAGGGTTACCGGTCAAAAATTGTTGGTAGTACTTCAACTCAGGAAGTTCTAAGCTGTATGAATTCTCGATATTGAATTATTTCTTTAATAGAAGTTTAACATTGTCCTTTTTTCCTCGGAAATAGCATCTGCATTCATCTTAGTGACCCAACGTTTGAAGATTCGGACAAAACTCTTATGGACCAAGATGATGAAAGCATGACATTTACTGAAAGTGATAATGAGTTGGAAGACACCTATAATAGAGGAAATACATGAACTATAAACCAGATCAACATGTACCTATCGGAGGAGAGATATTTTGCATCGGAACAAACTAGGTGGTATCAAAGTTGTGGGCCTATAGTTACGATAAGATCTGAGTATGGAATATTGGAGTGAGAATTTTATCATAGATTATTCTTTAGACGTAGGGACCAATCACCAGTAAATGTTAGAATCAGAAAGCACAACATTGTAGTCACTTTGTCTGGGCAAAGATCTGTATAGAATGTGTTACATCTGCTAAATTCTCAAAAAATAATGTCTGTTATGTTACTGCTCAATTTATATATCGGTTGATAACAGAAGTTTTTCAATAATTTTATCTTCTTTCTAATCATTTATGAATAAATATTTGTAATATAGAAGTTTCTCTACTCATAAATATTTAAAAAACAATAGTGGTATCTCAGACCGCACGTTAGTGGTTATGCACAATAATGGGCCTATACCGTGATCTCAAATTTATTAATTTATTTACTGCGGTATTATTTTTGATGATACATAGGACCGTTTACTGTAAAAAGTCAGCAGAAAACTTGATCCAACACTAAAAAGAAAATTGTACTGTAATTTGAAATAGCCGATGATGACGTCACCTTTAGGGAACCAATGAGAAGCGTCCTTTCGTGGTCCGATGACTACGAGCGGATGCTATTGTTTTGTACCAGTGAGCTCTTATTGGTTCCCTACAGGTGACGTCACGACCTGGGCGGGAAGTGTATGGATTCAAAAAATTCAATATTTAGAGCAATTTTTTTCGGTTATAAATACGATAGAAAAATTTTGTAAAATTATTTATGGCATCTACGTGGTGTCAGGGTTCGTTTAAGCCAATAAACCAAAAATGTGGTATAGGCCCATTATGGCTTACTTCCATCGGATTTTAAGAACGCACTTTCTTTGTATAGACCCAAATTAACAATTTATAATAATACATGCACCTTTACAAAACCTGCACGGAATATTTGACTTGGATTTATCTTAATTTGTATATTTCTTGCAGATACAGTATTAAAGTCTGAAGTCTGAAGTATATATCTAGTTTTGACTGATTCACTACAATTCATTTCAAATTTAAATGCTTAGATTTTGACTGAACTATGGATAGTTACATGTAAATTTAAATGGTTTTGTCTTATTCTAAACGATTCTTCTATTGATAAAATCTCGAAAACATACTTTGAGTCTCATAAATTCACAATTCATGTAAAAAGTGTAGATGGGTTTGGATAGAGACGCTCCTCATTCGGTTAGAGTCCGACACTGCGCGGCCCATTCAAAAGCCGACCGATACCGATGTCTGGCGCGTGTTCAGACGTGAAAGTGAAAATGACACCGCCACGCGACTACGAGACGGGAATTTGTAAAAGGGCCGTTTATCTTTTTTGCTTTTCGACGGGTTCCTTTATGTAGATGTAATCGTACCCGAGACGACTATTCCTATCTCTTTCCGTTCATACTCACTCGCAGTGAAGGAAAATAGAAGTTACTTCATGGGCTGTGGGCATGACGTCCTGAAATGGGAGAGAGAAGGGGAGATACCTCACATCAAGGACGTTGGGTAATTACATTCAGAAGGAATCTTGAAACTTAAAGAATATTTTACTAGAAGACCACTATTCAGCTACAATAATATTTTACAGGAAAATGGCGTCAAGTGTCTTGACGCATTCCACAAACTATCGCTGCTAACAAAAAAATTTGGAGTTTCTCTATCCATACATCATCCTCATAAAACAGTAGACAATGATTAGGAACCTTTGAAACATCTAACTAAGATTACGCGACTAGAAAAACATCAATAGACAGCCAGACCGACGGAAATGAGTGACGTGGATTTTCGTTATGTAGGTATCATAAAATACCCAAAAAGCGTGTTATCTCAAAATCGGATATTTTCACTATTACAATACTCCCCTATATCCTATTGGTGTGGGAAGTAAAATGTAGAAAACGATCACAAATCACCGAGCAAATCACCTAAGAACGACATTTGAGCTATTTCTATATTTTGATTATTTCTGTGTCGCTACTGACAAGATTTCTAATAAACATACGTTTTCCATCCTCGCTAAGGTATGCTTGTCGAAATTTCATTAAAAAGAATTCAATAATTTCCAGGCTACACAATACAGAACGATCTAAAACAATGCTTGTATACATCAGAAAGCATCATACATCAGACAGACAGACAGACCCACCAACAGACCAAAAGACCGCAAGACCAAAACATCGGCAGACCGCCAGACCGACGGGCCGACAGACAGGCAGATATCGCAAAACGTCCAAAAAACGTATTATCTCAAAATCTGAAATTTTCGCAATCACAGAACTGTCACCACCTATGGGTCTGGGGAGTAAAATAGCGTAATTTCCAAGTTATATGTTGCACAATTCTCCACGGCAGCAATTAGTTGAAAAAACAGTTGATAATGTTCCACCTCTCATCAACATCACCCCGTCCTCCAAAATAGAGAATCTCTAAAAGACCTAAAAACTCAATATGAGTATGAGTAGTTTTGAGGTTTCTGGTTAACTCGGCATGGTTTTCAAAACCCTTACACCCATTCCCACGACGGTACCCATACTGAGTAAAAATTTTATTAAAACCAAGTTAGTAGTTTACAAGTTAGAAGTAATACGTTTATCAAATAAAAAGTGTATCTAAAAATGGCTCCACGTATGGCTCCAACAGCGATATTCAGGTAGGTCCAAAAAGTATGGCATACCAACAAAGAGTTTTAGAGTTACAGTCCTTTATTAATAAAAACAATTTTGGGTTTTTACATGCTCCCACTAGCCCGCAATCATCCCATTCCGAAAAAAAAAGATAAAATGATCAGAAGCAGCTAAACCCTCTAAAGACGATATTTTTATTTTTCTTATCATTTCAGAGATAAGGTGGTGGCAAATTTTAGCTAAGTCACATTGTATGATTGAAATAGTTGGTATGATGATTATTTGACCAGGATTGGACCTATTTGATACATCAAACATTCAGACGACATGGCAAATTGTAGTAGAAGTAAAGCACTATAAGTTTATCCTAAACGTTCTCTTAGCATATATGCTTAAATAATGATTATAATATAATTGCTCATTAGAAGCAATTCACGTAAAGACTCGCATCGCATCTGCTATATGAAATTCTTCTCTGATAACAATGCCTAAGATATGATGCATTTTAAACTCCGCTGTCAGTAACAAGATAACAGTACAAAATCAGCCTACTTGAAGACAGTACTGTTATCAGAATTCAGATACTATGTTTTTTGAACGAGTATAGAGTATCTGTTTCACGAATGTTCCTGTCACTAACTTATGTCATTGATTAACGTATTGTATAGGCTTATGTCGATCTGCCTTTCTACATCTCAATTTCACATTACAAGAATGCTATAATTTATGTTGTCAATATGGGTTCGTCTATAGCTTTGACTATACTGATCCGACTTTGATCAAATTAGAAGTTAGATACCAGATATTTTCATATTCTGCATTAATTTTTGAATGCAGCTTATAAAAAATACCTACAGCTTTTAATTAGCATAATACCAACAAACGATGAAAATAGCAGGAAAATGAAATTCTGGTAGTAAACTAGGTTTTATGGGTACAAAGTTATGTGGCAATATCTTAAATTTGCAGGATTTCCCTCGATTTTTTTAAACTCGGTACACTAGATGGACTCATTAAAGAAGCTGGGGTGCGTTTGTTTCTTTAAAAACGTTTTGTTTTCTAGAAATAAGTTTGAAATGGTTTATTCATATCCATGTAGCAGCAGTGAGGAACAAATTTACTTTTACTTCCCACACCGATAGGTCAGGGGAGTATTGTGATCGCGAAAATTTTCGATTTTGAGATAATACACTTTTTGGGCATTTTATGATGTGTACATAACGAAAATCCACGTCACTCATTTCCGTCGGTCTGTCTGTCTGTCTGTCTGTCGGTCTGTCGGTCTGTCGGTCTGTCGGTCTGTCGGTCTGTCGGTCTGTCGGTCTGTCGGTCTGTCGGTCTGTCGGTCTGTCGGTCTGTCGGTCTGTCGGTCTGTCGGTCTGTCGGTCTGTCGGTCTGTCGGTCTGTCGGTCTGTCGGTCTGTCTGTCGCGTTTTTCTACCCTCGTAATCTCAGTAACCGCTGCATGGATTGTGATGAAATTTGGGCAGCGGTATGCTGTTGGGTCGTAGTAGGTAATGTTCCTATAATTTTGAAAATCGGTGCATAGGCGGCGGAGTAATTAGCAAAAATCAAAAAAAATTGAATATTGCTGAAACTTCGTTTTTAGGCGTTTTAGGGGTCCCTGATCATTTTCTACTTTTTTTTGGGTGGGGGTGGAATTGGGGTGTTTGGGGGGTGGGGGGTTGTAAAATTGAAAAATTTGTTGTATTCATAATAGACTACCCAGTGACCTGTGAAGGAAGACCTAGCGACATAAATAACTTTTTTAGGTCTATCCGAACATTGCCTTATGCCTATTACAGAAACTAAGGGACTTAGAATTTTTTCCGATGTATGTACATACATACGAGTATTGCTTTAGATCGTTCTAAATAAAATTATGTAACGACGAAACTGTTCAATTGATTTTAATGAAATTTTGACACAGTATTACTACCGTGGCGAGGATGGAAAATGCGTATGGTTTTTATAAATCGTGCCAGTGGCGGCGCAGAAACAATAAAAAAACTAAAAAATAAAAACAGCTCAAACTTCGTTTTTAAGTGTTTTAGAGGTTCCTGATCATTTATTGAGTTTCTTTGGGTGGGGGTGAAATTCGGGTGGTTGGGGGGTGGGGGTTGAAAAACTGAAAAGTTTGCTGTATTAATAATAGGTTGTCCGCTGACCTGTGAAGGAAGACCTAGCGAAATAAATCACCTTTTTATGTCCACCTGAACATTGCCTTGCCTATTACAGAAAGCAAAGGACTTTTGTCTGATGTAAACATGCGAGAGTATTGCGTTAGATCGTTGTAACGAGGAAACTGTTGAATTGATTTTAATGAAATTTTGAAACAGCATTACTATCGTGGCGAAGATGGAAAACGTGTATGGTTTTGATAAATCGTGCCAGTGGCGGCGCAGAAATAATAAAAAAACTAAAAAGTATATTGTTACCGTGGTGAGAATGGAAAACGCGTATGTTTGTTAAAAATCTTGTCAGTGGCAGCGTAGCAATAATCAAAGAACGCGACAAGTATGAAAGCAACTCAAATTCGGTTTTTAGATGTTTTAGGGGTTCCTGATGATTTCCTACCAGTTTTTTGGGTTGGCGTGAAAGTGAGGTGGTTGGGGGGTGGGGGCTTGTAAAACTGAGAAGTTTGTAGTATCGATAATAGGCTGTCCATTGACCTGTGAAGGAAAGACCTAGCGGCATAAGACAATTTTAGGGGGAGGGGAGGCTGGCGATTATTTGGTTGCAAGGGATCTTAGACTAAAGCTTCATGCTATGGGAAAATAATAAACTGGTATCAGCGTAATGTGTGGGAAGTACTGAGTCAATCAGCTTGACTCCATTTTTTGTATTAAAACACTTAGTAGCAATCAGAGTTACATCAGATTGTATAAGCTAATTTGCTAAAGAGTGTTAAATCAACTTACAATTGAGCTGATACTCAGCGATATAACTTTCGAAATTACAGACTGCCAATCGCTCTTCCGCTAAGAATAAACACATACTTCAAATCAGATTCACTAACAGATCTACTCAACTGATTCTAATAGTCATTGTCTTTTAAGACCTTTGGTCTCTATTGGTTCCGAAACGTTCTCCAGCAGCAGAATCCTACGTTGTCGTCATGTTAGACGGCTTTTTCGTGGATGACTTCTTTTAATGTAGGCCTGATTGGTACCAAGATGCATCTACGATTTGGCGAAGTATCTTAAATTGACAACTTTGGATGACTGCAACGTTAGATTTAGAAACTCAGCCTCATACTTCTATTACATATCTCCAGACCAGTTTAATAATAGTGTTGTATATCGTAATTTTGCTTTCTGTCATTAATCTGGATTTTCTTCCTATCAACCAGCTCAGCTCTTTTGTTTTTGCGTCGATCTGTCTTCTCTGTTTGTCTATATGTTGCTTCCATAGCAATTTATTGTCTACATATGGTGCTAGATATTTTACTGTCTTTCGTAGAATGAAGTTACGTAGGTAGACTGATTTTAATTAACTTTGATTTTCCATTTCTTCAACAACTTTTGGAGTACATTCAGGTGGAATTGTATATTTACTGAAGCAACATGGTGATCTACATGACACGACAAGATAGTAACATCAGCACTTGTGCCTGTTACCGTATTTGGTGACTTGTACGGATCTACTTAACTCTATGTTTGCCATATGCCCCTCTCGTCTACTAGATCGATTTTTTTCGATAAAGCACACAATAAACTTTCCAGGCATATCTGAATGGCCAATCTATGATGAATCTAATATCCCACAGCAAAGAATCCCAGAATCGAAAGTAAACATTACTGCACGCATATTGCTGGAGTGGAAATAACGAGAAACAACTAGGGTATGTTGATATAACTTCGCCGAGGGAGAGTTTAAGGGAAGGTTTTATGTGTGGGAGGGACGAAGTTTCCTTTCTTGGAGAGGCGCGGTTTTGGGTACACGCATAAGGAAAACCGCACTCTAGTCCTCATCTTTATGGCAATTGCTCTGAACTGTTTGGCTTGCTTTCTCAGAAATAAACAATTATCTTGATTATGCTTCTACCTTTGGCTTTTGCCGGTAATGTTACCACAAATGTGATTTAATTTTGAACGTCGGAAGCCATCATCACCATTGTCGTCCTAGTGAATATTGGAGTACTTGTCGATCAATAGTCTCAGCATATTGATGAAATTTGAAAAAGAATGATAGGTAGTTGCTTCAAATTTAAAACTCGGTGCATTTGTCTAATTCCAATAAGATGACATTAAACTTCCCATGCACCCCGGATTTCTTGAAAACCGCTGACTAAAAGAAAAAACGACGAGAGAAAAACTACTTCATTCCCTTGTACCCTCTCCCCCCCCAGGATCATCCCCTTGGAATTTTAAGGGGTAGGGGTATGTTGCAAAAATATGTTGTTGTATATCCTAACAGCTTTCGATAATGCGTTGACGAAGGTACCCAACCTGTCCATCAGGAACTTGAAAATCGCCTGTATCATTGTTTGGCCAATAACGGGCAACAGTTGAACACTCATTGCAATAAAAAGTGATATTTTCGTATGTTTTTGTGTTCTATTTGAACATTAAGATTCTAATTTTCTCGAAAACCAATTGACCGATTTTTAGAAAGCAAACGTCAAAACAAAGGACTTCGACACACCTTTTAAACAAGATATCACTCGATACCCCTTGTCATTTAAAATGTTTAACGGGATGATCCCTGGGGGGCAGAGGATATAAGGGGGTGAAGTGATTTTTGGTTAAAAAGCTGTCCCCCTTGACATTTTTTTTGACGTGTCTCGGCGTTTTTTCTTTTAATCAGCGGTTTCCGAGAAATCCAGTGTGAGAAGTTTTCAAGTAAACACCCTGTATAACATTTTCGTCAGACTAATGTCTATCTGTTTTATGTCATTTGCTTGTTAATGCTTGTTCTTACTGAAATTTAAAAAGTACTTGTCAAGTCATAATAAAAAAGTTGATTGCCTTTGGAAATAAAGGCGGAAAAGCTACGTCAAACGGAAAACCGGGAGGAATTTTTGGTCTTTTTATAAATGAGACAGTGATTATCTGTTAAAAGAATTAAACTACATTTCTAAAGCGTTAGTTGCAGTTTCAAACTTGTAATTTATACCTGACAAGTTGAATTTAAAATTGATGCTTCAGAAATATAATTTGATCCCTTTGAAACTACTGCTTAAAATAGTATAGGGTGAATTTTAAGTAAGACGGATGTCATCATCATAGTCACAATCTCTTAACAGCTTGAGAACTGTAGCTCGCCATCGATCGCGATTTACTGTAAGTTCAATGGCGCTCTTGATACTCATATCCAGCAACTGTTTCGTCGTATCCACCCAGCGTGTAGGGGAACGGCCACGGCGCCGCCCACTCGGGGCGTGGCCCTGAGATACAACTTTCTCCATATTATCGCTTCTGTGAATATGTCCGAAGAATGTAAGCATTCTCGTCTACACAATGGAGGATAGTCTCTTTGGATTACCGAGCTCATCCAGTATGGAAACATTAGTTTGATGGGCGGTATAAGGAACTCTTAGCATTCTCCTCCACGTCCACATTTCAAAAGCATCTATGCGAGCTCGATCTGCCTTTTTAACAGTCCAAGTTTCCGAGGCATACAAAAATATGGAAAACACAAGAGACTGAACCAGCGACATTTTGGTAGCTTTAGTGTTTTTTTGGTCACGTCATATTTTAGTAAGCTTTGTCATGGCCACACGTGCCTGTTGAATGCTACCCAAATTGTCTATCAAAGTACTGAGGTACACAAAACTTTAAACTACTTCACAACGGCCTATTGACTTTATTTCTATCTCTAGTTGGACGTAAGCGTTGCGAAAACACGTTAATGAATGTCGGTAACCCTATACAATTTTGAATAATGGTAATTTCCAACCTATTCGCTCATTCTTTTCTACTGGAACGAAATAAATCACTAACTTGGCTGAAATGAAATTCTAACACATTGCGGAGGGGTGGTGATTTTTTAGACGCGCTCCAGTGGCATTAATCAAAAAAGTTAAACCAATGAATGAAATGCTCTGACACTGTGTCATACAGTTTTAATCTTAAAAAATAGTATAGTCATTTCCCTTTCATTTTTAGGGTAATTCTTTATGACAATAGAGAAATATCATAAACAGTAGAACAACTAAAACGTTGACGATTATTAAAAAATAATCTGGGCATATATTATATGTGTAAAGCCATGGGATGAACAAACAACATGTGCATGAATGTTATCGCCAGCATACATTACAGAGGTAATCTTACATTTCTAGGGCAAATATCAATAAACCATCGTGTATGACCATTTATGCTCTCTCACACATGTTGACCATTTCAGAGAATTTCAGATCACGTAAATATTTATGATCGAGATATTTCAATTTTAAACACGTTCATGTTAAGTAAATGTTTGCAGATAATTCAGTTCATGTGTATATGTTTAATTACTCTATTTTATTTTTTATTACATGCTTCATTTTTAATATACTACCAAATCTGAGGCCGCGGTACAGAGATTTCTTACGTAATTATAAAAATACTGGCACTATAATATGCGTGATTTTAAGGATGTATTTGGTGTATTATGACATATTTTATTTTTATACAAATCACTATATGCAGATTCCGTTGTGATTTTTGTCATCTTTTGAAACCATTACGTTGAATAAACCATCTTAATTGAGTTTTAATTGGACTAAGAAGTCTTATAATAATAACAATCATTATTAGAGAATATTTATCTGTACCAACAAAGAAATCCTTATGCGAGTCTTGGTTTTATCACACTTCAACTTCTGGTTCTACTCTATAATGCACCATGTCTAGCTATGGATTGCATGGACCATATACAACGTGTTTAAAATTCTTGTACATATTCGTTTTATATATGGAATTAGAAAGTATGACTACGTTTCTCATAAGTTGCAAGAATTAGGATGGCTGTCAATGGCAAAAAAGCTTTTCTCACTGTGCATGTTCTATAAAATCCTGTTAACCAAGACCCCCTCTAACTGTACAACAAAATATATTTCCATTCCAATGTGCACAGCCTCAATACCAGAAACGAAGATTTAATTGCAGCTCCACGCCACGAAACAGCGTTGTTCGAAATATGCTTCACTTTTAACATAATACATATACCTTTTACAATTCAATCTGACCCTCCTAATTTCAAGAGGTATATATATATAGGTTCAAAAATATGTATTTGACTTCTTCCATCCCTACAACCTTACGTCTCGTCTTTAGTCTGCAAGTTAGGTTAAGTTATAAATATCACACTAGTCGTTTACTTCTTAATGTTTGGCAAGGGTTGTTCTTTGTAGGAAAAAATAGAGGCATTTGACATAAGCGACGAAACAAAATATATGCGAAGTTCAGCGTAATAGCTGATTCTCCACTTAACCCCCTAACAAAGTCTGTAGGTACATAAATGATACAGTAAACCAATGAGGCATACCTACAGACATGATATTCCCACTGCAAAAAATTAAAAATATTTATACGTTGCTGGATTTTCTCATCTTTATATTTCTTTAATTCACGTTTCAAATTTAAGATGTGTTTTATATTCTGCTGAAATCGAGTTGTAGGCTTTATAAATTTGGTCGAAATTTGGTTTAAATGGTACCGATCGCAATATTGAGGATGGCAACAATCCCCTGCATAGTCATTGATATTGTGAACATTCTTCCTGGTAATCGGTTTTTCAAGTAAATAAGGAGGGTACTTAAAAACAATTATTTTATGGAACCGTACGTCAAGGCATCCCATGTAAACTTGTCCAACTCAGTTATGAGAAGTTTGAAAACTCCAATTTTTACTTCCCACACCGATAGGTGAGGCTTAAGTTTGACTACTGTCCACATTATTATACGGAGTTGAGGGATGGCCATCAAAAGCTCGGACCATGTCACGTTTGGACTCTTTGAGATGTGGCTATACGGACGCATGTTAAGGATATCATGCACCGAGCGGATAAAACAAACAATAGGGTACTAGAAATAAAGAATAGAGAACAGGAACTTTTAACCACAATAAAACGAAGAAAAGCAGAATATCTTGGCCATATTTTTAGAAACAGTAAGTATGAGTGTTTAAAACTAATCGTGGAGGGAAAGATCGAAGGACGACGGGGGATTGCGCGAAAAAGGTTCTGGCTTCGAAACTTACGCCAGTGGTTTAATTTCAGAGAGACCTGCACAATCATTTGTTTAGCACAAGACAGAGAAGAGTGCCAAATGATGGTCGCCAACCTCCGCTGAGGAGGTGGTACGGAAAGAAAAAGAAGGAGAGGCAGAAGAAGAGAGAATGTGGAAAAAGTGAAGAGTCAATCTAGGCCGTCTTTTTGTGTGGCCCATTGTCAACTTTATTTGATGATTCCCTAAAATGGTGAAGGTGTCACTTAAATAATAATCTACATCACTTGTTTCAGAAATGATGATTGAACATCAATTTGTCGCCAGTATTGATGATCCCGTCAGAAATCGTAACAATGAAAACGAACATTCAATTTAAACTTTGTAGACTTATCAAAAATCGGTGTCAATACAATAATTTTATGAGTTATTTCAATGTCCTGAACTAAAAAGTGAAAAACAAATTTAAAAGAAACTAAAAGACATGCTTGCACATCACTAAAAGATGAAAAATAATTATCAGAAAATAATAATTAATCAACGAAAAATAGTAGTATTTTGAAAAATCTCGTGGGTTGCCAATATACGGAAAATATTACTGAAACCCTCCAACGCCTTGTTCATAATAATACTACACTATAAGAAAGAGTTCTTTTGAAACAAGGTCAAACGAAATTAAATGAAAGCCTTTGTGATCTCGTATGTATATATGTCCAAATTAATATCGTCTTGAATGCAGTCAGCCATATACTTAATTAGAAGAACTAATAACGTCCTAGATGAAATAAATAATACTTTATCACAAGATGATATGATTCAAATGTATATGAAGAGTATTCAACTCTAGCTCACTCATATATTGTTCTCTTGAGCCAAGGATAATAAAGTTTGTGCAAAGGCCACATCTTTTGTACATTTAATAACACATTACCGTATCAAAAATTTCTTCTCGGTGCAAGATTATTATATCTTTAGTACAAAGGTGAATGGCTTGCTTAAGTTAAGATTGTAATTTTTTTTTGTTTCCTTGTACTAAAATATGAGTGTGTTTGTTGCAAATATATAATTCCTTGCTAAAAGATATATGTATATGTGTATACGTCTGAGACAAATTACAAATTTGTTCGGGCAAATTAATTACATATATTCGTATATGTATAAAGTAGAAATGAGAGATGCCGCCATAAGTATCTGATTCGTCATATGGCTAACTCCGCTATCGGAAACGCATATGTTAATAATCGTCTAAACACATACAGGTGTCTCACGACGATTAAGACAAGCAATATATTGGAACTGGGCGGTAGTAGCGAATTAGAATTTTGTGGATGTAAATTAGAGCAAATTTTGTGTCTCTTCTTGTTATTGTGTTACCTAATGAGGTATTTGTTTTTAGTCACGTGACGTCTGATTCAAAATTACTAATGGGACACCCTGTATATTAATGCCTTTTTATATTCCTTCCGATGAAACAATTCCAACAAACTAGCACACTTGGGGTTAAAGTGATTAATTCAAGAGCTACAGGTACTTAAAGAGCAGTACCAATACCGGGTGTCCCATTAAAAATTTTGAATTGGACGTCACGTGACCAAAAACAAATATCTCACTGGATATCTCAATGATAAGAAGAGATGTAACATTTGCTCTAATTTCAATCCCCAAGATAATAATGCTCTACTACTGCCGAGTTCCGATATATTGCTTGTTTTAATCCTCATGGGACACCCTGTAGATACATATACCTTCAAATCTAATGTATAGGTGGTTGGTATTAAATGTAAGCAGTAGCAATTTAATTTCTTCGGCCATTTCACTTTTTAGCACCTGATTTTGAAGCCGAAATGCACATACGTATAGAGCATATAGCGTAAACTATCGCGTGATTCATCATATCAAATAGATATTTGATAACGATGAGCCTGATGTGCTGGTAACTGATATGGATACAGGCTTGGACCCTTGGACAGTCAGTGGGATAGGTACGATGTGGGGGAAACGTTGAAAGAAGGGTTTTATGACTTTCGAGCAAAGACAGTCTCTCTTCTTATAAAAACACATCTTCATCATAAAGGCGTGGGCTTTGCAACAAAATAAAAGGTGATCAAGGTAATTGAGGATTTGAGCCAAACTCGTGAATTTTCATTACTTAAGATAATATTTCTTTCTTTCATATTCTTGATTCAGGAAAAGTGTTTTTTCAGTGTAGTATTTTTCGTTCATTATTATTTTTAGCTTATATATTAAGAATTTTTTTTCGGTTTTTAGTGCTACAAACACCTGCTTTTAGTTTTCTTAGACTATAATATGTGTTTACACATGTAATTGGAAGGATTCCACACAACTCCAATCACAGTTATTAGAACACGGACTGTGGGATCTAGTGACCGTACGTAGTTATGGATTTCTGGGTAAATGCAATTATACAGAGCACACACCAACCATATCACATAACGTATACACAATAGCAACTTTAATTACCAAGGAACGATTGTATATTTCAGGGCTGTGTTAAATTTTGAATTTAATACCGACCGTGGCAGATTTATGGGAGCACCGCCGACCAAAATGACATTTTAATTTAGATTTTGATGGTCAAAATGGGCGTTGTTTACAGCGTTGTGTCTGGCTATCCTCATGCCTAAATTGCCTGATAACTATTTTGTTATTCAACTCGTCCTGGCCATGATGCATGGACTTGCACATGGTTTTATAGATGACCATCAACCTTAAACCCCCTCTCCGACTAGCGATGATACGAAATACTAACCTGATAGCGAATGGGTCATTATAGAAGAATATTTTTGAATTGTGAGAACGTTCAATTATTCACTGCAGATATGATATCGAAAGCTTTTGTTGATGTTATGCATTTGGGACTCGTCAATATCGAATTTTTCATAATGTTCTACTTCTAATGGTTCTGATAATTATTGTAATGAGATAGGTTCTGTGGTACTATTGAGTAAAGAAGTGAAGGCTTCTCCATTTCTTCTTCTCTAGTTAAACATTCTTGGAACTCACAATCGTGAAATTTTTGGTGAGGTATTATTATTTCGTCAGTTGGTATTGACGTCTTTACTTTTATTACATGTTCTATTATGTTCTGGGTTCCATTTAAATAAAATGTGTACACCTTTTTTTCGCTGATACAGCAGCTTGATTTTGACGTAAGGAGTGGCCAAGAAACCATGGCTATAATTCAAGTTGGCTTGTAAAGTCTTTATGTTATTCAAACCAATCAGACCGTGATAAAGGTTGTGAAATTTAAAGACGTAAAACTCGAAATTTTGAGTACATGGTAAATTAAATATTTTTGATGCTGAAAATAGGGCGAAGTATTTGTGAGCTGATTTTTGAAATACTGTAGATACTATGAATGGATAATTTTGAGTTAAATTTGGAATAAAGGATATCGCTGACCCTGAGTCGATCAAAATTTTGATAGTAATCTTAGGAAAAATAATATTAATCAGCTTGCTTGTGCTGGTGGTGTTCAGGGAGAATGTTTCAGGCGCTATGTCTCTTGATCGTTGGACTCCGCTATTGAAAAATTCTGATCATTGTTAGGAGGAACAGATTACTCGTAGGAGTTGGAATAATTTTGGCTGTGTTCGTCTAAACTATAAAGATGAACTGTGCCTGAGGAATTATCTCGGGAATTATTATATTGATTGTATCCTGTCTAGTCAAACTGCAACCAGAAAAGGAGTTCGACAGGGATGTGTATTATCTCCGTTGTTGTTTAACATATACTCTGTATTTGTGATGAGACAGGTATTAGACAACTGGAATGGCAGTGTAACTATTGTTGGAAGCAAAATATCCAACTTAAGATTTGCTGACGATATGACCCTTATTGCAGCTTCTCAGGAAGTACTAGTAGACCTATTAAACCATTGATTATTATTAAACATCTTAGACCAACATAGTGCAGCGTATGGTCTTGGTATTAACTACAATAAGACCTAGGTTATGATCGTAGATAGCATTATAATCATCGAGAAATAAAGTCAATAGGCCATTGTGAAGTAGTTCAAAGTTTTGTATACTTCGGTTCTTTGATCGACAATTCGGGTAGCTGTGAAAATGAGATTTGACGGCGCATTCAACAGGCGCATGTGGCCATGACAAAGCTTACTAAAATATGGCGTGACCATAACATCACTAAAGCTACAAAAATGTCGCTGGTTCAGTCTCTTGTGTTCTCCATATTTTTGTATGCCTCGGAAACTTGGACTGTTAAAAAGGCAAATCGGGCTCGCATAGATGCTTTTGAAATGTGAACATGGAGAAGAATGGTGAGAGTTCCTTATACCGCCCATCGAACTAACGTTTCCATACTCGATGAGCTCGGTAATCCAAAGAGACTATCCTTCATTGTGTCGACGAGAATGCTTACATTCCTCGGATATATACAAAGAAGCGATAATATGGAGAAACTTGTAGTTCAAGGTCATGCCCCATGCCCCGAGTGGGCGGCGCCGTGGCCGTTGCCCTACATGCTGGGTGGATACGACAAAACAGTTGTTAGATGTAAGTATCAAGAGCGCCACTGAACTGACAGTAAATCGCGAACGATGGCGAGCTACAGTTCTCAAAACTCTGATAATGTTCGTGTCGGCAATACTCTAGTAGCTCCGAGTTAATGCATTCTACGAGTTCACAACATGTCTGTTAAGACATTGTGACTATGATGATGATTTTCTTGATAAGAATAGTTGGGATTTAAGGGATCTTGTTGCAGTTCGCTATTATAGCGAAAGTTCCTGGAAAGTAAACTGAGGAGGACGTTGATACGCAGTTGATCGCATGATATGAAGTGACCTATAGATAGATATATGCAAATATTTTGCATGACAGGTAATGAACATGTTTAAACTGTAGTACCTTGAAAAGTAGCCTAGGCTACTTGGAGAAGAAGTCGAACCCTGTGAAAGTAGCGTCGGCGTTGGGGTGCCTGGCCATAGCCCCTGAGGGGTGCTGGAAGCCGCCAGCGGCGTGCGTTGGGGGCTGCTGTTGAGGTGTCCTCCACGACGATGGAGGCGGCGGCCTATGTTATTCCCCGGCACCCGCACCGGCCGTCACGCCAGGCCAAGGCCATGGGCTCCCCATTCCTCCGTATGCTCCCACTCCGGGGACCGGGTAGCCCTTGTTGCCTTGCTGGCCTTGTTGGCTGAAAACAAATATGATTTTTCAATAATGTTACAGTACCAAGATCCTTCATGAACATGAAGTTAGCAAAACACGTGGCTATACATTTATTGATAGGTTAGCAGATTGGATTAAGCATCATTAAGGGCCATTTGCACCGCTCACTCTTAAATCTGGAGTTTAGCTATGGTGTACCTTAGAGTTAATCTGAACCTTAGATTAAAGCGGTTTGCTGGGGTTCCTTTTAACATAGTCTTAGCTAAGCGAGCTTACAATTTGGCATCACCGGAATTCTAGGGAATTTTAATTTGTACTTCTGAAATTTGACTTTTATGATTTGTCCGTTGATCCTATGCCGCAGGTCCAGCTATGTTTTGTGATCCCGTCCACCCTACAGTCTCGCAATCTATATGTTTTGTGTTCGCAATTTGCAAGACGCAAAGTCGTTGATTGCAGGGCTCCGCTGAGTAACTGTATTAACTGTCTTCCCACAAATTATTGCATTAAGTGTTTGAACAAAAAATGGAGGAAAAAGATAAAAAAAGGGGGCCAAATTAGACAGAAAAAGAGAAATCAACTCCAAAATCTGCATGGCAGTGAGCTACGTCGCTCTGAAACTTTGAAAAAAATTAATTCATCCAGCATATTGAAATGATTCAATCGTTCTTTAATTTGCCTAGGTATCCCTGAAATATTTAATTTCACTTCCACCCACTCGTCATCATCATATATTATTAAATGATTTCTGAATAAATCCATTTTTGAACTTTGCCTTGCGTATATCGAAAAGAAATAAGCTTGGAAGCTGTCAGCTTTTCAGGTTATATCACTAAGTATCACCTTAAGCCAAAGAAATCTTCGGCTTAGATTCATGTCACTCTAAGTAAGGCTTAAAACATATTTTGTGGACCGTGCAAACGAAGTTGACAGTTTAAGCGCTACTTAAAGTTAAGGTTCACCTAAGTTTAAGCGGTGCAAACGGGCCTAATTCTTTTATGGCTGCATAATGATAGAGTATAGCACAGGAACCTTCTCATATTGTTCCGCGATTTTTTTGGTACCGAAAAGCCGGGAAAATGAGGAAAATAATTGAATTCCTCTAGGACCGTGACGTCACCATGGCGCCAATCGGAAGACGGGTATATATACTTAGCTTTATGTGATCCTCTACACATTAAAGAAACACATAATTTTATATATGCCGATTTATATTTGAAAGTTTTGTATTTAGTAGGTATAGAGATAATACGGTAGTGCCATGAGTATCCACTAAAGCGAAAATGAAAAATTTTGAATTCTCGGAATTAGTCATTCGCCGCACAATAACTAAAGGCACTAAAAGCTTCTATTCGAGATAGAACATTCATAAAATCATATAAGGTTAGGTTTATCTTCATTTGACACCAAACAGTTCAAATTACAAGCAAAGCTTTCTCTCATAGAACCTTTCTTCATGTGACAGAGTCGGGATATGAAACACACATGGCATCCCCTTGACGGAAGGTAGTTTGTTCCCTGAAAATTGCGTCATTACCGCGATTTGAAAATTAACGAGGCAACAATGCAATGTTGATGTATGACGCGCTTCATGTCCTCAATAAACTCGGAACAGGGAACAGGGTAACCTTGATTTGGGTTCCGGGTCACAGCGGAGTGGAAGACAGTGTATTGGCCGACGCGCTCGCAAGAGGAGAAACTAAAGCCAATGTTTGGATCTAAAGATAAACATCAACAAAACCAAGTTCATGGTTGTTAGCAGAAACCATATCACAGACACTCGATTACGTTTGAATGGAGAGGAATATTTGGGATACATGATAAACGAAAGATGAGACCCTGATCGGAAGGTAAGATGCAGAATTGAACAAGCTAGGACCAACAAAAACTTGAACTTCAGTCTCAGATACAGGTTAATGAATTGTCTACTCTATTGTACGGCGTGGAAGCAGGAACGCTAAAGGCAGCAATTATAAATAATTTCGAAGCGTTCGAAATCTGGACTATGCGACGAATGCTGAGAGTGTCCTGGGTCGATCATGTGAGAAATTAAAACGTTCTCCAGAGAGCCGGTTTAGCAGAACGAGAGGTTATCAGGAATATGAAAATAGCGCTCCTAGAACATATAATGCGTGGGGAACGCTATCACCTTCTGCGTCTCATTCTTCAAGGGAAAATCGAAGGAGGCAGAAGAGAAATTTAAAGAAAAAAATGGAGTCAAGTTGATTGACTCAGTACTTCCCACACATAACAGTTCCAACCAAATAATCGCCCGCCTGTCGTCAAAAAACATCCAACACAAAAACTAGTAATTTCCTAAATCTCTCCGTATGAACTAAAACGACACAATTCAGCTTCAACTGGACGAAACGAAACAATCAGGAACCCCCAAATTGCTTAAAAACGAAGTTTGAGCTGTTTTTATATTTTTAGATTTTTATTATTGCTGCCGCCACTGACACGATTTTTGAAACCATACGCATTTTTCATCCTTGCCGCGGTAATAATACTGTGTCTAAATTTCATTAAAATTAATTCCATAATTTCCATGTTGCTAAATTCAGAACGACCTGAATCAATACCTACCCCTACCAATACCAAATCCCTTGATTTCTGTAATAGCCAAGGCAATGTTCGGATGGACCTAACAAACGTCTATTATGCCGCTAGGTCTTTCTTTCACAGGTCAATGGACACTATTGTAAATGGAATAAATTTTTGAGTTTTACAACCCCCCACCCCCTAACCACCCCAATTTCACCCCCACCCAAAAAAAAGTAAAAAATGATCAGAAACCCCTAAAACGCCGAAAAACAAAGTTTGAGCTATTTTTACATTTTTAGTTTTTCTATTATTGCCGCGCCGCCACTGACACGATTTTTCCAAAACATGCGCGCTTTCCATCCTCGCCGTGGCAGTAATACTGTGTCAAAATTTCATTAAAATCCATTCGATAATTTTGGCGTTACGCAATAAAGAACGATATAAAACTAAAACAACACTCGGATGTATACATCACAAATTATTCTAAGTCCCTTGGTTTCTATTATAAGCAAGGAAATGTTCGAATGGACCTAAAAAATTGTATTATGGCGCTAGGTTTTTCATTCACAGATCATTAGAGAGCCCATTATAAATACAACAAATTTTTCAGTATTACAACCCCCCACCCCCCAACCACCCCAAATTCACCCCCACTCAAAAAAAAGTAGAAAATGATCAGGAACCCCTAAAACGCCTAAAAACGAAGTTTGAGGCGTATTTGAAATTTTTCGTTTTTTGCTAATTACTCCGCCCCCTGTATAACGATTTTCAAAATTATAGGAACATTACCTACTACGACCCAACAGCATAACGCTGCCCAAATTTCATCACAAGCCATGTAGCGGTTACTGAGATTACGAGGGTAGAAAAACGCGACAGACAGACAGACAGACAGACAGACAGACCGACAGACAGACAGACAGACAGACAGACCGACGGAAATGAGTGACGTGGATTTTCGTTATGTAGACATCATAAAACGCCCAAAAAACGTATTATCTCAAAATCGAAAATTTTCGCGATCACAATACTCCCCTCACCTATCGGTGTGGGAAGTAAAAAAGGGCTGCAATGCATAGGACCATCTGATGAGAGAAAGGATGGACGCCTACGCAGGAATCTGCATGGCAACGGTCACTCATGGACACTACCAATCCAAGCCTCAATTTACACTGCCGAATTATATGCAATCCTGCAAGCACTGAATTTTGCGACGGAAGATGATGACCACAAAGAATTTTTAATATGTACTAACTCACTCAGCAATGTTTTCAGTAGAGATCCGCTCATCATCTCTACCTTAATGGCTAGACCGTATGGAAAAGAAAATTACTTTCGTTTGGACACCAAGCAACGTCGGAATTATAGGTAATGAAGCAGCAGACCTAGCTGCTAGGAAGGCTGCACAACAACTACACGCAGATAATATTCCGATATGCACAGAAGAAGAAATGGTTTAAGGGAAAAATATTGGCCAAAAGGCAATACTGCTATAGTAGGTCCTACGTAAAGCTACTCGAAGTGAAGGACAACGTCTACCCGTGGCCTTTTCACTTCAATATGAAATGACGTGAGCAAGTAGTAATAACTCGACTTACAATGGGTCATACCAATGCACCTCCTCAATATGAGCATTACCGCATACAGCTTGATTTGCCAAATAATCTCCGTTGTTGTCTCAATTCTGTGGAATCCATTAAAAGTGTTTTGAAATTCACGCAACTGACCAACATGTTCACCAAAATCTAATGTGATTATAACTGGAATTAAGCAGTCTCTACAATAATGTGTCAACTCGAAACCAAGTATGATGCGGATAATAACCGTGTAGTTGATGCCTCTTAATAAAAAAAAGAAGGAGGGGCGGTTTTTTACCCCGTATATCCAATATACAGGGTGTTTTCTTTTCAAAAGCAACGGCCTTTGAAGCGACAAAGCTAATGTACGGCCAATCGGCAGCAGAAGAATAAAAAATGGAGTCAAGTTGATTGACTCAGTACTTCCCACACATAACACTTGCAACCAAATCATCGCCCGCCTGTCGTCAAAAAACATCCAACACAAAAACTAGTAAATAGTTTCCTAAATCTCTCCGTAAGAACTAAAACGACACAATTCAGCTTCAACTGGACGAAACGAAACAATTAGGAACCCCCAAATTGCTTAAAAACGAAGTTTGAACTATTTTTAGATTTTTATTATTGCTGCGCCGCCACTGACACGATTTTTGAAAACGATACGCATTTTTCATCCTTGCCGCGGTAATAATACTGTGTCTAAATTTCATTAAAATCAACTCCATAATTTCCATGTTACTAAATTCAGAACGACCTGAATCAATACCTACCCCTACCAATACCAAATCCCTTGATTTCTGTAATAGACAAGGCAATGTTCGGATGGACCTAACAAACGTCTATTATGCCGCTAGGTCTTTCTTTCACAGGTCAATGGACACTATTATAAATGGAATAAATTTTTGAGTTTTACAACCCCCCACCCCCTAACCACCCCAATTTCACCCCCACCCAAAAAAAGTAAAAAATGATCAGAAACCCCTAAAACGCCGAAAAACAAAGTTTGAGCTATTTTTACATTTTTAGTTTTTTTATTATTGCCGCGCCGCCACTGACACGATTTTTCCAAAACATGCGCGCTTTCCATCCTCGCCGTGGCAGTAATACTGTGTCAAAATTTCATTAAGATCCATTCGATAATTTTGGCGTTACGCAATAAAGAACGATCTAAAACTAAAACAACACTCGGATGTATACATCACAAATTATTCTAAGTCCGTTGGTTTCTATTATAAGCAAGGCAATGTTCGGATGGACCTAAAAAATTGTATTATGGCGCTAGGTCTTTCATTCACAGGTCATTAAAGAGCCCATTATGAATACAACAAATTTTTCAGTATTACAACCCCCCACCCCCCAACCACCCCAAATTCACCCCCACCCAAAAAAAAGTAGAAAATGATCAGGAACCCCTAAAACGTCTAAAAACGAAGTTTGAAGCGTATTTGAAATTTTTCGTTTTTTGCTAATTACTCCGCCCCCTGTATAACAATTTTCAAAATTATAGGAACATTACCTACTACGACCCCACAGCATACCGCTGCCCAAATTTCATCACAATCCATGCAGCGGTTACTGAGATTACGAGGGTAGAAAAACGCGACAGACAGACAGACAGACCGACAGACCGACAGACAGACCGACAGACAGACCGACGGAAATGAGTGACGTGGATTTTCGTTATGTACACATCATAAAACGCCCAAAAAACGTATTATCTCAAAATCGAAAATTTTCGCGATCACAATACTCCCCTCACCTATCGGTGTGGGAAGTAAAAATGGTAAGAAAGTACCTAGTATTCATGCGATGCGAAGTTTTAAGTGTGGTCCTGTCACATGAGTTCGAGGTTCGCGCCGCGGACTGAAAAGCACAGGCATTCTACTTCAATTTGGACCACTCGAGGGTGAATACGGTTGGGGAAGTGATCACCATACGCGAAGGCTGAGAAACATTCACCGTACATTAAAATTATGTCCATCAGTTCATTATTGTTATAACCGTGCACGATTTTTACTATTTTTAAAGTTCGATGTAGCACGTCAACAACTCGAAAGATCTTAAACGCGCGCTGCTACGCACATATTATGATCTAATCGCGCATATAGAAGGAATAAGAAATGAGGATTTCATTAGGTTAGGTTGAAAGTGAGTGGGGCAGAGCTGCCTCCTTCCACTGCGACTCAATTGTGTCTATTGTGGCTGACACCTTTTTAGAGTTCACCGTACAGTCCGCACCTCCTTAGGAAGGCGATCAACGTGAAGGGTGAAACTTCCTTGAAGTCATGAGGTTCCAGTTGGGCAAATCCGAATGTCTGGAACCTAGCATTATCCAGTACTGGACAGGAGCAAAGAATGTGCTCCGCTGTTTCGTCCTCCACGTAGCAGAAGCGACAGTCTGAAGTTTGTTCAAGACCCAACTTCACTAACGGTCAATATCTTGATATCCCAAAACATTCTTTTATATGTTATTGGAAAAAATCACTCCTTTTGGCGAGTTATATATGCTCTATGATGTCACAACATAGGAAACACCTTATATTAACTTATACTTTACCTATTTGCACTACACTGCGTGTCACCAACGAACAGCAAAAACAGAAAGTTGGATGTGTATATCCCAAAACATTCTTTTACATGTTATTGGGAAAAATCACTCCTTTTGGCGAGTTCTATATGCTCTATGATGTCCCAACATAGGAAACACCCTATATTAACTTATACTTTACCTATTTGCACTACTCTGCGTGTCACCAACGAACAGCAAAAACAAAAAGTTGGATGTGTATATCCCAAAACATTCTTTTATATGTCATTGGGAAAAATAACTCCTTTTGGCGAGCTCTATATGCTCTATGATGTCCCAACATAGGAAACACCCTATATTAACTTATACTTTACCTACTTGCACTACACTGCGTGTCACCAATGAACAGCAAAAACAAAAAGTTGGATGTGTATATCCCAAAACATTCTTTTATATGTTATTGGGAAAAATCACTCCTTTTGGCGAGTTCTATATGCTCTATGAAGCCCCAACTTAGGAAACACCCTATATTAACTTATACTTTACCTACTTGCACTACTCTGCGTGTCACCAATGAACAGCAAAAACAAAAAGTTGGATGTGTATATCCCAAAACATTCTTTTATATGTTATTGGGAAAAATAACTCCTTTTGGCGAGCTCTATATGCTCTATGATGTCCCAACATAGGAAACATAGGAAACACCCTATATTAACTTATACTTTACCTACTTGCACTACACTGCGTGTCACCAATGAACAGCAAAAACAAAAAAGTTGGATGTGTATATCCCAAAACATTCTTTTATATGTTATTGGGAAAAATCACTCCTTTTGGCGAGTTCTATATGCTCTATGATGTCCCAACATAGGAAACACCCTATATTAACTTATACTTTACCTATTTGCACTACACTGCGTGTCACCAACGAACAGCAAAAACAAAAAGTTGGATGTGTATATCCCAAAACATTCTTTTATATGTTATTGGGAAAAATCACTCCTTTTGGCGAGTTCTATATGCTCTATGAAGCCCCAACTTAGGAAACACCCTATATTAACTTATACTTTACCTATTTGCAGTACACTGCGTGTCACCAACGAACAGCAAAATCGGAAAGTTGGATGTGTATGTGTACACGCTAGTGCGAGCGCCAGTGCATTATTCAAATTTTTCCGCCGTAATTACGATTCGTTGTGGTCGTTCGGAATTTGCTGTGCATAATGGTTGACGACGCCTATTCAAAATCCATTTAGATTTTATCGCAGCAGCCCCTTTTTCCTAAACTGCAATCTAAATTCAAATGGAAAAAATACTATCGTAGCGCTTTTTTTCCTCGGCCCGTTTCTCTCTTTTAATTTCGATGTTAATTCAGTTGTAGCAAATCGTCTCCATGAATACTCTTTCATTGGAAATTTATTCAGCGACAAATTCTATATTCTTTTTTTCATATTGCATAATTAAAAGGCTTTTGGATTATTCATTCACTCTTGTGAATTAAGCCATCGGTATTGTCATTACTGATGTAAAATGTAATTTGAAATTTAACAATTCGTGTTCTGTCGATTCCAGAAACAGACACATTTAACAGGTTACAAATGCTAAAGGCCAACTCAAGAGATAAATCCAACAAACTCACAATCCAAACAGAAATAATAGCGTTAAGTGGCTCCACCGAGTATTTTGCACATTTTCTGAATAATAATAAAATATTTGGAATTACAAAATTCCCCTTCCTCCCCGCTGACTCAGTTTAACCTTCGGTTTGACCTCATACCTGCGTCAATTTGTAAAGTTTTATAGTATCTCAAAAAGGATGCCGAATATTTCGCAAACAAGCTAAAAGTATCCACGTTACAAGTGGTATGAAGATGTATCCAAGAATCCGCAAATGTATCTTCGAAGGCAAAGCTTCAGATAGATAAAGTATCACCAATGTAATTTTTTGACACTATAAAGTTCTATATAACTAAAAAAACATTGGGTGCCCCCTATCCTCGAACCTCCCTGCTACCCCAATTTCACTTCTACGAAAATGAGCAGGAACCCCCCCCCCCCCCCAAAGCATCTAAAAACTAAATTTAAAGTGCGTCGGAGACACCAACTTAACTCAACTATACCTACTAAGTGATGACGAACTGCGCTGTCGCTTGCATATCAATGCAGGTATGCAAAAACCCTACTGTCCAACACAACCGAATATAGTAAAGTTCTTATTTATCTAAGAGAAACGGGCAACTACTATAAAATCTAACGATCAATAATATATCGATACTGAATCTTGTATACTGACAATATTATGCTATATCCTTAATTCCACTGAATGGGGAATAGCCTTAGCAGCTGACGCCAATAATTTATAAAAAAAGTGGTTCTGAATATTTTCTTATTTGGCTACTTACTCCGCCGTCGATGCAAGGGCTTTTAGAAATATAGCAGCAATATCTGCTATGATTTCACACGACATCACACCCCAAATTTCATTGAAATACCTCCAGCAATTACTGGAATGGGACAAAAACCGAAAATCAGCAGGAACTCCTACAATGCCTCATACGGCCTCATAACGAAGTTTCAAAAATAATGCAGTTTAATTGGGTCGCACTAGGCCCCATAGCACCTCACACCCCAAATTCCATTCAATCGATGAAAAAGTTACTTATTATTAAGATTCTAAATTCCAGCAATCAAATATACATACGCTGTGGGAGGTAGAAATTAAAGAAAATGTTTATGTTACGCCCAATAGCCGAATTCGGACAATGCCCGAAAAAAATACGCAAAACTAGTTTTGAGCCAGGAATATTTTCCAAATCCAAAATATTAATTTTATACGGCTATTGAGCACTAAGCATTACCAAATGGGCAGAACTAGTTTTGCACATCTTGAAATGCACAGAACTAGTTTTGCGCAACTGGAAATGCACAGAATTAGTTCTGTGGTACTGAATGTCCAGCAGCAGTTATATTAAACAAGTAAGGCTATGTTTATGTTGTTGCTTTGAATGTTTTTTGTTTCTGCTTGTGGAAAAAATGCAAGCTAAATTCGAATCCGAAAAATGTATCAAGAAATTATGTTCCTGTAGAAAAAAATCTCCTCTGTAATTCCACAAGTGCCACCATTCAAGCTCTTGTTCAAATAAGTACCTAATTTTTTCATCGACTGTATATTTTCCTAGGAATTTAATTTATTATTTGTTGGCATTCATTAAAATATATTTGACTTCTCCAACTTTATATTTATTTGAGTCCGTCGCTGGCGCTGATTAAATGGAAGAAGCAGAATGTGTGCTAGTCATTCATAAAATATACAGAACTAGTCCTGTGCATTTCAAGTTGCGCAAAACTAGTTTTGTGCATTTCAAGATGCGCAAACCTAGTTCTGCCTATATTTGGTAATGCTCAATAGCCGTAAAAAATTAATATTTCGGGTTGGGAAATATTCCTTGCTCAAAACTAGTTCTGCGTATTTGTTTCGGACATTGCTCGAATTCGGGCATTGAGCATAAGATTTATATTTAAATGTTTACAACAAATTTGTACATCGGAGTTGTGAGAATCAACCATAGCAGAATATATGTAGTTAGGGATTGTTGGCTCATAAACATATGATTCCACAGTTGATTATCTTGAAATATTTTTGTCATGAAAAAACCTCGCTATTGATCGACCTATTAGCTTGATGAGCAAAGATGAATCTTTGATATCCTAATGGCGAAATCTTGGGACGCTTCCATGACAAAATATTTACTTATCGTAATTTGCATTAATCTGATAATTTAAACAGTAGTTGCTGTGTGACAGCGCATAAATAATTTTTGTTATTTGGCTTATAACTATACAGAGTGAGTCCTAAGTTGATACTTTTTACACCGATAGGTGAGGGGAGTATTGTGATCGCGAAAATTTTCGGTTTTGAGATAATACGCTTTTTGGGCATTTTATGATGTGTACATAACGAAAATCCACGTCACTCATTTCCGTCGGTCTGTCTGTCTGTCGGTATGTCTGTCTGTCTGTTGGCGTTTTTCTAACGTCGTAAACTGCTGCATGGATTGTGATGCAATTTTGGCAGCGATATGCTGTGGTGTCGTAGTAGGTCATTTTCCGATAATTTTGGAAATCGTTGTACGGGGGGGTGGAGTAATTAGCAAAAAACGAAAAATTTCAAATATTCCTAAAACTCCGTTTTTAGGCGTCTTAGGGATTCATGATCATTTTCTGCTTTTTTTTTTTGGGTGGGGACGAAATTGGAGCGGTTAGGGGTGGGGGGTTGCAAACTCAAAAATCTATTCTATTCATTATAGGCTGTCCATTGACCTATGAAAGAAAGACCTAGCGGCATAATACCCATTTTTAGGTCCATCCGAACATTGCCTTGCTTATTATAGAAACCAAGGGACTTAGAATTTGTGATGTATACATACAAGTGTTGTTTTGTGTCGTTCTATATTGCGTAACGCGAAAATTATCGAATTGATTTTAATGAAATTTAGACACCATATTATTACCGTGGCGAGCATGAAAAATGCGTATGGTTTTCAAAAATCGTGTCAGTGAAGCAATTTGGGGGTTCCTGATTGTTTCGCTTCGTCCAGTTGAAGCTGTCAGAATAAAAATTGTGACGTTTTAATTTCTACAGAGAGACTTAGGAAACTATTTACTAGTTTTTGTGTTTGATGTTTTTTGAGGACATGCGAACGATTACTTGGTTGCAAGGCATCTCAGACTATAGCTTCATGCAAAGGAAAAATAATAAAATGATATCACTGTTATGTGTGGGAAGTACTGAGTCAATCAACTTGACTCCATTCTTTTTTGAACGGCAAAACAATGTTTTCCAAATTCAAATACCTCCCGTGCTGTCGCTTAAACCGCGTATGGGGGGATGTAAAAAAACCCCTGACCTCTGCCTTTTTCCTCCCTTCGGGACAGATTATTGGACTCCGGATATTAATTTCCAATTTCCGTGTTCTCACATATACAAAGAGAGGAAGCAAACGGCGCCATCCGTCGAACCAATAATGGAAGCCTGGAATAGGCGAAGGCCTAGTCAGCTTATAAGGAAAAAAAATAGGAGTTCTATTTGTTTCATTTCTTAGTTGATATAGGTACATACGTCACATGAATCGTGACAATGTCGCACACCAAAAGTTCGCAAATATTCATTTGACCCGGTTACTCAAAATCAGGGTTTCTTACACAAGTAGACGAACTATTATTCCGAATGAGAGTAGCGGCATAAAAAATCTGCCTGAGCGCCATCTGGTACCCGAAGGTAACGGCAAACCAAAGGAAGTCACTGCTAAGAAAGCAGCAAACTTCTACTACAGAGCAACCCTCGTATATCGACCCTCATATGCAGTTGGCATAGAAGCGCGCTTATCTGGTTAGGTGAAGCGAATGCAGCTTTGCGTTCCGCCAAGAAGTTTGCTGCTTTTTAGCAGTTACTTCCTTTGGTTTGCCGTTACCTCCGGGTACCAGATGGCGCACAGGCAGATCTTTTCTGCCACCTACTCTCACATGCTTACATTTCTGATAGACATGACAATTCTGATGCTCTCTATCTCCGTCAGTCGATCTATGGCGCATTGATGATCGCTAATAGGCGTGAAACAGCTGCCTGCGTAAGGATGGTGAATTGACGGAGATACAGAGCAACCCTCGTATAATTTGAAATATTTTTAAAAAGATACGACCAAGGGTACAATGGTGGTTGTGGGTAAGTTTGGACCGTAGAGGAGCAAGTGAATGACATGTCTATATTATACTTTCCACCCATATGCAATATTGGAATTGGAAGAAGTAATCCAATGTCTTTGCGGGCCCATCAATCAAAAACCACATATACAGGAAGATGAACGCTAGTGAAATTGACAAAAAAATTTGAATAAGTGACACTGCTTGACAGATGTGTGAAAACAAACAAAAGAAAGCCCGTAATATATCAGCATCTTATGACCACGACGGTGCCGGTCTTATTGCGAGATGATTTTGATGTTCCCCTTTAGCGACGTAAGTTCGGTATTCTTTGATTCTTCATTGGAGAGCCATCGAAACTCACCAATGTACTTGTAACATTAACCACATATTTCGTATGTGGGGTTTTTTTTATTACAATTTTTATGTTTTGTTTTTGTGTAACATTTATTACAATGTCTAGATACACCATAATGTGATAAGAAACTGAATAAACGTTCTATATTGCGTGCAAAATAATAAAATTTTAATGCTCCGGACCCGAGCACTCCACAGTTTTTGACAATGTCTAAATACAGACCAATCATCTGAAACAAAAAAGATGGGGCCTCAGTACTCAGTACTTCCCATACAAAAAATATGAAGTTCTTCTATCCCTACAAAAAGGTAGACAATGATTAGGGGCCTTTAAAAGATCTAACAGCGATGTTTGAGCGATTTTAAAATTTTTCTTTTACTTTTATTTCTCCTCCAATTCACAATTTAATCAAAATCAAGTTAGTAGTTTTCAAGTTACATGTTGTAGGTTTATAATATGTACATTATGTATCAAATAATTCCACAGATATAAAATTCAAAGGTCATTTTTTTCGGCGCCATTATTTTATAAATACAACAAATTTTTGAGACCGGTCCGGTCCGGTCACCGTCCCACTTCATATTTCCCAAAAACAAATACAAAATGATCAGGAACTCCTGAAACTCCTAAAAACCAAGTTTGGAGGGGTTCTGATAAACTTGTTTTCCACCTTTTCCGCCGGCAGTACCTATACAGATTTTCAAAATTATTGCAACCTTACCTGCTATGACCTCACAGCATACCGTTACTCTAATTTCATCACAATGCGAGTATCGGTTACTGAGATTAGGCGGAAAAAGTGTAATTTCCCTGGTATTATCTGAAAACCGAAATTGTTTGCTATCACAATACTTCCCTTTATCCCCTATCTATGTGGGAAGTAAAATGTGGAAAACGGTCAGGAACCTCCAAATCGCCTAAAAACAAAGTTTGAGCTGTTTGTATACTTTTGGTTTTTTTGATGTTGCTGCGCCGCCACTGACGACGATTTATAAAAGCCATAGACGTTTTTCATCCTCTCCATGGTAATAATATCGTGCCAAAATTTCATTAAAACAATTTCCAGGTTACATCTAAAGCAATGCTCGTATGTATACATTAGAAAACTCCCTTGCTCCGTCCCTTGGTTTCTGTAATAGGCAAGACAATATTCAGATGGATCGAAAAAAGTATATTATGCCGCTAAGTCTTTCTTATGTAGTTTTTTCATGAAACTCCCAAAAAGCGAACTATCTGAAAATCGAAAATTTTCCCGATTACAATCCTCCCCTCGCCTAATATCGATGTGGGAAGTAAAAATGCAGGGGTTTGGGTGTTTTCTCTTTTTATGCATAGTTCTACCACCAATGCACCATTATGTAGCACATCATATTCCTCTAGATAAGTTTTAACAAAATTGGTATGACCTACTGATACTCACTAGAGAATAGAAAGATTTGGCGTTCAGAATACTTCAACAAGAGGTGTCAGTGAAAAAAATTATCATATTGATATTCGAACTGTAATCGGTGAAAAGACAGACAGTAAATAGACTTTTTCAGTTCAGTTCTGACTAACAAGGTGTACGGATCGGCTTGCTGCCTAGGGACAATTTAAAGATAACAGAACTAAAATAGTGGAATAGTGGTGATTTGATGAGCGTGGAAAGCGGAGGTGTTCCACCCGGCAAAAGAAGAAAGGATGCGGATAACGAGTCAAAGATAAGTATAAACTAATAAAATAACTACATCCCCCGCACCAGAAATAACATCACAAAAAACCAATGTACGACCGTTTCTTTTGTACGAGCAGACGGACACGGGCCCAGTATCATGTTTATGTTGAAAATAGCACAAAAGATGTAGGTAAGCTCAATCCAGTCCTATGAGAAACTAAAAACAAATATTTGTTTGAAACCTTTTTATAAAAAGTAATGAATGCTTCTATTTCTATCTCCCTTAAGCATCGATGACACAGGGCTAGTTTACGAGCTACAAGCCAGCTAGTTTTCTAGAAGCTTGTAAATTAGCCCTATGTCATCGGATGTGCGAGTGGAAAGTTCTGTGTGTCATCGCCCCTCGCTCACTCGCTAGCTTTTAAACTCGCCGACTAGCAGTTCGTAAACTAGCCCCGTGTCATCGACGCTTTACAGACCACCAGGAGAAAAAGCAGAAAGCGATGAAGAAAGTTAAATTGATTTTTCCCAGAATGATTCCATTACTTTTACGAATATGTCATAAAATGAACAAATAACGAGGCACTTTCTTTTTATGTGTGCTTTTGATTAACACAATGCTCAATAAAAAGTCTCCAGGCTCATAAACCTTATCTTAATTAAAATTATGTAATACCCGATGGTACAAGTGGAAGCTATTTAATGTTCGCATTATACAGAGTGTCACAATGATCTAAAAGGAGAAAAGCATTACAGAGTGTAAACATTTCGAAACAATTTATCATCCAAGCCTCCCACAGTACCTCCCACATTATTACCGAATTATCTAGTAAGGATGATTTTTTCCGAGATTATTCTTCTTTCTCTCCTAACCTTCTTGTAGCTTCTGCATCTTCATAACGCATCTGGACACGGCTTTTCATTTATTTACTTATTTATTTATTTATTTATTTGTACCGTACCGATACAAATACTCGTATAGCCACCTCGAAAGTAATGGATACATTGTATGAGGTATAAGCATTAAACGAGGCATTAAAGTTGAGATTTTGCATTAGATTTCAAGTTATTACGCTAACCTTGTTGTCTCTGCTATTTGTATTGTTTCCTGCTTTCTCCCTCCTTTTGGTCCGCAGTTGTTCATCAATTGATGATCGTTTCATATGGTTATGGGTTAATGTTTGCATTAAGTTTGACTTCTTCTTTACCATACATGAAGTCTCCGAAGCTTGAAAAATGCAATATTCTTTATCATTTGAATTTTGTATATAATATATAGGGTGTCCCACGCCGATTAAAACAAGCAATATATCGGAATGCTGGGCAGTAGTAGATAATTATAATGTTCGGGTTGTAAATTAGAGCAGATATAGTATCTTTTCTTATTATTGTGTCACCGAACGAGTTATCTCTGTTTGGACACGTGACGTCCGATTCAAAGATTTTAATGGGACACCCTGTATATTTGTTACTTTTTGTGTTTCTTCCGATAAAACAATTCCAACAAACTAGCACATTTGGGGTCTAAAGTGATTAATTCAAGAGCTACAGGTACTTAAAGAATGGTACCATTACCATTGATTATAACAATCATGTACCCCTACAGTTAAATTACTTTGGTAATGTTTCATAATGACAGTGGTACAGTGCTTTAAGTACCTGTAGCTCTTGAACTAATCACTTTAGACCCAAAGTGTGCTAGTTTGTTGGAATTGTCTTATTGGGAGGAACACAAAAAGTCACAAATATACAGGGTGTCCCATTAAAATTTCTGAATCGGACGTCACCTGACCAAAAACGAATACCTCGTTGGGTGACACAATAATAAGAAAAGATACTATATTTACTCTAATTTATACCTCCAAAATTATAATTCGCTACTACTGCCCAATTCCGATATATTGCTTGTCTTAATCGTCGTGGGACACCCTATATATTTGAATGCTTTATACTTGTAATTTTGATGGGACACTTTGATATTTGATAAATGCGAGGATAAATGTAATACAACCTTCTACTAGTCGAATGATCCATAAAATTATATGCATACATATATTATTCAGAGGAGAGAAATCTTGGTGTTGTGGCCAGAATTTTGAAAAAAGTATCACAGCATAAAGAAGACTGTGGTTTTAACTACCAAGCTTTCAGCAATGTTTATTGCCTGGTTCATTGCCATCTTCAGGTGTTTCTACAATAGTTAGAGAAAAAAAAACCCTTAAACTAAGATCAACAATAAACCTAAAAAAAAAACTCGCAACGTTGAGGTTTTCTAACCAAAAATAGCACTGTGCAAAGTGTCACGATTTTAAAATTTTCGTTGAAGACACATTTTTTAGTCCAAAACTTAAAAGACCTATGGCCATATTTACCTGACCATACTGACCCATAAATATCAAGAAATGATCTCTGTTTCTGGGTTTTTTGAGATGCAGAAATAAAATACACTAAAACGAACAAGATAATAAGCAGTTTATAAAAGATAACATTCACAATAACAATAAATCACCCCCAAGAAGAGGTGAAGAGTACCAAAAATCCATTTAGGAATAGCTATATTATAGGTGAAGAACAGGGTGAAGGACGTCTAAACGACTGTATTTAGTCAAAGCATGAGGTAGCTATAGCAGGTTCCACAGTATCCTAGAAAGCTACGCCATTAGGATATTATTATTATCTCTTAACTTTAAAATGTTAAACGCCCCTCCGCCCCCAAACTTGAAATTCCAATTCCAAATTGATGGCATGGATTGGTCATTTTTTGGCCATCATTGAGCACCAATTCGTTTTGTCTGACCGCCTTCCGTTTACGAAAAATACAATTTTTTATGCCCCTGTCTGAACGTAGCTTCAAACCTAGCTTCAGACTAGCCTCTCGAATTAAGAACTGATTTAATGTCAATTCAAGAAAAGATCGATTGTTCACCCATCATCTACCAGATATACATACATAGCTTTTCTTTCCCACTTTATAGGCTCCAACTAAACAAAACAAACTAAACCTCCAAATTTGATTCGGAAAAGGATTAACCACCCTGTGTCATAACCTCGGAGTTAACGTCAAGTGCTCTAATGTTTAAGTTAGCAGAACATGCGACTGAAAATATCGGAGCATTTAAATTCTTGATGGAGCATTTAATTTGTCTGTATATAGTTATTTAGTTATTAACGCTTATTCGCTATTTTAAATTTTTAGCAGAACATGCGTTTTTTAAAAAAACGAGACCATTGACATCTTGGCTGAATTAGCCTTTTGATTAGCCCTTATTTATGTCGTTGCCTTCTTTTTTTCTGCCTATTTTGATCTAGTACCTTTAGGGGCGTTGTTTGGGCAAATTATGTAAGAACTATCTCCTTCACTAACCACAAGAATGCTCAAAAAATAGTTCCAGAGTATTATGACTATCAATTTATAGATGTATATGTGATGCTGTTAGATTATATTTGTCTGTCACTTGTTAAAAAAATTGGTTGTGGTATCTTCTTTGGCATTTTGGTCTTACGCTGAGGATTTTATGTCTGGGTTATGATTAAAATTTGAATATATGTTGAACCTTCTATTTACTAATATTAACTGCAGACGACAGGACAGAATACCTAGCATAAATTGGGTTTGTAGTTTACATGAGTCAACCCAATACTAAATACTCCTTGTAAGCTGAAAACGTACCAGGTATAATACTTCTGCAGTTTAATAGCCTTTCTATTGGTCAATTTAAACCTAAAAAAGCCGAATCGTGCAGCTACCCATTGTGCGTCTGCAAATTACGTATTATCGGGTATCCCAGAATTGACACGTGATATTCTCGTAACAAAAAAAAGTTCAAAGGAAAACGGAGTGGTATTTTTGAAAGTACCATATGATACCATGCTTCTAAAGCATTTTTTTGTCCTCTTCAACCCTTAAAACTCGCTTATAGGACCCAACAGTTTCTCGTATACGCAAATTAGGTCCTTATTTTATTCAAAATCTTGCGGTACTTTTGATTTAATACACAAACCAATTTTTTTCGTCATAAGTCAGGAGCACAAGCTTTTCTTTGAAGCGTAATATTTTCATACCAAAAACACAAGAGTACTGAATGACCTATCTTACCATGCTTCAGAAACACAGCTTTTTGTACATAAATGATATCATTATTTTATTTAAAATCTTGTAGTACCTTTGATTTAATACATAAACCATTTTTTTCGCAAAACCATAAGCAGAATTAAAAACACGCTTAGTTTTCTTTTTTATCCGTTTTTTGCAAAAATATTGGGTGTCAAACAAATTCTCATTTTATTTATATTACGCTTATGATTTTACGAAAAAACGAAGCTTGGGTATAACATCAAACTACCACAGGATCTTAAATAAAATAGGAATATCATTTATGTAGAAAAACCTATGGGGTGTTTGAAAACAAACAGTTGGGGATGAGTTTTTGAGGATAACGTGCAAAAAAAGATATTTTGAATTCATGCTCTGATTGACCCTATAGTGCCTTCAGAATTACAACTCAGTTTTTGCTTGAACCGTTTTTCATTACAAAAGTATATTGTGTCAAGGAAATTATGGGACACCCTTAGGTGCGCCCTGGTAGTAACTAGGGATTAATCAAGCCAAGTAGCTTGAGTTTTTCCTTAAATACTTGACTTAACTTGAAAGCTCAAGCTTTTGAAAATTTGATATTTCACTTGACTTGATTTTCGATCTGAACTACTTGACTTCATATCAAGTAAAATCATACTATTTGATATTACTTGATATCGATCTGTAAAATGCGAAATGCGTTAAAATAAGGGAATCACCGAGGTTACGACAGCAAGCAGGCACCTGATGACTTTAAAGCCAACCGACACAGAATGGTCGTTAATTAACCAATTTGCCAGTACCTTGATGTTTTTAAGAGTATTTCCATCATTTTTTCATTAATATGCTGCTCGATAGACTAAACTCGTGGGCTATGGAACTTGACAATAAACCTGATCGGGATGGAATCGATGAACAGATTATAAATCGTATTCAGGCGGCAAGGGACAGTACTGGATATTTTAGAATGATGGAAAACACATGAATGTATTTTTCCAAACCTTGCCGCAATGGTCAAAAACTTTTTGGCAACGCCAGTTGAAAGGCAGTTCTCCAGAGCTGCCTTAACACTTACCAAAACAAGAAATCGATTAGGTGATAACTCCGTTCGAAGTGTTATGTGTCTCCAATCATGGATGGCGTATGAGGATATTTTTTTACTTCTGTGTTATCGGCATCGATTGCTTTGGTCGTTAGCCTCGTGTTCTATGTAGGCCTTGTTACTGTTTCCCGGCGCCACTCTAGGAGCCAACTAAAAAATTAGAAGCCAACAGTGAAGACTCAGGTGGGGATTCTTCGCTGAGCTTTTTTTATGAATGTTTATTTTTGATAGAAAAAACCAGAAATAAATTTCCCCCGGTCACGAGCCCTCGACTCTAACCACTGCGCCAACCCCCCATTTGAGTTTGTTGTTTTTCTATGTATTATTGTCAGAATTTAGAATATTTCGTATTTTTATTTCATATTATTACATTCATTATTTAACTAAGTTTGTTGGAGTTTTCATGTTTGAATGTTTTTTTTTTAATAAAAGATTACATCTTTGTATACGTTTTGGCAGTTAATCAGATTAATACGAAAAAAGAATAATTTTTTCAAGAAAAATCAAGTAGTTAGCTTGAAAAACTTGATTTCAAGTTGCTTGATGTGTAATTACTTGACTTGAATTTCGAAAACAAATACTTTACTTGATCTTGACTTGATATCAAGTCAAGTCAAGTCAAGTCAAGTCAAGTAGCTTGAAAACCAAGTCAAGTCGTGAATCTCTAGTAGTAACTGATCAATATCCTAAAAGATAGCTTATCCCTGGATTGGTTATACAAATCGTTGGGACACTTGATGGATATAAGAAATCAAATGGTCATGAAACCGGCTGGTACAAATTAAAGATAAACTTGTTGGATAACTCACCTTCCAAACAATGGATGCCACAGATGTTTGTGCGCGTCCTGCATCTCCTCAATGCTCGCCGTGGTGCTGCCTACTTCCGCCACGTCATCATGGTGCTTCATGGCCTGCAACTTCGCCGCGTTGGCCAGGTCCATGTGATGCTGCTTGATCTTCTGCCTGCTGGCCAGACTAGGCATGCCTGACAAGTCCATCGGTGCATGGTGGACAGAATGGCGTGCAAACTCCGACCTGGATTCTACTGGCTTGTTAGACAGGCTCGCGAAAGGCTTACACGTCACCTTGGGTTTTTGTTGGAGTTCTCGTCTCTGAGGGATGTTAAACTCTTGATTCAGACCACTCAAGCTTTGCATACATTGATGTTGCTTCTCCAACTCAGCTAAATTATACAAATGCTGAGTAGCTTCCAATTGTTTTTGCTGATTTTGCTGGTAGCTATGGTTGGTGTGCTGCCTTTGAGCATAACTATTGTTTCTATGTGCGCTCCTCTGCGCATTTATTCTACTGTTACTAGACTGATGAGGATTCATATTAGCGTAGGGATTTTGATAGCCAGAATGCCCGTTGGTGTAGACGGCACCACTAGGGTAATGCTGCTTATTAGAAGTCTGCATCATCTGGCTCATGCTGGACTGTGTGGAGTTCTTTCTCATCTGATTCGTGCTGTTCTTCTCCAGATAATCCTTGAACGGATACTTATTATTCATGTTCTCCATTGTAGATTTGTTTCTCAACATATCTGCTTGCATCATGGCTTGCTGCCACATCCTCATCTCAATCAAATTTCCGTAGTTCAGCGGTTGCATAGGCAGCGGGACACCTCCAGGAAATGGAACGGTACCAAACATGTGACTGAGATCAGCCATTTGGTTAGGGTAGAAAGGCAAAGATCCTGAAAGCATCTTCATTAATTCTGTATTAGAATTATAGCCCATAGATTCTAATTGGTTTAGATATGGAAGCCACAGCATTTGATTGAATACAGTTTGTGTTGCCACGTCGATATCGTTCGCTAGTTCATTGATTCCTTTTTTTTGCTCACCCTTTTCTTTCGTGGCTGGCTCTTTTTCTTGTTCTTTTTCGGCCTTCTTCGTTTCATTTTTTTCTTTATCGCTGATTCCCTGGCCGCATCTACTAGCCAGGATAGCTTCCAAGTCATGCACGTTCAGCACTAACATATTTGGATCTTGCATTATGTGTGGATATGCTAAAGCTTCGGGTAGTCGCAATTCCGGTCTTTCTTTCAACAGCTTGGGTATCTCTACCCCAGGTTTCATGAGAATAGTGGTAAATTTGTCCTTTGGTATTAAAATAGGATCTGGCACATTTATACTGGGATCAGCTAGTAACTGTTTCAGCTGAACAAGAGCGTTTGGTTCCGAATCATTTTTCAATAGTTCTATTAGTTTAGGTGTTTCAGTTTGACTTTTCTCTTTACTTTTTGCATCACTAGGTTTTTGTTCTTCTACATCCAAAATATTCTTTATGGTTATATCTACTGATGGTTTGAACTTTTTAGAGGGTGGCTCTGATTCAGGTACACTACTTACTTCCTCCGAGCATGTAACTGTTGGACTGGCAGATTTTCTACTACACTTTCCTAGATCTAAAGGTTCGGCTTGCCTAGTGATAGTCACCTCTGAATTAAGCTCTATTTTATTGGTAGTGTTAGCCAAAAGCGACTCCAAAAATACAGATTTCGACTTACTGTTGACGGTAGTAGAGACGATATCTGGAGATGGTGGGACAGCCGGTATCCCGCTGGGTTGAGGCGACTGAATTGCCTCAGAGTTTTGAGACACAGGCCTAGGCGGGGGAGAAGATGACTTCTTGGGGATGCTCAGGTCGGTAGGTTCATCAAACACATCACAGTCATTATCGTTGGCTTCGACTGACTTGACAGTCAAGTCCTTCGGCTCTTCGTCATCCACCGTCGAGGATTCGACCACAGGAAGATGTTCTTCTTCCTCGGTCTCTTTGTGAGGTGGATCTACATCTGGCTTGGGATCGGATTGGAACTCAGGTACGGTTGTTTCGTTATCACTGGCATCATTCGCGTTCTCGTCATTCACTTTGGTAACTTCGCTTTCGAAGTTGGTATGAACTTCCGTGAACTCGGGACTTTGCAAAGACTGTTCTAACCTGGACAGAATGTCGTCCATGGCGATATTATTATCGTCTTCTTCCGTATAATCACACTCCTCGCTCTTTTTCGAGGGCTCGATGAGGTCGAGGTCAAACTCTTTGTCACCTTGTTCGTCCGATTTTTCTTCCCATTCCCCGGACCTGACTTGTTGGTTGAACTCCAGTTCCGCTACGGCTAGTAAATTATCCAAGGGAGTGACGTCACTCTGTACAGTAGCGGCGGCTGTGTTTACATTTACGTTCACCTCAACGTCCTCGTCGTGCGTTTGGGGCGTAACCGCGCGGTTTACCTTTATCGTATGAGACGGAAGTAAACTCTCCAGGTCGTCCTCTTTGGCTTCGGATTCTTCTTGTTCCGGTTCTTCGTCTTCCTCCAAGTCGGACGTCACCTGCACCCCAGTAGATCTGCGGCGCACCTTGTTCTTCCGCGACTTCTTCGACTTGTGATGATGGTGGTGGTGATGGTGATGCGCCGCGTGGTCCTCGGTGCTAGCCGCATCCTTGAGGGAGGGCACCAGGGTCTCGGTGCGCGGGATCGCCCTCCAGCCCTGAGCCGTCTTGGTCAGAAGGATGCGATTTCTTTTGTCGTAGTCCTCGCATTTCACGTCCACGATTCGCGTATCCTCTTGTTTCACCCACACGAAAATCGGATTGATGCGGTTCTGCGGTGGTCTCGTGCGCGGCGCTCTGCACTTGCGACGATGGTGGCGTGGCGATCGCTGTGTTTTCCGGGCGACCGCCGCCGTCGCCGCCGCCGCCGCCGCCGCCGGTCTCTCGCCGCCCCCGCAGCTATCGATCCGCGGCTGGTTCGAGGACGGCCGCGGAGGGCGCTGCTGCTGCTCGCCCATCTCCTGCGGCCCGTTGTTGCCGGCCGCCTTTCGTAACGCCGATATCGGAATCAGGGCAGGCACGGGCGGCAACGGGCCCGCGTTCATCTCATTCACATCACCTACCACCACCTTGCTGACCACCACGGCCGAAGATGTACTCTCACCCCACACCCCACTATCACTGACTGTTCTCCGTTAACACACCATTGAGCAACACTCAAATTAAGGACCCCTTACACCAAACATACGCTTATTCCCTTCTGAATTGTCCACTCTCTATTCCTGACAGTTTAGGTATCTTTCCACTACTTCTGACTGCTTTCGTCCTTAACGAGTCCTCTTCCCTATTAGAGGCATTGACGCCTAGCTAGAGTTATCTTATTCTATACGTTTCACTAGTTATATCTTGATTACAATCAGTATTGGATCATATAAATCAAATAGAGATCAGATCTCAATATAACAGTGTTATTAAGACCTCCACTCAATAGCAGATAGGAACTCCGGAACTGCCTATCTTTAAAGTTCCTGTTTTCTCTTTCAACTCATTGATCAAGTCAGGTCTTCCCTTTTCTTTCTCAAGATTGTATACAGCAGTTTAGTAGAGTAATGTTTAATACGATCAACTATCAGGTCATTCAGTTTTCTTTTGATTTATTGCCTTAATATTCTACTGAAGCTATGTTCTTGTAATTTACCTTTGAATTTAGTAATTGGGGTACTGCTGGGAGTACTCCAAATACTCAAGTTATGAGACCTTCTTCTAGTATTTCTTTTTTTTAGGTCCTGAGTACATTGATCAAATCAGAGAGGCTTGAATCAATTTTTTAGCTTCTCGTATTGTTTGGACGTTTTAGCTTTAGTTTTGTTATCTTCCTCGTTATATTTGTTACAGAATTAGAAGCTTAACTTTCTTTGATTAAATAATACATAATATGTTTTCTGTTTTTGCTGTTATTTTATTAAATCAAAAGAGATGTTTAAATTTGTAACTTATATGCAGATAAAGCTTTAAGTATCACACTTTCTTCACATCCAACAGTCTTTTCGAATCATTCAGTTGAATAGATCGCCTAAATTTTAATCCATCTAAATAATTTTGAACTAGCACCAAGATTCCCTTTCTTTTTTTACATTTTTTCAACAGCGTTAATTAATAATCAAGCATCAAAGCATAAAAAACTCAGTTGACTAAATAATGTCCCCTATGAAGGGGAAGGAGTATAGATATCCAGTGTAGGCCAATTAAATTCCTTAATTTATCTGTTTTTAGTAACACACTCAATTTTGCTGTCTAATAATTCTCTTTATAGTGAATCCTTCTTTCCTGATTACGTTCTATTAGATCCAGTCTCAAACATTTGGTACTATCACAACTAGTAATTACTAAGCTAACATTCCCAATCGATTTACAACTATCAAGGGCTGTGGCTCATCCTCCAGTTAAGCTCCTCACTACAAGAGCACATATAGCATGTCCCTATCGGTGAAAATCTTAAAGAATTCCTTAGGAGTTAGTACTGGCCACGAAGTAAGTACGTTGAACTATAACTCCCCGTTTCTCCCGAGCGACACTTATTCACTGCATCCGTCACTACACCAAATCCAATCGCATCCAATAGTGTCCGATATGGGCCGTAGAAGTGTCTGTAGGTTCAGTGGGACGTCGCCCTGCCGAACTGGGTTCTTCGATCGGTCGAGTGTCCCGACGTGTCCGTATTTGACATTATGGGCCGCGCACGGATGTCCTGATGACGGCGGCGCGCGATATCCTCGTGAACTCGTGGTATTCGGTACACTGCCGAGTTGTGGCAAGTCGGTGTATGAGAATTCGCGCCGAGCAGCGACGAAAGTTACCGAATGAAAGCGCGGTTGCCGAGTCCCCTGCCTTTGGTACATAGAGCTTGAGAACTTTAAAGCAGGATTAGAAGAAACCTGGTTTTTGTGCTTGAACAAAGCATGTATTTAAAACTGTTTTATTTTTTTTCATGGTCAGGCTTCCGCGAAGGCTGAAAGCCTACGGTGCTGTAGAAGCGTTGCGACAGGAAAAGCCTGGGTGCACGTTAGGTTTGAGATGCTGCAGGTTGTAGCTGTCGGGAAACAAATTCCCCGGCAGCTCATTCCACAGCGTCGGAGTTCTCCAAAAGAAGGAATGCTGGAGGAGACTAGTTCGGAGTGTAGGGACCTCGGCCTGATAAGGATGAGTTCGCAGAACCTCTCTAGTGTTCCTCGTTCGGACGGTCTTTGGTATTATTATCTGAGAGAGCTCACTCGAACAACTTCCGTGATAAAATCTGTAAGCCAGGGACAAGTCAGTCAGACTTCTTCGAAGATCCAGGCTGAGGAGGTCCTTTGTGAGGATAGCTGTGTCGATTAGTCTTATTGCTCTCTTATGGGTAATATCCAGAAGCTTTAGACAGTGCTCGAAGCGCGTCCCCACACATGGGAGTAATAGTCCAACGGTGGTCGGATCTGTGCCTTGTAGAGCACCAGTAGAGTTGCACTGGTGTATACAGCTTCCTACAGCGGACCAAAACTCCAAGCTTCTGGCAGAACTTATTCTAAGGATCTTTTTCAACTGCCCATTGGACCTCTTTACTTACCGACTATCAAAAAGCAAAAGCCGATGGCACATGACACATGATCACAGGTCATGACTAATAATTAATTCAAGCGCACGAACTCTTAAGTAGGTGATACACTTACGAACCTTAAGTACGCGGTTTTTAAGTTCGCAAACCTAATCGGCTCGACGTCGGTGACACACGTGAAGCTGAAATCACTCATTTTGATAATTTTCCTAAATAAACAAAACTTTTAACAAACGCCAAACACAACAAGCGTTGCGTATCGATGGACTGCCGAAACAAAGTGGTGGCTCGCGGCTAGCTGTACGAGCCGAGACAAGCAAGAGCAAGATTTCAAGCCAGTTGGATCGCCGGCGGTTTGCGCAACGGTTTTAAGGTACGCGTACTTACGGTCACACACAGGCGAAAAAGGTCATCGAGCCATAAGTATGCGTACTTGCTCGTACGTGTATCACCCCTTTTAGACTAAATTTAAATACAATAGGATAGGCACCTCCATTGCGTATTTGACCGTATCTTGGGGGTGAAAAACCTTAAAAACCTACCACACAATTTTGAATATTCAACTACCCAAATTATGTTTCCAACTAACCTTTTGTGCTCAGCTTGCCGTTAGAACAAGCCCTGGCTTGGGTATGTCACTTTGGCAATACTGATGACGTGATTGTGCCAGGACATGTTATTGTTGATGTTGATCACTAAAAGCTTGACGGAAGGTCACTCGACTATTGACTCGCGTCTCCCCGCAAAATGAAAAGGCGGTACCCTTAATCTGGACCCCTCAAAACTAAATAAATGTGATATAAAACCACTAAAAATCTAATCCACAAAAATGGCTAAGGGTTGTGTACTCAAAGCAACAGAATATACTTTGCACATTTTATTAGACTGGTATAAAATTAAATTGAATTTATAAGCATAAGGCAAATCCTTGAACAGACAAAGTAACTTGGAAAATGTTCTCAAACTTTCGCCAAGCCAAGCTTCAACGCCTAATAACGCCGCCCCAAAAACCCATGAACCACAAATACATCAGATGACAGATTCTTTCAATGCTAAACTTCATGTCATATTAGACTTTATTCCATGCTCTAACATAGTTAAAAGAATAAGCGTTCAAACACATTCAATAATTCTACTATTCAGCACGAAACTATTAGAAACGATAACACATTCTTGTGCTTTTCTCAGTAAGTATAAGTTGAACTGCAGAAACAAACTATAGTTAATAACAGATGCGTAAATTAAAGAATTCGACATTTTTCGTTTGCCAATTTGTAGTTACACTATTACGCGGTTATTTTTTCCAGTCCTGACTTACTAGAACTAAAATTCTGCACCTTTCAGATATTTCAGTAGAGCAAATTATAATGGTTTTTGATATTTATCTATGCTATAACTAAAAAAAATTAGAGTGAAGTACAAACGTATCTAACAACTATAGCCAATGAGTCTTTTCTACAGGATGCCCAGTGATATGGGGATTACCATTAGCAATATTAGCATGAATTTTATGAAACGCTTGGGCCAGAATAATACCTCCGTAAAATCACCACGATGGCTTCCTAGGTCTTTGATATATAAATTTTCTCGCCTATATGACCTACAAGTAAAGCAAAGCAGAAAGTTTCAAGCCGCCGATATCTAGAGGAGCAGCTATAGTCTATAGTCAACTTACTGCCTATAGGCATAGGCTGTCAGTGAGACTATATCGGCATCAGAAGTTGATCAGCGATCCTTACTGGTGTTTTATATGTTTGTGATCTTGTTTTGTACATTTGCATTAAAAATTCTATAGCATTTTATACCTGTTCATGTTTTTTCATCTTATCCTTACCACATGTAAACTGTTGTAAAATTGATGTGGATAAATAAATAAATGCTAAAACGATGTGTTTCAAAAATGTTTACTATACCAATGGCTGTATTTCCCACTAATATTATAGGATTTGTATGATGGTCTCTTATTGTACAAACTATTTTAAGAATCATCTAATCTATCACCTCGCAAGTGTCAGCACATATAATTATAATGATACCATTAGGTACCAGCCAGTCAAGTGTTACATAGGTATCGCGACACTTTATCTAGAGCAGCTAAGACATCGGAATTTTTTTTTAGTGGGAAGCTATAAATACAATACAACGATTCAGAAAGTTACCCTGACAAATAAATAGTACCTTGCATTACAATTTAGGTGATCTTTCGCGTCGACACAGTTATGCATCGTATCGGCAGAATTAGAATCATAGGGTATTTTGAAAACAGACGTAAACAGATCCTGAAACTTCCCAATCACCATCACCCTTTAGAAAATAAACTGAAACGAAAACAAACAAGCGCATCAGAGTTCTTGAAAAAAACGAATTAACACCTGAAAGTAGCAACAATAGTAAAACTGAAATTTGGCGTGCGGTGAATCAAGTCCTTTTTTAGATGCAAAGGATAAACAATAAAAAAAATTATGCCTGCCTAGCCAGTTCTTAATAACGCTAGAGCGCCTGAGAGCATGCATATTTATGTATATAGAAGCAAACCCAAAGGATTCTCCAACCAACCCATATTCCTGTGGAAGCGTATGCTAAGCGTTCTGGAAATGCTGGAATTTCAAAACATCAAAGGGCATGCAACCTAAGTTTTAATTTTAAAAAAGACATACCACGATCGCAGCCGGTAAAAGGTGTTACATTACGTTCTAAGACACTCAACTATATTAACCGTTACCAGATATAAACTGAATCTGTCATCCAGTATATTATACATAGAAGAGCAATTATTATAATATAGATACATAACAAATATGTTTAAACGGTTTCTTCGACTTTGTGCGATGAGAATACAACTTTCAATTAACCGTACGTTAATAATTTTTGCGGGAGTTGTAACGGATCGTAGGATCATAGGTACTAATGTATTTGATGAAAATTGAAAAATGAAAATTGTATGGTAAAATAAGCCAGAAATGATATTCTAATGGTACCTTCAGCTTCAGGCACCAATTTCGTAGTGCGCGCTCCTCTCTCAAGGCTTTTTAACTGCGGTATCGAAATGAGGTTTCAATTCCTTCATTCTTGGATCAGACCATACTTTATCGTCTTCACCTATATCCTCATAGACACCTTCAATTTCCAGATGCCTCTGCGAAAATATCGTTCACTGGAGAGGCTAGCCACACGTGCTGACGAAACGTTGTATTTACCGCTATACCATATACCACTAACAACTACTCATTAACGCCCAGATTACACCTTCATTAGAATTCTGCTAGAATGCAGCCAGAATCATTCCCTAAAGCTTCTTCTTTTTCTTCTATTAGCAGATCCCAATTACTATGCCATGGTAGGCAAATGCGATCATTTACAGATAATTAGCTAGTGGTCCTTTGTGGTGGTGTTTTAGCTACCTACTTGAATATATTTTCTTTTATGCTGTTCGTTATTTGTGAGAGAGAATGTGATTTCAAAACCGCTTTCACTGCGACCGTAGAAAGCTAGACGGTAGTTAGTTCTGTATCGAAATTTTGACTTATTGTCACTTCAATTCAACTGCTAATTAATGACCTATAATGCTTGTGATGGATGATTACAAATAATGTCAGACATCGTGACGTTTTTCACGCCAATACCTAGTAATGGCTTTTTGTGGGCGATAATCAGAGTCACATCTATTGAAATATAAGCTCTTGACAAAGGGTATTTGTCTCTGTATTTGTCAACTCTGTCATAAAAAACGACATATTTGAGAATAATTCATTTTGTACTGAACGCTACAGAGGCGACCGAAATGTCGATTTTCATAGCGTTATTTTGGCTACTCAGTACATACAATATTTTATTTAAATGTGAAGTGTGATGTAAAAAGGAAAGAGAAAGTTGACCAGGTGATTTACCCTTTGATGAGGGTGGTGGTACTGCAGCATCAAAATCTGATTAATTAATAGTTAATTTCTACTAAACACGCTATTGACAACAACAGGCGTGAAAAAATGCAATGTAATTTGATGAAGCTTCCAAATTTTGGTCAATAGTTATTGAACAGTAAAAGCCTAACAAAAATGGCTAGCTGGTCAGCTTGAAGTTCTGCTCAATTATCCTGGAAAGTAGAATATTGTTTATAAGATAATATCTCCCCAGCTTTTGTACTGCACCGCCCAACTGGGCAACGTCGCATTGAGGTCGTCTACAGGTCCACCGAGGAGTTCGGTGGCCGAGGAGGTGTGTCCCCTTCTTTGGAAGCCCCTCCCTCGGTCCGCCCAAGGGTGAGCGCCTTCCTCCACCCGACACCCAGCGACATCTGACGATGGTGAACGGCATTGGGAGGAAGGAAGAGCGACCTTGACACGCGGTTGGTTACCGTGGCGCGAGGGGGTGGAGAGAGCTGGATGCTGGAGGCCGCTGCTGGCCGACAAGAAATGCCAACATTTGATGCTGCAGGCTGATAGCTGTCTATATGTAGGATCCTTCAAGAAGGTCATAGACCACTAAAGGGTATAGTAGCAGATAGTAGTGCAGCCTTAACTATTATTATCATTATGGGTAGATATTTAAAACTATAGAACCTAGCATTTGATCAGATTACAAAGAGAATGATAATGCAGATAGAGAAAGCCTACCTCTGACAGTCACTTAACCGATAGAAGTTAAGTCGCTATCTGTTTGAAAAAGAAACCCGATTACGCCATGGATGGGTTTCAGGGACTCCGGACTATACGGACTATTATCAAAATCCATCGACGCGACGTCTTAGACGTCAATGTCAAAATCCATGTCGTCATCTGTCTCTATCATCTCTATCATCAACAAACGTCAAGATAACCCATACTGTATCCTTGGGTTAACTCAACTAGGTACTGCATGGTTAACCAGAGCTTTTGACATTTGACGTAAGTAAACCGCTGATTATGAAATGGATTGCTTTGGCTAACTACTATAGTTTTCTTTTAACTGACGATTGTGAAACTGGGCCAAAGACACTTAGACAGGCACGTAGGTGTCCAAGATTTAGTTTTGGGGAGGGGGTTGGAAGAACCTATTCAATTTTGTTTGACTGAGACCTTGATCAGGGGGATGCAAATTAGGATTGCCATCAACACGCACGCATGTTTATGGCTCAGCGGCATCATAATTAGATGACATCCAGGGGGGGTTTAGGGATCCAGACCCCCCTTAACTAAGTGCCTGGCCATAGAGATATTTTATAACTCATAGCAACAGTATTACGTCCATGAATAAAATCACATATACACGAACTGCGATTACAGACAATATACAATTATTGTATACACTGCTACATACTTGATCAATTTTCCATGCCCCCCCCCCTTTTCAAGTAAGCTATGACCGCCAGTGCCCTAAGTAGGTAACTCAGTGAATCCGACTAAGTAACAGTTAAACAAAGAGTAGGTGTTAGTAGCATGGCTATAGAGAGTTTCGAGTCATATAACGTTAGCTATCCAGTATTAGCCAACTCTCCCCTAATGTATCAATGTCCTATTCCTCACGATGCTCTGTCTTAATAGTGAGTATTGTGTGTCACAGACTACAACGCCAAGATCAGACAATACTAGTCACATCTCGTTGAGGATTTTGCAACAAACCATAGATAAAGCCTGAAAAACTTATCGCCCTGAGCCCTCTCTTTGGCTATTCCAGGTTTCCTTATGGTTTGTTATTGGATCTCGAATGAGAGGTCTTGGAGTAACGGTCGCATTATTCACTCATAATGTCAGACAGCATCGTGATGCTCATATAAATGATGATTATTACTGGCTTCCATTTTGAATTTATCAAAATTTGCAAATTTAAGATTTCAAGATAATTTTCAGAAATTAGGTACGACAACTACCAGAACAGATGTTTGTAAACCCCGCAAAATTATTGGTGTTCCGTTTACCAGAAGAAGAAAACTAGACAAGCTACCTAAGTACCTATGCCTATCTAGATTAGCGGGAGAGTAAATCCAATTTGCGGAGGAGGTGAAGTATCTTGGCCAAATACTAGACAAAAGACTCACCTTCAACACCCATCTGGATAACAGGGCAGACTATCCCTCTGAACGCTCAGGAGGATATGTGCCAAATCTTGCAGCATCAGTTCCAATCTTATCATGGCCGACTCTACTCACTAGGCCGGAGCATTGAAATATGGCAACACTGAATAGTGGGCCGAGCTGGGCCGAGCTTTTATTTGTTGTTAAGTCATTAGTGTAATCCTCCAGAGCAAAAAGGAAGATTGGGAGGTGATTTTTAATGTGTTTCTAATTATTTACCTGCACAAAAGAAACTATAAAGATAAAAAGATGCCTGCAAAGTGTGTAGTACCAGGTTGCACTAGCAATTGTGCTTCCAATAAAGGACATACTAAACATAACCTTCCAGTCCAGAGTAAATAAGAAGACTGGAAGGTGATTTTTAATGTGTTTCTAATTAATTACTTGCACAAATGAAACTATAAAGATAAAAAGATGCCCGCAAAGTGTGTAGTACCAGGTTGCACTAGCAATTGTGCTTCCAATAAAGGACATACTAAACATAACCTTCCAGAGTAAAGAAGAAGACTGGAAGGTGATTTTTAATGTGTTTTTAATTATTTACCTGCACAAACAAAACTATAAAGATAAAAAGATGCCTGCAAAGTGTGTAGTACCAGGTTGCACTAGGAATTGTGCTTCCAATAAAGGACATATTAGGGTGTTCAATTTTCCTCAAGACGAGCATTTCAAACAGAAGTGGGTGAAAGGTATTCCTCGTAAGGGCTGGTTATATTTATAAGAATAAAAACAATAATTTACAAACATTTCCAAGGATAAAACCTATTTTAAAACACAATCTGGTACCTACAATGTTTTCTGGACCTCCGAAATATCACAGAAAAATACAGTTCTAATAGAACACATCTGGGCACACCTACGAAAAGATTTGATAGTGAAGGGGAATCAAGACCAGCAAGAATGTCTTCAAAGTGATCTAATAGTGAATTTTTCTAGCTTAAGTGAAAATTTACAAAGTAAATTGAGTGTTCATTTAAGTGGAAGTGGAAGTGGCAGCAGGAAACAGGTTATTTATTTTTATTTTGACTACGATGAACCAGACATCAGATGGAAGTGGTATTAGTATCAATGGATATAGACGTTCCTTTAAATCGGTAAATCATATTTTGTTGGTGATTTGAGGTTGATTTTACCACTGTCATTAAGAATATCCTGTTGATCTCAAATAGAAAATATTTTGGCACACTATGTGGATTGGACGCGATGGAACAATCGCTTGGCCCCCGCGTTCATCAGACTTAAACCCACTTGAGTTTTTCTTGTGGGGCACTATGAAACAGAAAGTCAACGTGCCAAATATACGCAAGGAGCAAAATTATTCAAGTCGGAAATGAACTACGGAGTTGCAAAGCGATTATATCAGTCGCTGTACGCAACATGTGTAAGAGCAACAGCATGTCTGCAACACCAAGGAGGACATTTCGAACTATGGCTGTAACATTTGTTTCTTTTTTCCCCAAAATAAATGTCGTGACCGCTAAGTATTTTGTTTTATTGCCTTCTCAACTGCCGGATTAGACAATAAAGGGTCATATTCAAACCATCATAGCTTCCAGACTACGTTACTTAGGGCTAAGACGTATAGCTATGTTTTTTAGGAAACATCATGTACTATCGCTCTGAAATAAAAAAATGTAATTTATAATAGCTTAGAATTTAATAAAAAACTAAAACTGTAAAAAAAGGAAAAAATTACATAATTATTTTCTTTAAAATTTTTTTTGTCCTGATATGAAATGAAATTTGAAAAATGTTTACCGCTAGCTTATGGTCTACATGTTTCGCTATCGAATGAGACTCACCTTGTACTTTTAAGCCTCTATGTAGGTAGCTATGGCTAAATTAGTACAACACTCGTGCATCAATTAAACAAAAAACAAAATGTCTGCAATTTTTTTTTTTTTTTGGTGGGAAGAACTACTATTGAAGGGTGACTTGTCGATAAAAATCAACGTATTTTGTCCCTCTGAAGGCTCCGACACCGATGACCGGACACATTGTATTTGGACCTGTATACATCTCAATGATCCTGGAACAGGTCATAGCGGAGGGGAAAGCGATGAATTGGCCGGCACGCTCGCAAGAGAAGGAATCATTTTTCATAGAACCAGAACCATTTGCGGCATTGCAAAAAGCGCTCCTAGGAAAACCATCTCAGAATGGGCAGAGAGAACAGTTAAAGACTCGATACCTTGAATATTTTACCTAATAATCGATCGTTTCCAAGCTTCTCTCAAGCACTTTCGTAAAGTAGAAGTCAGATATATATGAGTATATATGAGTTGTTTACATTTCTTTCGACACTTCTATAGTGCAGTTACGTTATTACGTAGACCTGAGTAATGATAAAACCGAAATTATCTATACAAAATATATATTATAATAATTCAGAAAGTGGTAGGAGATCAAAATAATCGGAAATACCAATTTGCAATAGATAAAATCAAAATAAATTGATCTATTTATTGTATATTAACATCTGATTATACACAAACATATATAATTTGGACTGCACTAATGACCGCAGCAAAAAACGTCGAAAGGGACTACGCTCACTTGACTCGTCGGGTGTCTTGTGAAGGATTAAGGGGTCCTTCGTAGTGTCTCGGCACTCGATAGGAGCACAAAAATGTAAACTGCTCTTATATTTCTGACGTGTACTACACCTACGTGCTCGATCACATAAAATATGTTTACTTCAGTGATGGACTAGACATAACATTACTCTTATTACCAGCACTATTAGCCATGTAAACATTCCACAAACTTCTTAAAGTTTCCCGCAAGGCACTCGTCAATCATTGCCGACGACACCAGACCTGTCGGCGTACGCTAATGAGTGCGGTAAGGAAATCCTTTGTTAAGGTTTCCCCGAAGGATAACTCCAACATTGTTGGCATTTCTTAAATAGCTCAATAAGTGGGTCTACATCGACGTCTTCATTAGGAGGAAAGATTCAACAGCAAAACAAGTTAGCGTTTGCTCTTGTTTTCTTTTTCCGCGATGGAATTCGAAATGGAATGGGTTTAATTGCAGATTATGCAAGTTCTCTTAGATTTACACGGTGAGCTAAAATTGTAACGAGGTACGTTTCTAAATGGAACAACGGGGTAGTATGCAGTGACGGATCTAAGATTTCTGGGGTCATATATCTAATAATTTGTAGGATCCATTTTTCTCCCTTATTCATATTTTTTGACATCATTTTATCAGTTATACGTATCTGTGCATTAAAGACCCATTTCTAATTTTGAGCGAGAAACCCAAACCGAAGCTCCAGGGCCGTAGCTAGGCGTTGACCATGGAGGGGGTTCATGGTGACCTTAGGGGGGGAGGTTCATGTATATAAGAATATGTAATGGCTTAATTTGCCTAAAATTGGTATCGATTGTATCGCTGCTAATGTGTCATGAGCGGCGGAGGATTAGTTAGTAATAGAATAAATCACTAAGCTTGGAGAAAGCATCCTTGATTATTTTTATTTGGTATTATTTTGAAGTTTTCATTCATGGGAATACTCATGGGGGGAGGGTTTGAACCCCCAAAACACCCCCCCTTATATACGGCCCTGCGAAGCTCAGTGTTGACTTATTACTCTGGAAGAGCATTCTAAAATATTCAAGATTAGATACATGTAACAATACATATGGCTCTTCAAGCTACCCTTATGGTGATGCACAAAAAGATTTAGCCTGTTTTTAGAGATCTCATTGTTCAGTACTACTTCTTCTGTTAAAAAGGACAACGTTATGGATAGGCACGTGTGGCTATGACAAAACTTACTAGAATATGGCGCGACCATAACATCACTAAAGCTACCAAAATGTCGCTGGTTCAGTCTCTTGTGTTCTCCATATTTTTGTATGCCTCCGAAACTTGGACTGTTAAAAAGGCAGATCGCATAGATGCTTTTGAAATATGAACGTGGAGGAGAATGCTGAAAGTTCCTTATAACGCCCATCGATCTAGCGTTTTCATACTGGATGAGCTCGGTAATCTAGAGAGACGTTGTATCGACGAGAATGCTTACATTCTTCGGACATTATTCACAGAAGCGATAATATGGGGACACTTGTAGTTCAGGGTCATGCCCCGAGTGGGCGGCGCCGTGGCCGTTCCCCTACACGCTGGGTGGATACGACGAAATAGTTGCTGGATCTGAGTATCAAGAGCGCCACTGAACTGACACTAAATCGCGAACGATGGCGAGCTACATTTCTCAAAACTATGGATAATATTCGGGTCAGCAATACTCTAGCTCCGACTTAATGCATTTTACAAGTTCACAACATGTCTGTTAAGACATTATGACTATGACGATGGTGGACAGGTATTTGAAGGTACGATGATGAGACCGAAACTATATACCATGCTTTCACTTTCTGAAGGGTTACATAAATTGTAACCCTGTCAGAAAATGGGAACGTGACCACCGAACATAGACACAATAAGAAGGATTAACTCAAGTTACGAAGATGGAACATTCAATTTTACGGGCATAAAGTTCAATTATTTTCTTCTTCGAAGTATACAGATGCACAGTTACAATGCGGATCATAAGATTGACAACCATAAAATAAAAAATGGAGTCAAGTTGATTGACTCAGTACTTCCCACACATATTGACGATACCATTTTATTATTTTACCATTGCATGGAGCTAAAGTCTGAAATCGCCTTGGAACAAAATCATCGCCCGCCTGTCGTCAAAAAACATCCAACACAAAAACTAGTAAATAGTTTCCCAAATCTCTCCGTAGGAACTAAAACGACACAATTCAGCTTCAACTGGACGAAACGAAACAATCAGGAACGCCCACATTGCTTAAAAACGAAGTTTGAGTTATTTTTATATTTTTAGTTTTTTTATTATTGCTGCGCCGCCACTGACACGATTTTTGAAAACCATACGCATTTTTCATCCCTGCGGTGGTAATAACACTGTGTCTAAATTTCATTAAAATTAATTCCATAATTTCCATGTTACTAAATTTAGAACGATCTAAAGCAATACCTACCCCTACCAATACCAAGTCCTTTGATTTCTGTAATAGCCAAGGCAATGTTCGGATGGACCTAGCAAACGTCTATTATGCCGCTTGGTCTTTCATTCACAGGTCATTGGACAGCCCATTATAAATACAACAAACTTTTCAGTTTTACAGCCCCTCACCCTCCAACCACCCCAAATTCACCCCCACCCTAAAAAAAGTAGAAAATGATCAGGAACCCCTGAAACGTCTAAAAACGAAGTTTGAGGAATATTTGAAATTTTTCGTTTGTACAACGAGTTCCAAAATTATCGAAACATTACCACAACATATCACTGCCCAAATTTCATCACAATCCATGCAGCGGTTACTGAGATTACGACGTTAGAAAAACGCCAACTGACAGACAGACCGGCAGACAGACAGACAGACAGACGGAAATAAGTGACGTGGATTTTCAATATGCAGACATCATAAAACGCCTAAAAAGCGTATTATCTCAAAATCGAAAATTTTCGCGATCACAATACTCCCCTCACCTATCGGTGTGGGAAGTAAAAAGTACATTGGGCACTCTTAAAGATTATTATTCGCTGTAATAGATAAATATTCGGAAGAAAAGGTCTGATATTTTGATTTTAAGCTTTAAAAAATGCGACCGTGTGAGTTACTATCAAGAGCTAAATAAAACAATGTTTGTGCTGCAGTTCATTAAAATGCATGGTTAATAGGATTGCCTACTATCTAAAACATTCTAGATACATATCTATGTCATATAACTAGGCTCACTATGAATACGAGAATACCTACCCAGTAAACGCTATAATGAATCATTTGTTGGTAGCGCAATGAATTGTAATTTAATCTGGATCTTAATTATGGATTGGATTAAATTATGCACTTTGTACTTATACACATTAATAACAGATGTTTGTGTTACCCAAGCAAGGATAATTATAAATTATTGTCGGTAAGCTTGTGAGGCGTAAGTGCAAAGTAGCCCGTTTTTAACTTATACGTATCATAACCATAAGTGCCTTCAAACTGTACGAAGCCTATAGTTTTATATTTTTTTAAGAGGGATAAAAGGGTCACAAACATTTTAGTTCTACTTTATGCGAGAAGTATCACATTTTAGTAGCATTAACTTACCTAATTCTGTCTTTAGCGGTAGCTTACTGGATTGAATAACACTCACAGCGGGTGTCAGCAGTATGGCAATCAAGATTGGTAATTGCAAGTGGATGGTTGAAACCGTAGGAAACAAAATAGCTGGAGGAAGGAAATTTATTACTAACAGCCTGATTTTTTCACTATTGCTTCGTTAATATTTATACAATTTGACATCAACTACAAATCACGTGGTATGTTATCCTGATGCTACGCTCAGGAGTTGTAGTACAAATCCCGGGTGTAAAAATAATTACTATCAAGTCTAATGCGCCGCCACTGAGACGATTTCTAAAAATCAGACGCATTTTCCATCCTCGCCAAAGTTGTAATACTGTGCCGAAATTTCATGAACATCAACTCAGTAGTTACCACCCTATAAAATACAGAACGATCTAAAGCAATTCTCTAAGTCCCTTGGTTCCTGTAATACACAAGGCAATGTTCGAATGGACCTAAAAAGGTGTACTATACCGCTAGGTCTTTCTCTCTTAGGCCAGTGGACAGCCTATTATGATTACAATAAACTTTTCAGCTTTACAACCCCCACCCCCCACTCCCCCCCAATTTCACCCCCACCCAAAAAAAAGTAGAAAATTATTAGGAACCGCTAAAATGCCTAAAAACGAAGTTTGAGGAATATTTGAATTTTTTTCGTTTTTTGATAATTACTCCGTCGCCCGTGCACCGATTTTCAAAATTGTAGCAACATAACCTACTACGACCCCTCACCGTATCGCTTCCCAAATTTCATCAAAGCGGTTACTGAGATTAGGAGACTTGAAAAACGCCAACATACAGACCGACAGACACTCAGGCGACGGAAATCGAAAATTTTCGCGATGACAATACTCCCCTCATCTATCGGTGTGGGAAGTAAAAGATGTTTTTTAGAAGCTCACTTACTTTTCTTGGCAGACTATTTTAACTAACCAGCATCTCTTATTAGGCATTATTTAAGTTTTTATTTCAACGAATTGAACACAACGATTAAAAAGTTATGATGAGCCAAACGAATCTTTTGAGACTTTAAAAAAATGTTGAATTTAATTTATGATCTAATTTTACTTCATGTTGGGATACCCTGTATAAGCCAATATCAGGGTGCTTTCCGCAAAACCGCTGACCTACGCTATCGGCGTCAACCCTCGGTATCGCCCTTGACTAAGTAGAGGCACCGTGCCGTTTAAAAGTCACCCGCGACAAACAATACTTTGACGGCGACACTAGTACGAGGGGTGGCTTTCTGCTATAGAAGAAAGGAGCACTGCGGATGGGCTCTCGTTTCATCCCCTTGCCCGCGCCCACCGCAAGTAATTGCCTTCGGGCGATATAATTGACATATTGACGACGTCAGTAACGAGTGGACGGTTGAGCCACGGCGCAATGCCGTCCCATAAGGGGTGTCGATCCCTCTGGTGCCCTCTGATTTTCCGATGCTTTGACATGTGCATGCAGCAGAAGTAAGGTTTTATGCTTCGTGAATTAATCAGTAAGTATTTTAATAGGCTAGATAATATCCATCCGCCTTCTTCTTATGCCTACTATACTATGAAGTTTTGTACTTTATTTCGTAGTATGAAGGTAAATTCATCCATTTATCGAGCAACTAGACCGGGCTTTTTGGTCATTTTCCCTACAGGAAGAAAACATAACTGTTTGCTGCGTGAGATTTTTGGACAAATAAAATTTATAAACAAATAAAAGGTAAAAATGACAAATTTTGTCTTAAAGTGGTTACTAGTAAAAAGTGTTGAACTTAAGGGGCCTGGATACACCCATTTATACATACGTATTTGCCATGTAAAACATGGACTCACAATTTCTCGCACAACTCAGTCTATTTTCAAACTACTTATATAATATTTCAGAAGGCGATAGTTAAGACCTTATTGAATGACAACTATTTTCGATTTTCTCAAAAAAGATTTTTAATGTGCAAAAAACGCAATGCAAAATCATACATTCTATAAATGCCTATAATTTAACAACCAAATATGGTAACAAAAAAAGGCTAAATAGTTGCACAAGCGCAAGCTTTCTTCTTCAATTTGCTCTTTGAGTCATTACTGTAAGTTTAAAGGTAACGTCAGGAGCTTGGAAATGCGAAATTCATTTTTATGGTGACCTTTGGACCTTACCTTTGGACCTTTTGACCTTACCTTTGGATTTTTGGACTTATCTCCCCTCATCTTAGACACACACACTGGAGAAAGGGAACAGGCGGCCACGCCTCATCGCTAACACGGGAATACGCCTTTTCTTGGATTCTCAATTTCGCGCGCTATACCCTAGACCCTTAAGATACACTATCTTTAAGAAGATGCCTTAAGCCATAAAATGATCATTTCCAGGTTTTGTAAAATTCATTTATTAGAAAATTCCTAAAAAGCGACTAAAATTAATAAAATGTAATTTTATAGCAAGATTTTCATAAATTAACCTGGAGTTGTAGTATTGCATTAAAAGTTGGGTCTCTCTCGGTACATAATATGAGTGTAAGATTTCAGTACGATTTATCAAATAGTTTGAAAAATATTGAAATTGTTTATCCCACGCACATTCTTTTGCAATGCTATAAGACAGACAGTCATTAAGATTAAGAATAGTAAAGAAATTAACAACAACGCTCTAATTTTGTGCGTATGAACAAATAGAATAACTTTTTTCTATTTCTATTAAGGTTGCACAATTTTTTTTTCACCCCTGAAAAGCTGGGATTTCTGTACAAACTTTAAACTAAAAAAAATATATTTTCAGTTAATTTGAGACGAAGTTTGCCATTTTTCTTTTAAAATTCACAGTTCCTTTGTTTATAACAATACAGGAGCCCAGGTGCCTGAAAAAGTTTGTTATGTATGTCCTATGGAAATATGTTCTTGATTTCTTCAATTGCATCGTTTTATGGCACCTTTGTGAATAATGACACAACGTCGAACTTGACCAGCACATTGGATTCTTCCAGCTGTATATCTTTGATTTTTAAAATGAAATGGGCTAAGTCCTTGACATACGAGTCGGTTTTTTCAACGTATGGCTGTAACAATGTAGTTAGGTGTCTAGCTAACTCGTAAATAGGCGAACCTATTGTGCTAACGATAGCGCGAAGTGGAACGTTGGGCTTGTGAATTTTTGACAATCCATAAAGCCTAGGTGCCAGTGCTTTACTTTTGCATACCTTCTTGGTTTCTTCGTCGAGGCTTGAATTCTTCACCATGGTCTTAGTTTTTCTAACTATGGTCTTGGTCGGGTCTTTTGCTGGAGTGCGGTAGGTGCCTGGATCTAGCAATGCCTTTATTTCATCTTTGTAGTCTTCGGTGTCCATCACCATTGTGGCGTTGCCCTTATTCGCAGGCAAAACAGTGACAGTTGTGTACCTATTGATGTCCTTCATTGCCTTTAATTCCTTCGCCTTCAGAATACTTTCTGGCGGTTTGGCTTTTTCAATAAAAGTTTACACAGACTGGCGCGAATGATTCCTGCCTGTCGCGGATTCGCCTTAGTTGCGGTAGCGATAGTCGCTTACCTGTTCACACTCGGGCGTCACAATGCAGACGGTGTCGCAAAGAAGGTATTGTTAAAAAATATAATATAAAACACATAACTGACACTTCTACTAGTTAAGATTGACCCAAGGAGGGCAGCAAGATTTCATTTTTTACCCGACACAAGATCCACGGAAAAAACAATGTTTTTTGTTCGATTCCATTTCGGTGGAGCTACTAACCTGTGAATTTTATTTTTGGTAAATATGGCTAGAAGGAAGTGGAAAGCTGAAAACTGATGTAAATATTGCAGTGAAGTGAAATAATCTCCACTTGCAAAAATCGTTCTAATTTCAATTGGTGTTAGTTAAAGCGCCTCTCATGTATCAGTTTAATTTTTTTTAGCACGTTAGATTACAATCTAAACGAATTAGAAAAAGGTGTTTTGTCACTCTAAGTACCTATATAAAATATTACTAAGAATAATATACTTGTCTCATATATTTCATCCGTTTTTGAAAGCCTTTAAAATACCACGTGGGAATTACATAAATCTGTTTCTGGTTTAGTGTCATTTTATATTGAATTATTGGTATTTACGGCTTACACCAAGTTCTTTTGATATTACTGGTCCCATATTTGATCTTTTTTTGCCCATTCCTATAATCTTCGTGGAAGAAGTAGTATAATATAAGATAATTTTTAACCAGTGCGATTTTAGCCGCCGCGAATTATTCGCTGTCGTCGCGAATCATTCGCGCCAGTCTGTGTAGACTTTAATTCTTACTGATTCTGTCCGAAAGGAAATCCGAAATGGTGGTAGTCTAATCAAACAGAAATATTCTCGCCTCTTCTCACTTCATTAAAGGCTTTCTCTTATTGCTCGTCAAATATTTATAATTTATTTTGAAGGAATCATCTTGTGAGCTCTCAAATTCCGGCATGTTAGATACATAATGAACACTATCAAGGAATACGTTTTAAAGGTTACATCAACTAAGCTGACATTTAACGTTCAGTTAGCTAATCATCACATTATAAACTTCTCATTCGATGATATATCAAAGCAAAAATCCTATTTGTGAAGCTCTTAATAGGCGAAAGAAGGCAATATGGGAATGTCGATGACGACGATGAGAGTGAAATAATTGAGTGTAATTGCAGCCGCCGTCTGCGGTATACGTCTGTCTGTCTGTCTGTCGGTGATACCATCCGTAACCACGACACAGGGTCGCCATAAGGATTTGTACAGGGTGACACAACGCCTAAGTTTTTGTTACAGTTTTAAACATTATGTGCATGAAGCTCCAGTTCTTTATTTATTCATTTTGTTCTTCTACCTTCTAACTTCTTTCGTTATCACCTCAAAGGAAGAGCTACAAGGATGCCGATTTGCCAAGGGAAGCCCTTGCAGACTTTGCGAGGCAATATCCAAGAGGTTCTTGGAGATGACCAGGTCAAACCTACGTCTCAAAGTAGGATTTCTGACCGGCCATTTCCAATTAAGGAAACATCTGCAATTAATGGGGTTAAGTGATACAAAGATATGTAGAATGTATGAAAGCGAAAACGAAACTGTGGAACACGCCCTACGTGCGAGTGTCCAGAGTTATCTTCTAAGTGTGCGCTCCACGAGTCTTGGCCTACACCTGCTCACAGGAGATATCAGCAAGCGCCTTGTCCACCTTCCTGAACTGGATGAGAAATAACTCCCTTATAGGAGGGCCGGTTGTGTAATTTCCACCAATCTATCAAATTGTCGCCCTTGTAATCTCAGTAACTGTAGCACCGATTTTGATGAATTTTCAGGTATAATTTTCTATCAAGTTGTAGTAGTTGAAGCTATTATATTTTTTAAAATGAAGTCAAGTTGATTGACTCTGTACTTCCCACACATTACGGTGATATCAGTTTATTATTTTTCCATAGCATGAAGCTAGTCTGATGAGATCCCCTTGCAACCAAGTCATCGTCCGCCCGACCAAAAAAAAGTGTAGTGTGCCGCTGGGACTTTCTTTCATAGGTGAATACAAAAAAGTTGAGGTTTATGACACCTCACCCCCCAAATACCCCAATTTCACCCATAGCCAAAAAAGCAGAAAATGATCACGAAACCCTTATAAAACGCCTGAAAACGAAGTTTGAGATGTTTCTATATTTTTAGTTCTTTTATTATTGCTGCGCCGCCACTGTCATTTCTGAAATCCATAAACGTTTTCCATCGTCGCCACGGCAATAATACCACAGTTTTATTTCATTTCATTAAAATCAATCCTATAGTTTCCATGTTACACAATATAGAACGAGCTCACGCAATATTCGTATGTATACGTCAGAAAATTTGAAGTCCTTTAGTTTCTGTGATATAGGCAAGACAATGTTCGGATGGACCTAAAAAAGTGTATTATGACATTAGATCTTTCTTTCACAGGTTAGTGGACATTATAAATACAACAAATTTTTCAGTTTTGCAACCCCCCACCCCCCAACCACCACAATTTCACCCCCACTAAAAAAAAGTAGAAAATACCAGGAACCTCTGAAACACCTAAAGGAAGTTTGAGGAGTATTTATATTTTTTGTTTTTTGCTAATTACTTCGCCTCCCATGCACCGATTTTCAAAATTATAGGAGCATTACCTACGACCCCCGCAGTAGAAAAGTAGAAATGAACAGGAACCTCTAAAACAGCTAAAAACGAAGTTTGAGGAATATTTACATTTTTTGTTTTTTGCTAATTACTTCGCCTCCCATGACCGATTTTCAAAAATATAGGAGCGTTACCTCCGACCCCGCAGCATGTCGCTGCCCAAATTTCATCACAATCAATTCAGCGGTTACTGAGATTACGTGGCTAGAAGAACTCGTACAGCCAGACCAACAGACAGACAGACCGACAGACCGACGGAAATGAGTGACGTAGATTTTCGTTATGTAGACATCATAAAACGCCCAAAATGTGTATTATATTGAAATTGAAAATTCACAACACTCCCCTCACCAATCGGTGAAGTAAAAGTGGTGAATTAGAGTTGGAGTAGTTAGCAAAAAATAAAAACTCTCAGACCTGCTTCAAAGATAGCTTTTGGACGTATTCGCATGCTTGTATCGGATTAAGGTAACATTTGTGGGGGTAGGAAAGCTGAGATAGGGGCAACTCTAATATTTTTTGTGCCCACAAATAATAAAAATAATAATTTATTTGCCAACAATGGGTTAATTAAATCGCATAAGGGAATATGAGAAGACACACAAAATACAATACATACATACTGATGTATAGGTATGTAGGTACTTTGTATACACATACATATACATATATGTAGTAGAATTAAAGGGCTATAAGTATTTCAGTTGGAAAATCTGTTAAAAACATTGTGTCTAACAGGGGCGAATTTAGGATCTCTTCTAGGGGGAGGCGAATTTCATGAACATGAACTGGAAATTGACTATAAGCTTTCTGAAGAACAAAAAGAAGCTATAAATAAACATTCCGATAAGCATTCCGTGTTTCCATTACAGGTCTAGGGGGGGGGCGGACCAGTGCTGCCGCGATCTAAAGAGAAAAAAATCTTAATTTTTTGTATTTATATAAATATAATATGCTTCCGTAGAACTCTAAGGGGGGGACGTACGCCCCCTCGACCCCTCCAAATCTGCCACTGGTGTCTAACGTCCACTGCTTGACCTTTTTTGTATGAGAAATGAGACTTGATGGTTTTCACTGAAAGAACTTACCTTGGTGACATCCTGTTCTTCTATCCCCCCACAGGCAGTAGTCTGTTATAACGTAGGAGCCGATCGGCGGCAGGATGACACAGATCACATGCCAGTAAAATTATCTTTTAAATCGCTTCCGGTGGAAGTTGGAACAGTTAGCCTCATAAAAAATCAATAGGTGTTCCGATTTTCAATCAGAATTCATATTTATCAAACCTTTATTGTTATAAGCAATACACAATCGAAGCCTAAAGAAAAATAGGGTCAAGTAAACTGATTCACAATTTCCCACGCATTATTATTATTCAAAAGAGAAGTTTAGCTGGTTTGATAATTTTTGAAGAGTTCAGCCGCTTTTGCAACACTTTCAATATACATATAGGAACTCTAGAAGAATAAAAGTAGTATTCAATTCCTCAGCTGCTCCACCCAAAAACGATTTCCAACGTAGAAAACGTACTAAAGGCAGATTGGAATTTTTGGCAGCTCACAAGGGCCTTACCGCTTTGTAAAGCGTTTAAGAACCACAAAAGCGATTTGTGTGAGCATTAATTGATTCTTAGTTTTGTTTTCTTGAGTACTAGCTCCATATCGCACATAATTATTGGATAGACAAATTCAGAATTAAGCTTCTTTCAACCGACCTTCAACTATTGCGATGATACTATTTGTAGCCTTTGTTTCGTTTCAAATATACTACTTTCAATGGCGCTTAGGCTGTTTTACCACAATCTATTGTTTTGGTAAAATGGCTGCCTTACACAAGAGACCGGATATTTCACTTATCATTGCCCCGCCATCCACAGCGATTTTCAGAACTATAAAGGTTTTTTATTCTTCTATTTCTATTCTTTTATTTATTTAATCGTGTCTGAGCTACACTTGAATTGATTATTTAGTTTTTTAATTTTATTTTATTTAATTTTTTTGTTTTTTTTTGTACTTTTGTTTTTTTAAATTAATTTTTAATATATGTATTATCTGTTAGTATATGAAATATTTAATTAGTAATTGTTAGAGGAAGAAAAAATGGAGTCAAGTGGCTTGACTCAGTACTCCCCACACATTAGATATCGGTGCTAACAAAAAATGTTGGTGTTCCTCTACCCCATCAAAAAGTAGACAATGGCCAGGGACCTTTGATAGATCTAAAAACGAGGTTTCTCCTCCGCCCGTGACAAGAGTTCCAACAACGATACACTGCCGCCATTTCCTGTCACAAGTTCATCACAATCAATCGAAGTTTCCAAGTTACACGTTATAAGATTATAATATATCAAATTACTCCACAGATATAAAATTCAGAGGCAACGTTCGGATAGGTCTAAAAAGCACACGATATCACCAAAGTCTTTTTTTTTAGCGCAGAATACAATTTCCCACCTCAACTGCATTTACCACCCCCATCCCACACAAGTGACGTCTGAAGGTGTTATTGCCAGATAGCAAGCCCTCAAGTAACCTTAGCCGGATTCTGTCCAGTGAAAGACAGATCCGCCCCGCCTTGGCCAGAGGTTCTAAAATAAGTTCTCTAGCTTGGCGGAGATGTCCAGAGATTCCTTTCCATCTCATAAGATGCTGATATTGCAACCACTGTTTTATTTCTAATGGTGCATTCCCCGCAGCTGGCTCAGGACCCAGGAAATTATTCCTCGACCCTTGCCTTGCGAGTGCGTCCGCCGTTTCATTACCGCAAATATCGAAGGCCTTTTTACAGTGCACAACAAGCCTGGATGTAAACCTACAAGCACTCAATGCGTTTAATGCTGCCTGGCTGTCAGAGCTAGACATGTGTAGTTCACGAACGAGCTATTTGGAAGAACTATTATCCAGGAAGAACTAAACGAACAAGTTCGCGAACAAAAGGAGAACTAGTTCCTTTGTGTTATCGTTCTCTAAAACGCCACGGGAGCGGTGGCAGTTGACGAGCTGACTCGTTGACCGAGTCGGGCCCAAGTCACCGTCACCTATCACTAATCGCAATGCGTACATAGAACGTACAAGAACGATTATGAAGACTGAATAGTTCAGGGACGGTTTTACCGTTAGCATGGTGCGTTTTCAACTTATTTTTGCCGAATATTTTCAGACGCTCTGCAACTAACCAAAAACGAAACAAATCCCCTAATATTATAATACATATATGAAAATAAAATATATCGGCAAAATATAATAGAAAGTGTAATTTATAAACAATATAACATCCAAAAGTAAAGATTGTGCAAAAATAAAAAACAGCTGAAACAAAATATATGTCTCCAAATATTATAATACATAAAAATAAAATATTTCAGCAAAATAAAACAGAAAATGGAAATTATAAGCATAATTTAAAATCCAAAATAATAGAAAAATACTGCTACAAAGGAGCTCAATATACTATTGATAGCAACTGGCAATAAAATATAAACTGGAATTATAAATTTATGATTTAAAAATACGATTTGCTGTACTTCTTTTGCGCTAAGCATATTTCTTCGGTCGGTCAAGATTTGACCAGTTTTGGAGAAAATCCTTTCACAGGGAACGGATTTTAGCCCATAGCCCGTATGCTTAGCTTATACAATTACGAACCTCACTAGTTCGTTCGCGAACTATTGAACGAACTAGTTCGCCGAGGTGAACTAGTTCGCGAGAACTAGTTCATCCAACTAGTTCATCCAAAAGAACGACTAGGCACATCACTAGTCAGAGCATATGGTAATCCGCCTCCTAGGCCCCTGAATTCTGTGAATGCGAGAGATACAAGCTAAAATCGCGTATATTTTCGATATTGTAGGAAGTAAATATTGAACGTTTTCCGTTTGATACGTTCGAGTAAATATAATAAAAGTATCAACTTTCACAAATTCGAACATAAAAGCTTTTATTCATCGTATTGAAAAATATACACATCAAACATCGGTATTATTTACAATATCATCTCTTTTAATTAATTTATCGGTAGCTTTAAAAACACTAAACCCATACACATATGCTGCATCACACACAGAAAACATACCTAATTAAAAAAATACATGTATTCCGCAGCAAAAAGTAGTCCATAAATAGTCACAATATAATGTATGGAAAGGCCATATCGGATGCACTGGGATAGAGTGCATTTGTTATAAAGAAATTAATGTCGACAAAAAGGGCACAGTTGGCTGTGGTTGTCCATATGGTGATGGTTGTGCTATGTGTGTAAGGTATCATTTTTATACATATTATATATACAGTTTATATTCTGCAAGCATCGAAGCGAGCAGGATCTCCCAAATCGCCAAAGACGAAGTTTGAACTGTTTTTATATGTTTAGTTCTTTGATTATTGCTACGCTGCTACGAACCCAATTTCTAAAAACCATAGATGTTTTCCTCCTCGCCGCGGTAACAATACTGTGTCAAAATTTCATTAAAATCAGGTTACACAATACAAAACGATCAAAACCAATGCTCGCATGTACACTTCAGAAAATTCTAGGTCCTTGGCTTCTGTAACAGGCAAGGCAATGCTCGGATGAAACTAAAAAGGTGTATTATACCGCTGGGCCTTTTTTCACAAGTCAATGGTCAGCCAATTCACCTGCACCCAAAAAAGAGTAGAAAACGGTCAAGACCCCCCTAAAACGCATAAAAACGAAGTTTGAGCAGTGTTTGTATTTTTAGATTCTTTTTATTATTGCTGAGCCGCCACTGACACGATTTCTAAAAACCATATGCGTTTTCCATCGGTATCGCGACGATAATAATATTGTGCCAAAATTTAATCAAAATCAATTCAATTTACCGGTACTGCTTACTGACAAAGCGGTGTTGCCGTATCTCAATAATTAACAGAAACAAAATTTTGAAATTGTGAGATCTTACTAAGTTCGACATGTGCAATTCATTGCAATAAAAATAAGTAGAGGATTCTATTTAAAATAAATTAAAATCGGGGATATTTGTTTTAAAATTTGGATAAATCATTTATATCTTGGCAACGCCGCAAGCGCGAAAAAAAATATTACAAGGCGAGATAGGGTATTAGTAGATATTTCCATTTAAAATAAAACATACAGGGTGTTACATTTAAAAAACAAAGTAAAATGACCTTCAAATTGCCGTAATTTAAAATTCTGCCAAAAACACCCTGTAGATACAAATTGCTGGTAGCAGCCAAAATAATATCCAATTCATATTCAAGTAACTTGCTGTATAATATTATTGAGAAAAGTTAAAAGAATATATAAATTTGGACGTTTTACTTGCGACCTTGCAAATCCGGAAATTAACAGAAAATGAATCATAACTTGGCAACGTCGCAATATATCCCGAAAATATTTTAGGGTTGAATATAGATCAATAATGGAAACTGGAGGAATTCAAGAAAAGGTTATAGTTCCATATAAAAAAATCAAGTTGATCACTTTCCTACTTTCCCGCAACACCCTGTATATCTCAAAATATCTTTAGAATATGCGTCTTAAGTAACCAAATTTTGTATTAGACATTTTCTTCTATCAGGAATACCTTGCGAGATATCCAAGAATTACACAATAACTGGACACCCTGTATAGCATAGTCTTAGAAGGCCCTGTATAACGAAGTTTAAGACTGATGGACAAATATGAGTTAAACTTTCACGCCATCTAATTGGTTAATCAATTATTTTTAAAATGTCACGGCAGTTCATGGATCAAAAGGCTAATGATGTAAAACATACAACTACAAAAATACTTAAACCTTGATTTGGGGCTATCAGGATCCTGATCATTACAAAAAAATGTGAGGTGGTAAAGGGATGTAGTGATTAGAAGCAATCTCAGTTATCTCAAAAAACAGCTTTAGAGTTTTTGAATATGCATCTTGTCACGGCAGAGCCATGTTAAAAGATAAAAGATGTAAAATATAATCTGATCAACTTTTAACGTCGCTAGTGCACACTGTGTTTGCTAAAAGCAATCCGATTTTTGCTGGAACTTTATCCACGTAAAAATATATGTATTATGTATTTATTATATTTTTTGAAAATATGTCTGCTTCTTTCTGCAGCATTTGTCCACTTCTGGGTGTACGCTGAATTATTTTTTGCTAGAAATAGTTTATTTCAATTTCCTCGTTAACTGATTTTCGAATAGGTTTCAACTTAAGGATGTCGTATTTTTTATTTTACCGCTTCTCCAAATTGCAAACCCTATTGAAGCATGAAGCTGATAAGTCTTAGTTTTTAATAATATGCAACAGTATCTGTTCCGCTGTTGACTTAAAAAAATGTTCTAATTTAAGAAATGTTTTGCTATTGCGATAATAATTATGTTTCTAGCCAGACAAAAACGCAAATTGTACGTGTACATGCACTAATTGCTTGGGAAAGAGATTCGACAGCTTGTTAGGTATAACGTGATTTTGGTCTGTCGGTAGTCAACGGTTGTCACCAATCCAACGTAATAAACGATACTAACAGCTGAAAAATCTGCCGACTCCTCGTTATAACTCTGGCAATAACTATTGCAAAACCTATTGATAACTTTTGCCTGTTCAAAAGCAGCACACAAAAAAAGTGTTCGTAGTAAACAAAGCGCTGGCCTTTAGGGTCTAGGGTATAGCGCGCGAAATTGAGAATCAAAGAAAAGACATATTCCTGTGTTAGCAAGGAGGCGTGGCCGCCTGTTCCCTTTCCCCAGTGTGTGTGTCTAAGATGAGGGGAAATAAGTCCAAAAATCCAAAGGTAAGGTCAAAAGGTCCAAAGGTAAGGTCCAAAGGTCACCATAAACATGAATTTCGCATTTCCAAGCTCCTGACGTTACGTTTAAACTTATAGTAATGACTCAAACAGCAAATTAAAGAAGAAAGCTTGCGCTTGTGCAACTATTTAGCCTTTTTTTGATATCGCGTTTGGTTGTTAAATTACAGGCATATATTGAATGTATGATTTTGCATTGTGGGTTTTTTGGCACAATAAAAAACTTTTTTTAAAAAATCGAAAGTAGTTGTCATTCATTAAGGTCTTAACTATCGCCTTCTGAAATATTATATATGTAGTTTGAAAATAGAGTGAGTCATGCGAGAAATTGTGAGTCCGTGTTTTACATGGCAAATACGTATGTATAAATGTGTGTACTGTGTATCCAGGCCCCTTAACAGAGTTCTTCCAACGACGATCAAATAATCGTCGTTGATTCAAGCTATGTTTGATATACGATTACATGTGACTTTGAAAAATGCTTCTTTTAAGCACAAGTCCTTAAAACTTCGTATTGCTGCATACAGTGTGCCCATGATGTATGGAATATATTATTTAATTCAATAAACAATGATTGTGTAAAAAATGGTTTTACATAGAAGCTGTTTTATATAGTATTTCCATAATACGTCAGTATTCACTTGTTTTTGTTTCAGAAAACAAATGAGTAATGAAAACGAATTAATTGTTTTAAAACGATATACCCTTTCGATAGTCTCATTTTATAGATTTTTTTTCTCTTTTCAATGACATAACATATGCGTACCCAAATACAAGAAAGCTTAAAATAAATTAAAAACTTCATGTATCACACCAGAAGCATTAATCTAAACACTTGAGATCTGTTAGTAACCAGTACATGGGGCAGAAACTTATTGTCATATGAGAATATATCTAACCCTGTTAATAATAACCAATAATGTTGGTCATCGTCATCGAAAATTAGAGATGGTTCATTTAACAGAATCTGATAATTTGGAAATTTTGATTATAGTCGGTTATGGGATCGGAAACGAACACAAGTAGAAGCATGTGAAATTTTCCATGTCATACAAATCACGAACCCATCACCCAGTCAGTCGTTAGCAACACTTTGAAACGGTTTAGAGACACAGAATCTACAGAAAATGGCTAGATTCATACTGGATTAATCTCATTGATGTAATAAACTCAATCGAATTTTTAATTCCCTAAAATTATTATTATTAATTAAAAGAGAAAGAAATCTCTATCAAATGAGACTAACGAAAGGGTATATACAGGGTGAGTCAAGCTCAACGCCTCGGACTCTTGTGACTAAACGATACCACCTTTCGAAAAATCGACTTTGCAAGTGTATGTAGGTCGAGTTGGGCTACATTTTAAAAATAGTGACTTTTATATAGGGTGTCTAATAAAAGCGTGACATATCAAAGTTATGTTTTTTCAAATGGAACACCCTGTATATTATTGCATATTTAGATTCCTGGGTGCATTTTAGTGTGACTTTATGTATCACACATGGGACTTTAAGCGAACTGTTTAGGTGCAAATCACAATTTTGGGTATAAGTAGATGTCAGAAAAAAATTGAATATCGCAGCTATTATAAATCCTAGAGGGCTGTGACTTTGCCGTGTTACTAAGCATGAAATGTGTCAGCTTACGTTAGACGGTCGAATTCGAATTACATTTGTACTTGGAGAAATCGGTAGATCAATTAAGGAAACTTCAATCAAAGGTAACTTGATTTTTTCAAATGGGAATGCATAATTCTTTTTATATGATCAAATGTGCAACTTGATAAGCTTTCTAATGATATGCGGTTGTAAATATCAATCTCTGGTAGTTTTGATTTAATTTCAAATTTTCAGTAAAACCGGTGTTTTTCAATTTTCCTACCTATAAGCAACTTAGCAGGCCATGAAATATAAACAAGAAACTGTTCTAATGGAACAAAACAACTAACTTAGCAGATAGTTACGGACGAACTAGAGTAAAGGGACAAAGTTATAAAAAAGACTTACAACAAATCAATTCTAACCAGAAATACCAGACATAACACATGTAAGGTCAAAAAGCAGCTGGAGTACGACAGAAATGGGTATTTTTCACAAAATACCGGCTACTACAATATTCTGAAGATCGACGATTCACAAAACCATTGTGAATTTTGAAATGAAAGGAAATTTGCCACGTAATGTTGCTGGCAGTTTAATAGCTTTAGAACAAAATTTCACATTTCATGATTTAAAAAAATTGTTACCGATACCTCTGACTGGAGACTGCAAATTCTTCAATACTCATAAGCAAAATCGCCGAAAATGAAGAATAAATTAAAAATCTGCTGAAATTATTAAACATAATTTACCTGGTAGTAAATAAAATATGATTTGTCAGTATTCCTATTTTTTTTGCGATCTTGCTAATAGATACTGAAAAATTTAAAGGGCGACAGTGAGAGGTATCATTACTTTTGACTTTGACGGAAATGACTACTGTTTTATACCATTAAATGTGAAATTGCGTTCTGAAGATGTTAGACTGACGGCCACGATCGCTGAAAGTTTTGCTTTCATTTCGAAGTGTTTAGTGATTTTGGAAATTTTTAATCCCTAATACATTGCAGTCGCTAGTAGGCTGTAAAAATTATCCATTCCTGTCGTACTCCAGCTTCTCTTTAACCTTAGACATGTTACCGCCGTTGTTTCTGATTAGAGTTGATCTGTTGTAGGGAATTTTTATAATCTTGTCCTTTTACTCTAGTTCTTCTGGATATTTTTGTTAAGTTAGTTGTTTTATTCCATCTGAATACGATTTTGTTTATATTTCATGGCCTGGTAGTTTGTTTATAGGTAGGGAAATTGAAAAACACTGATTTGACTGAAATCTCGAAATTTAATAAAAACTACCAGAGATTGATATTTACAACTGCATACCATTAGAAAGCTTATCAAATTGCACATTTGATCGTATAAAAAAAATATGCATTCCCATTTGAAAAAATCAAGTTACCTTTGATTGAAGTTTCCTTAACTGATCTACCGATTTCTCCAAGTACAAATGTAATTCGAACTCAACCGTCTAACATAATCTGACGAATTTCATGCTTAGTAACACGACAAAGTCACAGCCCTCTAGGATTTATGATAGCTGCGATATTCAATTTTTTTCTGACATCTACTTATACCCTAAATTGTGATTTGCACCTAAACGGTTCGCTTAAAGTCCCATATGTGATACATAAAGTCACACTAAAATCCACCCAGGAATCTAAATATGCAATAATATACAGGGTGTTCCATTTAAAAAAACATAACTTTGATATGTCACGCTTTTATTAGACACCCTATATAAAAGTCACTATTTTTAAAATGTAGCCCAACTCGACCTACATACACTTGCAAAGTCGATTTTTCGAAAGCTGGTATCGTTTAGTCACAAGAGTCCGAGGCGTTGAGCTTGACTCACCCTGTATGTAGCTATTTAAAAAAATCAATTGCTTTTTATTACTCATTTGCTTTCTGAAACGAAAACAACTAAATACTGACTTATTACGGAAAATACAGTATAAAACAGTTTTTTTATACAACATGCAAAATGGACACCCTGTATGATGGTTCAAGGACAATCTGGTGGTTAGACCGCAGAGCTTTATCCAAAGAGGAAGGATCTGACGTTTCTCCTAGGAGCATTCTTATGAACTATTTCGAAAACGCGGATAGTAGAAATAAGAATTGCAGAAATACTAGATTTTTATCTATCGTGAGATACGATCTAGAAGTACTGGATCGGGTACTTCTGTGCTGTTGGTAATCCTGCTGCGGCACTGCAGAACTGCGGAGTGCAGTATTGTATTGTTGCCATGGCTGGCTGGGTACGTCGCACCACCAAGATTGCGAGTCAACGGCCTGAGCGTGACGGCAGTACTCGATGCACTGCTGTGTGGTAAATGCAGAGTAGAGATGGGAATGTTCGAATACTTCGAATACAAACAGAATTATACTCTCCTGTTTTATTCGAAAAATATAATATCGCTAATGAATTTAGGGCACACAAGTATGCGCAGTGGCGGATTTAGAGAGGGGCGAGGGGGCCGTATGCCCCCCTAGAGCTCTACGGAACCATATTATATTTATACAAATACCAAAAGCTAGGTTTTTTTGCTCTTCAGACCGCGGCAGCACTAGTCCGCCCCCCCCCCCTAGACGTGAAACACGGAATATTTATATAAATAGCAAAAGTTGGTTTGAGAGAAGGGCTTTTTTGATCTTCAGAAAACTATAGCGCATCCACGTGAGTCATCATTCGAGCGCCCCCCCCCTAGAAGAAATCCTTAGTCCGCGCCTGAGTACGCAGTGCCAATTAGTACCGTTGTTCACCTGCCGTATAGTAAAAATATACATTTTTCTTTGTTCGGTGGACAGTCCTACACTAGCTTTTATAATTGATTAAACCTTGAGTTTATTTGAACTTCGGACAACGATCATTACGAGAAATACCCAATTATTTTTCTCCCTGGACAAAAATTTATTTTTTTTACATGCTGATTAGCAAAACGTTGGACCCTTGAACCATGGCTCCTTAGTTTTTTACCGCGTACCATTTAGGAGAAATAGGTATACCTTTTTACGGAGGTTACCCACACTCTTCATAATAGCGCACCGAATAAGGATTTATTCGATTTTGATCTTGAAAACGATTGCATGTTTCAAATGGACAATTCCTGTTCTCCTAGGCTAACTTCGCACTGTTTACACCTCGAAAGGACATTTCTTTGTTTTTGATTTGGAAGGTCTAACGTACGTAACTTCAAAAGTCACGTTATCTTCCAGCTAAATACATATTACGCTTTACATGAGAATTCAATTCAAGCTGGATACGATATCCGAATTTTGTACTGTTATTTACATGCAGTATTAAATACCAAAATCGAATTCAGTTCGAATTGGATCCCACATGTAAACATAGTAATTGTCGAAAAGCCCGAGTTAACTCCGGATTCTAAGCTAGACTGTGCATGAAAACCGCTAAGCAATAATTTTAATTTCGTGATGTTTCTGCAAATGTTTAACACCAAAAGTAAGTATAAAGGCCAGGTGCAAGTAGAAGAGAATTGAAGGAAGGTGGACCGCCAGGCTTTATTCAGACCATCCAGTCGGTGATGAGAATATCAATTGTTACACCGCGTTTGACGAAGAAATAAAGAACATGAAACAAACTCTGAAGCAAATTTTAAAATAACTCGAATTATCACACAAAAATAAATCTAAAAAAAAAGATCAAAATAAACTAATAAACGATGATTTTATTGAAGTTGATGTGCTGTTGATATTCTAGCGCGTTTGTGTTTTGGAAGAATGTGATGAAGACCAAAAAAAATATATTTTCAATGAAAATAGCCAAATTAAATAACCAATAAGACAATCATATAACAATTATGCCCCAAAATTTTAACAACTGTTCATAATATATAATATTTTTATTATGCAGTTGATGAAGGAATACTATTACACTGATGTAAGTTACAACAGCAACTAGAAGACAAAAAGTGGGGAGAATATGCGATGTTTATGCTAGATACATAAATATTAACTGTGGAAAAAATGTGTAAGTATAATTAGAGCCAGAAAGTACTTCTCACCGTGTAACCTCCTGAGGCTATACAGCCTAGCTAGAAAGCCCAGATAAGACCTGGCCTGGAGTGTTTGGCAATTCGACTAATTGGCGACCCGGCCTTAACGCGCCACCTCCAGGATCAACAAACATTGGCTAACTGAGCATTCATGGCATGAAGCTGTGTACACTAAAAAAATGTATCTGTCATCTTAGGGCTGGGTGAAAAGACGTCACAACATAATATGATGTGTAGAATATATTTAAAATTAATGAAAAATGAACGTAAAATTGAAATTATAATAATGTGGAAAGTGTAATGGGGTGCCCCTGTTATGTTATGTTATATTATGTTATGTTATGTTACACTAAAACTTTAAATGAGTTCAAATGAGTTTGGTCAGATGGATATAAAACCTGTTTACTAAATATTATATAAGCTCTCTGGCGCCACCAATAATAAACCTTCGCTAAAGGTATTTTTAATTAACGACGCTTTCTATTCATCTTCAATTCGTATTGTTTAGCGGATCTATTGATTTTTATCATTACTTGTTGAGAAGGGCGTTTGGGGGGGTTTTTAAGGCAATAAATTCAAATCCGTTCAAATTAGTTCGGATGCCACTTATACCAGGATGTGGTTTTGGGGGGGGTCCAGATTATGGGTGTCACTTGCTTGACCTTTCGGGGGGGACCAGATTAGAGTTACCACCTAAAATTTGCGCTCGTCCGGGGGGGGGGGGGTGCAAAAATTAAGGGATTCCATTTTTTAGACGACATTATATAACGTTTCGGACCCCCTGGACCCCCCTCTAAGTACGTGCCTATCACCTACTATACATTAAGAATATTTGAAATGTAACTTATTTTCGTCACGATATATTAGTGTAAATGTTGAAGATTGTTTTTTCAAGCATTTTTACGTGAAAAAGTTTTGCTTTGTAAATGTCGCTCCAAGTAACCGTATTTCAGATATTAATTATTAATTAGTCAGGACACAGTCAACTTGCGAAATGTAATTAGGTTATGACCAAATCAGATGTTAGTTGAAACAACAAACGCTACATACCTACCTACTGTCAGAAGTGTTTGTTGATATTTGGGCGTTACTCATAGTTTGTTAGTTTGTTACGGATGTCAAAACTCAAAATGTCAGCAAGCAATAGCAAATTTTGACAGTAACTAAGTGTGTGGGGTTGTCGTTGCAACTAACGTCTGATTTACTCACACTCAACTTTGAGAAAAAAAAATTCATTTGGAAATATCACTGTAAACTGACTAACTGGTAAGCAGATAGCTCAAACTCGGAGCTACGTTTACAAAGTATACCTTTTCACCTAAAAATGCTTGAAAAAATATACTCTTCAACATTTATACTGATCTACCGTAACAAAATTTACATCATTTTACTGGGGCTTAAATGTATACACGATTGGCAAGCTGGGATCTAGAGTGCCAATATAAATGCATCTGATGCAGATAGCCGATAGCCTTTAATAGAGGTTCAAGAGAGAACACAATACCCGCCACTAACCCGCAGCCTTATCGCGTATCTTACAGACGACAAGCGACGGGCGAAAGTCCCGCAATTTCTGCTGTCAAATGTAAATTTCATATTACGCAATGACGTCATCGTGACGGACAACAACATGCAACCTACAATTTTGCAGTCCTGTTGCTATCACTTCGCTGTTGCTCGGCATCTCCTCAGCGACCGCTGTCGCGTATTTTCACATAATAAGGCTGCCGCCTCCATTCTTTAAGGGCCCAACAGACATCGTTCTTTTTCATCAGATTTGCACGTCGTGCCAACCGACTACACTCATTTTGGTCCGTGTGTGCCGAAAAACCGTCGTGTTGACCGTCGTTCCAAAAAATCTGTTCGAGCTTGATTTTACTCGTCGGTTTCGAACGCCATCGTGCAACTCGGTACATGTGTGGCTGTTCATCATGCAATCACGATGGGATTTTGCAGTGTCGTTCTGGTTTCAGCTATAATTTGTAAAGCTTGGGGGGATATCGCAGCTGAAAATTTCAAATCCTCGTAGCTTCTACCCGTAGCAAGGAATCTCAATGTAGCTGTCAGACGTTCATGAGGGGAAATACTTTGTCTCATCCAAGTATCCTGTTTTTTTATTAGAGGTGCTACTGAATTAAGTAATTCTAAGTATGTTTTTTCATCCATCCTCAAATAATTGTACCAATCTCCTGGTTCCAGACGCAATTCTTCTAATAGATTTATATGTGAGAATTGGCCTCTTTTTAAAAGCCACTGTTTCACCCATTTAGAACGTTTTTTCTTGCTGTATTTCACTTTAATAGCTAAAGCCGCCGCCAATGCTAAAGTATTATCTATATTTAACGGACCAAAAATTTGCGAGAAACTGAAAGAAAACCGAACAGTGTGTGGAGGTATCGTTCCATCGGTTTAACCGACGTCGGTTGGCACGTCCGTCGTGCAAACCTGATGAAAAAGAATTACGTCTGTGGGGCCCTTTTAGCGTTCCGCAGAGTTGCCAGGTGTGGCGATTTTCCGCCAAAGTAGTGATTTCAAAACTGAGTTAACGACCAGAAATGGTAGCTGGGCGATTGGCGACTTTTGGTGGCGAAAAACAACGCACAGTGAGTTGGCGACTTTTAGGTATTTCTAACTCCCATTTCATTAATCTCAAAAATAATGGCTAACCGCATGAAGCGGCAATATTGCAAGTTGTTTTACAACTGACACTTTGTCTTTCAGATAAATAAGTTACGGTTTGGCCGAATAGCATACTGCTAAGGCCAGTTATATATACAAAAAAAAAACTGACACTTTGTCCAAGCTTAAAATTAGGGTCTAGATATCAGGGAATAGTTTATTAAAATTTCAATTTTGGAGATTAAAGATAAGAACATAGGTCTTTTCTCTGAAGTTTTAAAAGAAAATCTTAGTTTTGGTTTACAAGACCAATATTTTAAATTGAATTATTAAAACTTTATTTAGATATTTGTATTTACTCTTCAAGGAGAGAGAGAAAGCAAGTAAAATTGGTCGGCCTTTGTTGTCCTTACTGAGCATCATTTACCTATTTTTTATTATGCGCATGCTCAAGACATATCCACAAAATTCATTATTTCTGGTGGTCCAAATCAACACCAATATCTCAAAACAAACATTATTTGAAGAGTTGATCCGCTGTTCATCATCATAGTCACAATGTCTTAACAGACATGTTGTGAACTCGTAAAATCCGCAGTTAGCAGTTTTAAAATAAACTCCAGTGAGACATAGAAATAATACTGAAATATATTTTATTGAAGTGAAAAAACTAATACGTAGTAATATTTATTAAATGCATTTTCAACTGTACACTCATTGCTACCAATAGCTTCGTGGCTTGGTACCCCTCTGAGTTGTACAGTGTTGCGTGAAGTTCCGTCAGTCTCATGCCAGTGTTGATGTAATCTCCTCCAGAAGTCCAATGCCTTTCAAGCAGCCTAGGGGTCCGAGAGGATCATAATAGCCCTTAGTTTCTACAGTAAATATGACCTTGACCCTTGACCACAGGCTAATCATAGGATTATTTCAGTTTGACATATTTTTCAATTCCGTAGGTCATACTGGGAGTTTCGGTTATGATAATTTTCACATTCAGAGTCGGAGTCGACATTTATTGCGATTTTCATTCATACATGCTAAAGATTAGCGATTTCCGGTGGTTTTTATACCAAACGCTGGCTACAAGCATACTTATAACATGCAACATACGATACTGGCTTAGAGTAAGACGTTAATGCGTAACCTTGTTAGTTGCATTCGAGATTTCGCATCCCAGATCCAACTTTGCTAGTCGTGGATATATAGGGTGCCCCAATAGAAGTGATAGGTTTTCTAAAAGGGATATCTAGACAGCTGTCAAATATTCAGTAGGGTTTGGCAATTCATCATGGATCGTTTCGGGCTTGTCGATCGTTTGGAAATTATTAAGAAGTACTACGGAAATTCCCGCTCAATTGTAATACGCAACGCGCATTTCTTCCTGAACTCGGCCCTCAACATGGCTTCAGTGAGCAGCCAATTCGTCGCAACGCGGAAAAGTTTGAGCGTGGGTACACTCTATTGGACCTAAAGAAACCAACCCGAATGCGGACTGGTAGACATAATAATAATAATAATAATAATAATAATAGTCTTTATTCATTTTTAATTACAGTAATAAAATTATTTTGGTTCTGTTGAAAAGGCGAAGTTCAGCTTTAAGCTGGTCTTCCACTTAACCTTTAGTTTAGTTGAAGAAGTTGAAGAAGAAAATATCGCCGCCGTAGCGGCCAGTGTTCACGATGACCCAAATTTGTCATACCAACACCGAGCCGCAAAATTGGGCCTCTCCCAAGAGACAACTCGGCGAATTTTGCGTTTGGACTTGGTACTCCACCCATATAAGACCACTGACGCAACAATTGAAGCCAGACAACCATAGCCGACGCCGTGAGTTCGCAAATCGGGCGCTACAAACGAAGATGGCCAAAAAAATGATCTTCTCAGACGAAGCCAATTTTTACCTCAGTGGCTGTGTCAACAAGCAGAATTATCATTACTGGGCTGTGAACAATCCACAAATGACCGAAGAAGTGGTGCAGTACCCGAAAAAATTGAATGTGTGGTACGGATTGTGGCATGGCGGCATCATCGGTCCTTATTTCTTTCGAAATGAGGAAGGAGACACTGTTACAACCAATGGGCCATGCTACCGAGCGTTTGAAGAATTTCTGTGGCCAGAGCTCGGTGCATCGATATTACCGACATGTGCTTCCAACAGGATGGAGCCACGGGCCACACAAGCGACGCAACGCTCGAAGTTGTTCGACAGAAGTTTGGCGACTGGATCATCACCAGACGAGCGTTCATTGACTGGCCACCGCGATCGTGTAATTTAACACCACTCGATTATTTTCTTTGGGGGTACCTCAAATCATTGGTCTACTCCAACAAACCAGCGACTTTAGATGTCCTCAGAAACAACATTCGAGTAGCCATCAACGCCATAACGCTGCAAATGATCGAAAATATCATTCGAAATGGGAGTGACTGCTTGAAGCACTGTCAGCGAGCCCGAGGCGGATATTTGAATGATGTTCTATTCCATGCATAATGTCATGAATGTAGCTTCAAAATAAAGCCAAAACCAATTTGATATCCCAAACTGTTGTTGATTCATTTAATTTTTATTTCCTATCGTTCTTATTCGGGCACCCTATAGTAGGTGGCGTTCTATACAAATGGCATCCGAAGTAAGAACGGATTTGAATGTCTGGCCTCGAGTTCCTTATTTTATTCAGCTACGCCATCCTGGTGAATAATTATTAAATAAAAACTAAATGAAGATTAGCTACAAATTTGAGAACCTGTATTTCGGCTTTGCACTGAGGTAAGTTTGCTTCATCATCATAGTCACAATGTCTTAACAGACATGTTGTGAACTCGTAAAATGCATTAAGTTGGAGCTAGCAGGCACGTATTTAGGGGGAGTCCAGGGGGTCCGGACCCCCCCCCCAAATCTCAATAATTTTTCCCAAGGAATCTGCAGTTTTGCTGTGTACCATCAATTAGGGAACACCCTGTACATAACAAATACTCTGTAGGATTCCAGGAACTCTATTCGGTAATTCTGTCGATCTTGCTTCTCCCGCTCCCGTTCCGCCGTCCACCACCCGCCGCCAATCCGTTTCCGTTTTCGTTTCCGTGGTTACTACCACAATAGTCGGTCACCTTGTAGTAAGTATGCTTGTAGTGTTCGGAAGAAGTGAAGGCGGGAAGTGAAACTGTTACGTTGTGAATTTATTGTGATTGCACATTTTATTTGTGAGAGGATGGGTCAACCTGTGTCTTAGGTGGACCTCAAGATGACAGTTTCTCTTTGCACTTCTGTCTATGGCGCATTTTAAGCACAAGTGCACAAGTGAGTGCTACCTCTCCTCCCGCGCAGATCGACACGGAAAGTCCCCTACTGCCCGGGAGTGACGTCACTTTCCGGACGGAATACCGCCGTGCATTCTGTAAGCTTCCGTGCACTTCCCGCTGTCGATCTGCCCCTTTCCGCGTTCCGTTGCATTCGTATCCGCGGAAAGCCGTGCCGAGTGCGGATAGACGTAGTGTCATTGTTGACAACGTGTCATATTTGTATCGTTTTCACCTTTAAGTGAGTTTTTGAAAGCAAGGTAAGTCTATTTTGCTGTATTTTGTTCTCTGTATTCCTCAAGTATTCGTATTTTCACAACCAAACCGTACACATTTGCGTGTCAGGTTCACACAACTTGTGTACCGGGTGTTTCCTTATAATTCGCCACCCCTCTTATCTTTCTTATTTGGAGAGATAGAAAAAGTCCTTATATGAAGGTTTTATAGCCTTCTCTTAGCAAAATGTAAGAACGACACAGAACATTACCGTATTTAATTGTTTTGCAGCCACCATGGCTATAGTGGATTGAGGTTAACTCCCACATTTTAAAAACTTTGAAGCTAAATATTTCAGAACCTTTCAAAATACGATGATCGAACACTATATTTCTGACAACAAGAGAAACAAATATTTGTTTCCGTCCCATAAAAATATAGCTTTAAACGAAAAACAGGATTTTCTATTATTTTTTCTTTTTGTTCGTGTCTAACTCGAAATGACAGGAAAAAACTATACAACTTTCATATAAAACCTTTTTTCTAACTCTACAAATAAAAAAGATAAGAGTGGTGGTGAATTATGAGGAAACACCCGGCACATGTACGCTGTGTTTGGATAAATTATTGTTTGAATGGCAGTGGAAGAAAAATTCGTATTGTGTTATATTTTAACATGTGCTTCTTGTTTTAGATGGAATTTGTACCTGCTGATGCTGGAGCCTTGGAGCTGATGGAGGAGGGGGCAGAATTTGAGCATCACAGGACAAATCGCTTAAGATTGAGGATACAAATAGTGTATGCAATGCTGAATTACTGCCTAATAAAAATAATAAAGAATGAATGAATTTTCATTATTTTATTGTTAAATTAGGCTAACTAGAGTGAAAAGAGTGAATTCGTCAAGCTTATCAAAATAATCCACCCTGTCAAACACTTGCCTTGGTACACCAAACAACATTAAATTTGATTTGTCCACTTCATCATCATCGTTAAGAATGCTATTTTCAATTATATAGTCCATTATACTAGCTTTTATTGAGATTTTTTCGCATCTAACTTAAATACTTGTTATGATTGACAACAAACTACAGAACTAAATGACACGGAAGAAAAAAATGTAGTCAAGTTGATTGACTCAGTACTTCCCACACATTCCGATGATACCAGTTTTAATATTTTCCCACAGCATGAAACTATAGTCTAGATGCCGCTGCAATCAAATCATCACTTGCCCGACCGCAAAAAAAGTATTTTATTCTACTAGGTGCTTCTTTCACAGGTCAATGGACAATATATCATGAATACAACAAATTTTTGAGTTTTACAAATCCCCACCCCCGAACCACCCCAATTTCACCCCCAACCAAACAAATTTTTAAAATGATCAGGAACCCCTAAAACGTCTAAAACGAAGTTCGAGGTGTTTTTTATAGTTTTAGTTTTTAATTATTGCCGCGCCGCCACTGAAATGATTTCTAAAAACCATACGTGCTTTCCATACTCGTCGCGGTAATAAATCTGTGTCAAATTGTCATTAAAGTCAATTCAGAAGTTTCCACGTAACACAATACAAAACGATCCAAAGTAATACTAGTATGTATTTTGTATGCATCAGAAAGTTCAATTCCCTTGGTTTCTGTAATCGGCAAGGCAATGTTCGGATGGCCCTAAAAAAGTTTATTATGCCGCTAGGTCTTTCTCCCTCAGGTCAGTAGACAGCCCATTATGAGTACATCAATTTTTTCAGATTTACAACCCCCCACCCCTCCAACGACCCCAATTTCACCCCCACCCCAAAAAAAGTAGAAAATGATTAGGAACCCCTAAGGCGCCTAAAAACGAAGTTTGAGGTGATTTCATATTTTTAGTTTTTTTAATATTGCTGCGCCGCCACTGAGACGATTTCTAAAAATCAGACGCGTTTTCCATCCTCGCCAAAGTAGTAATACTGAGCCGAAATTTCATTAACATCAATTCAGTAATTTCAACATTATAAAATACAGAACGATCTAAAGCAATACTTGTATGTATACATCGGAAAATTCTCGAAGTCCCTTGGTTCCTGTAATACACAAGGCAATGTTCGGATGGACCTAAAAAAGTGTATTATACCGCTAGGCCTTTCTCTATCAGGTCAGTAGACAGCCTATTATGAGTAGAACAATTTTTTCTGCTTTACAACCCCCCACCCCCCAACTACCCCAATTTCACCCCCACCCAAAAGAAAGTAGAAAATGATTAGGAAGCCCTAAAACACCTAAAAACGAAGTTTGAGGCACATTTGAGATTTTTCGTTTTTTGCTAATTACTTCGCCGCCCCTGCACCGATTTTAAAAATTATAAGAACATTACCTACCACGACCCCCTAGCATATCGCTGCCCAAATTTCATCACAATCCATGTAGCGGTTACTGAGATTACGAGGACAGAAAAACGCGTACAGACAGACCGACAGACAGACCGACAGACAGATCGACAGACAGACAGACCGACGGAAATGAGTGACGTGAATTTTAGTTATATAGACATCACGAAACGCTCAAAAAGTGTATTATCTCAAAATCGAAAATTTTCGCGATCACAATACTCCCCTCACCTATCGGTGTGGGAAGTAAAAAGTGAGACTAGTGTACCTTAAGCCTGAAAAATGTAAAGCTTGACTTGTGCTTAAATGCGCCATAAAAACATCTAAGGTCCACCTAGGTCACAAATTGACCTTAAGTATTACCATTGCAAATAGCTGTAAATGATATAGCCCTACACATAACCTAACCAATACTAAGTCCTTATCCATTCTTTTTAAGTACATACATCGTTTGAATCCATCTTCTCACAAATACAATGTGCAATCACAATAAATTCACAACGTAACAATTTCGCTTCCCGCCTTCACTTCCGAACACTACAAGCATACTCACTACACTACAAGATTACCGACTATTGTAGTGTAGTAACCACGGAAACGAAAACGGGAACGGAAATCCTTCCGAGACGCTTACAAAATGCACATAGCCGAGTCGATCCGCGCGGATCGGAAGGCTTTCCGTTCCCGTTTTCGTTTCCGTGGTTACTACACTACAATAGTCGGTAATCTTGTAGTGTAGTGAGTATGCTTGTAGTGTTCGGAAGAAGTGAAGGCGGGAAGCGAACTTGTTACGTTGTGAATTTATTGTGATTGCACGTTTTATTTGTGAGAACATGTGTAGGGCTATGTCATTTACAGCTATTTGCACTGGTAATACTTAAGGTCAACTTGTGACTATGGCGTCTTTAAGCACAAGATAGACTTTATATTTTTCAGGCTTAAGGTACACTAGTCTCACTTTTTTTTATTTTCGTGTCATTTAGTTCTGTAGTTTGTTGTCAATCATAACAAGTATTTAAGTTAGGTGCGAAAAAATCTCAATAAAAGCTAGTAAAATGGACTATATAATTGAAAGTAACATGCTTAACGATGATGAAGTGGACAAATTAAATTTAACGTTGTTTTGTGTACCTAGGCAAGTGTTTGATAGGGTGGATTATTTTGATAGGTTTGGCGAATTCACTCTTGTCACTCTAGTTAACCTAATTTAACAACAAAATAAAGAATTAATTCATTCTTTATTATTTTTATTTTGCAGTATTTCAGCTTTATATACACTATTTGGATCCTCAATCTTATGCGATTTGCCCTGTGATGCTCAAATTCTTGCTCCTTCCCCATCAGCTCCAAGGCTTCAGCATCAGTAAGTACAAATTCCATCTAAAACGAGAAGCACATGTTAAAATACAACACAATACGAATTTTTCTTCCATTGCCATTCAAACAATAATTTGTCCAAACACAGCGTACATGTGCCGGGTATTTTAAAGTTTTATAGTTTTCTCTTGTCATTTCGAATTAAATACGAGCAAAATGAAAAAATAGTAGAAAATCCTGTTTTTCGTATAAAGTTATATTTTTATGCGACGGAAAGACATATGTATATGTTTCTCTTGTTGTCAAAAATATAGTTGTCGATCACCTTATTTTGAAGGTTCTGAAAATATTTAGCTTCAAAGTTTCTAAAATGTGGGAGTTAACCTCTATCAACGATAGCAATGGTGGCTGAAAAGCAATTAAATCCGGTAATGTTTTGTGTCATTCTCACATTTTGCTAAGAAAAGGCTATAAAACCTTCATATAAGAACTTTTCTTCTATCTCTGCAAATAAAAAAGATAAGAGGGGCGGCGAATTATAAGGAAACACCCGGTACACAAGTTACATGAACCTCACACGCACATGTGTACGGCTTGGTTGTAAAAATACGAATACTTGACGAAGAAAGCGACCAAAATACAGCAAAATAGACTTACCTTGCTTTCAAAAACTCACTTAAAGGTGAAAACGATACAAATATGACACGTTGTCAATAATGACTCAATGAAACTGACGTCTATCCGCACTCGGTGCCCCTTTCCGCGGCTATGAGGTCAACGGAAAGTGCACGGACGTACCGAATGCACTTGGCCGTATTCCGTCCGGAAAGTGACGTCACTCCCGGGCAGTAGGTGACTTTCCGTGTCGATCCGCGCGGAAAGAGAGATACGGAATAGGCATACAGGTATCAATGAGTATACGAATATTCTAGTATTCGATTTATTGCAACTCTAGACAGCGGCTAACATCTCGCATTGGTGCTGTAAATGCTTCTGGGTCGACGAATGCGCCTTCAATGCACTTTTGATTCCCCTTGAGTCTGTTCGACGGTATCTGCAATGATCGCCTTCAATAAGAAGTTGATTTATGCGTTGGCTGAAAAGATACAGACGAGAAAATACCGATTGTATAACCTGACACGAGACTTTACTGTCACGAGGTTGAATTGGTTATATTTTTTATTTTTCGACCAGTATTTCATTGGAGGAGAATTAACTTCTCGTTGATGCTGCGTTCATAAGTGAATCCAATTTTAGAGTGTACGTTATACACTTGAAGGTTGTAGATGACAGTGTCTGTCATAAATAGTAAATCACGTAGATCGGCACAGCAACATACTTTCAAGGTACTATCCTTGTTACACGGTTCAGTACTCAGTCCAAAAGGCATCCTTTAAAGCGTAGGAGATCTAATATCAGATGCTTATGGGCATGAGCTCTAAAAAAAATTAAAAATACCCAAATACACTGGAGACTACATCACTAAAGTCTTGTACGTGGTTTCCAATATATGTTTACCTCAAAATACAAATCGTATGTTGTTCAACTGTCTTAGACTTCCTTCGTACCCCGATAAGTTGATGTTTATTTTTTCTTTGTTTCAATGATATCAGCTAATCTGAAATCAAATATGCGAATATCAAGATAGCGGCTTAGTGTGGTGGGAGATATTACCGAATTAATGTGCAAATGTTGTTGCCAATCACAACAAAACAGAATTCTCAAAATAATCGCCAATGCCCCATAGTATATGTCCAATTACAATTCTTGAAAGATATCTTAAAGCTCCTTCCCTTCAGGACCACGTCGACAGAATAGGGTAACGATACTTCCAAGTTGAAAGCATTGCAACCCGTTGCAGCGGTAAGTTACTTATTGCATCACAAGCATTCTCAAACGCATTACTAATTCATGCAGCTACCATTAGTTTCTTTGCACTTTAGTTTCTTTCCTTCCTTTCCTTCCTCTTTCTCCTTTACTTTAGTTTCTGGTTAACCAGATAGATCGGTAGACCAACTGAGGTGACAGTTGCCACACAGATCTAGGTTTAGGTTCTATGGACATCCCTTGAGAGCAGAACTATCCTATGTCCAAATTGTCATACTTTGCGATTTTTACGCCTACGTATACATTAAAGGTCACCGAATCTACTACAGAAGTATTCCAAGTCCACATTGAAGGGGGGATAACAACTTCGCAAAATTCAAACTTCTTCTTCTCTTTTCTGTGTTGGAGTTGGACTAGTTCTGACGTGCCGTTTTGGAGATAGTATACATCGATAATGGACACTAGTACTGCTTTCGCATGTTTGGAGTTAGTACACTGTATCGGAGGACATAGGTTTGTTCTGATCTGTAGTATGTGACTTAGTATACCACCAGTGGCGATGGTCTTGTCCACAACTTTCTATAACATAAAGGTTGTCCAAATTCCAAGTATAACCAGTTATCTCATATAGCTATGCAAATTTCATCAAGCAGTTCCTCAGTTTACAATAACTAAAAAACAAAAAAAGCTTGTCCTGTGAAATTTACATTTTGTGACTTTTGTGACCAGTATAACTTCATTTAAGTAAATTTTCAAAATTAACGACATTTAGGATGAAATAATGTAGTCAGGACAAATATAAATACATGTCCGACGACGAATATGACAAGCAATATATCGGAACTGGGCAGTAGTAGAGAATTATAACTTTGGGAATGTGAATTAGAGCAAATGTTGTATCTTTTCCTGTTATTGTGTTACCCAATGAGGTATTTGTTTTTGGTTACGTGATGTTCGATTCAAAATTATTAATGGAACACCCTGTATATTTGTGCCTTTCTGTGTTCCTCCCGACAAGACAACTCTAACAAACTGCATATTTGGGGACTAAAGTGATTAATTTAAGAGTGACAGGTCCTTGAAGGATGGTACCACTACCATTATGAAACACTAGCAAAATAATTTAACAATAGGGGTACATGTTATAATCAATCGTAGTGGTACAATCCTTTAGGTACCTGTAGCACTTGAATTATTCACTTTAGATCCCAAGTGTGATAGTTTTTTGGAATTGTTTCATCGGGAGGAACACAAAAAGGCTTTAATATACACGCTGAAGCATTAATAATTTTGAATCGCACGTCACGTGACCAAAAACTAATAACTCACTGGGTAACATAGTGACAAAAAGACACAACTTAGGTCCCCAAAATTATAATTCTCTACTGCTACCCAGTTCCGATATATTATTTGTCTTAATCGTTGTGGGACACCCTGTATAACTAACATATATTTGGTTCAAAGTGCGCTCCTCTGATTCTAAAGTGGGTGACACACGTACGAACTTTAAGTACGCGGTTTTTAAGTTCGCGAACTTACTCGGCTCGACGTCGGTGACACACGTAAAGCTGAAATCACTCATTTTGATAATTTTCCTAAATAAACAAAAATTTTAACAAACTGGTTCGCGGCTCGCAGTACGAGCCGAGACAAGCTACGAGCAAGATTTCAAATCAGTTCGACCGCCGGCGGTTTGCGCGACGGTTTTAAAGTACGCATGCTTACGGTGACACAGGCGAAAAAGGTCATCGAGTAACAAGTACGCGTACTTGCTCGTACGTGTATCACCCCTTTAAAACATCGTCGTCGAATTTCCACCGTGGTGGGCTTAGTCCCCCAAGAATGAAATTAGCTCCAAAAATACAAAAATAATTCGTTCTGTTACGTTTATTGTATCTAGGGCGGAGACTTATGACCCCTCCCCTGATCCAGGGACTTAAGGCCCCTCCAGATTCAGGGCCTTAACTACGTCTACGAGATTACCCTATACCTAACCTCAAAAACATACCCGTTCTTTTCTGTGATGTGCGTTATAAGCAGTTGGTGTAGCCAAAAAAAAGTTTCGAACCAAAGTTCCAAATGTTTCACAAACATTAATGCCCGACATCCTGATGAAAAAACAAACGAATACATCGCATCAGCGGTTTATCTCTCTTACACTTAAAATGTTTGTTTTATTTTGTGGAAAAACCCTGTAATGGAAGATAATCCCTTTTTCCCAGCATACAGCCCTGCTGGGCCTGTTCACTAGAGGAGATTATATTTCTCCATTTGCTTCGTGTTATTTTTATTACTCAAGGGAGTGTAAATAAATGCAGAGCAGTGTTGTCACGTATAAACTTTTCAGTATTTAATTATACATTATAGACGAGGTGCATTTAGTAGATCGATACCAAGCTCAGAATACTTTATAAGAGTACACAATCAAGTATTCATGAAGGATCTCCTATTCACTTTGGAGAGCTGTACAGAATATTGGAATGCTGTGTAAATATGTAGTTGAAGGTACATTTGCATTTGAATCAATATAATATTCGCACAGGGCCGGCAAGATATTTTATCAGCCATAATCATTTCTGAGTTACGTAAATCGTCGCAATCCACAGAACTGGAAAGAGGAAAGTCATTTGTATTCAGGCCAACACTACTGCACTATATTGGCAATATGCATTGCTCAGTGAAACATTGAAGAAGATGTTCAATACCTGTTTCAGAAATATGACACGCTGCAAGGATATCTAAAAATACACACGTGATGCTTATATTGCTATCAACTTTGATGCAACTCTAAAGGCATAGTGATATTACTCTAAATCTTAATCTAAATAAATATTGATGCTATCTAGATAGATTTTAAAAATGTGTACAGGAGAAAATCCTTCCAGGGATCGCACACTACCTATACAACGTGTCCCAGGACAAATCCCGAAAACTTTAAGGGATGGTTTCTGACACCGACTTATGATATAATATGGATATAATAAGATCAACAATCAACAAAAGCCTTCAAAATACCCGTTAGCGTAATCCGACCTTCTCCGTTTTTGCAAGAAATTCCCGAAAGTGGAAGTGAGCCACACGTTTCAATTATCTTTACAACCAAACTTCAAACGTTGCTTTTTCTGAAACAAATGCGAATTTCAGAATAATTCCTTTTGATATTGGCTTCACATTCCGAAACCTAATGCGATTTCTTTTTTCGGGATTCGTCCTTGGACCGGTGTATATATAAAAATGAATCCCACCCGTTTTCCCTTGGTCACGCCATAATTTGAGAACGACCACCAGTTTCATCCATCTTCTTTTATAAGCTTCTTCTCTTTCGTAGGTTCTTACGGGAAGAAAGCTAAGGAAAATTACACAGATAATTAGAAAATGTTAGAAAATGTGAGAAAACTTAACAACGACGTACTTTTAGTAATTTGTTTGTTATTGTCGTCAAAATGACGTTGTTGTCAAAAACACAGGTTAGATGTTAGATATGTGTAACTCAAATAGAAAATTTGATATGAACATGGGATACAGAGTGTCAAAGATTGGAAACAGAAATGGGTTTTTAATCAATGTCTTAAGCATTAGTCAGCCGTTTTTTTTAATTTGTCACTGTTTTTCACTGCATTGAAAAGCTAAAGCATCGATGATACGCATGATACTACGACTCCAACGATGACACGGGACCACGGGACCAGTTTACGAGCTACAAGCCAGCTAGTTTGCTAGCAGCTTGTAAACTAGCCCCCGTGTCATCGGTTGTGCGAGTGGAAAATTCTGTGTCGACATTCGCTCACTCGCTAGGTTTTAAACTCGCCGACTAGCAGCTCATAAACTAACCCCGATGCTTAAGTCACCATTGACTAGAAGATAACTATCCTTACCAGCAGTGGTGTGTAGGGCGCCAGTCCCACGAAAATATTAGCAGAAAGATGTGCGACTAACCTTGAAAAAGTTAAATGCCGTTTTTCAGAATAAACAGATAAAAACACATTTCTTTTCTTTTAATGTATCTTCGTATCTCACTTTGTTTTCGAACAAATAAATAAAAACTACCTCATTCCATAGCGCCATTTTTTGAGAGGCTATGAAGTGTTTTTTTTTTTCTTCAAAAACAAAGTGGTATACGAACAGACATCAAAAGACAAAAACGTTGGGGTTTCTTTCATCTGAGAAACAATATATAATTTCTTAAGGTCACTGTCATACATTTAATAGAGAGTTTTTGGTCAGTCACGGCAAACGACAATTTCGTTATGGTTATGGTTAACTTTGTCATTAATAACGATAACTTTTCGTCGCAAAATGTAGAGTTTTTGGACGCGTCAAGCCTCGTTCTCAGAGCAGCGTAGTGTCGCCAGCGAGACTTCAGTAACCAATAGTATGTTAGAATAGACTTCCCCTATTCCTTCACCACTGTGTCGCCAGCGACAGCTTGTGTAGTTGGCTATTTTCAACTTCACTATCCTTCAAAGGACAGAAGTGTCATCACGTTGTCATCTTTTGTCGCTGGCGACACATTCCAAATTTCGCAACACGGATGTGAAAAGAGTGGGGAAGTGTAGCCGCGACAGTTCGAAGCTTTGAGAACGCGGCTTCAGACTTTAAGGAATCGAACTGTCAGTACTGTCACCGTTAACAAGTGTAGGAATTTTAGGTTAATTTGGACATTCTAAACAAAATACGTGATTAGAACGGATTGTGCCCTAGACGTCGATTGCGATATAAATTATCCTTTAGAAAAGTATGGAGGAGATTATTGAATTAGTGTATATGTTACGGCCACTGTTGTAAATTGGGCATTGATGACATTGGCCGGGCATTAACGTTAGAAGCCAAATATGCAGGCCAATATCGTTATTGCCCAGGCTATAACGAGAATGCCCGTTTGTCGTGGTTAAGGTTGAAAGTATTTTAGTTTTTGCATCTTTGTCCGGTCATTCACGGCATCGACCATCAATGCATGGCCAAAGTTGATATTACAGATTAGGGCAGCGGTTTGATAAAATATGAGGAACATTTTAAAAATATATATATATATATATATTTTCATCGCTTCACAAAAAAATTGGAAGGAAACTTAAAATACCTAATCGTTAAATATGACAAATTAAAATATTAAAACATGTCTTTAAAAACAAGATCAAAGCATCCATTAAGCATTTTTATTACAACATGGTAATGAGCCATGGCACTTTGAATTGTAGATTTTGTCATTGGCACGGCACGCACGTTTTTTGTTTTTGCAGCCGCCCTTACAATAGCAACGCTTATATCCTTGGCTTCCAAAAATTGTATTTTGTGTTACAGCTTCTCTAAGGGAAATTTCTTTCCGTTTGATATCGTCACTGAGATTTTCCAACAATATGAACTTTTCCAAACATGGATTGAATTCGCTTCGTGTGAATTTTTGCTTGAGAGCTCCTTTGTTTGTGCCTGGAATAATTTCTTATCAACATTTTGAACCAGGCATTAAAAAATTACTTACAAAGTTTATAAAGCCCGTTTTCAGATCTGCTGACTACTGCTAATATATTACGAGGAGATCCACGAGCTCTATCGACATCAGGTTTAATTTGCTAATTTGCTGTTCGTATTCACTTCCACTCAAAAACGCCTTATTATCATTTCGCTTTGATTTAATAAGCAAGTTCAGCTTTTCAATGAATTTTTCACGCATTGCACATATCACCTAATGTATGCCTAAAGCTGTTAAACTCACACTGTACTTACACAAACAGACACAAAAATGGCAAAATGAGAATAACATAACCTATATTTTATTCAAACCTTGACAGCCCACTCTTGAGCGGACATTAACGAGATTGCCCGGGCAAAGTCGTAAAAACGTAAATCCATTCCCAGTTTATCAACAGTGCCCAGTTTGCATGGATATTCACGCTATTGGCCGGTCATTATCAGGACGTCCCGCTGTAATAGGACATTCACGACAATGGCCGGCCAATATCGTTAAAGACCGAAATATCATCTTTGACCGTAACATATATATATACACGATGACGTAGCAAATGTCACATAAAAATAACCATAAAAGCACAAATAACGATACCGCTAATCTGACGTAATTAACCACGTCCGTTATGTTTAATAAAGTTAACTGTGTGTCAAATCGTTACTGCGCAGACTCCAAATAACGATAACCACGATTTCAGTGACATATGTGCGGACCAAAAACTCTCTAATATTTTCTAAAGTTTGACAGTTTGACAGCATGTATCTTGAAGACCAGACTGTTTAGGACACATGTTTAAGTAAACTTTTCTGCATAAATTTAGGTCAGAAGTGCGTCCTTTGTCGATGATAGCGCTCAGTGATTTTGTATTAGTTAAAGCTCAAATAAAAAAATGTAATATTGATTGAAAAACAGGGAAATGCAAAAGCGCAGGTGTCTTGGTTCAACTCATCCCTATGATTCCAAACAACATACCATTCTACTTTAAACGTTTGCAATTTTCAATGCAGCTTACATTTGCCATGACGATAACTAAATCGCAAGGGCGATCGTTAAACATTTGAGGGATCAATCTTGATAATAATCCATGTTTTCAGAGAGACAGCGTCTGTTGGGTCAGCTAGTTAATTATAATATTAAACGACAAGCAGACTAACTGAGTACGTCCATTGAAGTATGAACCTCTAATATCATTATTAAGCGCCCCACCACACACGAACATGTTGGCAAGAATGTTGGTGAATGCAGTTGGAAGCCAGCTCGGCGAACAAGTTCGAAGGTGTGTAAAACAACGAACATGTTGGCGGTTGGCAACCAAACTTTGAACCCAGGATGCTCATAGTCTTCACACGTGTACCTTAGTGCCACCATCAGTTGCAATTTTATTACGAGTCTAACACTGCTGTGACGAATATAGAAACTACAATTGGGTCTTTGGAAAAAACATATTTGGTGATAAATAGAAGGATAAAATTTGATTCAAAAACATATTTATTTTTATTGTAGAGAAAAATTTGTGTAACATATAAGTAAATTTTAAGTGTAGAAAAAAAATATTAAAAAAGAAATCGTAAAACCTCGGGATCGAACCTGGACATTGTAGGTTGAAAGGCTGAGCGCTTAGTCGTTGAAATATCATAGCGCCGAAAAAGGCGCTTCAACAAAACATATTTGATCGGATATTTTCGAGGATACTTTATTACTGGAATTTGTGATCTGATTCTAAACATTCAAAATATATTTATTTCGCTCGTGCAATAAATATACTCTAGTTACGCTAGTAACTATTTTCACGATTAGCTGGGGATCTAGAAAAAAATTATGGAAATAGGTATCGGAGTAGGACGTGAAAACTAACATACTGATGTCACACGCAATGGGTTTTATTCGGGAGCTATAGGTATGTCTTCGGTAGGTACTGGATTCAAAAATCAATCTTTGGGTAATTCTGACAAAATCCAGAAATTCCGTCATCAGAAATCGAAAAAATAAAGGATTTTGTATTTTTTTCTCTATGGGTTTAGTAGTATTTGTGTTACTGGATATTAATTATTAGGTGATCTCCATAATATACGTGTTTTATGGGATTTACGAGGGATTTGAAAAAATAATGGAGGAGGGACAGACACACCGACAGACAGGCAGACAGACAGACGAACAGACAGACAAACTAACAGAAATGGGTGACGTGAATTTTCATTGTATATATATACACGGATTTCTACGGCGGTCGCCGCTTCTCCGTACCCAGCCTCCAAACTTTTCTGTCATAACGCATATATTCATGTAAATCCTAGCTTCCATTGCTTCGCTGATATCATCCCTCCAGCTTCTTCTAGGTCTTCCTCTTTTTTTCGTTCCGGTGGTATCCATTCCAGTACTTTGCTTGGCCACCTTTCCTCCCTCATTCTTTTTGTATGTCCGAACCATTTCAGTTGCTTCTTCTCAACTTCGTCTATGATATCTCTATCAAGGTCCATGTCCCTTCTGATAACTTCATTTCTGACTCTTTCGAGTCTTGATCGTCTACAACTTCTCCGCATAAAATCCATTTCAGTCGCCCGTAATTTTCTTCTGTTGTCTTGGTTACATCCCAACTTTCCGACCCATATGTAATTAAACTTTTCACTCTTGTATTTTCGTTGTGTAGATATTATAAAACACCCAGGAAACGTATTATCTAGAAATCAAAAGTTTTCACGACGACAATACCTATATTGGTGTGAGAAGTAAAATGAGGACCAATGCTGTATTAACAAATATTGCGCGACACAACAGTGCAATCTCGTCTTGACAGCTAGGCGAACGTCAAAGGGGCTAAGATATTGCGCGGCAACATTGAGGAAGTCTTACATCTGTTCCATCCAATGCATTTCCAACACGACAACAAATAAGTATTCGTCTGCACGTAGTGGAAAAGAGGATTTTGATGACGCCACCAGCGAGCCGACGAACGGCGGGGGTATTGACCGCAACGGGCGCCGCGCCGGCAAAAGCTCCCCCTGACCCACCCCATTCCCTGGCGTGCCGCCTCTCAGGGGGGCCAGTGGTGGCTGAGGAAGGGTAACTCGACCACTCTCGAAACACATTTTTTACTCCCACATTAACACGCCGAGGAAGTAAAACCTGACAAGTGTAACAAGAGCCGCGAGAAGTATGAAGTAGACAAGGATAGCAAGAGACGAAAAGATATGAATTATCGTGTGCGTGTGAGACAGCGGCGAAATTCCCAAGTCTCTTGTTACACTTGTCAGGCTGTACTGTGTTCACGAATGAATTTGCGCCAGAGATCCTGAAATAAGTTTTCTATAGCTTGACGGAGATGTCCAGAGATTCCTCTCCATCTTATATGGTCTTGGTTTTGCAGCAAGACTTGTTTTCCTTCTAATGGTACCTGTTGCCAGTCCCACAGCCGGCTGAGGACTCAGGAGATTATTCCCCGACCCTTGCCTTGCGAGAGCGTCCGCCGTTTCATTGCCGCAATCATCTAAGACCTTTCTACATTGCAGAACTAGCCTTGATGTAAACCTTCATACCACAATGAGGGTATGGGTATAGATACTGGATAGTCGATGGTGTACGATAAGCGACGATCTCTTCCGAAAGCTTTATCTCTTCAGTCGCCTGTTTGTGATTTCCTATTTACAATTCAAGTATGCCGTTGCCGCTGCAACTAGGACAACCTCTTTTTGTTCAGCAAAGGTAAGGAAAGCGAAGTCTGTGGGTAAAAACGTAAAAAACTAGGTTATAGCAAGAATCGACAGATCATAAAACCATAGCATATTACAAAATTTCGAGGAATGACATTTAACTGCACAAACACGTCCCTTTAATTCATCTGAGCCATGAGGTTTTCAACTGAGCTGGGCCGTCTCATTTTTAAGGCCCGGTTGTACAGTCTCAGTTCAAGCACAGTTCTATTAAACTATGCTCAATGATGAACTTGGTTCAAAAATTCATTTCCGTTGTACGACCTATTTATAATCCCAGCTCTACAAAACCAGGTTCAAGAAAGAAGTAGTTAGGTTGGTAACATTAACGCATGCGTAGTTGGTCTGTTCTGTCAAAAATTAGTTGTTTGAATGCTGTTTTGTTGGTTATGGGTTGATGGTAATTGTAATAAACAATAGTTTTTCAGGTAAAAAAAAATACGATTCAAAGAAAGTTTCCAGTCGCATAATACCTCAATGTGACAAGAACCATTTGTTAAGCAGTTACAGCACAGTTCCTGAAAACAATGGGATTACAAAATACTTTTGATTCATCACATGAACAAATAAGTACTCACCATTCTGTTGGAGACTTTATTTGTGCTTTAACCTGGTTTATAATAAATCGGACACCTTGTTCAGAAAGTCGAAACCTTTGAATGAATTCATCGTCATTCCACATCAAAAAATGATCAACTCTATCTCTGCATTTCTTTTGACGCCTTCTTGCGTTTCTTAATATTTCTACTGCTTCAACGAAGTCTTCATCATCTGTTAGTTCCAGGAGATTTTCTTTGACCTGCTGAGCCATTACGTACTTTAATTTACAACAAATGATTTTGCAAAGTTTTATCTAAATCAAATTATTAAATTAGGTTACGACGCATTAGGTCCTTAGAACTCTGTTTAAGCGCCCAAATTCGAGCGCTCAGCTGAACCTTAAAAATATAAATTAGTGAACCGGGCTTAGAGTTGAACTGACCTTGTACAACTGGACTTCCATATTTGAGCTGAGTTCAACCTTGAACTGTGCTTGAACTGAGACTGTACAACCGGGCCTAAACGATCTAAAAGATGTAAAAGGAAAGCACCTTATGTTAAACATCTTCGAAAGTCAAATTCATGCAATAAAAGATTAAATTCGATATCGATAATATCTCCGATATTCGTCCACCTCGCCTTCTAACGATTTGTAATTAGTTTCATTTTGACTCATAGAATGAGTATGTAGATAGTCAAAAGCGTACCAAGTGACATAATTGTTGCAAAATTTTCCGCAACTTAAGCGCCCTCTGACGGCTCTTTACCTCTCGCCTACACCTTTGACAATTTTTTCCCTACTTTCGTATACTATTTCTCCTTGTATTACAAATTTTCAGAGCTGTACTACAATACTATGTTATTTAGGGTTTCTGAATTACCGACTATATTAGAAATTCAGTTTGCAGAAAAAAATCAGACCCAAGAAAATTAATATGGACAAAAATCGCACGCGCACGGCTTATCCCATGGTTTTCATCTCCTTCATGGGCTCAAAATCGACAGTCCTGGCATATCGCCCAACCGTCGTCCGTCATATATGCAGTACGTTATTGTTTCGAAGCTTGATACCTCTTCGACGTTCTGTCGCATACTTTCCTCATTCTATTCTCCACAGGATAGTATCCGACTTTATCCGACAGCTTAGTATCCCATTTTACCCGACTGCACATCTTCAACTGTTTTTCAAAGTTTTCATAAAATGGAAATTTATGCTGTTTCCATAGATATCACAAAATATAGTCAATTATTTACAAAAGCGTAAAAAATAATCACCTTTATTTAACTTTCTTGTTTAAACAAGAACTGAGTGACTCATCATCATCATAGTCACAATGTCTTAACAGACATGTCGTGAACTCGTAAAATGCATTAAGTCGGAGCTAGAGTATTGCCGACACGAATATTATCAATAGTTTTGAGAACTGTAGCTCGCCATCGTTCGCGATTTACTGTCAGTTCAGTGGCGCTCTTGATACTCATATCTAGCAACTGTTTCGTCGTATCCACCCAGCGTGTATGGGAATGGCCACGGCGCCGCCCACTTGGGGCGTGACCCCAAACTACAAGTTTCTCCATATTATCGCTTCTGTGAATATGTCCGAAGAATGTAAGCATTCTCATCGACACAATGGAGGATAGTCTCTTTGTATTACCGAACTCATCCAGTATGGAAACGTTAGTTCGTTGGGCGGTATAAGGAATTCTCAACATTCTCCTCCATGTCCACATTTCAAAAGCATCTATGCGAGCTCGATCTGCCTTCTTAACAGTCCAAGTTTCCGAGGCATACAAAAATATGGAGAACAGAAGAGACTGAACCAGCGACATTTTGGGAGCTTTAGTGATGTTATGGTCACGCCATATTTTGGTAAGCTTTGTCATGGCCACCCGTGCCTGTTGAATGCGCCGTCGAATCTCATTCTCACAGCTACCTGAATTGTCGATCAAAGAACCGAGGTACACAAAACTTTGAACTACCTCACAACGGCCTATTGACTTTATTTCTCGATGATTGTCATGCTCTCTATCTACGATAACAACCTTGGTCTTGTTGTAGTTAATACCAAGACCATATGCTGCACTGTGTTGTTCTAAAACGTTAAATGGAGCTACTAGTTCTTCCTGAGAAGTAGCAACAAGGGTTGTATCGTCAGCAAATCTTAAGTTGGATATTTTGCTTCCGTCAATAGTTATACCGTCACTCCAGTTGTCCAATACCTGTTTCATCACAAATTCAGAGTAAATGTTAAATAACATCGGAGATAATACGCATCCCTGACGAACTCCTTTTCTGGTTGCTGTTTGACCAGATACCATCAATTCTTACACGAGCTGAGCTAGACTCATAGAGTTGCTGTATGAGAAATACTAAGTGGTAAGGAACTCCCATGGAGATAAGGATTTCCCACAGTTTAGGCCACTTTACATTATCAAACGCCTTAGAATGGTCCACAAAGCAGATAAAAACGGGAAAATAATGCTCTCTGGCTTTTTCAATAATAGGTCTTAAGTTTAAGATCTGTTCACGCGTACCGCGTCCTTTTACGAAACCTGCCTGCGCCTGAGAAATTTGTCAGCCAATAAAACCCTCTAACTAACTATCCACAAAGCTAAATAACATAACCTTCCTTTTTGAAATTTTCACTTGTAACTCATCACAGTTTAATATTCAATTAGAATAACCATCTGCTGCATCTGAACATGCTTTATTTACATCGATTATAATCAGCAATTGTAAGATTGGGTTCCTTATTTATGAAACAATTGCCGATATTCCGTTTTACCATACTATCTTGTTTTGGCTAACTTTCCCCTAATTTTTTTTCTCAGAAATTTTGTACCTTTATAAAGGCTATGCTTATGTTCAAAACATTAATAAAAACCATATCTTTCAACATACATGGTTTTAATGATGGCCCATTAAAATCAATGAAACTTATTACGTTTTAAGTGTTAATCCACTGGCAGAGCAGTGATGACATATCTACATAATAACTATAATATAACTGAAAGATACTATAGGATCAGTGCGACGCTGCTTGCTTGATCCGCAAATGTTTTCCTAGATATAGGATGGAACGGTTCATAGAATTGCTTGCGCTGAGTACATGGCATTAACAAAAGCCATTCGGGGAAGAAACTGAATTCACTTCACACATGTGTTAATGCTTTCAAAGTAAATATTATTTTGTTTTTACAATACAAATGCACTGGTTTTAGGCATCTCTCATACCAAGAAACCATAGCGATGTGCATATTTTTTTAGTTTCCTGTAAAGATTTTAGGTACCTTATGTAAAATAACAATATTTCAACGTTCCCTTGAAAACGTACTAGTACTCATTACTTTTCTATAATGATGCCCTGGCCATTTTGGTTTACAAAATGGTACGCAGGTAGATCGAAGACTCTTAAATACGAAAGTTATTAGCAAGACTTGTGATTTTATGAAATTGTAAAAAGTGGAAATAGTTATTCATTTTAGAGACATATATTCGACCTTCCAAATACCTCTGCCAGAAAATTCCAAATCATTCGCAGTAACAAATTTGGCTAACAGCGAGTCAGCAGCCTACCATTATACGGTGAGGCCGTATAGTTACAGCCTGCCCCGTATTTTATATTCATGTAGTTTTAAACTGCATTACCCATGTCACTATGTTCATGAAGTGTTATCATAACCTTTGTTAGTATCTTAGGACATCTTTTAAAGATAACTTTGGAAAGGCCAGCGTATACGAATTACACAAAATTATCAACTTGCAATGATAAAATATCCGTCTATGAGGGCAACTTCAATCTACAGTTGCAATAAATATGCTGCTAGTTTAAATTTATTGAATTATGCAAATTCTTACAATAATTACTTCTAAACGGGTAAGTAAAGATATTATGATTCATCGGTCTTACTATTGGTCTTAGAATTTGGTGGGCCCTCAGCCCTGGTCCTTTAAATACTTAACATAAGTTGCAAGATATATATTTTTCTCATTTGACAGGGCCTGAGAAAGAAGAAAAGTAGCCTAGAGATGGAATATGTAGCAAATAGTTGAACATGGTGAACTAAAAGGGGACAATAATTCATTTACCGTTTCAGCGTCAAATTTGTTGTAGTTAAATTCGCCATATTTGACCTCAAAACATTATCATCTGAATCAGTAGTGGCAGATTATCATGCTGTGTTAAGTTGATCATACATTTGGTTAATAACCACCACTTGTTAAATTCTTCTAAAGGGGAGGTAAATAATATTAATTATATTTCCTCTTTATATACATGTCTATTTTCCCCGTTTATCAAGAACCATTGCTTAGTTTTACAGTTACAGTGTTTTTGGTCGTAACGACTCTCAAGCCTTGTGTCCACTAGCAAATAAAATTGCTAGAGTTGCTCTCACAAGTCACTTGCGTAGCGTGTGCACGACGTCATTAGAGAAATATTGCAGCAAAATTACTTGCACTTAAACAACTTGCGACTTGCTGAGAGCTTGTAGTGTACACGGTTACTCTCAGGAAATTAGTTTGCTGCAAAAATTTCGAGCCTGTTCCGAAAGTCTTGCAGCAAGTAGTGTTGTAAATCAAGCAAATATGGAGAAGTTCAACTGGACGAGAGAAGACACGTGCCTTTTGATTGAAAATTTTGAATTATATCCTGAATTATGGAATGTACATACTCCAGAATTTAAGGAAAGAATCAAAAAGCAGAATGCATTACAAAAATTGGCCGACTTATGTAATACTTCTACAGCAGAAATTCAAAGGAAGCTACATAATTTGAGAACGCAAATTAGCCAAGAGTGGAGAAAAATTCAAAAAAAAAGAAAAGTGGACAAGGGACTAAAGAAATATATAAGAGTACTTGGGAGTTCTTTGACTCATTAAAGTTTATGATTGAATCAAATATACAGAATACTACGGAAGATAATCTGGTAAGTTGAAAGTCGGTTTTTAGAAAAAAAGAATGTTATGTTGTATTTCTAACAGTAATTGTAGCAATGGTCGGAAAGTAATTAATTAGGCTAAGTCCGGTTCAACACTATTCTTTATTGACTCTCGTTCTTACAACTCTCCGTAGGCAGGCAACCCGTCATACATACACATCCACAAAAACTGTTTAAGCTCCATCGGATCTTCATTTCTCAATTCAGTAAGCAACTTTTCGTGTATCCCTAGAGTAGTTCTACGTTGAATCCGCCCAACATTTTCTCCGCCTTTTATTATCTTTCTCTTGTTTTCTTTTTTTTTTTTAATTAAATATACCACAACTACCGCCGCAGCTGCAGATTTTGCGTACATCTTATCATCTATAGTATACACGAAATCAGAACAATCAAGCCCAAGTGAACTTGCGAGAGCAACTTCCTAGATTAAATTTGCGAACAATTAAAAGATAGTGTAGGCAGACAAGCAAGTACTTGCTGCAAAAACTATCGCAAGTTACTTGCAAATGGACACGAGCATTTACAGACATCTCTATCGAAGCTGTACTGGTCGCACATCCACCATATTTCGCAATACCGCTCCCGCCTAAACGTTCAATTCTGGTCACCGGAGACGGTTCTGATTTCAGACCAAAAAATATAAATTTAATATTTATCTAAAAGTGGGGTAAAGTAGGGTGCAAATCCGTGAAAACCTATGTTATTAGCGTTATGGGTTATGGGACATTACGAAAGCAAAGCAAATATGTTTGTATCAGTATCAGATGATTTCGGCGAATTTGACATATTTTTACAGTCCTTAAACAGCCATAAATTTGATGATCCCGATTAAGAGTTGACATAAAACATAAGACAATCCTTTTCAATCGTTTTTATCAATTTTTCTTTACCACTGTTCTTGTAAAGCGAAGAATTATAATTTCAACCCAATAACTGTCTAGTGGCAGCTTTTGGCATTCTTTACCATTAATTGGCAAAGAAAACGGTACAGATATTCTAATAAATTAGACCACGACCCAATAAAATCAGTAAGTGTGCTTTAAGATTCGCTTTTTCCGCACTATTATCTCGGTGATTGTGATCTCGAGCAGACTTTAAAATAAATATTCGAAATCGGCTCATTATCTCAAATCATAATTGTCATACGTATACGTAGACTATCAAACTAAATTTTGATCATTTTCACGTTACAAATGCATAGAAATTTTGATATGTGTAATGCTGGGTCCGAAATTTTTTGTTTGTAACCTAAAAATCCTAGGAGCTTAGGTAGTATATAAATTTGTTTTCTGATTACGCTTGAAAAGCTATAGCGCCCCTGAGAAACTACAAAAAAGCTTTTCTTCCTTCCAGAGATACGTATAATATGACTAATAAAGCAAAATGTGCATTCAGTAAAATAAAAGAGCGTCTTCCTACAAATTAAAAACACTATCTGCACTATCTTAACTAGCACGCAGAGCAAGAAAAAGTTAAAAAAAAATGTACCATTCAACTGCCATTTAGAGATTCTCAAAACATAATTTTCTTTATTTAAAAAAAAGTATTTCCTATAGAAGAACAAACGATTATAAAAATCGGGCCTCTATGCTTCTTTAAAAAATGTATTTTGTGTGTTGTTATCAACTCAGCCCATACTGCGAGTAACTTCACAATCTGTACTGTTCAAGGGTTCATGAACCTGAAGATGTAAGATGGACAGCACCCAAACCAACCTCACCTTTGTGATGAGGCTGGTCTTGAGAATAGAATAAGGACAGATAGTTCTTGTCACCAGACTCAGCCCATACTGCGAGTAACTTCACAATCTGTACTGTTCAAGGGTTCATGAACCTGAAGATGTAAGATGGACAGCACCCAAACCAACCTCACCTTTGTGATGAGGCTGGTCTTGAGAATAGAATAAGGACAGATAGTTCTTGTCACCAGAAAGCCTCTATTCTTTCTCTCATTCATTCAACGTCACAAAGAATGCTGACAAATCTGTTAAGCTTCCCTTTCTAGTAAATGTAGCATTAACAGACAGATCGACCTCCTTATAATACGATTTCACAACTTACAATCCGCCTGGAACTGTATTGATTACACCTGACCGTTGGATCTGACCAGTATGATTAGATTAGATTAGCAGGTGCAAAGATGTTGACATTTCTCTGACTCGGTCTTTTAATAGGCCAACACTCGCAAGGACTCCTGTCAGTCCGCTCCAAGCCCAGAACACTGTGGGAGTAAAGTTGTTATCGTACCGCTTGATTCTTGATGTAGATGTAGCCAGCAGTCCCGTAGGTGCATCTAACAGGCACAGTGAGCGACAGAATCATAGAGGATAGCTCAAGGTAGCAGGTTCTATTTGAATACCGGTCTAGGATAACTAATTTATTATTTATCCTTTTTTCGCAGGCAGAACTTAAGTTTATTTAGTATATGGACTGGAGTGGATTGCTAGCCCTACTGGTACTGATATCATGGAGAATAGCATCCCGTTATGTTGTCATTTAATTTTTATTGATTGTCAAATATATTATCAATTACCGGTTTACCCAGGCGATGCTTTTTGGCAACCCCGCAAAGCTAACGTTCGCAACCGAAAACGTAACCTTCCATGACATATTTCTGCTGCGTTGAAATGTAACGCCACTTTCTAACCAACGTCGTTATGAAGGCCAATGATAGCTACCAACCCTGGTACTATGAGGTCAATATTGAGTGATTTACGCTACTAAAATATGGTACGAAGCTTAAATATCACCGCTGCTTATTTACTCCCACTGAAAATGCTCTCAGTATATCTGTAGATCTATTTTCATCAAAATATATCCAATTCCAAAAAAAGGTTGGACTTTACTTGTGAGCTAACTTTAACGTCTGATATTTTTTGATTCAATAGGCGCCTAACTAAGATTTTTTACTCATTATAAGCAACTGACATGTCTGGCAAAAGCAGTAAAAGTTTTTTCAAAGATTCTTGTGCAAGAGAACGCAAACTAGGTATATGATTACCTATATTTTGACCCACCCTGTATGTCGATGAAGTAATGGTAAAGAAAAAAGCTTTGTACGAAAGATCGTTTTCAACAACTGTTGTTTCTATTTAATGATTTAGGTATAATTGCACAGCTTTCTATAGCAACTCTAATCTTTGTGGAATATGGAGAATTAGGTATATTGTCGTTTTCACTGATATAAGACCTTATTCTTTAATAGAATTTGTCATTTCCGATCAACCTTCCACTTCTCCACAGAAGTCGTCTCAAAAATGTTCTAGTAGATCGTATTGGAGGTTATCTCAAGTCACTGTTCTGATGTAATGTAATTTTTTTATGTAAGTTTATTCACCAAAAATGTGGACGTGGAAGAGAATGCTGAGAGTTCCTTATACCGCCCATCGAACTAACGTTTCCATACTGGTTGAGCTCGTTAATCCAAAGAGACTATTCTCCATTGTGTCGACCAGAATGCTTACATTCTTCGGCCATATTCACAGAAGCGATAATATGGAGAAACTTGTAGTTCAGGGTCACGCCCCGAGTGGGCGGCGCCGTGGCCGTTCCCCTACACGCTGGGTGGATACGACAAAACTGTTGCTGGATATGAGTATCAAGAGCGCTACTGAACTGACAGTAAATCGCGAACGATGGCGAGCTACAGTTCTCAAAACTATTGATAATATTCATGTAGGCAATACTTTAGCTCCGCCATAACGCATTTTACGAGTTCACAACATGTCTATTAAGACCTTTTGACTATGATGATGATTCACCAAAACTACAGTGACAAATATACAACATACAATAAGTTGATGTCTTCAGCAACGGCAATCGCTTTTCTGTTCCTGCATTGAAATAGTTTTGTTGTACAGTCATAATGTGTAATTATTCAGACTATACACATGCATCTAAGTATCAGTAAATATCATTGTCATAATTGCTAGGACAACTAACTAATGTGTAAGGATTATCGCAGATGCAAATTTATTTGTTCTCTGCTAGAGGACTCCAATAATTAGAAACGTAATATTAGAATCGCTTCATTTCGATTCTAATATTCTTATACATAAACGAGTTTCGGAGCTCTGATGAGTCGGTTTATATTTTAGAAATGTGCTCGTGAAAGGTCGGAAATATCTAGGGATATTTTGTTGCTTATTCAAAAATCATGACAACTTTGACGGTTTGACATATTTTTATAATTATAACCTATACTTAAAATTATGAAAATGTCAAAATTCGCTGCGTGAAAATTATTCTAAGAATTAAGAAACGTTGAGGTAAACGGACGGCTGTGGACTTACTGGCTTCCAGTGCACATTCCTGAGAGGTGAACAACAGTGATTAGCGGCGGATTATACCACAGTGCGAGTACGACACTAAATTAATGGACCAGAAGCCATGGGGAATTGTTTTAACTAAATATATGGTTGAGTGGAAGAGCACTATTGTAGTGAACTCCGCCATTTGGAGTATATATCTGTATGTTTCAATAAACGCTATTATTATTATTATTTCTTGTACGTTGCTTGAATTGATTTTGTGTTGAATTCAGTAGTGTATCTATTGTGACTATTGTGAGTGGCTAAATTTGTTAGTTATTATTTCGCATGGCGCTTTACATAGTCTATCACTACTGACCAATGATCTTGACTGACTCTCATTTTTCTTTTGTCCATTGATGAAAATAGGTAATTATAGGTATAAACCAAGGAAAGCACCAAAAAAAAAACGTAAGCGCGTACGGCAAAGTTTGTTTACAAGTTAAATGTTAGGTTAAGTATACCACAGTCTGACAGATGCTATCGGGCGAGAAACTGAAAAGGGAGGGCATCTCTCTACTAGGATTATTCACTTTAACCCACGTAGGTAAATGGAATTCGATAGCAACCAATTCTCGTTTCGAAACGTTTCTAAGGGGGGCTTACGGGGAAAGAGGGAATCATAGAAAACTACATCAGAGTAACTTCTCCATCAAGACGTCAGTTTTAGAAATCAAACGATTCTAATACAACTTTTCTATTTATGGGACTCCCCCTGCTGGACGAGAATGGATTCGTGGCGCCACTGCCCCTAGTCCCATGGGGTCGCATCCCTTTCTCCTGTCATTTCCGATACGAGCCATCATCCGACACTGTTATGGCTCGTCAAAAATATCAGGGCCCGATTTGTCCAGGTGATGCTTCCCTGCAATCCGGTCCGACCATCGTTGGAGGGGGGGGGGGGGCGAACGATTACTTTCCATGAAATATTTCTGCCGCGTTGAAATATGGCTGGCAATTTCCTCAGTATCCACTTACACCTCGTGTTCTGAGTTTCAAGGAATTAATCTTTCTCTATATCTCCGGCTGTTAGGATTGGTTTCGGAGTTAGGGATTCATTACGGAATTCATGTAGTTAGTTATACCTTGAACAGGGTGCTGAGATTAAGGTAGATTGTAGTTCGCGTAGCGTACGAGTTTCATTCATTTCGTTAAGGATTTATTAGGATTAATTCATTGCGCCATATTGAACGGCTATAGGTACTATTGTTTGAGAGGTACTCTCGAAAACTATTCCAGATTTCCATTGTCTATACAATATTTGAATATCACGTTTTGATTGATTTATATTATTATATTATCTTAATTCCTTCTTAGGTAAGAACTGGCAAACATTTTTGGCTCACTTTCTAGTTAATATTATAACCATAAACGTAGTGATTCATGATATTTCTCAAATTTTAGCAGGAAAACTAGTAAAGTGATAACATGCCCCCCTCTTAGCGAGAAAGAAATAAAATATGGATATTAAACGTTTACCCATAATCCTAAATAAAATCAGAATTGAATTGAATTTTATTACTTCCATTGAACAGAAAAATATACAGACCTACGACAACGACAAAGCTTGGCATCTGAATTCATTTACTACGTTTAATTTGAATTCCCTTCAAAATGATTTATCATAAGTATCGTGGTCTCATTTAAGATTTTAAAATAGGGGCTGCTGGGGGTGAGGAGGTTGATAGCACAGTGATGACGAATTCGGGGGAAAGTTCCTTCTCGAAATTCAAAGCGACGTGTCACGGCGATTTTCAGTTCTTCTGATAATTTCAGAGATAACGTGGGTGGCAAATTTCAGCTGGGCAGCCTGTATATTATAGGATTAGTAATCACCCTCTGATTATAGGAAACGCATTTTTTCAATTCAATTACTAATGTTTATAGTCTCAACGTATTTTACTTTCTGTATCAAGCAAACGGTGTTACTGAGACCACTTAAATTTTTTACTGAATTATATAGGGGAGGCGTAAGCGACGTGCTTCATCCCTCTCTTACCGAGTCAAACGTTAGCTAATTGGATTTTATGCATAGATTAAAATAACTATAGCAATTGCTTTAAATGACGTATAACTGTATACACATTATCTAAAATTTGTGGGTGGTTGATCGTGATAAGTGACAAGCCCCTTTCCCCTGACTAGTGATTACATTAAATGCGGAAAAAAACTATCAGCTAAAAATTAGGTACCTTTGAAGTCAATTACTGATTAAGCTGTTGCAAATTGAAATAATTTTTTTGTTAACTGTACATAAATGGAACTTATTTTTCTCTTTCTCATTGGAAGGTTCACTGTTCGTAGAAAAAGGCAAATAAAATTTACATTTGTTCAAATAAAAACCATTTATTCTTCAACTTGAAATATGTAACAAACAAAAAAAGTATAAAATAAAAGTGCCACCAACATTTGCTTCTTCTAGAGTAAATTTCGTCAACACCTAGTTTATTCTATGTAGTTTGAATACTGAAGCAAAAAAAAGTGAATTTTCACCCAACATTCGAATGTCGTATAAAAACTATAGCGACTTCCGAACGTGAAAGAAACTTCTAGCGCCTACCTCTACGCCGCGCTGAAGAAAGAGATTGGCACGTGATGCGAAAAAATTCTACGGGTAAAATACATACCATCATCAATAATGCTCCTCCGTTCACAGGTTAGGTTCTCATCTTTCTTCCTCAATTGAGCAAGGAGGTATATGTGTTTGTATAGGTTGAATTTAATTGACGAATCCATGCAGCAACGATTTGTACCAGTATGGAACAGCAGAACAGTTCGGGCTCAATGTTGAGGTACCCGCTAGAAACTAGTGAGCTCGAAATGTGAACATAATGTAATGTCGGAGGAAGGAAAAGACTCACCTTTTAGTAGCTTATCCCACCACAGAAACAACAAGAAGCACAGTATCTCTTTATTAATTATTATTCCTAAAGGACGCTAGACTCCGAACAGAACAGCAAAACTTCTTTTCGCAGTCCACCAACCAGCAATACAAAAACAAACCACGTGTATGCACAGACGCTTCCACTGATTCGGCATGTTTAACGCCAGGAGGCCGAGTGGCGCTACTTTCAAAACAGCCTTTCGTTGAACGGGTTTATGATATTCGCAACAGCGTTTATTGATCTTGCAATCACTGTTGTTGAAACAACAAATACTTTAATTATTATGATAAACGAATGTTACTGTTGTTTCAGGATCTCTCTAAAATACAGTTTTCAAAGTCATAAATACGGTTCTTGTTATTAATAAACGCTGTTAATTGTCAGCACAAATAAATTGTTGTCTATATTAATGTTTCATCATAATATACAACTCATATCGAATTTTATTTCCATAAACGTCGATTTATTGTATCAACAAATATGAACATGAGCCAATACCGAGGTTTCGTGTGCACCATAAAAATAAATTGTCGATATAATAAAAAAGTAACTAACAAAGAGCGTTCGTGAATACTACGAACGGCATTTTTTTGAGTGAAACGTCAAAATAAAGGATTTCGACATACCTTTGAAACAAGATATCACTCGATACCCCTTGTCATTTAAAATGTTTGAGGGGATGATCCTGGTGGGCAGAGGATACAAGAGGGTGAGGTAGATTTTGGTTAAAAAGTTGTCCCCCTTGACAAATCTTTTGACGTGTCTCGGCGTTTTTTCTTTTAATCAGCGGTTTTCGAGATATCAGGGGTTGGAAGTTTTCAAAAGAACATCCTGTATAGTTGAACTAAAAGCTTGAGTTTTTCTTGTATGTAGAGAAGTAAATAGATATTTGCAATTGTAATACTCAAATTAATTTCATTCTGCTAGCAATTTTTGGTCACTTAATTCCAAACATTTTGGTGACCCCTCAGTATTGCATAATGAATATAGATAGATAGATAGATAGATAGATATATTGACCACTTTGGATACAAAGTACATGTGGCAGGTCAGTAAAGTATGTAAATTCAATGAATTAAATTAATATTAACAGCGAGCAAATTAGCAAAAAAAATCAAAATAAGATTGTATAAAGATAGTAAAGGCACATTTACAAATATCCATATTATGTTATATACAGTAACAACGTCGTAGAACTTTGAATATTCCATACCAATTGTAAAAATGAAACAGCAATACAGTAAAGAATTGAATAAACATACGCATATATTTCCTAAACACTAGACCTAAACCTATACCGTAAACGCGGGCTACTTTGGCCCACTTTTCAGTAATTATTGTATGTACTTTTCTCTAGAAACTATTGTTTTCACTGCCCAGAAGTTCTGGTAATCTTTTTTACAACTATAATATCTTACATTCTAATTAGTAATCCTTTTTTTACTTACAAAACGTTTTTTGAATTAATACATTTTTTTTAATTTTGGGCCAATGTTATCCTGCGGTTAGGGTAACTTTGGCCCAAGTCAATTTTTGGCGTTAAAAGCATGATAAAAATAGTATGGACAAAGAAGGACTTGGATATTGACTAGAACAGGTTCTTCAACGAAGATTATATTGTCAAATGTTATCAATCTGAGTACGATTTCTTTTGATGTTCGATGAAAACTTGACAGTCAGTTGAGGGTGTCTCTTTAGAAACGATTTGACCCAGTCACGTCCTGGAACATAGTTGCAAAAACACTGCACAATCTTCCATTGCCTAGTCAAATAAGATTTTATGATGAATCTTAAATGTAGTTCATCGAGAACGCTAGTTCTTCTTCTTGCGAAAAAACTGCTGGATGGTCTGGTGAACCTGAAAACAAATTTTTCAACTTGTTTTTCATAAGGCTATCTTGAAATGATCAGCAGCCTGCCTTTGCGTCATATCATCAGATCTGATTGCTTCTAACAACTTAGAAGTTGTTCGTTGCTATAGCCACTGTATATTGAGCCTCCAGGAAGTATTTTGCAGCATCCTGAACAAGCTGATAACGAGAATACGCAATATAAATACGAAAATAAAATTTTATAGCAATTCATAACTTAATATTATGGGTTTTGGCCCAAAAAAAGGTTGGGCCAAAGTAGGACGTTTTTTATAGATTATCGGGTCTGATTTAAAAAAACATGAAAATAAAAAAACTTGTTGAGTTTAACAGTGTTGTAACTGCAGTACGGCTTTCAGTTGCAGTATTGCATAGAAGGCCTTGTTAAGTATTTTAGCAACATAATCAACGTGCTCACTGAAATTCAGCCTAGAATCTAAATATGTTCCCAGCAGTTTAGCTGTTGAGCATATTTCTAGACCATTAACAGCAATAAAATAATCCGGTAGTCTTCTCTGTATGGTGAAGTTAATGACGACAGTTTTGGATTCATTTAGTATAAGATGATTGCGTTGGCACCACGAACTAAACTCGTCAAGAACGGTATTTGCATTATTTTGGAGTTCAAGGCTCCATTCGGACACCGTAATTGATATGTCATCCGCAAACATCATGACTCGTCCCCTGGATATATAGTTGGGAAGATCGTTAACGTATAACAAGAAAAGTAATGGCTCCAAAACAGAACCTTGAGGCACACCAAGATTCAGATCAGTTATTGCAGATTTCTTATCTCCTACTTTCACCTGTATCTTTCTTGCCTCGGTGTAAGACATGACCCAATCCAGTGGAATTCCTCTTATGCCAATGGCTTCTAGTTTGGCTCCTAATATCTTTTTGTCAATTGAATCAAAGGCTTTGGACAAGTCGAATAATAGAGAAACCACATACTTTCCGCTATCCAGCTGCTCATAAATATTCTCAATATATTGGCAAGTAGCTGTTTCGACCGATTTTTTATTCTGAAATCCATGCTCCGATTCAGTTAAGATATTGTGTTTGGATATGAGAGCAGTTAACCTTGTATAAATGATTTTTTCTAAATGAAGGCTTCGGTTCTTTCTTGGCCCTCGCCTTATTGCGTCTAATAGCATCAACCAGTCCTGAATTAAAGAATCCGGTTTCCACTTGGAAGCGAAAGAAAGAAAAACGACGAGACAGGAACTCGGAGAGTTTTTTCAGGACGTCGCCTGTGAAATCAAATGAACAGATTTGTGAGGAGAGCCAGTTAGCCTGTATTGAATTTATCTCCCCTGATTCAGGTACGCATCGACTATGGGAACGCGGCATCTGCAGACTACGCGGTTTTCCCAGGACACACTGGTGGGATCTTTTCAAACGCTGTGCTGAATTTTAAGCAGCATGCCAGGTGTATTTGGTCCAGAAGGGGTGTCGAAATAAGTGGGATGAGAGGACGGTGTCCACACCGGTTTTGAGATATTAGAATTTCGTATGTAAGTCACTAATTTCCTTCGGCCTGCATATCTGTCCATTGGTGCTTTCCTTACCATAACTTTTGATAGAAGGAAAAAAATTATCGGTTTTTGGAAAACTACTACAGTGACGGGTTGCAAGAGATGTTACAAATACTAAGTCAGACTGACTTGAGCCGAGCTTTGTTTCGTTGAGCTCGTAATGAGCACTTCATTACAAAGCTCGCGTTTACACGATGCAGCGCCCATTTCGAATGTTCTGTTCGACAGTGCTCCTTTTTTATCTAATTAAAGGGTGCCCCAATAAGAACGATAGGAAAGAAAAATTGAATAAAACAACAACGGTTTGAGACATCAAATTGGTTTTGGCTTTATTTTGAAGCTACATCCATGACATTATGTATGGAATAGAACATCATTCAAATGTCTGCCTCGGGTTCCCTGGCAGTGCTTCAAGCGGTCGGTCTCATTGCGGATGACATTTTGCAGTATCTGCGGCGTTATGGCGTTGATGGCTACTGGAAAATTGTTTTCGAGGGCATCCAAAGTGGCTGGTTTGTTGGAGTAGACCAATGATTTGACGTACCCCCAAAGAAAATAATAGAGATGTGTCAAATCACAGGATCGCGGTGCCCAATCAATGAACGGTCGTCTGGTGATAATCCAGTCGCCAAACTTCTGTCGAACAACTTCGAGCGTTGCGTCGCTTATGTGGCTCGTGGCTCCTGTTGGAACCACACGTCGGTAATATCGATGTTGTCGAGCTCTGGCCACAAAAATTCTTCCAACATCGCTTGGAAGCGTGGCTCATTGGTTGTAACGGTGTCTCCTTCCTCATTTCGAAAGAAATAAGGAGCAATGATGCAGCCATGCCACAATCCGCACCACACATTCATAATTTTTTCGGGTACTGGACCACTTCTTCGGTCATTTGTGGATAGTTCACAGCCAGTAATGGCAATTCTGCTTGCTGAGCCACTGAGGTAAAAATTGGCTTCGTCTGAAAAGTTGATTTTTTTTTTGGCCAAAATGAGGATCTTCGTCCAACATTTGTAGTGCCCAATTTGCGAACTCACGGCGACGGCCTATGCTCGTCCGGCTTCAATTCTTGCGCCAGCACGATCTTATATGGCTGCAGTCCCAAATCTAAACGCAATTTGTCGAGTTGTCTCTTGGAGAGCCAAAACTCCGCGGCTCGGTGACGATACGACAAATTTGGGTCATCGTGAACACTGGCCGCTACGGCGGCGATATTTTCTTCACGTCGCCCAGTCCGCATTCGGGTTGGTTTCTTTAGGTCCAATAGAGTGTACTCACGCTCAAACTTTTCCACAGCGCAACGAATTGCCTGCTCACTGAAGCCATGATGAGGCCGAGTTCACGACGAAATGCGCGTTGCATATTTACAATTGAGCGGAAATTTCCGTAGTACTTTTTAGTAATTTCCAAATGATCGGCGAGCGTGAAACGATCCATGATCAATTGTCAAACCTTAGTGAATATTTTTTGACAGCTGGATGACGTTTGTACCTTTAACAGCTGTCTAGATATCCCTATTAGAAAACCTATCACTTCTATTGGGGCACCCTATAGTTTGGTATGGCAAACCTAGAAGTTGAGAGTGCTGCTTTCATTGCAATGCGATATTGCTATCTCAAATTGTTCAAGAAGAAAGAAGAAAAAAAATATATTCTACTAATCTATTAAGAGAAATGAGTGTTAATAGTGGTGCAGTATTAATGGATATTTTTAAAAACCAAGCAAATAGTGGGCAGTACAAAACTTCTGTACGATTGTCTTCTACAGATTTTGAATATTTGCTCAGTTTAATTGTACCAAGAGTTGCGAAGCAGGACACTACTTTCAGAAAAGCTGTATCAGTAACGGTACGATTGGCAGTCACATTGCGTTTTTACGCTTCCGGGTTCTGTTTCGGCTTCTTGCAATTTCTTTTAAAAATATCAAGACAATAAAATATAAAATCTCTTGACATCACTCCACTCCTTTAGCGCACTTACCAGACGTGGCGAGTTGTTGTCGTATAAGCACAATTTTAGTTTAGTATTGCTAGCTTTAGCCGACGTGATTATAATTTCTTTATTTACTGATATTACCACCTATAAATGTATGAGTGACGGTGGAGCTCTTAACGATAGTATATTGTAGGACAAAATAATTAAAAATGCAATTCAACTGTTTGGTAGAAACATGTCTGTGCCATATGTTTTCGTAGCAGATGTCGCCATGCATGATCAAGTACTATAATAAATCCTGATCCTGGTGTTCCACCTTATGGCAGACGTGGAAGAATATTTAATTAATGATTATCTCGAGCCCGATCAGTCATTAAATGGTACTTTTGGGATCATGATATCAGTATTCCGAGTGTTTGCAGAACCTATGCTGCTACAATCCGTAGTGTGACAACCATAACTTTAACTTGTGTATTTCGTTTCGTTAGTTCAATAAATATGTATTTGCTTGAAGGCACAGATCGCATTCCAACTGACTAACAAAATTTTGTAACGCCATTACAGGCAATACCAAGGAGAATAACAAATAATGCACGACAAATTCCAGATGAATTTGCTGATTACTTTTAAATAAGTGTGTAAGTGCGTACATATGACTTATTCATTTTCAGTACAACTGTTTGCAAAAACCTGTGGTACTAATGGCCGCAGGAGTAACAGAGATGCTGAAGCAGCGGCAATATTTTCCCAGTCCTTTGCCCAAGATTTTCCCCCTTCAACTGTCCATACGATGCCAATACTCAACAATCGCCCCTCTAAAGACATGTGACATTGTATTTACACCACAAGAAGTGTCTCAAGAGAAGTGTCGCAGAATTGGCATTACCTTTGAGCATAATCTTTAATTCATTTAAATCTCGCATTCACCCTGATTACTGGTTGAAGTCTCTAGTCACTCCAATCTTCAAAAAGGGAGACAAATTTAATGCTTCTGACTACCGACCTACAAGTCTCACTCCGATCATCGTTGAAGTTACTGAAAGAGTCATCTTGGATAGACTTCTGCATTATGTTATAGATAATAACATATTAGGTAGTCTTCGTTGTTCTTAATTAATCTTACCGCTTCGGTTAACAAATACGTTGTCAGAACCGCTATTTGACAGATAAATAAATAGCTTTTGGAGAAAGACACCACTGTAAGATGCCCCCTAACCTTATTTTGAGCTACAACTTTGACACCATAACGTCAAAATAGCAGATGAGTATTGTAAAGGTTGTTGTTTAAAAGAAAATCATAATTCAATATTGTTCGCTGTAGTTTGCCCTAAAATGATGGACGAGTTGATTTTATTGGACTCCAGTGATGACTTAGATTTTGAAGATGCGATCTTGTTGGAAGTATTTAAGTTTTAACTTTTCAAAGGATCCGCATAAGGATTATTTGCCAGTATTTCTGTTAATAAAATTTGGTCGTCTTCCTCGGTAAAACGACCTCTGCCTCTTTTTATTATTTGTAACACACTCTTTGAGCTTGACGAATTTGGAAGCATTTTCATAAAACGACGGATAATAATTGTTGCAGATCTACTCAAAAAATTTTTTTAAAACCAAAATAGGTTATGATCTAATTTTTATTCGTGCTGCGCATGCGTGTCGCTTCGTTAATCGAAATGACTATCGTCCGTACAATACCGGCATTTAGCGGTTACGATATACGTAAAACGAAATGCAAATGTCAAAGCTGTCAAATAGCGTTAATAGGAACATCACTTTGTAAGTAACGAAAACTGCCTAGTTGCAATTCTAATGTGCACCGATACTTATTCTCTCGCAGCGCTCTACAGTTCCATAGTCTTTCAGCCTTTGCAGGAGGCTGACCATAAAAGAAGGGTCAACTAATCGATACCAACGTTCTAGTGGATATTGTATACCTATTTCTGTGAAAGCTGGAACAGTTGTATGTTTCAGGTATTTAACTCAGGTGAAGTGTTTCCTCATGAGCAGATACTTTGCAGTCAGAGTGGGCAAGTCCTTTTCTCCTGTGGCGTCTGTATCTAGTGGTGTCCCCCAGAGGTCAGTGTTGGGTCCCAGCCTTTTCCTCATGTACTTCTACGATCTTTCTCTTGTCTGTACTTCCAACTCTCTGTACGCTGACGACACTAAAATCTATAATATCCCAATTTGCACGAACCGACTACAACATAACCTCAATCGCGTCATTACATGGACGGAAGAGTGGGGTCTGCCGTTAAATCTTCTAAAATGTTGTGTCCTCCACATGGGAAAGAACAACCCCAAAGTCAATTACTTAATGGAGAATGTAACTATTCCAACCGTTAGCACTCACTATGACCTAGGTGTCATTATTAGCAGTAATATATCCTGGTCCGATCACATTCAGAATATCTCTTCGAAGGCGAAAAATATTCTCTACGTGATTGAAAAGTCTTTCAATGGATATGACCCCTCCACCGTCGGTCTACTTTATAGGACCTACGTCCGGCCAATAATGGAGTTTGCAGGCCCTGTCTGGCATCCTACACTTGTGCGTGGCCGTGATTATCTAGAACTTATTCAGAGACGTGCCACTAGACTTCAGTATCATCGCCTGCGATCAGACTACGAGGAAAGAAGACGCATTTTGGGCATGTCCACGTTCCATGCCAGATGCCATCGTGGTGATCTCATCACTACCTTCCGAGCGCTGCACCAGCTTTTTGGAGTTGATCTTTCTAAGCTCTTCCTCCTAAAAAAGAATCATCTAAGAGGTCATAACCTCAAGCTTCTAAAACAGCAGTTTAATTCACCACCGCCTCAGTTCTTCCTACCAAATCGAATCTTCAATTCCTGGAACAGCCTACCCAAAGGTGTAGTGAACTCGCCACCAGTTAAAATCTTCACTCTTCTTCATTCCTCCATGATAATAAGAGCTTATAGCGTGTGCTAAACCCTTATCATGTATAATACCTAATAATGGTAATAATATTTAATTCAAACATTTAGAAGGGCATGGCTTGTCTGAGCAGTTGACCTCTTTCCTAAGGTCTAGTAGGTTGAAGTGGGAGACTGAGGGCTTCCATAATGGCTTGCCAAGACAGTGTCCTCAACACCTTAGTATACCATAAAAGGGTTACGGGTGCTGATGTACCAGACACCCGTTGTAGAGCTTGCCCACAGGCGACAGAGACGCTTATGCATCTCTTGTCGGCGTAAGTCGTACGTTGGGACGGCTTACGTCCATCAGCACAACACGGATCTACAAGTGCTCTATTATCATTCATGGCTTTCATAGGATATCAATAAGACAACGGTGCTGCCATACGCTCCAGGGGATATGAAGTCCGTTGTAGAGACCGAGAGACGCCATATTCACCGGAGCTACTCGTTCCCCACGCTGGAGCTTGTACAGGCAAGCAAGCCCGACATAGCCTTTCTCGACCACCAACAGGAGACGATGTTCGTTATAGAGTTTTCGGCGCCTGCCGAGGTGAACATCATCTCTAAGGAGGAGGAAAAGCGGACTAAACATCAGGACTTGCTCGGACAACTTCGCAGTTCGCAGGCTCTGGCCAGACTACACTGTAAGTCTGCTGGTTATGGTCATTAGATCCTTATGTGGAATGAGAAATACGCTGCTCTCTGCACTGCGTAAAATACCGGTGTACCGTGCGGCGGCGCACATTTTAGCCGCCAGAATTCAGAAAGCAGTCATCCTTGGGTATCTTCATCTACTTAAGGCGCACGACTCGCGGACCCAGTGATTGCTCACCTCACGGTGTGAGGAGTAGTCATTGGGTAATGGAAGAGCAGCTCGGTATGTCGGAGCCCGGGCTGCACTCTTTTGTTTTTTTTAACAGCAATACAAACTTATTTCACTTACCTCTGTACTTCTTGTATTGGTATTTTTCATTTTTTTTCATTTTATTTGCAAGATGCAAATAATGTTACCCCTAGAAGGCTCAGCCTTGTGGCAGGGTATAGGCGTACATCAAATAATAATAATTATAATACCTCACAAAGAATTTTATAGTTTCGTATCTTCTGGAGCCATGATAATCCTGATCAGCACTCTTATACATCAGAACTGGATAGTAATTGCTGACAACTTTCTTTGGTGTATGCTCGTTATTTTTTCATATGTGTTATTGGACATCCTTTCAAAGAGGGGCACCGGATAATACTATACTTGCTTTGACGAGTGCTAGTGCTATTAAAAACTAGAAATTTTAGAAGTTTGATAGCAAAACCGTCAGTGAATTTGACATTACTTGACATGCAATTATGCTATGTTACATGCCGATTTCACACGTGGGAGCCAACGTTGGCACCAAAAACGTTCGTTCAATGAGTGGATTGACGCAATAGCATTGGAGCTAATGTTGGTACCATTGTTGCACCAACACTGGAGTATCGGCCGTTAACTGTCGGTTTTTGCCACATACATCAAAGGGATTGGCACCAATATTTCTGTTGTTGACCACATACACATCGTTCTTCTGTTTACCATGCGTACAAATGAAAACAATAATTTGGAGAATGTCGTCTAAGACCGTATAGGATATCTAAGGGGTGCTAGAGGAGTTTCTGATAGATGACAACGTATACAAGCCAGTTTTAGTACGGGTTGGTCAGCTGCTGCTTTAAAAAAGAAAAGAGACAAGAGGCATATTGACTGTATAAAAATAAGATGAAAATCTCAATTCGTTCAGGTGTTTGTCGAATCACCTAGTTTGAATACTAATTAATAGCTCATTTTCTAGGGCAGTTTTCTATATGTTGGCGTTGGTTTTAACAGAAATGGACTGACAATGCGCCTCTCCAATGTGTGGAAGCTACAGTGAATACGAAACCCAATGTCTCCGCCCAAGGTGCCAAGATTGCCGTCAATGTTGTCTTAGATCGGCTCCACACACGGAAGTCAACTTCCGCACCAACAATGTTGATCCAATGTGTGGATTGACACAATAACATTGGATCAAATGTTGGTAGCATTGTTCTCCCAATGGTGGAGTATTGGCCGTTGACTGTAGGGGTTTTTGTGACACGCTTCGAAGGGTTCAGAAAATGTATACGTGGCTTTAGTGCGATAAGGTCATACGACAACTCCAAGGTTCATGTTACCACAATCAGAGATGAATAAGTGGAGATTCCAACACGACTAGGCATTTTGGGGTCCGTTGGTTCGGTATTTTTATGTCTTAAAATTAGTCAACGAAAAGCGATGGTACAGCGTTTTAAGAAATATAAATAACTGTTGCTTAGTTTCAGTACTGTCAGTTGGTAAAACTGTAAACGTCTTTGAGCTGAAAATGCTGTTTTTGATAGGAACTAAGAACGTATTATTATAATAGAACTAAATTTTTATGTTTGGCTCCTAATCCTTTTTTCCATTGGATTCTTAATGCAGCGTCCATAGATCTGCACAATCATGAACAATATATTGTGATGTACAATGAAAATTTTGTTCCGTCAGGATCAATATTTTTATAATTTCACTTTCTAATTAAATATAAAAGTTATACGCTGCTTGGTCATTACATTACTACTACACTTTAAAATACATGCATGATTTACTGCATAGTATTCCAGGCAAATCACAGCGGGTGATCAGAAATGAAAGTTATCAAAAATCATAACTTACACGTAATTATTTCAAATGGACGGCTTTACCTTAAAACAGATTTTTGGAGCACTATTATAGACAGGCTGTACTTTAAAACAGATAAGGTTACACTATACATTCCCTTAATTTTTCTAGATACTACCTGAGAGCAGTAAAATTCCTTAACTCGGCAAGTTCGCTACGCCTCGGTTCAAAGAGATAGTTTTTGATTTTTTTTGTTTGTTAACTAACTTATATGAAGATATTTATATCCGAATAAGATAAGGATATCCTGTAGCATAACTCTTCAACGGTCATCAAAACCACGTGGCTCTAATCGATATTCAATTTCGCTGAACTGAGGAAAAACAATTCAATCTAGCAAAGTGGAGCTTTTCCCTAAGCAAACACTTGCAGTATAAATAAAATACAAAAATAGATCGCGATATCATTGAGGATCTTTGCGTAGCGTCTGCCCAAATAATTTTGTGCTGCTCGGCCACAAAATCACCCATGGGCCGAGCTTAAAATTATTTGGAAGGGCGCTAAGGTTATTGACGAAAACCTCACGGGTAACGCCAGATATAAGGTCGCCTAAGAAATCTAATCCATAAAATATACACACCCCCGCCTCCGACGAGAACAATTTAAAAGGTGGCAACCCTAATCTGGACCACCCCCAAAACTACATTATGTAATGTCGTAGGCATTTTATTGGCAGAACGCAGGAAGATAGCTTGCGTGAAAACAAATAAAAACTGAGTTAATAAATAGAAAATAAACTTCAAGCTGAAATATCTCGAAAGTCGATAATTGTTAGTGATTTTTCGCTGGAGTATGACGATATGTTGTACTCACTAAGCGAATTCGGCCACTGACCGAAACTTACATCCACAACGCGTTGTGGATTTCGCTAATTTCTCACACCGCGTTCGGGTAATCTTTTTATGCGCAGAACGCGTTGTGGGTAAATTTCAAAGACCCACAATGCGAATTTCCGAATGCCGTTGGAAGCATGCTACCGTTTTTGCATTATGGGCAATACAAATATAGTCTCAAAGCGAAACTTTGAAGTTTTATGACAAAAAAATTTAAAACAATGATATGAACTACATGCGCAATATCAAATATCTGCTGACGATTTACGAAAAATTTAATTTCCTCTTCATCTCTATATCTTTTAGATATCAATTATTCATTTTGTCCATCTTTCAATAATTCGTATCGATTCAGCTTTCGATAAAAGGTTCTTGCCTAATTTGCACAGTTCTTGTGTCTAAAGTTAAAGTTAAGGAACTTCACCTATGACATTCTCATAGTTACCTTCTAAAAATTTAGACCTATCAGATGATAGATAGAGTTTATTCAAACTATTGTCGAATTCTTTTCGAAATGTTTCTGTCGATGCACTGATTTTACTAAACATTTTCCATGGCCCATCATGGGATACTGTCAAGCATACTGCGGAAACTGAACTGAAAAAAATTCTGATCTGATTAAATAATCACAAGCTCTCTTTGAATGTTAATAAAACTAAATATATGGCTCTCTCCCCTACAATCAGGGATCAGCCTGATCTGAGTGTCAAGTTACATACGCACCATTGTAACAACATGTATAACTGTGATTGCAGGTTAATAGAAAAGACGTCGAGTATAAAATACCTGGGTATAGTAGTTGACCAACAACTGAAGTTCTAATACATACATTCCTCGAATTAAGAGATATTCTATTTAGGAAAAATCTGATTATACTGTATACCTCTCTTGCTGAATCAATAATTAGGTATTGCATACCTGTGCGGGGAGCTGCATTCAAAACATCCTTGCATCCTTTACAAGTTACACATAATACTATATTAAAGATAATATTCAAGAAAAGTCGACTATTCCCTACTCGCCAATTATATGAAGAAAACGAATTGTTCAACGTTCGCTCAATATATATCTTTAGCTAATTAAAAAGAATGTACAGTGAGAAAATAAATCTTTCGCAAGTACACACCGTAAGAACAAGGGCCAATGAAAATATGAACATTAAAGTTGACTTTTTTAGTAAATCTACCACTCAAAGTTCTTTTCTTTTTTATGGCCCCAAATTTTTTAATAATATTCCAAAAAGATTGAAGGAAATTTCGAACTACAACAACTTCAAAAAGGAAGTTAAACAATATATAAAAGATCATCCAAATCAATTCTAATTATTCTATTCGAAGTGCTTTTCTAATTAAACCGATTTTTTTATATATTTTATTTATTTTGTTTCTATTGGCTCATAGACATGCTCGAACTGCTGCCTACCTCCATCCAGAATTACTTATTACTTATTACACCAATAGGATTCTTGTTATATCAGTTAAATGCTCTGCTGAAACTGCGGCTCACAAGACAGGCCTCGTGGCCTAGCGTCAGCTGCTGTTTGGTAGGGTATGTTTTTTAACTTATATGTAACCTGTATATTATTTATGTATCTTTATATCATTATCAATAAACACAATAAACAATTAATTAAATTAATTAATTAATTGTTCTGAATAAAGAAAAAACTTGTTGCATTGTGAGTCTTTGTAATTTACCCAAAACGCGATCTGTGCGTACAAAAATTACCCGTAACGCGATGTGAGAGACTGGAGGAATCCCCAACGCGTTCTGGGTATAAATTTCGGGGTTAGTGGCCAAATTCGGTTATTGGGTACAACAGGTACATAGAACCTAGCGTAGAATTCAAACCGATATGGCACACCCGTATAAGAAAAAATCGGAAACTAAAACCCGACAGGCGAAACTTGAATACGTGGCAAGCATCGGTGGCGTCAGCAGGAAGCAGCGCCACTGAACCGTAAGGGCCTGGCCACATCTCCACGTCACGACGTCGTCGACGTGGAACGGTGCGGTGTCGCTGCAGGGTACGTTGCCACGACGTGTTAATGACGGTACGGCAACGTCACCGTGGGACGCCACGTCGAACGTCGTAGGCGACGTGTGGCTAGTTCTATTGGTTACGATGCACTCGCTCAGTTAATGTTTTATTGGCATTGTAATTTTTGTTGATAATTCTTCAAAAGTTGATGTAGACATTCGAAAATAACTGTAGAATTTGTGGTCACATGTTTTCAATGCTTCGTGTTTTCTAGTGAAATAATTCCCATCACTATTCATAATTGAAAGATATAGGGGTGCACCCAGTCTTGTCTTTGTCTGTCTTTTCACATATTTTTTTTCAACCTCTTCCTCCGTCTTTTCAACAATAGCAGAAGCAGAATACGTATTGTGCGGTCCATATCTATAACGAGACTCTTATTTTTCACGTACGTTAAGAACTAGCCACACGTTCGACGTGACGTTCCACGGCGACGTTGCCGTACCGTCACTAGCACGTCGTGGCAACGGTACCCTGCAGCGACACAGCACCGTTCCACGTTGACGACGTCGTGACGTGGAGATGTGGCCAAGCCCTTACGGTTCAGTGGCGCTGCTTCCTGCTGACGCCACCGATGCTTGCTTATATTCAAGTATGGCCTGTCGGGTTTTAGTTTCCGATTTTTTCTTATACGGGGAAAATAAATAGCCATAAAAGGGAAGTGTTTGCCAGTTCTCACCAGAAGACGATTGAAGATAAATCAATCGGAACAAAATGCAGATCCGAATTAGACCTTGAAAAAATTCAAATATTTATTTTCCAAGATGGTCTGAAAATATACAATCTATGAAATCATATTAAGCATTCTGCAGACATAAATTCATATAGTCCGTTTGAATATCTGAATAGCTACTATGAAGACGGGTTCTCACGATTCAGTTTCGCTGAATCAGTTTGACTGATTCAGTGATACTGAACAGATAATGAACGTGTGAACACGTTTTCAGTGAAACTGATCAGTGGGTTTGTGCTTTCAGTCAAACTGAAAGCCAGTCCTACTTTTCATTCAGTTTGACTGAATCAGTATTGAAAAATGAATACAAACGTTACTTTTATCACTGCTAAAAATAGGTTAAAATTATTCATTAAAACAACAGTGTGAACGAACATCGCTTTCAGTATCACTGAATCAGTCAAACTGATTCAGCGAAACTGAATCGTAAGAACTCGTCTTTATACTGTATCAGTACCTCGTTCTCCCCAAAATGATGACAATGAACGCTGCAATCCATTTCCAGCAAAATTTGTTTCCTCCAGTGTCCGGTAGGTGATAGACCTCACGTTTAAAATGCTTAATTTTCAAGATACAGGGTAGTGTAGGTGATTTCCCATTTACACTGTCTCATGCACATATTATGTACAATACATAAGGGCGGCAGCTCTGAGAGTACTGATAACGGTAGGGGTAGTGAACACCCATACGCCGGAGGTGTATGTGTGTGTTGCCAGCGGTTACTACAAGGGTATCAAAGCTTTACTTTTATTCTCTTTTTTCTCAATTATTCAGCAATAGAATGGCATAGCGATCTAAAACTACGTATAGGGGGCAATAAGTCCAAATTAGATCACAGTTTTGCTATCATGAAAAGAAAGCGCCACCTACTGCACCTCCATTTCTTTTAAATTAACAAAACTTTTTTCCGCTTTGGTGCATCAATGTGAATATTAAAAAAATCGTTTCCTGAATATCTTTTACGTAAAAAAGATGTACTTTCTTTAAGTACCTAGAGGTAACCGTTTTCGAGATAACCTTTGTTGAAATTTTCAAAAACTGTGATCGAAAGAATTATCGGTATTCTCGCACACCTTAATATTAGATCAAAAACATATTTTAAATATATATATAGTTTTTAAAATTGACCGTGTGGGGGCGGGTTAGAATATCTCCCATCGTATATCCTGCGTGTCGTAAAAGGCGACTAAAAGGAACACCGAACTACTACTGTCGGTATAAGCAGTAACCTCTTCTCAACCAACAGCTTCGGGTGGATGAGTTGAGGAAGAGTCAGGACACCTTCTTGTCCTTGGGGTGAGAAATTGCCCCTAAAGGCGGATGAACCAGTAGATACCATCTGGTCAACGGCATGAGGATGCAGAAAGCAAATGGGAAACTACTGCATTAAAGATCTTGAAGATATCCCAAGAGAAACTCGTAAAATGTGTAAATGCATTTTACGAGTTCACAACATGTCTGTTAAGACATTGTGACAATGATGATGAAATAAGTGGTATTGAAATTTAAAAATACTTTGTAAAAGTTTTTTAAAACTTTTGTTGAGCTGTGCTTATTGTTTATTGTGCAATTATAAAACATATCATCGTCTCCTTTTCTGGACCCCCCCTCTCCCCTCCGAACGGCATGCACCTGACCGTTCATCGTCTTCAGTGTGTCGGTACGTCAAGTTCGTACGTCACTGGAATATCCATAAAAGAATTTTTCCGCTCATGGGATGGGGGTGGTGCATCCTGAGGGTCGAATCCCTACCCCTATTGCTGCTATGGAATTTATTCACCTACTATCTTCAAAGGACTGTTTTAGCATACGTGACACACACTGCGTTCCGCACAACGCAGCATGCATAATGGATATGCCTCTCTGGCAGGATTTTTTGCGAATCACCTGCACAATCATTTCTATCAGAGCATAACATCGTAATTAATATTGTATCTCTGCAACTAGGTTACCGATTCGGAGGGGTCGCGAACCCCAGTTGATGCTTCTCCAGCGTATCAGCACGCGAGTTTCTTACAGGGTGGATCTATCTTCATTTGTATTCAAGAAATAAAGTTTTTTATTTATTACTGCCTTTTTTTTATTGGGTGATAGGGTCCAAAATAAACACAACTTTAGCTCAAATTTTCCAACGTTTCGAGAAATATGTTTTCATCTTCAGGGCTCTAGAATACAGAAAAAGGCAATTGTATACATTTTTTTTAAACATTATTGGTTGACTATTCTCCTTTTTAATTCTGTGTTGTTTAACTTTTAAAATTTTTTTTGTTTTTACATTTTAGCAATACTTTTGATATTTCGTTGTATATGTATAATGTGATTGTTTACATTCATGCCTCTAATTAACAACAACAACCAATAATGTTTAAAAGAAATGTATATAATTGCCCCTTTTTTCTGTATTCTAGAGCCCTGAAGATGAAAATATATTTTTCGAAACGTTGGCAAGTTTGAGCTAAAATTGTGTTTATTTTGGACCCTATCACCCAATAAAAAAAAGGCAGTAATAAGAGGGGTCGTAAAATTATTACCAAAGTTTTTTATCTTTCTTGCGTTTATAACTGCTAGGGTTTTAAACCATACAAAAACCGTAAAAGAAAGCATAATTAAAGTAATCCGAAGTGTGTCTATAAAAGGTGTTTCAGAAGGATGGTGGGTATCATAATTTAAATGTTCTGTTATAATTCCAAAACGATTTGCTTGAAATTTGGGGGATATCCGATTAAATAAAGATGTTACATTCCAAACTACTTTCGTAATTTCTATGACATTCGAGATTCGAGAAGTGTTGAACTACTATCGATGGCTTAAGCACCATTTTTATACTTTTTAGACCTATTACTTTGCTCTGGGAAAATGGATATCATTTTTGCACATTTAGATTATTTAAAAAAACCAAAGGTAACGAAATGTTATATTATAATCTGGTTGTGTTCATGACTTAAAAATATCGATCTGATGGTAGATTACTGTTCTAGGAAATTATTTTTGGGTGGTGAATCATTCATTTTCCGATAAATGCTATCAGGCACCTTTGTTGTCTATCAGTCGTTGTCAGCTTTTTTTGACTTTTGATGAGATAACACGAATGTGCCCTAATTTAATAGGTTTGCACGATGACTACTTAAAAGTTTATTGGTGATTATCTCTATAAAACTTACGATTCTTGTGGTGTATTTGGTTCGAGCGTGTATCTAACTGGTCATAATAAATAATAATTGCATGAATGCAAGATGGTAGAGAACATCGAGAAACTGCAAGAATTGTCGATAAAAGCTTATGTATTGTACAAAATGTGTATCAACGCTATTACGAGACTGGCCTGATAACCAGAAGATCAGGATTCGGTCGAAGAAGGATCACTAAACAAAGAGGAGCAATAATTTTTTAGTAATATATATTACGCACTTTTGTAGAACGTAATTTTCAAAATAAATAAAGGTTGATATTCGTCATGCCAGAAAGGACGTGTTGATACAGTTTATTGGGATTTACAGGTCTCATCCAGCTTTCTGGAAGGTCAAGTCCGAAGAATACGTGAATCGAAATTTGAAAATTTTAGGATACGATGCATTTAACCACAAGGTGGATCTAAATGCAAATTGAGATCTCATCTCTAAAAGGTCCAATCGATGAGGTGACTAAATTTGAGATATTCGCCCAGTATCACGAAAATGAAGGGTGGTAATTACTCGTCCATCCTGAAGTATACTTCGCTAGTTGTTTACTGAGGTGAGGTTTCAAAAAAGTCACGAAAATATATTTCCATCATTCTTGACTAGTTTTCAGATTCAGATTATTTTGTCTTAATTCTCGCAAAAGCGAGGTGTGGCTATATTCTTTTCTGTCAGCTAGCCAGCTTTTTCCCATATACTTCGCTTATTATTTCTTTTTCTGAGGCATATCGATCGCAATTACAGCGTCTGCAATGATACAAATTCTCTTTTTGTCCATTTTCATACAAACGTCAACAACAAAACACTTCAGGGGGTGGGTTGGCTCAGTGGTTAGAGTCGGGGGCTCGATCACCGAAGGTCCCGGGTTCCATTCTCGTTAGAGACGGAAATTTATTTCTGGCTTTTTCAATCAAAAATAGATATCCATCAAAAGAAGCTCAGCAAAAATCCCCTCCTGAGCCTTCACTGTTGGTTTCTAATTAACAGTGCTGTTCCTAGAGTGGCGCCGGGAAACAGTAACAAAGCTTTCACAGAACACGAGGCTAGTGATCACAGAAGTCGATGCCGTTGACAGAGAAGTAAAAAAACAAAACACTTCAAAGCATAACATCGTATGGCAGAGATCACGTTGAAGATGTACACATGACAGTACGCAACTCCAGATGACACGATAAATGACACTTTTGACCCACACACATACGCCTTTTCCCTTGAAAGGAAAGCGCCACATGAAATCATGTGCCGAATCATTTGGATACTTAACTCAATGTATGGTACATGACACTTTTTTAGCCACGCCGTCTTTTCGTGCATCCTATAACCGCCACGTCCCAACACGCCACGATTTTTTGAATGAAAGAACGTGTGCGTATTTGGTATACGCTTAGCACGGCTCAACAAACAATCAGCTGCCTTACTCAAGATCGGTTCCTTTGTGATGACATGTTGCAAATGTCTGACGTCAGTGACGCTATTTTGGGATAGTTTCATTCAAAATGACAGGAGCGGAGTAGAAGAAAAGTATTATCAGTACAACAGGGTAGAATTGAGAAATAGACATCCAGGTCATATAAACCTTCGCTCTGACTATCAATGAGCCTTGTTCTAGTTCTAGGAAGACAAGTATACAATAAGAATACAATTCAAACGTCCTCAAATCTAGATGTTAATTTATTAAACCATCACTCTCCACAGCATTTTCTACTACAGTTTCTTATAAAAATTTAAAAAAACAAAAGCTTTGAATAAAGTCTCATCTCTTAGTCTTTAAAATTCAGGTAATTGCCATTACCTCATCTGTACTAGTAAATGTTAATTGTTATCTTGAGGGATCTCAGGGATCTTTAGGGAATCTAAAAAACCTATATTTTTATTAGAGTAGCTTTTCGAAGAGCAGCTTTTTGCAGCACAAACATGTCCAGCTTTTAACTTTAATGTTTCCATATTTTGTATACTTAACACTACACAAAATATGAATAAACAGCAAACTAAACAATGCTAAAAATGACGACAAACTATTCAGCAAAACGCAAAACAGCTCGAATGACATCTCCTTTATTAGTGACGGTACCACTGTCACTGCACCTCACAAACATGAAACCTAGACAGCCATGACCCTACACAAGCAGCTAGCCGTACCAAGTGTACTTTGGCTCCCTGACTTTGACAGTTGACGTTGACACGGAACATAACCTAAAACCCTAAAACTAAAAGGCCCGCATTATTTTGGGTGTTTGGAATTTTCGCCGTTTTCGCGGTTTATGTATCGCTGATATTTTTCGTCTGAGAGTCTGAGGTTTTTAATAATATTGGAATTGAAGTAGCGTCTATTATTTACTGTGAATTAATTAAAAAAATAGCTTTAAGATGTACTATATGCAATACATTATTTTTAGAGCAATGCAATTTAAGGCTGCATGTGAAAAAATTTCACCCTAGTACGTTCACAACAGTGACGTCTGTACAAAACAAAAAAAAACCGCCATCAAAAGATTTAAAATAGTTGCCAAACCAAACGCCGAAAAAGCGAAATAATATTGCGCTAAACCTTTTATATCCACCAGAATAAAACTGATTGAATTTCAATATAAATAAATTGTTTATTATTTTTTATTTTGTACATTTATAATTTTAAAACTGATTCCTTTTCGAATACCTAAGTATATTAAACTAATTAATTTTACAACTATAAAGAAATAAAAGACTGATATATACTGTGGTCAACATACGGGAACCTTTTTTATTATCGATATCTCAGAACATTCTATTCATGATAAAAAATAGTGCACAGAGAAAAACTAGCAATGAGTTGATCAAATCTGCCATACCATTGTGTATACAAGGTATGTAAAAATTCGGAAAATCCGATGAAACTAACCTAAAAAATTGAATTTTTGAGATAACCAAATTATAGATCCTAAAATTGTGAGCAGAAAAGCACTATAAAGTTTTTGCATATCAGCTTTGGTTACCGCGAAAATTGTCATTGAAAATGCAAAAAATCCGAAATAAATAGGAAAAAAACCGATCAGATTTTCCGAATTTTTACATACCTACATAATGGCAGATTTGATCAACTCACAGCTAGTTTTTCATTATGCACCATCTTTTATCACGAATAAAATGTTCTGAGATATCGATAATAAAAAAGTTTCCCATATGTTTCACACTATAATGACCACATAGGCACATAATAAAATAATACAATTTACGTTACATTTTCATTTTCGAGTTTAAAAATATAAGGCGCGTTAATTTTCAAATCATAACATGACATTAGTACTCTGCGCATGCGAAAGTCAGGGAGCCCAAGTACATTTTGTACGGCTAGCCGCTTGTTGACCCTACCGTGCCGCCGCTGTTGAAATCAGAACAAATCTAACCCAAAATGTCGATGCGCAAAAGGATCGGCGCAAAGCGTCCCCAGACTTTGAGACAGCTGATTGTTGAGCCGTGCGCTTAGTAGGAAGATATCTTTTATGATGCCACCCTGTAGGCAGTGGCGCTGCACGTCGCAATGACGTATTTTGTCTACGTACGCGTATGTGGAGCTCTAAGTGCGTTCATTAAATGCCGTTGGTGTATTTGCTTATTAAAGTAGGCACCCCCCGACTGGGGGAGCTACTACCCTCGCCGATAAAGTCGGCTGCGATATAGTTGACAGGAGATTAATATATGATTTAGTTTCGTGTAGCGAAGCGGCAAGGGGATGCGGGGGCGGGGGCGTACATTTTGGGAAATGTTGGGTCGAGCCGCGACTGCTGCTGACATGCGATAAAGACAGACATTATTAAAAAGGGAGGAGGGGCTGTCGTTGGTGCAGTTTTTTTTATTATCCTTGCATAGTTGGCAAAGTGTTATGACATCTTTTCCCTCAAATTTGAGATGATCAGGCGCGTATCCAGGATTTAGTTTGGGAGGCAGATTAGGGTCGGTACCTTCTAATTTTGTTCAAGTGGGACTTGATCAAGATAGTCGTCGTTGGGGGGGGGGGGCGTTATACATGTGGAGTGCACAGTAGGCTGAGTAGACTGAGGCCTAGGGCCCCCAGCAAAAACATTATTTAAACATTATATAGTTGACCAAAGTGGATGTATTACGGCTTCCGAAATGTTAACATTAATTTTTGAAAGAAGCCTCATCGATATATCCATATAACACTATATGGGTATGTACATCTACAGAATGTACATTATATATTCCAGTTTGAACATGCGTATTTTGAATATTCATAGGACGTTGAATGTACATATAAAAAATGATATACACTAGTGTAATATACTATGTATATTCACGTAGGGATATTCATATGTGAATATACATAAGATGTTGGTCTAAGTATCATATATACATCTAGTAGTTTACGCCTGCGCTAACCAGCTAAGCACAACTAGCGCCGCAATTGCGCCCTTATCCATAGTTAGCGGGTGTGTTCTGGGACTGTTTGTGTCTGATTACCTGATCGAGTGAAATATTGTGCAATGTTACTTTATCTTCTATCTACTGATAACACTAGCATCCAGCGTTTGACGGTAAGTTGTATGCGGGGGAAACCACCTACAAAATTCTATAACCTTAACTTCTCTGTGATTTCAGACATGCCATTCAACAGAAAAGATGACAATTACAGTAATTGATTTTGCCATATATTATTACTGTAACTAGAAATTGAATTAATAACAATAGGTCATGAAAGCATAAGGTTTGTTTATTTTTCTGTCTCTAAATTTAAATTTCATATTCTATTTATGTGCATTAAAGGTACATAAATGTACATTTAATTGATATGTCATGTATGTGGAAGTACGCCACAAACTGAAAGAAACTGAGTTAATAACAACAGGTAATGAAAGCATAAAGTTTGTTTATTTTTCTGTTTCTAAATTGAAGTTTCATATACTATGCATGTGCATTAAAGGTACATAAATGTACATTTAATTGATATGCCATGGATGTGGAAGTTCGCGACAAACGTGCATGAAATGCATATCTTTTTCATGTCTATTCTACATCCACTGGACATTCTTGCTCCATTTGTGGATATGCATATCCATTGATTGAATATTCAAGGTATGTACATTGTATATAATTTTGTTATGTGAGTAACTCCAAATGTGTATACTATCCTTAAAATTGACCATTTCCATAACGAACTGCGAAGCCGAAAGGTCCTTTTCGAAAATTGCTTTTATAAAAAATAAATATATGTCAACAATGACCTGACGAGAGACAATCTTTCAATAATTTTATCAATGAGTATAACATCACAAGATACATTTCGTATGAAAAAGCAATCCGCCTATGCATCGTGGTAAAGACCAGAAGAGAACAGTTTTTTTAAATATGTTATCGCTGTTCAATTAGCTTTAATTTCAATGACCTGTTTGTACTTTTTATATTTTTCTAATAATAGGCAAAACCGGGACATTTGTCCAGGGGGAAAGTTGAACCACCTAGTAAAATTCAACTTAAATTTCGCGCTAGAGCTGTGTCTAAATCGTCATTGGTGGCATTTAGATGGTCATTCACCTGTTCGTCTCATCAAAATATGATCGTCGTTGCTTCTACCAGACTGACATCCGATAAAATAAGGGATTGACAGAAGTACCTAAAGACGTGATAGATTGAATGAGGAAAAGCTAAATAAACTTATAATAAACTTATCGACATGCAGTGAAATACATTATATAATCTAACTGTAAAGCAAACCAACCAACTGGTATTCGAATTCGTGATAGCGAATTAAAAGGATATTCCTCAAAGCTAGACATCCAACAACGCTGCCGGAAAGGATTGGTTTCGTGGTTTCCTTTCAACAAATATTGATGAGTTTAAGAACTTCTGAAACTAACTAACTTATCTCGTTCCAACAACTTTAATAAGAAAGACGTAGTTGACTTTTCCACAAATTTAAAAATTGTGCGCAGAAAGTATAATTCCAAGCCATATATAATTGTGTGGTAGTGGTAGTCCAGTAAAAAGTCAACATCACCCCAGCGACGTAGATAAACTACATACTCAGAAAATTGATCCAACAAAAATGCCGATGCGGAAAAGTTTTTGAACAAAGTGACAATAAAAAGGTAATTGAAGATAACCAAGAAGTGAAACAGAATCTGAAAGCTAGAGGAAAAAGATAAGAAACGAGAAGGTAACAAATAACATAAGAAGGTCAGGAGAGGGAAAAGTGTCCAAAATCATGATGGCATCGAAACAGAATGCGAAGAGGATATTTCATATGCTGATAGTTCTAACGATGAAGACTTCGGAGAAAACCTTGCGATGAACAGCCGTCGGCACTGTTTCGTTTGCCAATCGGAAGGAATGATGAATATGGGTCTTTATTGTCATATAAGTACATTTAGGTATGGTACAAAGCCTGCAAGTATCTTTATATGCTCCAAGCAATTGTTTGTTTTGAGTTATTTCGTGTTATATTAACTCACTTGTATCTAACCATTAAATGAATTCAGGATTCAAAGCTTCAAAATATATGTTTTATGGTCAACTCTTCCCTGTACAAGATTCAGGTATACCTTATGGTAGGGGAGACTTGGCTCATATGTTGGTTGAGTATGAAATGCGTCATATTTGTGTACGTTTCTGTTTGAAGGGATTGATGATGGTACCTGTACCTAAGCGAAATTATTATAATTTTAACAAAAATTGGTTCAAGTCTTGACCGAGAGACTTGATCAGCAACAAAATAATCGTCGGGGGGGGTGCATCTGTGGTTTCTGGGGGCCTGGACCTCCTCGATCCCTTCATTGACCTTTGAAAGAAAAGCCTAGCTCAATAATACACTTTTTTTAGATCCTTGCCTTGCATATTACAGAAACCAAGAGATTTTTAGAATTTTGTGATGTAGATAAATACATAAGAGTATTGCTTTAGATCGTTCTGTATTGCGTAACGTGCAAATGAATGAAATGATGTATTGGACAGTAGAAGTACCGTGGCGGGGATGGAAAACGGGTATGGCTTTTAGAAAACCTGTCAGTGGCGACGCAGCAATAATCAAACATTAAAAATTAAAAAATAGCTCAAACTTCGTTTTTAGACGTTTTAGGGGTGCCTGATCATTCTCTATGTTTTGCTTTTTTTTTTTGGTGAGGGTGAAATTGAGGTGGCTGGATGTGTTGTATTCATAATAGACGATCCAGTGACATGTGAAAGAAAGCTCTAGCGGCATTAGGCAGAGTTCAGCTGGAGGTTGGGGTGAGTGGGGGTTGGCCACAGGGCAGCTGCCTTTCTCCCCGCCTCTGGTGCCTTGTTATGGATGGCCTTCTTACGAGACTTAGCTCGGCCGGCTTCTACACGCAGGCCTATGCAGACGACGGCCTGGTGTTAGTCTCTGGTAGATTCCTGGGTGTCGTCTGCGATAGAATGCAGATGGCGTGCAGCATTTTGGACAGGTGGTGTGGCGAATCAGGACTCTCAATCAACCCAGTGAAGACTGAGCTGTCCTATTCACTAGATAGATGATTTTAAAACCCCCACTCTCCACGGTGTACCGCTGACCCTAACACGGGAGGTCAAGTACCTGGGGGTGTGAATTGATAATAAACTCACATGGGCACAGCATATTGACTATGTGTATAAAAAATCTATAGCTACCATGTGGCAGTTGCGTCGGGTAGTCGGCGGAACCTGGGGCCTCAAACCCAAGGTTCTAAACTGGCTATATACGGCAGTAGTCAGATCTAGGATCGAGTATGGCTGCTCGGTCTGGTGGCCGAGCGTAGAAAAGGTCTCTGTTAGGCTCAAGCTCGCAAAGATTCAGAGGCTTGCAGCAGTGAGCATAACAGGTGCCATGAGGACAACACCCACTGCTGCCCTGCAGGTACTCTTGGGATTGCCGCCTCTGCACCTCTGGATAAAGAGAGAGGCGATGTCGGCCTGCCTAAGAATGCGTGACGGGGGAACGTGGGTAGCACGAGAACCATTAGTTGGCCACACCAGAATAGAGCGATTCGCGGAGAGTAATATCCCGCTTCACCGACGGATCGATCTTAAAGGAGTCAGGATCCGGGGGAGCGGGCTTCTGTCTGGAGGGTAAAGAAGTGCGGCGGAGCTTCGCTCTGGGAACTTGCACGACTGTCTTCCAGGCGGAAGTGTATGCGATATTGATGGCGGCATACTCCACAGAAGTCGAAAAGTGTTCTGAACAGAGCATATATATATGCCCTGACAGCCAATCAGCTCTGAAAGCGGTGGCAGCTTTGAGGGCCAGATCAGCTCAGGCACAAGAATGCTCTGCCGCCCTTTAGAAGTTGGCAAGACATAAGAAGGTGACCCTACTGTGGGTCCCCGGACATATTGGTATACCGGGTAACAAGAGAGCGGACCGATTAGCTAGGATAGGGGCCAACAGCCCCTGCATTGGCCCAGAACCTATGCTGGGAATTAGTAGACGCCAGGTCAATGTAGCCCTGGATAACTGGGCCTACAAGGAACTGGCGAAAGCCTGGTTAGAGAGAGACGACTGCAGGCAAGCCAAAAGATTCATAGCAGGCCCTGATAGGGGCCGAACGCAATGGCTTTTGAGTAAAGGCAGAGAGACGCTCAACCTTCTGGTGGGGGTTCTCACTGGCCATTGCCGGCTGAATAGACATCTGTCACTTATGAGAGTGGTAGGGGATCCCATTTGCTCCAGATGCTGGGAGGAGGACGAGACAGCGTTCCACTTCCTGGGCAGTTGTGCAGTTTATCGCAACCTTAGGGTTCAGGTATTCGGCACGACGGAGTTTGGGGAGGAGCCACTATATTCAGCGAAATGGTCGGACATACTGACTTTCGTCAGGAGGTCTGGTAGGTTCGACAAGGAGCTTTGTAGGGTGTAGAATTTTAGTCTTTTCAGTGATTGGTTCAGTGGGGTTGGCAAAAAGGGCCAAAGGTGGCCTACTTGTCTGGCATCGCCTCCCCATCACTACTACTACTACTACTAAGCCCTAGCGGCGTAATACACTTTTTAGATCCGTCCGAACATTGCTTTGCCTATTACAAAAACCAAGAGACTTCCAATTTTGTAATGCACATATACATACAAGTATTGTTTAGATCGTTCTGTATTGTGTAACGTGCAAACGAGTGAATTTATTTCAATGAAATTTCGACACAGTGTTATTACCCTGGCGAGAATTGTAAACGCGCAGGGTTTTTAGAAACTCTGTCAGTGGCGGCGTAGCAATAATAAAAAAACTAAAAATGTAAAAACACCTCAAACTTCGTTTTTAGGCGTTTTAGATGCTCCTAGCCATTTTCTACTTTTTTGGAGTAGGAGTGAAATTGGGGTAGTTGGAGGGTCGGGTTTGTAAAACTGAAAAAATTGTTCTATTCATAACAAGGGGCCTATTGACCTGTGCAAGAAAGACCTAGCGGCATTATACACTTTAAGGTCTGTCCAAACATTGCCTTGTCTATTACATAAACTAAGGGCCTTTTCTGATATATTTATATATACATACGAGTATTACTTTAGATCTTTCTCTTCTGTGTAACGTGTAAGTTATTGAATTGATGTTAATGAAATGTTGACCGTGGCGAGGATAAAAACGTGTGTGGCTTTTAGAAATCGTGTCAGTGGCAGCTCAGCAATAATCAGAAAATTAAAAATTTAAAACCAGCGCAAAGTTTGTTTTAGGGGTTCCTGATCATTTTCTACTTTTTTTGGGCGGGATGAAATTGGAGAGGTTGGTTTTTATGCGATTCGAAATTGGTATTGTTGAGGGTGGGGGTTGTAAAACTGAAAGATTTATTGTATTCACAATAGCCTGTCCATAGATCTGTGAAAAAAAACCTAGCTGGATAATACGCTTTTTTGCGGGCGGGTGGGCGATGATTTGGTTGCAAGAGGATTTCAGCTCCAATAGCTCCATGCTATTGGAAAATAATCAATTGGTACCATAATGTGTGGGAAGTACTGAGTCAATTAACATGACTTCATGTTTAAACTTCAAAATCGAATAAACAAAAAAACAAAATGATGCACAGAGTAAAGTTTTTTAAGTACATTAGTACACCTATTTTTGTACACACTAAGATGTTATAATGATTTAACCATTGTTTTCGAACCCATGATACTAGTCCAATGAACCAGGCTATGACCCCAAAATACCGCGATCCGCCAGTGGTAGACTTGCTGTACTATCATTCAATGGATCACTATCGTGTACTACGTGTACACCTGTGCTGTCCCATGCTCAGGGGTTTTGGAGCCCTTTGTAGGTATATAATGAAAACGAGAGATGTTGACACTACCCCTTCCACGCGATTACCTGGTACATGCTAATAAACTCCAGCACCGAACATAGACATGGCCTTGTCGCTTGGCCTTCGTCCTTTGAAGTGGGTTCCATACGACCGAATCGCCTAACTCCCCAATCAACAAGTCATTGCCGGCGATCGGAAGCAGTCGTGCCATACCGTTTGTTTACAAAGGATTAATAGAAATCTAGACAACACATAAATATAATTTAACAAGTTCACACGCAACTGCAATATAATAAGGGATTATCTAGAGTGCGGTAAGGTAAGAGGTAACGTAAGACGTAAGAAAATAAACCTATGGAAGAAACGTTACGACTATAAACACTCTCATCTGATTCCACAGGTTTATTTTCTTACGTCTTACGTTACCTCTTACCTAATAATTTTTCGGGTGATTTAAACAGATGAAGCTCGTTATTTAGTTTGTATCTTACACCTATGTGTTGGTTGTTTGTGTGACCTGTGTTGTGGAAGACACCCAGTTAAATTAGCCAAAAAAATATTGACGGTTTTGTTCAAAAATCGCATTTGAAAGTCCGTGCCTCAATGCACATTGCTGCTTTTTGCGAGCAAACCTCAACGTTAAAGCCCTAATTGCCGAAAGCTTGGCGGTCTCCTTTATGTCGTGACCCGTGTTTGTTTTCAAAATTTTGGCCTCAACCCCAAGATTTTCTCTTTAATATATACAGGGTGAATCCTTATTTAATACTTTTTATAACTGTGTAGAATGAACTAGTTTTTCAAATAATGTTTTACAGAAAACTGAAAAATAGGCGAGATCCAGAATATAAAATGTAAATCTAGGCTTGTGTACCAAAACACAACTAGCTGGTCTTTTTATGCTTAGTTTTACTTCCCACACCGATAGGTGAGGGGAGTATTGTGATCGAGAAAATTTTCGATTTTGAGATAATACACTTTTTGGGCGTTTCATGATGTCTACATAACGAAAATCCATGTCACTCATTTCCGTCGGTCTGTCTGTCTGTCGGTCTGTCTGTCTGTCGGTCTGTCTGTCTGTCGGTCTGTCTGTCGGTCTGTCTGTCGGTCTGTCTGTACGCGTTTTTGTGTCCTCGTAATCTCAGTAACCGCTGCATGGATTGTGATGAAATTTGGGCAGCGATATGCTGGGGGGTCGTAGTAGGTAATGTTCTTATAATTTTGAAAATCGGTGCAGGGGCGGCGGAGTAATTAGCAAAAAACAAAAAAAAATAAATATTCCTCAAACTTCGTTTTTAGGCGTTTTAGAGGTTCCTGATCATTTTTTACTTTTTTTTGGGTGGGGGTGAAATTGGGGTGGTTGGGGGGTGGGGGGTTGTAAAATTGAAAAATTTGTTGCTTTCATAATAGACTGTCCACTGACCCATGAAGGAAGACCCAGCAACATAAATAACTTTTTTAGGTCCATGCGAACATTGCCTTGCCTATTGCAGAAACCAAAGGACTTAGAATTTTTTCTGGTGTAAACATACGAGAGTATTGCTTTAGATCCTTCTATATTGTGTTACAAGGAAACTGTTGAATTGATGTTAATGAAATTTTGACACAGTATTACTACCGTGGCGAGGATGGAAAACGCGTATGGTTTTTATAAATCGTGCCAGTGGCGGTGCAGAAATAATAAAAAAAGTAAAAGAATAAAAACAGCTCAAACTTCGTTTTTAAACGTTTTAAAGGTTCCTGATCATTTTCTGCGTTTTTTTTGGGTGGGGTGAAATTGGGGTGGTTAGGGGGTGGGGGGTTGAAAAACTGAAAAATTTCTTGTATTCATAATAGGCTGTCCACTAGCCTGTGAAGGAAGAACTAGCGACATAAATCAACTTTTTAGGTCCATCCGAACATTGCCTAGCGTATTACGGAAACTAAGGGACTTAGAATTTTCTTTATACATACATACGAGTATTTATTGCTTTAGATCTTTTTGTACTTTGTAACGTGGACACTATTAAATTGATTCTAATTAAATTTTGACACATTATTATTACCGTGGTGAGGATGAAAAACGCCTCGGAAAACGCGTATGTTTGTTAAATATCGTGCCAGTGGCAGCGTATATAGCAATAATCAAAAAACTAAAAGTTTGAAAACAACTCAAACTTCGTTTTTAGATGGTTTAGGCTGTCCATTGACCTCTGAAGGAAAGACTTAGCGGCATAAGACAATTTTAGGGGAGGAAAGGCTGCCGATGGTTTGGTTGCAAGGAGATCTCAGACTAAAGCTTCATGCTATGGGAAAATAATAAACTGATATCACAGTAATGTGTGGGAAGTACTGAGTCAATCAACTTGACTCCATTTTTTTGTTTAGGCATTGCACCTGTTAGATAGTGCAGTAGTACCTTTCTGTTAATTTGAAATTGGTAATTCCTAAAAGCGATACTTTATCATAATCGGAACATATAGGATTTACCAATTTAGAATTAACAACGATAAACTGAGAGTGACTTAGTGCACCAATTGACAGGTACAGTGCCTGATGACGAGACAAACATTGGAGCAAAAAGCTAAACATAAGGGACTAGGTACGTCTCAATACACAAGTTCAGACCAGGGTGCAGACTTACTCTTTTTATTCTGTATCTCGCTTATTCTTCAGTTTTCGGATAAAACTTATTTGAAAAAGTTGTTTATTTTAACGGCTTCTATACACAGCTTGAAAAAAGACTCAACTTAGGACTCACCCTGTATACATACATAATATATTATGAAAAAAGGAGCCTTTAGGAATAAATTAGAACAGACGGCAGTCTAACAATAAGAAAGTCTATGTTCTCCATGAACAACCTCCGTGAAAGCCTCAATACCTTCAAAAGAGAAAAGGTGTAGGTAATACCAATAGCTAAATACAAAAGCAGTATTCTAAGTAAACGTCAAACTTTTAACAATAACTAAAGATGCTTAAAACCTTAACAAGCTGGCTGGTTTCAAATGGGATAACTCTATAGTTCCTATATTCATCTACGAAGCTTTCAAACTCAAAGGATTGCAACTTTATAATTCTACTTTAGCCTACACATACAAAATAATCCCTCCATTAAAATGCATCGCATCTCCGACTATGATCAAGAGCGAGGGTGTTTTGCACAAAGGGTTTTTCTGAGCGCTCCCTTTAAATTGCTCGTTCCCATGGCACCCCATTATGCGAATATTTCCGCTATGCGCCTGTGAGATGACAAAATTCCGACGTAATAACAATTTTTCTTGTGCAAACCAGAAGCGCCACACATAACACTGCAATAATCGCATAGTAGATACTCACTCGCCTGGAGTTAGTTCGACCCCATATATGAAACTTACGTATGTGGAACAGAAACAGATAGTATTGAATCAGTGAGTGAAAAAACAATTCATCTCCAAAATCCTTGTTTTGAGAAAAACACAAATATATGTTTAGACTCTAAAATTTTCATTTTACAGCAATGAAGTCTACAGAAATAATATAAAGGATGGCTTCCTCTATAAGAACTTTCTGAGCAGGTACCTAAGTGTGTTCTGAAGGGCTGTAAAGCAAAAGAACCTGGAGTTATACTATTTTTCTACTCAATATTTAATAAACATAAAAAATGTAAATATTTCAAATTGAGATGCATTTATTAATGTATGTCTACAAATTATATCAGCTCTAGACTGTCTCCTAAGGGGTAATATGGCAGTAAAATCCAAAATTTCACCTTCCATGTACTTTATGACTCTTTTTAAATCAATGATTTTATTTGCATTGATTAGTTTGATGGTTTCTTATAGGCTACTTTGTAGAAACAGGGATGACATTAGACTTAAGTAGTTTGAACATATTTATACCCAGTCGTCCAGTGGAAACATACCCTGGTGTAGAACAGTCATAGATCAACTGATGACAAGTTGAAACTGAGGTTTCATTATCTCCTTTCAAGTCCAACGTATAGGTTATTACTTCCCAAACCGATATGTGATTTCGAGATAATACGAGTTTTGGGCGTTTTATAGTATCTACATAACGAAAATACACGTCACTCATTTCCGTCGGTCTGTCTGTCTGTTGGCATTTTCGAGCCTCCCAATCACAGTAGAAAGTAATGCTGCTATAGATTTGAAAATCGATGCATGAGCGACGGAGTAATTAGCAAAAAATAAAAAAATTCAAGTATTCCTTCAACTTCATTTTTAGGCGTTTTAGGAGTTCCTGATCATTATCTATTTTTTCTTGGGTGAAGATGAAATTGGGGTGGTTAGGGGATGGGGGATTTTAAAACTGAAAAATCTGTTGCATTCATAATAGACTGTCCATTGACCTGTGAAAGAAAGACCGCCATAATACACTTTTTTGCGGGCGGACGATGATTTGGTTGCAAGGGGTGAATCTCAGACTATAGCTTCATGCTATGGGAAAATAATAATTTGGTGTCTACCGTAATGTGTGGGAAGTACTGACTCAATCAACTTGACTTCCTTTTTTTTATAGTCCTTCGGCCACCAGTTTGTCGCATGTCGATTGTCGAACTCAGGCGGCAAGGATGGAAATCGGATATTGAGTCGAAAAACGATATAACAACCAGAGTTGTATCGTTCTTCGGCTTAATCCAATGACAGGTACCCTCGTAAACGCGTACACGGTGTGTTAGTTATACACGTTAAAATATGACTTTGGCTATCTCAGTTAAAAACTGTCAATTTTGGACTTATACCGTTTTTCCACTCACCGATTCTATCAGTTCATTGAGTCAGTTTAGTAAAACAAAATATGCCAAAAACAGTTTTAAATGTATACTACTCGCAAGTAATTTGCGGATTCTCAATCATGGAGCCCGCGATATAGCGGAACCTTTTAATAAACTTTTGAAGAGAGAGAAAGGCCTACTCCTGATCTTCAAATTAGCTATAGTTCCACAAGTAAAACCCGGACTTATCATAGGGTATTCAACCGGAATATTTATGAACAATACTAGTGGACGCATGGATGTTCACAAACAAATAAATTGTTTTGTTTTATGTGCCTATGTCAGTGCATGAAGTAAACCACACAACAACACATTGCGGAGAAGGCAAAGAAATTCGAAAATTCTGTTTCTCACATGAATGTAGTATTTCGGGAAAAGTGAACATATAAGTAAACAGTTTTGGAGAGTACTTGGAGAGTACTTTATCCTTTGAGAGCAGAACTATGCTATGTCCAAATTGTCGAATTTTGCAATTTTAACTCCTACGTATACATTAAATATCACCGAATCTACTGCAGAAGTATTCCAAGTCCACACTCGAGGGGGGATAATAAATTCGCAAAATTCAAACTAGTCCATCTTTTCTGTGTTGGAGACTAGTACTGATGTGCCGTTGTGGAGATAGTATACATTGATAATGGACTTACACTAGTTCTGCTTTCTCATGTTTGGAGATAGTACACTTCATCGGAGGACATAGGTTTATTCTGATCTGTCGTATGTGAGTTAGTATGCCACCAGTGGCGATGGACTTGTCCTAATATATGCTATGTCCACCGTTTTTTATAACATATATAAATTGTCCCAATTCCAGTTAGTGCACCTTATAACCAGTTATTTCAAATGGCTATATAAATTTCATCAAGCAGTTTTTCAATTTACAATATCTCAAAAGCAAAAAAAAGCTTCTCTTGTAAAATTTACATTTTGTGACTTCTGCTCTAAGGGGACGACTTATTGTATTCTATTCCCACCCTCATTCAGAACCCACGAGTCGCCACTGTTACTAGCCACAGCAGTCTACAAAACATAGCTCACCTTGCCGTAGATTGTCCGGGGTGGCAGTTTGATGAAAGTAATTATTTATCGGCACTTCATATTGAGGGGCTCAAAAATAAAATTTGATAATAGCTTAAGTTCAAAGATGAGCCAAAAGAAATGAAAAATACTGTCTCTGCAATGAACCTAGTGAACGCGTTAAAAACTACTGAGACTCTTTGGCTATTCTCCAGTCTGGATATACCGGCATTTGTTTTTTTTATGGACAGCCTCTCGCTAAGCCTGAAAGCCTATGGCGCTGTAGAAGCGCTGCGAGAGGATAAGTGTCGGTTCACGTTAGATTTGAAACGCTGCAGATTGTAGCCGTTGGGAAACAAATTCCCCGGCAGCTGATTCTCCAAAAGAAGGAATGCTAGAGAAGACTGGTTCGGGGAGTAAGGACCTCGACCTGGTAAGGATGAGCTCGCAGAGCTTCTCTAGTGTTCCTGTTTCGGACCGCCTTTAGTGTTATCATCTAGGAGAGCTCACTCAAACATCTTTCGTGATAGAATCTGTAAAACAGGGATAGGTCAACCACCCTCCTTCGATGTTCCAGGCTGTGGAGGTCCTTTGTGAGGTTGGGCGTATCGACTAATTTAATTACTCTTTTCTGGATAGTGTCCAGAAGCTTTAGAGAGTGCTTCGGAGCGCATCCCCACACATGGGAGCAATACTCCAGCAATGATCGGATCTGTGCCTTGTAGAGCAGCAGTAGTTACTCTGATGTATATAGCTTCCTACAGCGAAACGAAACCCCAAGCTTCTGGGATGCCGTTTTAGCAATACTAACGACGTGGTCGTGCCAGGACAAGTTATTGTTGATGTTTATCCCTAAAAGCTTGACGGTTCCTGCGTGTTGTCATTTTTAGGACTTAGCGATTGTAGCCCTTACAAGTACTATATAGTTTTGTTAAAGGGCGTCGATAAGGGGGGAGGGTAATGGGGATAATTACCTCCCCCCAAGTATAATAAATAGTACCTAAACCACTAATTATATTCAAGTCAGGCACGCAATCCACAAAAGCACCTTCCCTTCCCCCAATTAATGTTTTGTTGAATGTAATGCCACCTCAGTGGTGGATTTAGAGCTCTACGGAAGTATATTATATTTATTATAAATACCAAAAGTTAAGGTGTTTTTTGCTCTTCAGACCGAAATAGAGCTTTTTTTGCTCTTCAGATAATTATCAGCTCATCATGAAATAAATTCGAGCGCCACTGGTGCGCCCCCCCCCCTAAAAGAAGTCCTAAATCCGCCACTGTGCCACCTAGGGATCCAATGACCATTACTAGCAGATTCACAGTGTATTCCGGCCAGAGCCAGTGAAGTTGTCCGAGGAGCTCCTGATATTAGGTCCACAAGATAAGATAAAGGGCTCTGGTAATTCCTCGAAAGACTGTGACTCGGAGGTGGTTTAATGCACAAAAAACGTAGTTTTAGTTACTCTCCATACAGCACCCGATATCCGTAGAACATCCTAAAGAAAACCGTATCGCCCAAATTTGGGATAAGACTAGAATAGCATCGATGTACAGGTTATCTGTAGACTACCCTATATTAGCCCTCGGAGAACCTGTTTATTGTATTCTGTGGCAGGCAGGCATGGACATCCTTTGGACATCCCGCTGCCGTTTATCACTGGAAGATCCTAAGTATGATGGATTTTGGACATCCTCAGCTTGTATACTATAAGGCCGTTCATGAGATGTCCCTTCAAGGCTATACCCTTCTGTATACAAAATCTGACATTTGGCCGTTCTGACGTTAGCGAGACGAGAGGTGAAGATGACTTGCAGGAAGCTATCAAGCTTGCATTGCAGTAGTCCCTGGTTCCTCGATCGTTATTCGGCATTTATCATATCTTTCAATATCTTTACCATCTGTACCTGTGATCTCTACCATCCGAGACACCAAGGGCCCTCAGAGTACAAATCACAAATTGCAAGTCAGATAATAATGATTATCTGCTGCCTAATGAGGCAACCTCTTTGTTTTTGCAAGGCGAATGTAAAATTGCACAAGGCATTATAATGCCTAAAGTTTATAGAAAGATCCTCTTGCACTCCAAATCAACATTATGTAGGAACATTAAAAAGGTAAAAGAAAGTTTAATGGCAAAACTTTATACCACGAACTATCGTGATGCCCTTCATGAATAAGGTGACCATTCGTCCCGGATTTTGCGGGATTGTCCCGTTTTCAGACGAGCCATCCCGCATTAACACCGTCTCGGATTTTATATACTTTTTTTTGTATATATATTTTTTTAATTTATAAAACAATTTCATCCCCACTCCGCGGCTGACACAGCGGAAGATGGAAACACCACCGCTGATGCGTCATTTTGACGTCACGTCTAGCCAATGACGTCACATAAGCCAAAGCATTGACTAAAGCCCAAAGTGACATATAAATTTTGACATGTGACGTCACAATAACGCGTCGGTGGCGGTGTTTCTATCTTTAGCTGTGACGTCGCACAAGCAGTGTCCGGCCTAGATCTTTCTACGCGCCCAGCCGTTCCGCATTGGCGTCAGAAAAAAATGGTCACTTTATTCATGAAGGAATGGAACAAAATGAGGTTAGATTGAATTACACACAATTAAACACTCGAGTGGTAGCTCTATTGTTCTTTTGGACCTTTATATAGATGGTGATGGTGCTAGTGAAAAGTGTGCTACATTAGCTGATCTGTGCCCAGAAAACCCCCCAGGTGAGTAACCCGGTATGTAAACCAGAGGAGTATAGGAAAACAGTTCTAGGAAAATAATCCCGTTGTTTTCGAGTAATCTAAGTGATCCGCTAGAAGCAAACCCATAGTGATCTCTACAGCTATTTTTCAGGACAACCTGATAATTTACCTATGGGCTAACCTACGACAGACTAAATGATAATATTTTGGGCCAACCTGATGATTTCCCTATAGGCTTACCCATGGTGGTCTAATAATGTCTCATCGGGATATTTATAGGCTGTCCCATTCCAGGTCATCCAGGATATGGCTTTCCTTGGGACATTTTGCATATCCCTTTGAGGATGGCCTAGGACTATTTATACAGTGGATATCAAATGCTGTATGGTTCATCAGTGGGACGCGGTTTATATTAAATATGCATATAAGTAGGTATTATTTTCTGTGGACACCCTGATAGGGACACTTTTTCATTTAAAATAGGAGCATTTGGCTAATAACCACAGTAGTTAATGCCTCTAAAAAACGAGTTTTTTTACTTCATACCATTTTTTATGTAAAATAGGGCATTTTTACTTCAGGCCTTTTTTTTTCATTCCAAATAGGTAAATTCGTACCTCATTGGTTGCCCATTCTCGATATCAGCAGCCAGCAGGGGTAACATAGCTGTACCGTTTCAAAATCTCTCTTCAACTTCCAAAAACATGGTTTTATTTATACCTACGTTTATATTTCACTGAGCTGTGGATAACAAATTGTCTGGCACCTTTTTCCACTTTTTGTTGCAATTATCGGAATGAACCCCCTTTTGTTAACCTTTGTCACGCCACTGCCACTTTAGGATAGGCTAAAGCTAAATAAATAAATAAAATCTCGAATTCATTGAATATGATCAAAATTTTATTATTTGGAGTATATGTTAGATTTCATTCATAGTAGTGGCTCAAATATATACATAACATATATTATTCAAATGAATAAACAAAATAAAAAAATTAAATACTGTAAGGTATTGATATCTACCCAAATGACTCTTCGTGGCAGCGATATATTGTACCGCTGGAAAAACTTTAGTGTCGGCGCCGTGGCTTAGTTGGTTAAAGCGCCTGTCTAGTAAACAGGAGATCGAGGGTTCGAATCCCTCCGGGGCCTTCTGACATTTTTTTTATTGTGAATCCAAATTTTGCTGTCATACCGCGTCCCCAAGGACAAATTTAGCTCTTTATATACGGATAACACATTCGTTTATGTGTATAAGTCCCCATAAATAGGCAAATAATACCTTATCCACAGAACAATAAAATAGCGATAAGCGCCCAAAAGACAAAAGTACTTTGTTGTACAAAAAATTTCTCTAGGAGCAAATCGAAAATATTTTAAGATCTCAAAATAGGAAATAATACAGTCAAGTCAAGTGATAACCTTAACTATATCTGGGATAACTTTAAATAAAAACTTAGCGTTTTCAGGCATGATAAGGACCAACAACGATCAAAATTGATCGTCGTTGATAAGGACTCTATATCCCCTGATCTGTAAAAATAATAAACTTCACATATCTGTGAAGCTACTCATCTATAAACAGGTCATAAGTCATAAGACGAACTCTGTTAAATATGGATATCCAGCTTACAGTTATGCGTCAAACACACAATTATGTTTTTTTTTAGAAAGAATTGCAAATAAAACCCTGCGAATAATTATGAGTGCTGCTCGAAGGGAAACTAATATACGGATTAGATAAAAACTCAAAAGGTATGATCTTTGTTGTTATTTTTTTGGGATTAGGTCAGAATTAAAACAAAACTTCTTATTATTCTTTACGCGACGTTTCGACAAAATATTAGGAATATTTTGAAGGTGATTGAAAAAATGTAGTCAAGTTGCTCGACTCAGTACTTCCCACACATAATAATGATACCATTTCATTGTTTTCTCATTGCATGAAGCTATAGTCTGAAATCCCCTTACAACCAAATCATCGCCCACCCGCCCGCAAAAGAACATCAAACACAAAAACTCTCGTAAATAGTTTCTTGCGTCTCCCTCCTTAGAAACTAGGACGCCACAGTTTTCATTCCACATGCTTCAACTGAACGATGCGAAACGATCAGGAGCCTCTAAACCATCGAAAAGCGAAGTATGACCTGTTTTTATATTTTTAGTTTTTGAATTATTGCTACGCCGCCGCTGACACGATTTTTCAGACACTGGCGCGTTTTCCACTCTCGCCGCGATAGTCAATCGAAATTTCATTAAAATCAATTTAATAATTTTTGCTTTACGCAATATAGGTACATAGAATGAAATAAAGCAATACTCGTATATATATATATATGTTACGGCTAAAGTGTTTACTTGGATAGTTTATATACTAGCTGGATAGTATACAAACTATCCAAATGTCTCGCTATTTTGATGGAAAATCATATTTCTACTAAAATAGCTATGAATATTGGTTGGTTTGTATACTAGCCAGCTAGTTTATAAACTATACAAGATATGCCGCTAAAGTATAATACCACAAAGATATCACACATATTAACAAGTGTTTCTGGTTAGTTTACAAACTATCCACATCATTTGGATAAAGTATGCACCTAATATCTATAGTAATACATAACAACCAACTCGCTGGTTAGTATGTAAACTAACCAGTCCTTTTTGGTTAGTATGTAAACTAACCAATCCTCTTTGGCTACTTTAGTTTAGAAAAACAATTTTTAATTAAAGGTAAAGTTTATTCATAGATGCAACATACAATTGCTATCACTACCTAAAAGTAAGTAAGACAAACGGAAATGCTATTTGTGTAACAAAATATTCATATAAAATAAATCTCTAGACCCTAAAACCGCAAAAAAAAAATTATTATTTATTAGAGCATGTTGCACTGTTGTGGCACTTTTCTGTTAAATTGACCAAAGAAAATTAGTTAGTTTACATACTAACCAAAGAGGATTGGTTAGTTTACATACTAACCAGCGAGTTGGTTATTATGTATTACTAGAGATATTAGGTGCATACTTTATCCAAATGATGTGGATAGTTTGTAAACTAACCAGAAACACTGGTTAATATGTGTGATATCTTTGTGGTATTATACTTTAGCGGCATATCTTGTATACTTTATAAACTAGCTGGCTAGTATACAAACCAACCAATATTCATAGCTATTTTAGTTGAAATATAATTTTCCATTAAAATAACCAGACATTTGGATGGTTTATATACTAGCTGGATAGTATATAAACTATCCAAGTAAACACTTTAACCGTAACATATACATCACAAAATTCTTAGTCCCTTGTTTTCTGTAATAGGCAAGGCAATGGACATGGACTTAAAAAAATACGCCGCTACATACTTCTTCCATAGGTCAATGGACAAACTATTATGAGTAGAACAAATCTATCAGTTTTGATATTTACAACCTCCCACCCCCCAACCACCCCAATTTCACCCCCACCAAAAAAAACTAGAACATCGTCAGGAACCCCTAAAACACCTAAAAACGAATTTTGAGGAATATTTAATTTTTTTTTGTTTTTTGCTAATTAGTCCGCCGCCCATGCACCGATTCTCAAAATTATAAGAACATTAGGCGCATTCCCATAAACAGGAGATCGAGGGTTCGAATCCCTCCGGGGCCTTCTGACATTTTTTTATCTTGAATCCAAATTTTTAAGCTGTTACCAAGGACAAATTTAGCTTTTTATATACGGATAACACATTCGTTTATGTGTCTTCTTTCTTCAGTACAACCTGAGGTTGGATGAAAGTAGGTGAAAGTCCACATAAATAGGCAAATAATACCTTACCTACAGAACAATAAAATAGCGACAAACGCCCAAAAGACAAAAGTACTTTTTTGTACACAAAAATTCTCTAGGAGCAAAAAGTGATAACCTTTTAACTATCTGGGGTAACTTTAAATATACCTAAGGTTAGCGTTTCAAGCGCACATCAGCCAGATTGAGGGCGAGGGCTTCAGGCATGATAAGGACCAACGACGATTAAAATTGATCGTCGTTGATAAGGACTCTATATCCTCTGATCTGTAAAAATAATAAACTTCACATATCTGTGAAGCTACTCATCTATAAACAGGTCATAAGTCATAAGACGAACTCTGTTAAATATCGATATCCAGCTTATAGTTCTGCGTCAAACATACAATGTTTTTTTTAGAAAGGATTGCAAATAAAATCCTGCAAATGATTATGAGTGCTGCTCGAAGGGAAACTAATATACGGATTAGATAAAAACTCAAAAGGTATGATCTTTGTTGTTATTTTTTTGGGATTAGGTCAGAATTAAAACAAAACTTCTTATTATTCTTTATGCGACGTTTCGACAAAATATTAGGAGTATTTTGAAGGTGATTGAAAAAATGTAGTCAAGTTGATTGACTCAGTACTTCCCACACATAATAATGATACCATTTCATTGTTTTCCCATTGCATGAAGCTATAGTCTGAAATCCCCTTGCAACCAAATCATCGCCCACCCGCCCGCAAAAGAACATCCAACACAAAAACTCTCGTAAACAGTTTCTTGCGTCTCCCTCCTTAGAAACTAGGACGCCACAGTTTTCATTCCACATGCTTCAACTGAACGATGCGAAACGATCAGGAGCCTCTTAACCGTCTAAAAGCGAAGTATGACCTGCTTTTATATTTTTAGTTTTTGAATTATTGTTGCGCCGCCACTGACACGATTTTTCAGACACTGGCGCGTTTTCCACTCTCGCCGCGATAGTCAATCGAAATTTCATTAAAATCAATTTAATAATTTCTGCTTTACGCAATGTACATAGAATGAAATAAAGCAATACTCGTATATGTATACATCACAAAATTCTTAGTCCCTTGGTTTCTGTAATTGGCAAGGCAATGGACATGGACTAAAAAAAATACGCCGCTACATACTTCTTCCATAGGTCAATGGACAAACTATTATGAGTACAACAAATCTATCAGTTTTGATATTTACAACCTCCCACCCTCCAACCACCCCAATTTCACCCCCACCAAAAAAATTAGAACATCATCAGGAACCCCTAAAACACCTAAAAACGAATTTTGAGGAATATTTATTTTTTTTTGTTTTTTGCTAATTAGTCCGCCGCCCATGCACCGATTCTCAAAATTATAAGAACATTACCTACTACGACCACACAGAATATCGCCGCCCAAATTTCATCACAATCCATGCATCAGTTACTGAGATTAGGAGGCTAGAAAAACGCGCACAGACAGACCGACAGACCGATAGACAGACAGACAGACAGACCGACGACACCTATCGGTGTGGGAAGTAAAACGGATTAGAAATTTTTATTTTAATAAAACACACAATAAATAGTCCATGTCTCTCGCAGTGTCATCCAGACAGCCCCATTAGGAAGCATGGGCTCCTGGACCAGCTTATTCTAGATAAGAATCTGTTTAAATTGAATTGTAAATATAGTTTGTAATGTAAATAATGTTTATCTTTTTATTTTTCTGTGAGCAGTGTGAGCACATACCACATACATATTCTAAAAGAACAGACGAGACTGTGTGAACTTTCAACTTTCAGAGTCTCTACATATCTCTATTGAGATTGAAAAATACCTTGTAGGTATTAGGAGAGGGTACTAAATGATGAAGTGTTGAATGCTTGTGAAATATGTTATTCTCTTACCATCAGACAACTTCAGAGTTGCAACAAGTAATATTTTACTTGTCTCTCTGAAGGAGATATATGTTGTGAATGTTATATGCACATCATACACTTTCAAATACATAAGGCATATACAGTGTATACAAATATTTGTTAATAAAAATGCCCTGTCTATACTTGATGCAGTCCAGAGAAGGGCAATTCGACTAATTGGTGACCTGCCCTAACGCACCATCTCCAGCCACTCTCTCACCGGCGTGCGGGTGGTCATCTCTCACTCTTCTACCGATATTCAAACGCTGTAAGATTTTTCTTCGCGTTCTACTCAGTTATGAAGAAACAAATGGAACCTTCGGAGAGGCACAGCAGATATGGACTTAAACGTGCCATATATTACGTTCATTAAAACTAGTGCTAATAGATCTCCTAGTTTGCTCTATGCAATATTGATTACAATCACTGTTTAATCTTTGTACCAAACTGGTATATCGAGATATTTCAATAATATCAATAATTTGAGCTACTTCGCACAATCAATTCAGGTATTTTCGAAAATACTAAGAGATTCTGCCGAACTATAAAAAAATTCTTAAAACCGCTATGGGTGACAGATTAAATGCTGTGCTATCACTCAAATGCGAAAAAGAATTTAGATATCCTTAGAAATAGTCCATGTCAATTCGTGGGGGAATAGAAGATATTATTAAAAATATAATTTTAAATGGACAAGTTTTGCGCTCCTATTCCGGTGCACCCCGCGAAAATTGGCCAAAAAATGTAGGTCCAAAATACAAGTTTCTTGCTTAGTAGGTACGTCCACATCAGTTCCATACCGAGACTTCACCAAAACTAAAAAAGCAGGAAAATAGAACTGGCGATATACTGAGGGAAAGTAGTGAGATGGATTTTTGCTAAAATTCCTGCTATACAGAAATTGTGAAATAATGCTCTTAATATACAAAAATACAATTTACTCTGATAACACTTTCTACGTTAATTCATTGGATATGTTGGATATGACCCTTGCAACCAAACTAGGTAACTCATAAGCAAAAACTATAGTCGTGTAGACGATGACGATATAAAAATATCCCTTACACAGGTAGAATTTGATAAACGACGTCAAATATAGAATATGACACTATATGTAATTCAGATTGAATGTTTTTGTCTAGTCCAATTTTCTCACCACGAAAATTAAATCATTTGAACTTTGAAGGCAGCTTTACCATAGGCGTACCTATACCCTTGTGTACAGTCTTTATTGTCTTACAAAGCTTTTGTTACCGAAAGTTTAGAAATAAAGCAAGATTATTATGCGAAGCATGTGGGATTTGGATGTGGATGGGGTTTCCAATCCTATGTCAAGCTATACAGGGTGTACAATGTGTTGTCATCTTTTTGAAACAAGTGTGCAGGTTAACGTCAGTGGTACTTGATATTAAGTATAGCGTAACCTCTCTGTTCGGCATGTATTTGAGGGACTGTTGGATCTAGTCCAAAGACTGCAAGCCAAGCTCCCCCCATGGATCTTCCCAAAGACGTTATTTTATTTTAGAGTTTTTTTTTGCTTTTTAAAACAGTTGAGTCCAGTCCAGCTAGCCTATACCATAATGTATCATGTTTAATAATTTGCAGAAAATTATTTAAGTTTAGAGAGGTCCACAGAGGTGAGGATGAGGGAGGTCAGTAACTGCAGCCCATTGGATCCACCACTGCTGCTAACACTAACAGTAACGTAGGATTTTTTTTTAACACCGGAGAATCTGATCGAAACCATGTTGTTATCTCCACAGCACTGGTCTGCCATACAACATCTGGCTAAGAATATAATGAACGACAAGAGAAATAGCATGCAGGATAATGCTTAAATAGACAACCTGTCATCCGAAGCAATGCTGACGCGGTACCGGATGGCAGAGGATGCTAAAGACAGAAAAAAAAACGTAGGATAAGATGGATCATTTAAGTGAACAAATCTGATCATCTTTGGTATAAACCTGATTTGATCTTGATTTTAAGCGAACTTTCACGTTATCCTAAATATGTGCTAGTGAAAATTACATTTTCCCTGGAATAGAAACTTATGATTTTTTCCGCTTTAGCTAAGGCCTGCTTTTCATGGGAACAGCAAGGTCGCGCCACCAAGTTTACTGGTCGCGGCCACCAATATAAGCACCACCACAAAACAATACAAATTTAGAATCCCAGAATCAATTATGAAGAAGCAGGTGCTCTTGCCGTGTTGTTACTGTTGCTTAAAAAGCGTCTTCAACGGGAATTTTCGATTCATCCTCTACTGCGAGAGGGGCCGTAAAAAGGGCTTTTTAAGGTCACTGTTCACCTGGTCGCACCACGGGCAGTGGCGGCAACACATCATGTGATTGAGCGCTTGTTGAATTCCATGAAATGAGCGGTTCGCGCTACTGTGGTGGCGCGATCGTGAGAATCGGACCTAAGCATCGAGGTGAATGACAATGTCCTAGTCTATATAGTTTTAAATATAATTACTTCGAATGGTTAATACTCTCATGTAAATTTACACGTGACCAAAATGATTCAGGAATAACAATAATCATAACATCACATCAAAGAAAAAAATGAAAATAGAATAAACGAACTGTTTTTATACGTTTTGGATATTTTGGTAAATGTATTCTAAGGGATGCTTATTATTTATACAGGTAAACAGTTCGTTGATAAAAAATGTTTATGAATCTATTTACAAAAAACAATGTTTACGCTTTGTTGTGAAAAATAATGAAAATTTTGCAAGAAATACTTATTATTTAAGTAAATTGAAATATAGTATATTGAAAATGTTATTCTTCCGAGACAATAACTATTTGGTTGCTACAATACAATCCGACCTTTGTCTATGTATAAAAGCGACAGAATGTGCATGTGTACACGTCCCACATTGCTAGAAAAGCTAATCTCCAGATATTCGATAGCACAACCGCACTTTTATCTTCCATACTTCCAAATCCCATTTCTTTGACGGAATAGCTAGAATACGCCCAGGAAGATTATACGGTTCAAGTATAAAGAAGTTACTTTCTAATAAATTCTTCTGGCTTATGTACAAAAGGTATGTACTATAGTGTGGTGGTATATGGTTATAACATTACTATGTTTTGCAATATGAATCAACAATAAATCGCAAGATGCAGCGTGTTGCTGATGTATGTTGATACATGTTTTTACGTGCATAGTAGCCGGCGCGCGGAGTCGATGAGCTCAATCTTTCATTAGCAGCGAGAGTGTAAAGTACCTGCGATCTCATTGTGTTCACAGAAAGAGGTAATGGTAAGTGCAGTTTTGAGTTAGAATTTCATGCGTGTTTTGAACATAGACCACTGCTTAGAAAAAGTGATGCTAATTTATGCTAAGAAGCCGGGAATGCTATATAAATGTCAGTTACGGAGAAAAACCTACCACTGGATAGATGGTCCCCCGTGTGGGGGCGGGTTATAATATCTCCCATTATATATCCTGCGTGTCCTAAAAGGCGACTAACAGGTACCGAACTACTATCGGTATAAGCCAGGCACGTATTTATGGGTGGTCCAGGGGTGCGGACCCCCCCAAACGTTATAAAATGCCGTCTAAAAAATGGAATCCACAAATCCCCCCCGCAAATTTAAGGTGGCAACTGTAATCTGGACCCCCCCCCCGAAAGGTCAAACAAGTGACACCCATAATCTGGACCCTCCAAATCCAAATCCTGGATACGTGGTATAAACAATAACCTATTCTCGACCAACAGCTTTGGGTGGACGAGTTGAGAAGAGTCAGGACACCTTCTTGTCCTTGGGGTGAGAAATTGTCCCTAAAGGCGGATGAACCAGTAGATACATCTGGTCAACGGCATGAGGATGCAGAAGGCAAATGGGCAACTACTGCATTAAAGATCTTAAAGATATCCCAAGAGAAGCTCGTAAAATGAGTACATTTTACAAGTTCCCAACATGTCTGTTAAGACATTGTGACTAGGATGGATAGATGGTACTTTAGGCCTAAATACACCAGCAATTCGTTCGAATCTGCATGATCGTTTGCACGTGAAGAAACTTTGTTCTCTCTGGGTGCCGCAACGACTGACTGAAACGCATATGAAACAACGTGAGACTCGGTGCAGGGAGATGCTAAGTAAGTTTGATAAGGGACAATCTCGCGGTATGTGAACAAAATTGTGGTAGGTGACGATTTAAGCCGATCATAGTGCCAATATTACCCATTGTAAAGAAGCTGTTCGTTCAGCAAACAGCTACGAATGTAGATTTATCTGAAGAATTTCGTAACGAATTGCTGTCGGGACTAGCATTTGAAATAGGGAGATGGAAACCAACGTTTAAGTAGTTAAGGAGAAAAAAGTGATTGCATGACATGTAGTACCTTTTATCATCGGTACCATCGATAATTATACATAGATGCAATTATATAATGATAGCAGTGTTTATATCTTGCTATTTGCTTTATTATGTAACTCACTTTTATACGCATTATAACGCATTGTAAAAAGTGCAGTGTAATATGTATGTGAGAATAAAAAATGTGCGTCTATACCTTTAAATGATCACAATTATGTAGAGTCAGATTCTGAAAAAGCTTTTCATACACCCAGATGAGACCTAACCTGGAGTATTGCTTATATATCTACTTTTGGAACACAAAATTATGACCGTAATTGCACTATTTGTTTTGGAAACGGCATTAATAATATTCAAAAATAAAACAAAATTTGAAACCATAAATATAGAATATAATATAACACAAAAGAATGATTTTAAATTAATTACCCCCAAATCATCACTAATTAAAGACTGAATTATATACAATGGAGTGAAGATTTATAACAAACTTCCTTACTCTTTTGAAATTCAAAAAGTTTTAATAGTTTTCCGTAAAAAAATTTTGTTAGAAAAATCTTATTGCACACTAGATGGGTTCTATGACGAGTTTTAGTGAATATTCCACATTTTGTTGTTATATAGCTTTCTCAATGAGAATATTGTAATTTCTTATACAATAAAGCGTATTTATTTATCTATCTATCTATCTATCTGTAAAGGTGTTATCCTACTCTGTTCATACTGAACGCAGTCCAAAGAGGAGCAAGACGACTAACCGGCGACTCTTAACACTAACTCCAGCTGCGTTATCTCAGTTCTCAATGTGTTCTATTTGTTAAACAGGTGTGACGTTCCTCACTTCTCTCTCTAGCTCTCGAACACATTATTCAGAATAGGCGCTAGGATTAGGAGATATTTTTGACTCTCTTTGGTGGAGATATGTGTTTTGGTTTTTTTGGTAGCGTCACGTACGCAGACCATAGAACAGAAAATACGGTGATATAGGGACAGAGTTACTAAATTTTAAAGAATTTTCAAAACGATTTTCAAAGCTTATCGGTATTTTGATTTGCCAAGTCAGATGCCGACCACCTTTTCGTTTGCCATCAATGTATGCCAGCAGTGGCTGCCATCAGTAACTGTACTGAGGAAAACAGAAATATAAAGAATCGATTTATGATTTTCTATTGAACGATAAAGACACTTCTTAGAAATGCAAACAACAATTCTTTCGAAGTCCAAAAAATAGCGTGGAAACTGCTTTTAATGTGCGTTTTTTAGACATTTTTCAACTGTTTAAATGAACTGCTCCTTACAACAGCTTTTTAAAATGTGCTCTTAGTCATTTGGACAATCACACTATCACTTGTTTCTTGATGATTCTATCTATTTTAATTATTGTATCTATTTTAATGATTGTATCTATTTATCAGTTATAGCTTTGAATTGACGATTTTTCTGGAGTATTATTGCTTTAAGTGGGTACATATTACAGTACCCTGGAGCTGCTCCCGCTGTCCCGGAGTGTTCCGTTGTCAAAACTTGTTGAACATTATTTTGACCATAGTAACTTGTTGGACATATTTTGACATACATAAGTTTGTTAGGTAATTTCCACAAAACAGGTTTACAAGCGGAATACGAAAAGAAAACAAACACTTGAAAAAAATGGAGTTGTTTCATCTTCACCATTCAGGGTGTCCGCGTGGTCACAGGAGGTACATGCTTAGTATTTACTAATTTGCCCAGAATCAGTCCATCAATGAAAATATCGATAGGATTAATACACTTTTTGGCTACTGATACATTAATTGTAGCTTTGCGCCATGTGTAGCCATTGCTCGTGATCTCTATTGGCTGTACGTACTGGCGTGAGATCAAGGCAACCCTGTTATTGACCCGTTATAGGCTTATAGGCCATTACTACTTTATCTTACCTTTGCCATAAAAAAACTATCAATCACTACACTTGGCCACTTAAATGCCACAAATCCTGTTTATGATGGGTAACCACGAACGGCGCGGCTCAACAGTATCTACTTAAGAAAGGAACTGTGGCAAATTTTAATATTTATGTAAAACTGTCAAATAACTATAACATTAACACACAACTTGTAAGCACTGTAAGAAGCATTTATCAGCTGGCAACCTCAGCCAGCTCCCTCTAGCAGCAGCTCTGAGCTACAGAACAACGATCAATCCTCTTACAGAACCTCTATAGCACGCCAATGATAAAATTCGGCGCTTCAGGTCATTAGCTAGTTATAAATTTATCAGTTGAGCGCACACTACACATCGAAAGCACAGTATATCCAATTATACAGTAGCGCAACTCCCTAGAAATCATGCAGACAATTTGTCTCCGAAAAACTGGCCTCTCATAACTCCACGTCGGCTCCTCAGCACGAGCCGCGAGTATTGCCGTTTACGTTTTGAGCAAAGGGTCGGCTTAGCAATAATCGAGTGAAGAAGCGTAATTATTGTGTTGCAATAAGTTTAATGGACGCGATATGTCTCGTAAATAGAGTAAATTTTGTGAGCAGTGTGGTAATGTGATATCCTTCATCGAGGTTAGGCAGTTGTTTTTGGAATTCTGAATTACAATTTGTAAGTTACATCGATGCATTGCATTTATTGTACGTGAAAATGTTTTGTTCTTATTCTTCTAATTCATCATGGACTCTTTGCATATAAATGGGGTGTAAACATTTTTTTAGAAGCAAAACAAGAAATAGTCGGTGTATGAAAGAAAATTGTTAACTCCGAGAAAATAGGTGGCTTTATTGTTTGTAAGTAAATTACAAAAATGCGAAATTTATTCAACTTTATTTTATCTTATCTTACTTAACCTTAAATATTTAAATAAATATCAAAACTTTATAATATCTTATATGACGACGACGAAGCGTCCAAAATAACATTTATGTCTACTTATCCCACAACCTTTAAATTTATCTTATCAATCATCATAGAAAAACGTTTAAAGTACGAAAACGTGGTAAACAGCAAAACCGATGAAAACTTGTTAGGTGTACATAAAAATTAATGATCAATATGTTTATAATAACGATAAAATATACTAAACTGGTCGTTATTCATAAAAAATTGCAAAACTGTTTTTTATCTAGTTTACCAAGACTACCTTTCCTACTGTATTTGTATATTACATATGAATAGGCATATTGAAGAAAAGAATCCATGTTTATAGAGGAAAATGATATATTTTTGAAACTAGCATGTTGACTCTTTTTATTGTGAACTTTCTATTTGAGCATCCATTAAAATGGACTTCACTTCCTGCTTAAAATTTCATAATGTTGGAATGCATAATCACATTCATTTTGTTATATGTCGTGAAAGATCTTTTGAACGCTGTGGTGCTGTGAGGAAACAGTGAGAAATTATTATTCTGACTTTAGGCTCATGATTAAGGAACGACTTTCCGTTACGTCTAACTTTTCTAAAAACTGAAAAAAAAACACACAGCTACCCTAATACCCGACAGACTTTGTTAGAGACAAATGGAGCTATGCTGTCACACTTTAATATTATTAGGTAATAAAGGAGCATATTAAACATTGAAGGAATCGCGTACCTGGCAGCGTCTTGAGGAAGCTTAAAAAACTATATTCACATTATTTGGAATTGTTAATACAGCCTACAGCGGCGCAACATTTGACTTCACGCGTCCCGATATCCATATCAGCGTATCACCAAATTCCTTAATCCGGTTCTGTCAAAGACATAGACTGAACACGACTCAGGCGATCGCCGTGCTAAACATCCTGATGATGCGCGGGATGCTATGCGCGAACCACCAAAATTCTGGAGAGTTGCGCTACTGTATAATTGGATATACTGTGTCGAAAGCGCGCTGAATCGAAACATCGTAACCGTAGGCGTCCCCTTTAGTGTATCTCATAGTACCTGTTATCTGTTATATCAAATCGTTGATAGCCTGTCTATCTCTCACACCTAAGCTAAATACAGAACGGAGAGCGCGCTAAACACAACACAGCAAATTCATACGAGCACGCACTGCTATCGCTTGAACATGCCTGTCGATTTGTTTCGGTCTATTTTCTTTTTCTCGTCTTGCTACTAATACATTTCGGCAGTATATTTAGTAATTTAGTTTAATAACAACATCACGACTGCTCGGTCGCCCGTAGAAAGTGTCCAGTGAAAAATGGAGCAGCATTCGCCTTTTGTTGTGTTTATACTATTGTATATTTCACCTGCTGTCACCACTGTAAGTTTTATTTTTGTTTTATACTTCTATAAACGTACAACGGCCAGCATTTTTTTCGCAATCAGCGTTTTGCCGTATCATTCCTAAACTGGCTTCTGTTTATGACTAACATTAAAATATGAATACGCATTGTATGTGGTTCTACGACCTCATATAGTCAGCATGCGATGGAAACAGTATATTTGGTGTTATTCATATTCGTTTAACTTCTATTGTAAGATTGTAAGGCGAATTTTCATTACCAGTCAGCCTATTTTGTTTTCCGACTCCCAGTTTAATAATGTTTGAGCTACCTGTGTAGCGTTTTTCAAAATACTAATTGGTAATAAAATGTCTCTACATCGATCCTAAAACAAACCTGTGTATTCTTATGATTGCAAACCGAAGATACAATACAACACAAAAATGTATTTATTCAGTATAAGTATATAAATACATTGGACAGCCACATAAGGGTCACAGCCCTTGTTTGTGGAAAAAAAAACGTAATTATGACAGAAAAATAATAGAGAAGAAAAAGTATAAACAATGATACGAACTAGTACAGCACCACTGAACCCATATACCCTATAAATATATCATACATTCAATATATACAATCCTATAAACAAAACATCTAAAGAAACATACTCACATTGATCCCATCAGGAGCACTCCAGTGCCAAACTAAAAGCATTGCTTGTCTTGTTAACACTGTAACGTGATGTCTGACGAAACCAATGTGAGACTGCTATCTCAGATTTAATAATTACGAAAAAATATAATAAGCTGAACCAACGAACATAGGCTCATTACCTAATATTACAAATCGCACAGTATACAATGCTCACAACAGTATATGGCTAATGACCATCTGGTCGATACCTCAAATGATTTAACCTCGCGGTTTACTACGCGGTCTACAACAAAATAGTGTTTGTATTTACATCGATGTCTATTACCGCACCACGAGTCTTTAATGAAACGGCGGAGATGACTGAAAGGTAAAGCCTTTTTCTTCTTGTTCTACCCCTCAGAGTAACTGAACATAGAGGTAGTAAACAAACCACTTCAGCATGGCGTGCTCAAAGCCATCATCTTTCGACACTTTAGCCTCCAAACAGTGCCAACTAACCTGAAAATCCTTTCAATGCACCCATATTACAAACACTGCACGTTTTGAGTCCTATCTCGAAAAACTCTTAAACTACACTCGAAAACTCTGCAAAGCTTCACTACAGTTACCAATAAATAGCGAATTCGATTTTACTGACCAAGCATAAAAGACACACAAACAAAGCAAACGTTCGACAGTCGGGGTTCTAACGTAAATAAGTCGCACGAAAATTATATCGGCATTGCCAGCTCCTCAAAATTTATGTAAGGCTTCAGAATTTGCGTTTATACTGAAGAGATATGCAGTAACGCAGTAGAGGTCAACATGCTATTGATTTTGCTGTAATCATTCCTAAACCATCAGAATACCGTCTTTTTAATGCAGAATGGAATATCTCTGAATATTAAACTTGCAACTAAGACGATAAGTAAATAATTATGATTGCCGTATCTGGTGGTCAATATGACAACGTAAGAAAATATGTCGGCCAATTAGAATTAGTTGCTTACTACTTCTATGTTCAGTTGTTACTCTGAGTTCTACCCCAACGAATCCGAATTCGTTGTTCTACCCGACCTCAATGTAAACTGCCACCGCGATGCAGACCGCGACCGCGCTAGTATCATGAATTTTTTTTTTTTGGTTGCATATGATAGAGTACGTCTTAAAAAGCATCTCATTTTTTTCTCTTTTTTTTTGGGCACAGGAAAGTCGTGAAAATTAGGAAAATATTTAAATTCTCCTAGGGCAGTGACGTCACTGCCCTAAAGGCGAACAGCCAATCAAAAGACAGATATGTGTGCTGTGTTGCCGCATTCTGATGGCGCGCGAAATGCCGGAGCTGTACGGGCTCATCTATCTTGTCTTCTGTTCCCGTCTGCGAGTAGGAGCTGTTCTTGGCAACAATGCACTGCTGATGCTTCGCGCGGTTGGTACTGATTGGCTGAATTTGAATTCCTTTCTTTAAACTTTAGAATGGAATTACTAAAAAACAAAATGATGTAGAAAGTAACGAAATGCAGCAGTACTTTTATTTTTGTATGCACTAAGCGGTTATAACAATTAAATCATTGTTCTTCACCTCGTGATACTAGTCCAAGCGAACACAAAAGTGTTGATTCTGCTATTCTGAACCATCGCTAGATCCAGAATGGGCACCAAGTACGGTATAACGTAACACAGCAGTTCAACCCTAAGAAGAGACCAAAAATGCGTCCGATGTGGGATCTAAGAGATAGATTATTATATCATTATTTTCACATAAAGCGGCCCACAGACGCTCTGGAAATCCTCAGAGGAAAAACTGCACATTCCTGGCCTCAAGGATTATCGGAGCGTATGTGGAGGTTCGCCGGACTGTACAGGCCGCCGGATGTGGAATGGCAAAACCATTGGATCGCCTGCACAGGCCGTCTTTTGATGCCATGCTTGCTAGAACTGAATTAAACTGAAAGGTTTCCTGGGTGTCTGTGACGGAGGGTGTATTCAGGCCAAAGTGCAAAGGCCTTCAGGCCAGGACTGTACAGTTTTTCCTTTGAAGATTTCCGGAGCGTCTGTGGGCCGTTTAAGGCAAGCCACGTCGTCATTCCGGGATATTAGTCGTTCTCATTTTGGATTTTTACTAACGATGCAAATAGAATAGTATCTGGGGAAGGTAAGAAAACTAAAGCTACTGGTATCCTGAGACTCAGTAAATGTCAGCTATGCCAAATTATTTTTGTGTCAAACATTTTGCATCTTGGGAAAAGTGGTATCCGAAACCAGTTAAGCGGAATGATTGAGGAAAGACAACCGCCTGATACGTTTTAGTTATTTTATTACATAATGAACATACAGCTTAATAGGCCCCATATGGCGATTTGATATACAGTAGGACGTCTGATGCATCGTTTGGACGCACACGTAAAAGATGTCAAGTTGTCGGTAGATTGGCGCACAAGTGCGTCACATATAGAAGACTATGTGTCTTAAAAATCTCCCCTTCTGGATGAAACCGGCGGCTGATTTATCTTCAGGGTGCTACAACTGAAATTAACCTAAACTAACTGACTGTATACAATAAACCCTTACCCATTCTCGGGAGAAATAAAAATGATTAGCGGACAGGTATGGTCAGTTACTTGGTTATCGATGTAGATAATGTTATAACCGATGAACAGGCATTTCCAGGTATTATGCTGGTACACATTACACATGCTACAAGGTACTGGGACAGATAATAAAAAAGAGGCTGGACGGTTATGCAGAAACAATTTTAGGGGAATATCAGGCTGGATTCAGAAGCGGCAGGAGTACGACAGATCAAATATTTGTTCTCAAGGAACTACAGATAACAAGCTATGGATATAAAATGGAACTACACGCTTTTCATAGACTTTAAACAAGCCTATGATAGTATAAACAGAGAGAGAATATAATATGAAGCAATGATGCAGCTAGGAATTCCAGGAAAACTCATAAGGCTAATAAGAATGACATTACAAAAAACCAAGAACAAAATTACATGGATGGGAAGTGAGTCACAAGAATTTGAAGTGAGAAAGGGACTCAGACAAGGCGATCCTCTATCAATGATACTTTTTAACTTGACGCTTGAAGCAATAATTAGAAGAAGCAAAATCAAGACAAATGGAACCATATTTAATAACGAACACCAATGTATAGTATATGCAGATGACCTAGTAGCAAAAACAAAGAAAGACCTAGAGAAAATTGCGTCAAGGATAGCTGCGGAAGCAAGGAGATTTGGGATGGAGATAAATCAAAGTAAGACAAAATATATGGTCATGGGACAAATGGAAAAAACTTCCGATGATCAATCGAACCTAACTTTTACAGCCAACAACATGAAATATACTTTTGAAAGGACTATGGAATTTATGTACCTAGGGGTAATCGTAGAGCAAAAAGGACAAGAGAAACAAGACAAGGATCGTCAAAGGAAACCAGAAGTATGGAGCCCTGAAAAATCTTATGAAATCCAAATATGTATCCAGAAAGACCAAAGAGAGAATTTATACAACTGTTATAAGTCCAACAGCGATGTATGCTTGTGAGACGTGGACTATGAACAAAGTGAGGAAGAAAAAATTATAAGATGGGAAAGAAAAATGTTGAGAGCTATTTATGGAGGCGTAAGGACAAACGAGGGATGGAGGAGAAGAACAAACCAGGAACTGGAAGACATGTATGAGAACCCCAATATTATAGCAGTCATCAAAGTACAGAGAATAAGGTGGCTGGGACATGTGGAGAGGATGAATGGGACGAGAATGGCAAAACTAGTTCTCAACCGGAAACCAATAGGAAAAAAAGGAAGGGTAGACCTTGGTAGAGATGGCTGAAGAAGGCAGAAAATGATTTAAAGAAAATTAATGTTAAACACTGGAAAGAGAAGACGGCAGACAGAAATAGGTGGCGTGGAATAGTCCAGGATATACTCAGAAATAGGTGGTGAAAATATCCAAAGACAATTCTAAATTATATAAATTTTGGCGGTATAAGACCAGACTGTACTCATTTCTGTCCTAGGCCTTCATGGCCTGTTGTGCAAACTAATAATAATAATGCTGGTACACACCGCAGTCCCTACTTAGATTCTTTGAATTTCTCAGAATTTCAATGGTTTCTAGAACTACCCTTTGAGAAGTATATGGGGCTCGGGTATTAATCTACTACCTTTTTCAATAATATACGCAAGAATACGGTATTTTGTAAACCCGTTCCGATCCTAGAAGAATTTGATCCTTAAAGGATCTGGAATATTGAAACAAGTTGACCATGGCTGAACATCTAGAGGAGATTTCCTGATATTTTGTCGGTCATATTGAGGATATAAGGTAAGAAGGCACATTTTGAGGGTCGATAACTGTCAGGATGGGCGGTGGACTTCGGAGATGTAAACTTTATTGCTCGATGAATATCACGCATTGAATAGTTATTTCGTAGAAGGGCTATTTTTAGATGCTGAAGGTCGCTTCTAGTTCTGAGAATTGTCAATGTTGTCATCAAACAGCGAGACGGCTCTATGCACAAATTCATTACTGATTGCTTCTGTGCTGGTGAGATACTGTGAGAGACTCCGTACTGTGAGCTTCCTGAAAACCGAATGTCCTAAACACCACCAAAATCCTCAAAAGGAAAAGACATCCGTTTTTTATAATTCCATTGTAAATTTTACCTTGTCATGATACGAGTCTAAATAGCTAAGAATAGTGTTCAAGGAATCTCTTCCATGACGCTAAATTTCGAAAGTGTCATCGACATATCAGAATCAGCATTTGGGTTTTAAAATGCTATTATTTAATACAAGTCTCAGTCGCCGTAGTGCCCTGAGGATGTCCCGTGCAATCGTGGACAAAAGCTCAGCCTTTGACGCAAATCAGGCGCATGTTTCATCTGGAAATGAAGAATTTTCTAGTGACAATGCCTGTGGAAACAATACTTAATGATTTGTACGCTACCGTATGGTCCTGGTCCGCGGACAAAAATGTTAGATATCTATTTTGTATTTTATGATGCATACAATTTACGAGTAAAAGTGCATAATAACCTTATATTAGTAACCAATTCTTACCGTCATTTTTGCTAATCTCCGAAGTCATGCTGTTATATATCACCACTGTTTTTACAGTATTATAAATTGTAATACCTATATAATAAGAATTCATCTAGTTGACGATGGATTTTTGTCTTGATATGAGAAGTTTAAATCCCCTAACTCCCTTTCCCATCTATTTGGAATAACAGCATGCTTGTTTGTAAAGATGAAATATCCAACAATGTGGAAACAAAACTTTTATTGATAATTGGGGATTATTATAGCGAAACACGTCAAATGTACTATGATATTCTTACCGTTTAACAAAATTTTGACGCATCTTTTACAGGTGGCTATGTTTTTTGATAGCTAATTGGGGACACCCACCTGGTTGTGAGTTTCAAATTTGATACGTGAACTCTCATCTCTGATTTTAATTTACAAATGTTAATGCTGACATTTTTATATTTATAATACAATTCATAAAGGTGGTGACCAAATTTGCATAGTAGAAAATGTATGAAAAGTCCTGTGTCAATTTACTTGATGTCATTTATTACCTGACTATTGCAGACGGCAGATAGTAGTGGCACATCATATAAGATACTACCGCCCAATAAAACAGTTTGCCTAAATATGTGTGACATAGTACTGACCATAATTTAATCATAGAGGATGATTTAATCTTGCAAATCAATTAAATACTGTGGATGTCCAAACCTGATTTACTTTTTTTAATGTTCCGAACAGACTATAGAACGAGTCATAATACGTTAACTTAGCATAGATAACATATGTAGATACTATAAATATTTGAAAAGAGATTTGCCCAATTCTGAAATATATACTATTTGTTAACACCCAGAAAGCAGAAGTGTAAACTGCAGATTAGATTTTATCTATGGGCTTATACCGTGATGTTATAGAAATCAATTTCTGTACTATAGTATTATTTTTGATGATAAATCTCACCATTCCCTATAAAAAAAACTTTGAACCTAACAAAAATAATATTATAAAGAAAGTTGTGCTGCAAAAATTAATATTGAATTAATCTTGAACCCGCTACAAGTACGTCAGAGCATATAAACCAGTTATATGTGTTGTTTCTCCATCACGTGGTTAATGGCAATATGGCAATGTATTATAACTCTTCGGAGATGAAAGTTGACTGCAACATATGTTTTATATTATAGTCTCACAGAACATACACATTACACGAGACATTACATGTCAGTTGACAGATACTTCGACGTAAACTCAACACTAGTACCTCAGCCACCTGCTCCCGAAATTCCTGGTCGAAACACCTACCTGGCCAAAGTGAGTCCCAAACCTGCAAGTAGAACATCGTTGCTGGCACCTATAGCAAAATGAGCCTTCTAAAGTTGTAGATTCTGTCATCCTTTCTCTACTCTAAAAACTTTCATGTTATGTCATCAAATAGCGGTTTCGCATAGTTAAAGATAAGAACACGTTCAAGAAACATTCTGATGTCTGCAAGTTCCGTACACCAGAGCGTCTTTGATCTATAGTTTGATTGTCTCTATTATTGATACTTTTCACCATTAGTTTATTTCGTTTTTTCTTAGAGTACTTTTAACAGATTATCGGTGTAACTTTGTGTTCACCGGGCCTTGGAAACAATCTTGTATCTAATCCTATTTATTATGGAATTGTATTGTTCTACTGGTATTGGATTACCTAACAGCCAATTATTTTCATTACGGTCTGTTATTCCCTTCAGGAGGTTTGTCATTAACAATAGTAATTACAGCTTCAACTGTATATATTTACTAACATATTTATACGCATATCACAGTCCATCCGACTATCGTTATCACTGATCCAGTGAATATAACAAACAAATTTAAAATCAACATTCAGAGGTGTAAAGTTTGTTTTAAAAACGATAAAATTGAAATAGTTGGGAATTTAGGACAATACTATCTATTTACATGTTCATTTCAGTTGTTAGAATACGCTTTTTTCAATTTTTACTCAAAAAATTACTCAACACTCCACTACTCTAAAAATCTGGATACTTGCTATAGACCTTTTTCAGGAAAGAAAGAAAAAAATGCTCCAAGTGAGGCTTTTAGCTAAAGTCTTTCATGGCTTCATTGTCTGTAGCATCAAATGGTTGTTACACTCCAAATGGTTTTCTAGGGAGCAAAACCGTCTTTGCGCAGTGAATTGTGAAACCCCTAGATTGGAAGGATCAAATTTGAAGAGTAGTTTTACCTTAAACCGACCCGAAATACTTCTTTATACTAACTCAGCATAGACTATTTCACATTTTTTGTCGTCTCCAGCACTTAAACCCGGGTGTTGTTGTGGGTACCTTTTCCACTTCCCACTTCTACTTATTTACTTATATTAAATTGTCAACACCATAAAACGGTTTGGCTATGCTCATGAGTGATATTTTAACACATAAAAATCTTTGAGACATAAAAATAGTAGAAGAATTGGGAACTCGTCAGTCATAATAAATGAAGTTTGAGGAAACTTTACTGCCACCACCCAGGTCGCAAATATTGGCCTTTCCTCCATATTCTGTCGACTGTTGAGAAACTTTCAAAACCGAATTTGATCATTTAAATCAGGAGATTCGAAGTATGTAAGATGTGTCAAATTGTTCACAACTACTGGCTTGTATTATCAGACTATGTCTGTAAAATTCCTTGAAAAATAACGAACTTTAAGGGGTAAACCCACCCTACTCGACATCATATTGCTTTTTTTACCTGTGCACGTATGATATATAAATTTATAAAATTAGCGTGCTTTACTGGCCAATCAAAAAAAGCATATTACTGGAAAAAAATGACTACCCTTTCTTTGTGGCTTTCATCAAAGAAGGTACATAGTGTAAGCATACGTTATTTTAACCATGATTTTGCATACCACTCACCCTGTAAGTACCCGCCTATGTTTACGAGGGTTTGGCCATGTGTTTATTGTTATGGCATTATAAAAGATAGGACCGAGAGTTTGTGGAAGATCTTGATTTAAGAGCCCTATGTCTGTTGCCTGTGAGAAAATATGAAAAAGAAAAAGTAAACACAGTGTCCGCCTAATCCTCGTGACGCGTGGTTCAGTGAGTTTTGCTTGTGGTTGCAATTTGGTGAGTTGTTCACAGAGTATATATCTGCATTTGTCCGTATATCATTGCATGCATGTCTTTTAACCATTACAATAGTGTTATTGAGTTTGATAAGCTAATTATAATAATTATTGATATAATCCGCATTGGTAAAGCTATTAACTAGCTTGGAATCTGACAGTCATTTACAGATAAAGATAAAGGGTAGCCAACTAATAATCTCTGCAGGTGGGACGCCCCTAAGTAGACCTGGGGTACTGTGTTGCACAGTATAGTACAGAGCATGCGATTATTGGGGAGGTGGAGGTATAATGTACACCGTCCCGCAGTAATCAAAGCATTGGCGTACCTGTCCGTACACCAGCCCACTTTAAAGCACTTGATTCGAAGTGCAGGGCACTCTGGGAGGTTCGATGGGGAGACGGTGGGTCGTCCGTCGAACCTATTGCGCCCTGGAGGCAGGAGAACGCTCCTCTTTCTGTGTTGGTGGGACACCGTTGGAGGATAGCGGGATCCTGGGAGGTGATAGCACTACCATTGCCTCTAGTCCAAACACGACCTGGGACACGGTTTGGTTGTTGGACAATCCATGCGGACAGAATGTAGATGGTAACCTGCATCACCCATGCGGACAGCATGTAGGTGAAACCCTGCATCACCCATGTGGACAGAATGTAGTTAAGAATCTGCATCACCTATGTGGATAGAATGTAGTTAGTAATCTGCATCATCTATGTGGACAGCATGTGGGTACTGGTCTGCATCAGCCAATTGGATTCATATCATGGGCTGACCTCCCATGCGGTAGGAAGCTGCCGTTCCCCACGGTATGGGAGGTAGAATGTTCGCATTCTACCTCTGTCTAGTTTTAAGGCATGTGTCGCCACGGCAAAGTCTTCACACGGTGTTGAGGTACGTACCTAGATAGATCTATCGAATAGCCATGGGTTGCGAGTCAACATTCGTAGGTGGGACCGTAAAGCGGATGTTGGCGGGTGCTAGTCATTTGTGAAGCCATGACAGTGCTTCTTGCCGTTCCTTCCTTGGTGTGCACAGATAACGGACGAGTACCACGCGGGCGGTACTAAGGGATTGCGCCTGATATCTTTCAAAAGTATAAAAGTATACTGAGATCATCCTCAAGCTATGTTTGGAGCCTTTGATGTAGTTCGAAACCATCCTGGACCTATCAGCATTGATTGGGAGATAATATCAGTATTGCAGCGGCAGAACATAACAGTATTATAGTGCATGTAATGTAGCGGTTGAATGTGGAAGTCACTCATGAGCGTTTTCAAAATACAGGCCCGTCTCCGACTGTTTCCGTCACCTCTTGTCCAGCAGATCTTTCCTGTCGTCTTTGTATCAAGTAAGTGGTCCTTTCAATTCCTGACTATTCGAGAGTATCAGAGTTCTTTTCGTATCACCCTCGTAAAACAAATTTTATGGTACAGGGTGTTACGCTGGTATTTTATTGTATCTCTTATTATTCTATTCTACTATTTTGACATTCTACTATTCTACGTCCTTCTACAATAGTTTCAAAAATAATTAATTACAAATAGGTGACATTTTTTGGCCAGTGAAGCGCGATAGAGCAAAGAGAAGTATACGTATAAATGGCGTAAATTCTTTACTCCAACCAAAAGCTCTAAAAATAACCTATAACAAAAATATCATCAAGATCCAAGCAAAGCGTAAGCGTGCCTGGGTTAATTATTATTGCTCACATTATAATGATTTAGTAAGATGGTGCTGTGGAAATTAATGAGCGTATTGGTAAATATCAAATGATCCGATAAAGCTAAGGTTAAATAAACAAGAATACTTTAATCAACAATTTAATAATTGATTTTTTTCATTTTCTATCACTGACCATTCATGCGATATTATTCAAAATTTTCTTCCGGGGTCAACTTTACACTTTTACAAGCCCTTTTCGCACTAGCATCCCGAATAAAAATTCCTTCAATTTTATTTGGGAGGAGGATGTACCACTTTTTGATTCTTATTAACTACTAGTTTGCTTTGTTTGGCTACCCACCATCCGCGTGAAAAGCCATATTTCATTTTTGAACTTTTTTATATACATACCTAACTCCCCATCATCATCATCATAGTCACAATAATGTCTTAGGAGACATATTGTGAACTCGTAAAATGCATTAAGTCGGAGCTAGAGTATTGCCGATACGAATATTATTGAATATTTTTGAGATCTGTAGCTCGCCATCGTTCGCGATTTACTGTCAGTTCAGTGGCCCTCTTGATACGTTAGTTCGAATGGCGGTATAAGGAACTCTCAGCATTCTCCTCCACGTCCACATTTCAAATGCATCTATGCGAGCTCGATCTGCCATTTTAACAGTCCAAGTTTCCGAGGCATACAAAAATATGGAGAACACAAGAGACTGAACCAGCGACATTTTGGTAGCTTTAATGATGTTATGGTCACGCCATATTTTAGTAAGCTTTGTCATGGCCACACGTGCCTGTCGAATGCGCCGTCGAATCTCATTTCCACAACTACGCGAATTGTCGATCAAAGAACTGAGGTACACAAAACTTTGAACTACTTCACAACGGCCTACTGACTTTATTGCTTAATGATTATCATGCTCTTTATCTACGATCATAACCTTGGTCTTGTTGTAGTTAATACCAAGACCATACGCTGCACTGTGTTGTTCTAAGATGTTTAATAGAGCTTCTAGTTCTTCCTGAGGATGGTATCGTCAGCCAATCTTAAGTTGGATATTTTGCTTCCGCCAATAGTTATACCGCCATTCCAGTTGTCCAATACCTGTCTCATCACAAATTCAGAGTAAATGTTAGGCTCTGCCAGAGTACCAAATAATTGTCTTTCTTGTAAATGGTGCATGGGCAATCAAGATTAAACAGCGCGGAGTCTTTTACCTAATCAAAATTGACGACATTTTTATTTGGTGAACTAGTGTAAAGAGTGTAAGGTTAGCATCCGAAAGAATAATATTGTCGTGAACTTGGTGGTCAATGTTTTCAACGACATGCCACTGTTGGTCTTATTTCACCTTTTTGCGGCTGGTATGCTTTTTTCTAATTTAACATTTAGAAATGTAGTAAATCCCAAACATTGTACATGTGACGGAACTTGGGATCTTGAGATAGCTTCACTTGCTCATTTGACATTTCGGCAGGACATCAGGTGTCATTTATGTGGATGCCGAGTCATACTGTGAAATTTGCGGTAATGAAATGGCGGACGCACTCGCAAGGCGAGGGTCAAGGAATAATTTCCTATGGTAGTACCTGCAGCCTCCCAGAAGAGTCCTCGGCACACGATCATGTCGCTGTGTAGCCCTTGGGTGTTACCTGCAGCCCATACTAGGTTCAAGGGTTCTTGAACCTGACGATATAAGATAGGCAGAATCCAAGGCGAGCCTCACCTTTGCGATGGGGGCTGGACTTGGAAACTAGGGTAAGGAGAGTTGTATAAGGGTCCGTTTGTAGGCCAATACGCTGGTTGTTCTGGTCACCAGAAAGCCTCTCTCCCACTTTCATTAATTCGTTCATTCGAAGACCCAAATTTGTACATGTGACAGAACTTGAGATAGCCTACCTTCGTGGCACGTCTAGGACACACAACAGCTATAGGAGAACAGACTAGAAAAAACGTTCAAGAAAGGCACTGCCTATTGGCCATCCTGTTTAGTTAAAATAGGAAGGCCATAATATTGGCTGTGTCTTCTATCATGACAGTGCCATCTAAATCGACGTAACAAGGGATTTTCCCATAAAGCTTATGACAATATAAACAATAAATAGTTATCTTTCTCTAAAATCAACTGATATTTACTTCATTAATCTGTGAATTTTGGCCTTCACAAGACTAAATCACGATATTATTTTCTTTAACACTTCTTTCGATCAAGATTTGGATACATGCTGGGACGTGGGATGAATATTGTAGCAAAAGTTCATACCACATATTACTGAAGAACTGTAGGTCTGGATATTTGATCATAGATCATAGTTATTTACTTTATCTATTGTTTCACAATCAGGGGCATAGGGGGGTAGCGGGGCATGAAGTTGTGTGTACTTTCACCATTTTTTGTAATACCTTCGTGAAGGACGCTGATGCAAGAGAAAAGGAAAATGTTAATAGTATTAAAATAAAAAGAAGATATAAACAGCAAGTGAAACAGTGGAGTATCAGTTATTTTAAGGAGATGAAATAAAAAACCTTATTGATGCATTAATCAATTTTAATTTTACGGAATACAAATAATATGTAATAAGTATCATCCGTGAACACTTTATTGGCACAACATACAAAATTAAACGATCATGAACACTCAACAGACAGGTACCCTAGTAGCCACAACACGTACTCCATTTTTTTTTAATTAGTGTTTTAACTTTTCTAATCGGTGCAATAATAATGCAAAACAAACCCTTTTGTAATTTAGTTACTGCAAAAAGATTTTTATTCATAAGTCAAAGTTGAATCGAGTTTTTTTTTCGAAAATCTTGGGAGGGGTAATTACACCTGTTACCCCCCCCCCCCCCTTGTATACGCCTGTGTTCACAATAAAAAAGGCAGTGCGTTAAGCAACTGTTATCTAACAAGGTCCATACGTATTTATGTATTGCTGTCACTATACACTAATAATAATAATCCATAATTTTTGTTACAGACCGAAATGGCACTAACAGTCCCAAAATGTTGTAAAGATAAGAATATCTTTGTGGAAAACAAGTGTACTCCTGTGGATCAAGAATTGAGTTATTCCTACTACGTGTACGATAGTAATGCAACTCATATAGAAAATGTCTCCAGAAAAATGAGATACTTGTCAAGTAGATATACTAATTTTACGTGCCAGAGACCTATGGTCAGGTAAAAATGTTGTTCATAGAACGTGTTTTAAAACATGCCAAAAATATTAGGGAAATACTCCTTGCTAAAAATAAAAAAAGTATTCTTAAAATGGATGTCCCATAAACTTAGCAACAAACTTTTGGTGGTAAAGTATACTATCAAACATGAAAAAAGTTCATACGAACATACTCTTGAAAATATGCCGTCTCTGAAATATAGGGTGTTAAAGGATTTTTTTGTTTTCTTGCTAGTACACAACAAAGTATTCAAGCTAAATAGAAATGAGCCTTGCGGCAAGTATATAAAAAGACGTATTTTGCTTCTACCGCTTCTACTTTTCATAAATTTTAAATGGGTAGATAAATCATAGTCACAATGTCTTAACAGAGATGTTGTGAACTCGTAAAATGCATTTACACATTTTACGAGTTTCTTTTGGGATATCTTTAAGATCTTTAATGCAGTAGTTTCCCATTTGCTTTCTGCATCCTCATGCCGTTGACCAGATGGTATCTACTGGTTCATCCGCCTTTAGGGGCAATTTCTCACCTCAAGGACAAGAAGGTGTCCTAACTCTTCTCAACTCGTCCACCCGAAGCTGTTGGTTGGGAAGAGGTTACTACTTATACCGACAGTAGTTCGGTGTAGATAGGACTCATATAACATTTGCGTTGCTCTTAATTAATAAATTTTTATTGAATTTTTTTAACATTCGAAGTCTTAAACGGAGTGATGTCAGACGTCAGGAAAATTAAGAGGTAGGTACTCCTGATATATTCGGAATACTTGGATTCTTTTATGAAATATTTCACAATTAAATGTAAGACACATTGGACTAATAAATATGTTGATTTCAACAGCAGGTATTATTTTTCATGAAAAAATAGCTGTAAATCTGAATACGTTGTAAAATGCCAATTTTCTCATGAACTGCTTATTCTAGAGTTTTCAGCTAGGTATAACTTTTTCGTATAATGCAGAAAATTTGAAAAAACTGTAGATCTTTCCAGTGGCGTAGAAGTTAAATACCCGATTAAGCCCTATGCCCGTGCCCATGAAATTTAGTAAATATCCGGGGGACCCATAATATGACCTTTACAATTGCTATGAGCATAGTACGTCTCATTTCTTATTTATATCTCAAATATCTTGGTCTGCACTGGCAAAAAATATTAAACACACATACCTATTAGACATGGCCTTTTTATAAAGTTTTTTTTATCTTTCATCGTCTACTTTCACCCCTCCAAGTTTATTGTCATGGTTATTATGGTAAGCACTACACGAATACCATAATATACAGTATGTTACAATATATAAACCATTATATCATTCCTTATCCAATAATTATTTACACTGTCTGTAAGATTTTTAGGAAATCCCATATTGATTTCACAACTAATTTTACTCGAGGTGTTCCCCATATCTTATACAAAGTATTGATAGATAAGATAGCAATTCACAGATAACATACACGTTTGTAAAGTATTTGCACAAAAAATATATACCACTGGCAGAGACCAGCTTGTATACGAGTACGTCAACGATTTGTTTTTTTATGTAACTTGAGAGTAAATAACAAAGAATAATTTCATGTCAATTTTTTTGTCCCTTCGTTATTTTACAGAAGCTTTAGGTTTCACATGATACATCAATAGCATGCGTAAATGTTCTGCATACGAAATCACTAAAATCGTTCATGCTTTGCAGAAATATGAAATTATTAATTTCGCGATAAATTCATGATAGGTACTCTATGAACTTGGTAGTCATGGTAGTATAGTAGTATTGATGGGGAGGCGAAGCAAGGCAGTAGCCCACCTTTGATTCTTTTTGGTGACTCCACAGAACCAATCCTAAAAACTCTCATGGCGTTCCAACGAATCTCAACATGTCCGACCAGTTCACCTGAGTATAGTGACTTCTTCCCAAACTCTGTGCCAAATATTTGAACACTGAGGTTGTGCTACACAGCACATCTGCCTAGAAAGTGAAATGATGTTTCGTCTGCTTCCCAACATCTGGAGCATGTAGGATCCTTTACCACTTTCATGAATGTCTGCTCAGCCGGCAATGACCTGTGAGAATAGGTTGAGTGTCTGTCTGCCTTTTTACTTGCCCGCAGTCATCTCTATCTCTCTCTAACCAAGCTTTCTCCAGTTCCTAATAAGCCCAATCATCCAGGGTGACCTGGTGCCTATTAATTCCAAGATGTTTGCCCCACGTTGTGGCCACATTCTTGTGGCGTAATAGTCTCTTAAGGGCTACAGCTGATCTAGCCCAGCGCTTTCACAGTTTCTTGACTGTCAGAAAATATGTATATGTACTTCCTTCTGCACACTGTTCACCTTGTGCCGCGTACGCCATCATCAGTAAAAATGTCATTTATTTCTATCTGGAGAACAGTCATGCAGGTCCTCAGCATAAAGTTTCGCTGCACCCCTTTACCGTTCAAGCAGAAGCCTGCTTCTCCATATCCCAAATTTTGAGCGTGATCCGTCAGTGAAGCATATCAAACTATGAGGCTGCAGTTTAACCTTGCCCCTCATCTGATCATCTGTGTCATGGTAGTTATACTGTATGTAGTCTGTCAGTGTATTTCACGATATGGACATTGGGTTGATTTGCATAAGTCATGAGTTAACGAATTTCATGTTTACAGAAACATTTCTTAACGATCAGCTATCTCGTGAAATGGACAATTGGTGCAGCGACTTGCTGTAACTGTAACATTTGAAAATTACTGCATCTGGAAACCATGACTTCCTTTTCAATAATTAGAAAAAAAACTTGTTGTTGTACCTACATATACAGCTAAGGGATTTGTCATCTATTATACCCCTGCCCTGTGCGTTTTCAAAATATTGTCAGCTGCATCTTAGTCAGCGATATAATAAAGCAAACTAGATTTTCGGTAGTCTTTGCGTATAATGTTTCCATAGTATACAATTTTTACATATGTAGTTAAACAACTACTAACTTGTACGCCCATGCCAATCGGCCGTTAAAATGTGTGAGTGTTCGCTCCTGTGAAAATTGATAATTTTTGTGCGATTACTATCGAGTTAATTTTTGGAACAGCTGAGGCATACTCCATTGTCAACGTGTAAACGTGATTGAAAACAGGGCAGTATAAATTAGTACAATATAAGTATATCTAGCCTTTCTCACGTTTTGAGTAGAACACTTCAGTTATCTCGGTTCCAATTTTTTTGTACTTATATTTTGTTTGGTACCATAGTTCCAGTGTCGGCGCGCACTGGTTATTATTTTTCGTATTAGAAGCATTATATTACTTGTGTCATAATGGCTCCATCGCAGTTGGTGTGCACTTGTTGTAAGAAGCCATATGATGCAGTGCTAATGGTGCATTGCTCAATCTGCAAGAAACCCTTCAAAAACTCCTGTGTGGACATCAGTTCTGCGGAGGCAAGGCTTCTAAATTCAAGTAAAGGCTGCGATTGGTCCTGTAGATCATGTAGATCGTTCGGCAACGAAATTAAGGATCTAAAAGCGATGATTTTGATGCTGCAGGAAGATATACGGATTCTTAAGTCAAGCGGTGAATCTAGCTCTCACAATCAGGATATCTTCTTCGAAGAAGTCATCACTGAAGTTGAAGAGCGTGCGAAACGTCGAAAGAATCTCGTAATATTTGGTGTGCCTGAGCCGGACCAGAATCTGTCAAATAATGATCGAGCTTCAAGAGACACAAGTACCACTGTTGAGATTCTTCAAGTCATGAATCATAATATTGATGTACAGTCTGTTAGACCGATAAGACTTGGAAAACCTACGGAAGGTAGGTCCCGTCCAATCAAGGTCTGTTTCGGTTCTGAACAACAAGTGGTTGAAATTATTCGTAAGGCCAAGTCTTTAAAAAATTCTCGCTACTCGAAAGTATCGGTGTCATATGACCGTACACCCAGGCAGCAGTCATTTTATAAAAAGCTGAAACATCAGATGCAAGACAGAGTTGATGCTGGTGAAACAAACCTGAAAATTAAGTACGTCAATGGAATACCGAGAATCGTTTCGGAAAACCAGTAGTGCCCAACAGCGATAGTGACTTACAGTGTTATTTCCAGAATGTTCGTGGACTTCGCTCAAAATTTGATGTTTTTGTTCAGGCTGTCAGTGATTGTGAATATGATGTAGTTGCGTTATGCGAGACAAATTTATACGCAGGTATTGTTAGTTCCGAATTATTTCCTGGGGAATCATACATAGTACATAGAAAAGACCGTAGACACGATGCTGTTGACGAAGTGAGTGGTGGAGGTGTGTTATTGGCGCTCAGATCTCATATTGCATCTGAGATTATCGATGTTTCGGATTTGGATGCTAGCTTTCCTTCAATCGACTCACTAATTTGCAAATGTTCCATCAATTATAAAGTTTTTTTCATTGGAGTCATCTACATACCTCCATCTACTACTTTAGACGATTATGAGTCATTCTTTGAAGAACTTGAGCAGATTCTCTCTATCCATTCTAAGCCTCTCATACTTATGGGTGATTTCAATTCTCCACACTTTGTACTTGGCAATTGTCAGGATAGGAGGACAAATGCTATAAGGAATTTCCTCAGTACCCTCAACTTACAACAGTATAATAATGTTGTAAATGAATCTGGCCGTTTACTTGATTTAGTTATCTCTAACCTAAGTTGTCAAGTCTTAAGAGATAACATTCCTTTGGTACCAGAAGATAGACAATACCATCCAGCACTAAACATATCTTTTGAAGGTATTGCTCCCGTTAATGCTTTTCCGCATACTCTCAATTCAAATGCTTATAATTTCAGGAAAGCAAATTTTAGTTTATTGTATGATGCTCTATTTCTGGCGGACTGGTCTTTTCTTGATGACTTTGTTGATGTCAATCAAGCAGTAGAGGCACTTTACAGGTTCATTTACAACATAATTGATCTATATGTTCCCAAATACAGAATATTTAGCCACAAGTATCCACCATGGTTTACAAGTGAGATTATAAAACTTGTTAAGAGAAAAGCTAAAGCTCTTAAAAAATTCAAAAGATATGGTCTGGATTCCTCATTGAATGAATTTAAAAATTTAAGGTCTATAATAAAATCAAAAATCGCGCAAGCTTATAATGAATATATCAATAGAGTTCAAACATCTATTACTCAACATCCCCAATACTTCTGGACGTTTGTGCATTCAAGAAATCAATCTTCCAGAATACCAAGTACAATGAAGCTGAATAACAACATTTTAAAGTCTGCGAATGGTATTGTTGATGGTTTTGCTAAATTTTTCAATAGTGTATTTGTTGAAACCTCTGACAATGCCAACATTGAGTATATATCCGAATCTACATGTCAGCTGAATGTTAACTTCAACAAGATTATTGAGCAAGAAATTTTGGTTGCTAGTAGGAAGCTAAAAAATAAGCATACCTCCGGGCCAGATAAAATACCATCATTTGTTGTGAAAGATTGTATCCAAGTTTTTTGCATCCCTTTGTCAAAAATATTTAACCTCGCAGTTGATACCAACACTTTTCCGGATAGTTGGAAACAGTCTAAAGTATGCCCCATATTCAAGTCTGGTGATATGACTGATATACAAAATTATCGACCAATTTCTATACTTTCAAACTTTGCCAAATTATTTGAAATAGTTTTGTATAACCGAATATACCCTAATATTTGTGGTATGCTGACGCCGTATCAACATGGGTTTATTTCGAATCGTTCCACAGTAACCAATTTGACAATACTCACGCAGTGTATCTCTGAGCACATTGATAAACGAGAACAAATTGATGTTATATATACCGATTTTGTAAAAGCGTTCGATAAAATAGACCATGGAATACTAATACAGAAATTGTCTCTGTTTGGCTTGCACTCTTCTGCATTAAAGCTAATTTCAAGTTATTTGTGTAATAGACAGCAACAGGTCACGTACAATGGTTATGAGTCGTTTTTGTATACTGCTAAGTCTGGTGTACCTCAAGGCTCCAACTTAGGTCCTTTGTTGTTCATTATGTTCATAAATGATATTACTCAGTTCGTACAATGTGATAAGCTTCTGTTTGCAGATGACTTTAAGCTCTACTCTAGAATTAGTTCAACTGATGACTGTGCAATACTACAGCGTGATATTGATTGTATTAATAATTGGTGCATTTTAAACAAACTGTATCTAAATCCTGCTAAGTGTAAGGTATTAAGCTTCACCAGGCGGAAGAACGTCATATCTTATGACTATAGAGTTGGAACCACATTGTTAACAAGATCTGAGACGATAATGGATTTGGGAGTAGTGTTTGACTCAAAGTTAGCATTTGATGTTCATATAAACGTAAAAGTTAACGAAGCATTAAAGGCATACGGTTTTATAGTTCGCAACTGCAAGCGTTTTACTAACACGAAGGTACTGTTCACTTTGTATTATGCATATGTTCGATCGAAGTTGGAGTATGCATCTGTGGTGTGGTATCCATTCTATGAGTGTCATAAGCGTTCAATTGAGAGAGTGCAGAGGAAATTTCTCAAGTATGTATGCTACAAAATTGATGGCATATATCCACAACAAGGTTTTTCCCATAGCATCCTGTTATCTAGGTTTAATGTACAGTCTTTGGATTTAAGGAGGAAATGTGCAACAATTATATTCTTGTACAAGGTACTGCACAATATGATTGACGCTATTGATATATTACCACAGTTAAATTTTCATACACCATCATTGAGGACTCGTACTACCAGAACTTTTTACTGTGATAGAGCGCTGACCAATTTGTACCTCAAGTCTCCATTTTTTGTTATGTGTAACAATTTTAATTTAATCTGCAATTTTTGTGATATAAATGCTGATAGCTTGGGGCATATCCTGGATGTAGCCAAACAGTATTTGCAAGATTGTTAAATTAAATTTGTCAACTATTTTTTTACTTTTATCTCGCTTGTACTAATAATAGTTCTTATTTTTACTTTTCCTAAGCGATTGGTTACGGCTACTGTAGCAGTGACTTTTTTTTTGTTGTTTTGCTTTGTTTTTTGCCTCTTTTTGTCTAGTATATACTTTTCGATAGAATTTATGTTATTCTCACATTATCATATTTTTTATATATATAATATTATTATACTCAAATTGTTGTCCTGTAAATGGTTGTAAAGCTGTTGGGCAATAAATGCTGTTATTATTATTATTATTATTATTATTTAAAATTTTTTAGAGTAGCACTGACCGACGAAGACATAATTGGAATTATCTACAACTCTACAGCCATGTGCGTAAGGTGTTGTGACAGTCACATCATGTATTTGTCTCCAGATAGATACTGTATGGAGTACAAGAGATCGAATAATGAAACCAAAACGGTGTTTCTTTATTGCTACCAAGAATTGCCAAACGTAGCTATGACAGTGGGACCAAAGTTATACATAATATGTAAGTAATTATTAGTTAACTGTATTAATACCTACTCAGTCTTGAGTTGCGGTAAAAAAAACGGTCGATAGTCATATACGGATGAACGTTTAGCCTTGCAGATCTTTGCTTTTCAAAAATTCTTTATTGAATCTAAATTCGAATACTAAGTTATTTGACCATCTGCTAAAAATATTTTTTTCTTCAAACCATTCTAAAAATTGTAACCTTATAATCTTCTAGGTTTGGATAAATTGAACCGTGGGTTTGCATCATTGACTGCTGTATACTGTACTATATTGATTCCAGACTGGGCTATTCTGTGACATGTTGTCTCTCTTGATGAAATAGTTTATATTTGCACATGATTTATACTTATTTGAGTATCTTTTTCAAAAAACAAACTAAACGGATAGTTAATAGTAATAGGGAGGCGATTCCAAGCAAGAAGACCAAATTTGAACTTTTCGCCAAATCACAGAATCCTAAAAACCTCCTTGTTGTCGAACCTTCCATACCTATTGGTGGAGGGTCAATGTTATGTGGGAAACCCCGCCAAAAGGGTAAGCGAGTATCTGCCTTTATAATGGCACATCAATCTGGATACCAATTTTTTTTATGGTCAGCCTCCCGCAAAGGCCGAAAGCCTATGGCGCTATAGAAGCGCTGCAAGAAGACAAGTGTCGGTTCACGTTGGATTTGAAACGCTGCAGGTTGTAGCCGTCGGGAAACAAGCCCAGAGAGCCACAACAGGGTTACAATTTGGTGCCGTGCAAAGTTCATAGGGCAGGAAAGCATTCCAGGGCTAGATCTGATATATTCCTCGGGGATGCTTCCACTTTCAGAGCTGCCTGGCTACACGAGCACATATATATGTCATTCAGTAAACAGTTTAACTTCTATTGAGCCTATCACCATCAATATGACAAATGTTTTCTGCCTGGAAAACCCTCTGCACTTCTTTAGCTTCCAGACAGATGCTTATCCTAATGGATCTCGACTCAGAGAGTGATCAATCACACCAAATAGACGTAGGGCTGGCATATAATCTCGCTCCTCATACAACCTTCTATATCAGAGATGGTTAATGGGTAACTATGATCTACGCCTTAAGTATCTTTTGCTCTTTCTATCCTGAATGAAGGTATTGAGATATTGCTCTCCACGAAACGCTCTATTCTATTATCACCAACTATTGAGTCTTGGACCACCCATACACTCTCAGGTAAGTTGACATCGCCTCCCTTTTTATCCAAAGATGAAGAGGCGGCAAGCCCAAGAGTACCTCAGAGCAGCACCCGTTATTCCCCGCAGTGCTGGCCTCTGAATCTTAGCCAGCATGCTCATAATACAGGTCTTCTCTAGGCTCGGTCACTAGACCGAGGACCTATGCTGAATCCTGGTTCTGCCGTATAGAACTAGCTTAGGACCTTCATCTTGAGCCGCCAGGTCCTACCAACTACGCAACGATAGCTGAATGGGTAAACGATTGAAAAAAAAGCGTGGTAAAGCCAGAGGAAACTCAAAGTGTTGAGGACTCTTTCAAATTCTGTTGATGAAGGCAGTCTAGAATTGGTTCTCGAAATTCGTTCCCGGTTGAGTCAGTCAGTTTCACCACTCGCCAACCTAACTAACTAGACCAACTTAGAGACACATAGTGGGTTTGAAAAAATCGATTTGACGAGTGCTTAGCCTGTGCAGAATTTTTAGGTGCTGCGTCAAAGAATCCACTACCATACTAAATTGCATATGGACGACTTTTTTCATTCATTTAAAAATTACATCTACGGCTAGATACTGTCTTGCCCAAATATTGAAGCCAGCCCTGCTATTGCACTCCCTTCTTTTTTCCCCACAATCTGGCTACCTGACCATCTTGCGTCCTCTGATGTCATGTCCACCTGACATGCCACCATGGCCCGACCGGCTAAAACACGTTCCTACTTTTCTTACCCCCAAGCCCTCCTACCACTCACCGAACCTTCGTCGAATGACATAACAACATGACTGATGCATGACTGTAGGACCGGTCTGAGCTCGTTGATCTTTTGGTTTAATTTCCGCTTCTATCTTCTTCGCTTTCTTTGCGCTCAGGATTTTTCTCACCAAGCAGTGGATGGTCTCACCATACTATCTGCTGTAAAATCTGCAGGTAGGTTTGCAGAAGCTTCTTGTCGCTATGTGAACCACCTACCACACTCAAAGAGCGTATGTTCCGCCGTGTCTAGCTATCCACAATGGCGGCACTGGTCGTCGGTAGTCCTTACCCTTTTCCGATAGGCGCGGACTGGGCCACGTACCGTTACTGCCTACACCAGGAAATAGCATGTAGGCCTGTTCTCCCAGTTTACCTAATCTCCGACTGATGGTATCAATCTTTTTGTGTCCACTGCGCAACTTCCGTCGCTTGAGACCCTATCTTCTGTCACTTCTCTATGGTCCGTTGTCTGCAGTCTTTCCGCCTTGTCTTTGTGTCCTCTTGTGAAATGTAGATGACTCTTCAGCCAGCAGTGATGTCACAGTCTCCATCTGCAAGGCTTTACAGGATCCTGTGCGGTAGGTTCTGGCTACCTTCAACTCTGATACCCTTTGCAGCCTTTCCAGCTCCTGGGAATGTTTTTTCCTTTTGTCCTGTGCCAAACTGACGCTCCGTAAAGGACAATCCACTGGCGATTCCGTTCAGGAGTGCCCTTTTTCTACTGCTATTCTAGTTTCTGCCCTCTGAATTAACTGCTTAATGTTGTCTGAGAAGCACCTCTTGTTGTCTATGTAGGTCATGGTCACTTGATCACTTCTCGGCTAAATCCTACTTGGAACAAACAAACTGGTGTCGCCTCTAGTATTTAAAATATACTGTCATAATTGTGAAACTAGTTTTATCTTTCAGTTCTTTTCATCTCTACCGCTTGCTTCTTTGGTAGTGCCTTGATCTATTACTTAATATTGAGTGCAGATGACGACAAAAGGGCACCTAGGGAGGTACACAAGAAATGCTTTGTAGGCTACTCTCTCTCGATGGGCCTAACATTTCTCAATTTGATTGTACTCCAGAAAGTCAACTACGAATGCAGCATTATGGGTAAGTATTGGAAATAACAGATAATTTCATGTTATTTATTGATTCATTAATGAACTGACAACGATACGTTAATTTGGTCGGAATGTACGTTACCTTGGGATAAAACATTTTTGACGTTACACATATAGAGGAGAGTTTGATGAGTCTGTAGATTTCTGAATTTTTCTCTCAGTAAACTTAACGATGCAACTCTTGTTAATAGCCATTTGTCGTGTAAAATTATGAGCAAGCTGCGTCATTTAATTTACATTTAACAGCTATTGTGTACAGCCTGAATAAAACGTAATTTACAGAGCTCAGTTGTGGCCGTACTATTAGTAATAGTGATTCCGACCGTTCAGGTCGCCAAAAAGAAATCGAACGGCTTGGCAACCTACCAGAATTCATCAATAAAATCCATAGGATGATATTTAATGGTCGAAGATTGAAAGTAGACGAGTTTGACGTGGCTCTAGGAATCTGAACTGATCGGGTGCTTCACATTTGCTGGGCCGAATTCAAAGGAGTTTTTGCGCCCTTTCGGTACCGAATAATGCTAAGATGGGTCTGTCGGCTAACAAAGTCATGGCCACAGTTTTCTTGTATTTGTCATTTTGTCATTCATATAGATTTCCTTAAAGAGGTAATAATGATAATAAAAGGTAGAAAATAATAGAATAGAATAGAAAAGAATAATATAGTGGATGGCTCAGCACGAAGAAGCAAATTATAAGAGCTACATAAGATACAACTGGCGGCTTTAAGAGCAGCTAGTGAAGCCTTCCGCACCAGTTCAGCTGCACTTCTTCTCTGTGACACATTAGTAATGCCAAACATTCTGAAATTGGGTATGCAAACGCGTATATATTCCCTTAAAGTAAAATCGATCCCTCTCACTTGAATATATCTCTCTTCGATAGCTCCAACGAAAACAATTATAGGCCCACAACCTCTCGACCAGCTGGGATTCGCAGCATGGTGTTCGGGAAAAAATATGACAACAGTTGGAGACGTTCTTTGCCCTGCTACATTCACCATTCCTCTAGAGCCCCTCCTACAATAAATGAAGGATCAACTGGATATCATAAAAATATAACTCCTTCATCTACTTACCAATTTTGCTCTTTGAAGAAGAAATGCTCAATTTCGATGTTACCTGAAAATGTATAACGATGGATCCAAAACAATAGTAGTACTGGCTCAGTAATTACTGTGGGTGATACAGAGTATTTCTGGTGCCTTAAACACTACTCGAATATATTTACTGCCGAATCCTACACAATTTGACAGACTCTGCTGTACTTGCAATTATCTAATCACGATAAATGTCTCATACTAACTGCATACTAACATCTGGAGGGAATCTTCCTTCAGTGTTCTGACTGCCATGGAGTACGAACTGACAGGATAGGAATCCATTGTGAGGATCCTTTATCAAGTACAGCTACTCAACGCAAACAATAAACTTGCAACCTTTGTGTGGATTCCCAGTCACTGTGATATCCAAGGTAATGAAAGAGCCGATAGTTCTGCAAAAGCAGCAGCAATAAGCTGTGAACATCCCGACGAAGGAATACCAACTCCACTCAGGGACTTGGTCACTCACATCAAGACTATGTAGAGCAAGATCGGTGAAATCAATACAGCGGCCGTATGAGGTACATAAAACCTATAACTGGAAGTTCAAATTATCCGAAAAAACTAACTGGAGGCTAACAGGTTATCCAAGATTCCTCGTTCCGTTAAACACCTTCTCTCAAACTACCCCGTTGTACGGAAAAGTTTACAACTGAATACAAACCTGCCCAGATTTTATCAACTATGCTCTAATATCAAAACCCTGTTAAACTTCGTGAAACAGATTAACTTCGATCACAAAATATAATTGGAAAAAGACGCATATGCTAATGCCCTAGCTGTCGACGCTGCTTAAAAAGAACAAAAAAAAACAATAAAAAAAAAAGTAGAAAATATTATTCTGACATGTGTTGGACTGACTTGAGACTGTTTTGACGATGAGCCAAGTCACGGACTTATCAAAACCCTCTCGTATATATGGTGTGGGCATTAAGGTACCTTTTAAAATAAATTTTTGAGCTCACGTTCTATTTCACGTATGCCTGGAAATAATGAGTGAAGCAAATCCAGTTGTTAGCAATCAAGATACGCTTATATTAAATTATTTTCGTTCAAACAAAATGTTTATTATTCATCTCTTGTTACAAATCGTTTGTTGATTTTTAGGTTCGCTGTTCTTCGTATTCGCATTGATTTCCTTCGTCTGGCTAGCCTGTTTGTGTTTAGATCTGACAATATTAGTAAGGTGAGGCTTGTTACAATAATTGCTGAAATTAATCAGTAGAGCGAAAATAAACTGTGCTTAATTTATTTAAAAAAATATTACGACGTGATTCGCATAACAAAGGTAAAATTCAGTCAGACTAGTATGTGCTCTAGTAGACAAGCCACACAAAAGATAGCTTTTAGTTATGATAATTGAATTTCAGGAATTTCAAAAAGGAAGCTGGCAGTAACAGACTGATATATTTGTATTCCCTTTTTGCCACAATCATACCCAGTATTATACTCTTAATATCAGTATTAGTATACGATGGACCAGCTATGCCAAATACCTTTATAAAAGGTTACTGGGAAGAAAATGTTTGCACATTTGAAGGTGAGCAACAACAACCAATATATGTTTTGCTGTCATTAACGTTTTAGTGTCCATACGTCTTTTTAATTTAGGCTTCACAACGTTTTGATTTATGACATACCGTCATCAATTCTTTTGAGAAAATCTCATACAATATTACACACACCTCGAAAAAACCTCATACAGACGTATTGTCCATAATACGATCTTAGATTTCCTTCATAAACAATTGTGAACAGAAAAGTGCTTTGCTATTTTTATCACAAATAAGCCAGTTATATTTTCTTTTTCAGAAAAAAGTGACCTTATTTTCTTTATACCAATTTTCGTATTGCTTTTTGTGGGCTTCTGCTGTGTTGTCTACACTATACACCTGACGAGAAAATTCAATAAAAACTACGAAAATGATTATGACTGGGTGAGGAAAAAACAGTATCTCAGGCACATGTAAGTAACTGCTAGATAATAGTAGTTTAACAACTGTTTACAATTTGTAGACAGGGTGGTCTATTACAGACCTCCAATATCTATTTAGTTTTTTAGTATCGCAGCGTTTCGCTTGATTTACTATCTTCAATGGAAACGTTATGAATACTTAAAATTGTACGCCGAAATTTTGCTTCACACTTAATTGTCATAAGTCCTTCTGTCATAATAGAAAATATTAAGATAATTTTCTCAAACTCTTTGAACAATAACAGTTGGGGGGGGGGGTTGGCTCAGTGGTTAGAGACGAGGGCTTGTGACCAGAAGATCCTGGGTTTGATTCTCGTTAGAGGCGGAAATTTATTTCTGGTGTTTTCAATCAAAAATAAATTTCCATGAAAAACTCAGCGAGAATCCCCACCTGAGCCTTCACTGTTGGCTTCTAATTAACAGTGCTGTTCCTAGAGTGGCGGCGGGAAAAATAACAAAGCCTATACAGAACACGAGACATAAATGACCAGAGCAGTCGATGCCGAATAAAACAGAAGTAAAAGATTCTTCAAGGTCACAAATTTCATCGATTCCATGTGAAGTTTTTAGTCTTTTTAATGTGTTTTCAGGTTAAATTCCAATGGATTCCTGGTAATCATCTCAACCATATGGATTTTGAATGCCATGTTGGGCAACGTCATTGCGTTAGCGAACCAAATTCCATTCGACATGCTCGAATCCTTGCAAGGCGTTTTCACATTGTTCATATTCGTCTTGAACAAATATACACGGAAGAAAGTGATACGGACGTGTGGCGACCGAGAAAGAAGCACAAGTGAGCAGAACGATGAACAACAAGAACTCAATTACGTACGGAGGAACCAACAAAATCCAGTAGGTTGGAGGGACGCTAACGGGATTGAAGGTAGATTTGACTGAGATGCGTTGGTGGGTTGGTTCATATTTGGCTAGATGTCTTCGAAAAGGAGACCATTGCCATGCTGCGGCCTGGAGAAATCATCAAATACAAGAAAAGTGTTCTATTCTAAGCAAGTACATAGGCTAAGATTGTTCAGTAAACACATATTTGATCAGGGTATCGATTTCCATCGAATTTGAAATAACAGCTGAACAAGCTTTGCGCTAAATTATGAGTGCCAAAGATAAAAAAATGAGATAGGAGATAATGAACTGTTTACTACTGCATAGTGAATAATTTAATTCTTACCTTAGTTTTAAGTGAAGCCCTACAAACATTGTAGATACGACTTGTATTTCATGCTTTTGAGCATAGACTGATATTTTATGTATTCTAGCTTTACGTTTTGTATACAATATAAATGTAAACCATAATATGTAGCATTTATTGTTATTCGTAATGAGTGGTCAGTACATTCTCAGAATCACACTTAAAGGTCTACACTACTAGGGCAATAGCCTTACCGACAATTGAAAAAAACGCTTTGTTTGCATCAATATTGAACAATGTCCAGTAGATCATTTTGTTTTTGCCAACACCGTAGTCGTATCGACTCAGTTGCAAAGGTGAGAATATTTTCCAGGTGCTGACATGGTTCAATAGTTCGTAAGTGCTGACACCATAGCCCGTTGGAAATGCCTGTGTGATGTCCAAAATTGTCTTTCTGATTTTAGTTTCCTCAAGGAACGATGAATCCAGTAGCGTCTGACCACAGCCGCGGTCTGACATTCTTCTATAAACGTCCGTAGTTGCCTTCACCAGAAAGAAAAAAGTAGAGGGACTAGGACCTCTACAACTTCTAAAAAGAAGAGCCGAGATGGCATTAGTGCTATCGAGGCGCTCGCATGGTAAGACATGGGGTTTAAGTCCAGCCATGGTGTATTGGACATACATAATGGTGGCAAGACCCATGATTGTTATTTTTTTCCCCATTGTACTATACGGCATGGAAGCGTAGATATTGACCGAAGCAACCACAAAACGCATAAATGCATTTGAAATGTGGACGTATAGGCGAATGCTGCGTATTTCTTGGGTGGACAGAGTGAGGAACGTAGACGTGCTCGCCAGGGTGGACAGCGAGTTGCAATTAATGCATAACATCAAAACAAGAAAGTTAGAATACCTCGTACATCTCATGCGCAACCAAAAATACTCACTGCTGCAGTTAATAATCCAAGGAAAAATCCAAGGAAAGAGAGGTCCTGGATGAAGAAGGGACTCATGGTTGAAAACCCTTAGAAAATGGTATGCCCAGACAACACCACAACTCTTCCGGGCCGCAGTCTCAAAAGTTCAAATTGCCCTATTGATCGCCAAGCTTCGACGATAGAAGATGGCACCCGAAGAAGAAGAGACCCATGATTACGTATGCGTCTTTGATCTGGTGGCCAAAGATGAATCAGCGAGCTGCTATCACAGAACTAAGCAAGGTGCAAAGACTTGCTTGTCTGTCCATAACAGGTGCAATGAAAAGCGCACCCACTGCAGTCTTAGAGACCATCCACATAACTCCGAAATATATCTTCAACAAGAAATCCTAGACTATAATTGGAGATCGAGAACTCTGTGAAGTAAACAACCTGCATCGGTAAATAGTCTGGTACACAGATGTATCAAAGACCGAGCAGGGCATAGGAGCGGGAATCTTTGGAAGAGGAACTAGAGAGAGCATTCCGCTGGGAAAATACACTTCGGTACACAGAGGTGTACGCCATCATGCATTGTGCAAGGATAAATAATGAGCGATCCTACAGGAATAAGAGGATCGCAATAACTACAGTCAGTCAGGCTACACTTAGGGCACTAGAAGGGCCCAAAGTTACGTCTGCTCTAGTCTGGGAATGCCTACAAGAAATGGGAAGGCTGGCAGAACACAGCACAGCACATTTATGGGACTACTATCATAACATCGTGTTATGGAGCATTCCGTTACTCTTTCTATATTTCGTTTCACAATCCATCGATTTTGATTCACTACACTGGCTGTAGCTATCGCCGTGCCGTTCAAAACAATTTCCTTGTTAACATGGTAGAACCAAACGAAAAATCATGTCTAAACTACTAAACTTGCGGGATACAATGTCCCAAACAGGAATCCGTAGTACGCCATATGGTACTTCAACGTACGGTAGCAATACGAGGGTTGCTCTATATCTCCGGATTGACGGAGATATAGAGCAACCCTCGTATATCGACTCTCATGTGCAGTTGGCATAGAAGCGCGCCTATCTGGTTAGATGAAGCGAATGCGCCTTTCCGTTCCGCCAGGAAGTTTGCTGCTTCTTAGCAGTCACTTTCTTTGGTTTGTCGTTACCTCCGGGTACCAGATGGCGCACAGGCAGACCTTTTCTGCCGCCTACTCATACGATAGTAATTAAGATGTTAGGTCAAGAGCTTTTAACATGAATAATACGACAGAAATGTCAAAAGCAGATGCAATAACAGGGGTATATTAACTTTATTTCTTACATCTCCGAAAAAATACAAAAATATATGCAGCTACGACATGAAACATAATTATATGAAGCCTTGTAATTCCGAATGGAACGCAAAAATGCTGCCATAAATTCATATTTGAGGAGTGAAGGAAAAACATCGAATTTTTCAAAACTGAAGGAAGATTTGCTTCTTAAGGTTTGGTAGGTAAGTAGCTTTCGGAACGCTGGATTACCGTATAGTAGAACGAATATGACTGGATTCCCTTTTTCTTAATCCCATTAATATTTCATTTCTAAACACTCAAATCGAATGTCTGTGATCAAAAGTTGTTTTATATTCAAATTCTGGAAGGACTGGACTTTTCTGTCCTGGCAAAGCCATTTTAATAACAAAACAGTAAACAATAGTAGATTGGTCGTGAATCGATAATCCCTTTTTAATTACTTAACAATAACTCGACAATTTTTCAAAACCACAATTTTTTATATCCAGTAACCTACCTATACCTGCAGATTGAGATTAAGTATTTTTTTATCGGTATTTAGCAATTTACTTTTTTCTGAATATTAATTAAACGCAGTGATATTCCTCGTCTTTTGCTTCACTCTTCATTTAAATATAGTGATCTGATGTAAGTTATAAAAAGAAGATCTATGCATTGATTGAAAATAAGAACGAGAAAAAATCAAAGGAATAGTTTTTTTTGTTCAAGCACTTGCTTGGGAGTTGTACAAAAATGCGCCATATGTAACCATATTTGTCTAATTTGATGATGAACTGTCACTTAGGTCACCAATTAGTGTCCAAAAAGCGGTCCTAGATGTTAAAAGTGCAAGATTTCCAAACAGTGAAAATCTCTATATAAATAGGCGCCTAATTTGTGCATAACTCTGATATTAAGAAACTATAAAAGCATATTATTAGTTGTGGTAGTGCAATTAACTTGTCAATTTTTCCATGTACTGATGATCTATAAATTAAACAACCCAATGAATTAGGAACGGAAAATAAGAAATGCAAAATTGCATAATATCAACATTGTTAAATCTCTGAATTGATTGTAATAATCTGAATAATAATAAAGCGATTTACACAACGATATTGAATAATTGTACATATTTGACTAGAACTGCGAGCTGCTCCATGGAAGCGTATCTTACATTTAATCTTGTAAATATTTCCATACATTATAGCTATGATGTTATGACTTCAGGCATTATTATTCACAATAACAAATAACATAGTAGGTTTAGGAAAATAGCTTTTGATATATATAGGACACTTCAAACATTGCACACAGTTATCATCAGTTCTGCTCATTCTAGATTTGACAAATTAAAGAATCATTAACCATTACACCTCAATATCGAATCTCTAAAACTCTTATACACTACATAACAAAAATTTACAAATAAGTACTCAACTACCTATAAAACAAAATATACAAATAAGTCAGTTGGTAAGAAAGTGGCAATTATGTGTAAAATGTATTTCATAATTTGTTGCTTGTGATAATTTGTTCAGGTAAAGCTTAAATGCATTAAATGTTCACTCGGAATTTTGTCATATCACTTTAGGATAATACTGACGTCACGTATATATTGAGAATAACGTGCTGAGTACAAGTATGACTTAACAGCTCTGAAAAAATCTGATGAGACAGCTGGGTAACTCACGATTCTTTCACTCACATAGGATAATGTTTTTTGCAAGAGATTCTCAATACATACATTGATTTAATTTGGTTTGTAGGTTTAACAAATTGTGATGGTACAGTGACTGACATTATTCTAGGTTTTTTGTGATGAGACAGCCTAAAATAGCTAAGTATTCTCAAATCTACATACCACGTGTAACTTAAGATTAGTCACTCTCATTTTCAATTATAGGAAATGGGTTGCTTATACCCAACACACTGGTAACTTTGTCTTCCGTCTGGCTGAAGTATACTAAACAATACCTGCAAGACAATATACGATCTATGATCTACCATATTCTAAAATGCTGGAAATAGGCGAAATATGAAGTCATTTATATTCTTTAATGTTGATCAAACAAATTAATGGGGTATTTTCCAACTTGCTAATGTTGCCTGTTTGATGGCTGAAATGGATTGCTTGTATCTAATTTGTAATGATGCTCAATTTTTTTCTGCCTACGGGGAGTAAAGACAGAGTTTGAAAATCATCCCTTTGAAAAGAGCTCATTTAAATCTCTTAAACCTCCCGCCTAATAAATCAACCAATCAAAACTCATTTCTATGCCGGATGTAGATAGGATGTGACTATTCCTACGTTCCAAAATCCCATCTTTCCAGTGAGCAGATGAATTTTCGAGGATAGTCACGTGATTTCAGATGTTAGGGGTGTTGGAATATTTATGAAACGGCAAAGATCTTTTTTTGACAATTTTGATATATCACATAACCTGTGCTGTTTTCTCAGAGTCAGAGTGTCAGAGTAGTCGTCCCCGTTAGAATGTCAATGCATCAAGGGGTTCTAACCTCCTTGCAATGCATACAAATAAAGCAGAATAGGTTATGTTAAGTTGTTAGCTGTCAAGTGAAACATATCTCTTGACAGTCTTGACACAAAGGTCGCTAAAATCTCAATTTGATTTCCGAGCAAAACGATGACATCCATAGCCTCGGAAATGCAATAATGGAACACAGATTTTTGTTGACAGTTTGATGTTGAGTGAATACTGAAACGCTACAGAGCAAATCGAGGTCTTTGATGGGATTTTGGAACGTAGTATATATTAATTTGAATTATGCGTAGATTCAAGGTTGTGCCGTTGTTAACATTTTGCCTAGTTTTTCTACATATAGAGGATGTTAACTTAATTTTATGAATTATATTTATTTAGTTTCCCTCCATTTAATTGAATAAAAGTTCATGTTTGTAGACTATAAATGTTATATTACACTGCAATTCCATATTTGCATTATTATGTAATTAGCAGTTTACTCTGAGAATGTTTCCTAGTTAGTTTTCACAATTTTACTCGTCATTCTTTAACAGTCTGTCACTAGTGTCATACCATACATAATCTCCCCTGGTCTCACGACTGTCACGGTATCTAAATTAACCATGATGAAATGATGTAAACAAACATCTGTCAATGCCAATACGAAGCGGAGGGTATGTTTGTAGATGGAAAAAAGGAGGTCAGACGACAAAGTAGAGTCACATTCTAAGGATAGCACCACGAAGGACTTATTACGTCACGCTAAGATTTATTACGTCACAGCTTTGGCGCGAAATTTTATGTTTGAACTTTGGAGGGGATTTTAACCCACTTCGCGTTCACAATAAAACGTAAAAATGTTCGTTACATGGTTTTTGGGGAAGTAACATCAATATTCCGTTATAAAATTTTGTTCGGAAAATACCCCATTGCGATGTCTGAAGCTTAGGGCCGTATTCATAGTCGTCTCTCAAGTGCCCTTGTGCATCTGTTTCCTAGACGGCACCTGGTTAGTGCTGAAAATATTGCTGACCTCGAAATTAAAGCAAATGTAGCTTTTAAAGCTATTGTTTACTGGTTTACCATGAATAAACTGGTTTTAAATGAAAGGAAAACTGATATAGTTGTCTTCAGATCTAAACGTTCACTTGAAATGATACCAGGGAACACCATACTTTTAGATAAACTAATAAATGTCAGTAGTGATACCAAAGTATTAGGCATATATTTAGATCAATATCTCGATTGGAATGTCCACATAGACCGTTTAAGTATGAAACTGGGTAGTATATCATATGGATTGAGGGCGCTATCAAAGTATGTGAAAATAAATGCGCTAAAAGTGCTATATTGGGCTAATTTTGAGGCAGTCCTTCGATATGGTATAATACTGTTTGGTGGATCTGGAGAAACGAAAAGGCTATTTGTGATTCAAAAACGTACATTAAGAGCGATAAATAAGATGCAGGATAATCAATCTTGCAGAGGTGTATTCAAAAAATTAGGTATCATGACAGTATATGCACTGTACATTTTTGAATGTATTGTATTTACATTCAAAAACAAAGAAAAATTTTCTACCTTGAACACAAGAACATTAGATCTGCTAGTCCCTAATCACAGACTAACATTAACTGAAAAAAACACAGTGCATATGTGTATAAAATTATATAATAGATTACCAAATGAACTAAAGGCCATCACAAGTATATCTTTTCTAAAAAGAAAACTAAAAAACATGCTTATAGAGATGGAGCGGGAGTCCGGGCCTGTGTTACCTACGAGAAACATCGCGATTAAAAGTCTGTGAATCAACTTGAATTTTACGTGGAAATTCGTGTTAAAAAATCATAAAGACATTTACGTACAGTGGCTAAACCCTACCTGCACCACCGTAGAAGGTCAGAATAACATATATAGCTAAACATTTGCTTGGATATAATTATAACCTATTTTCCGGCGAAAAATATCACTACGTTTTTTGGATAAATTTGTGGAATTCCAAGCATCCAAGGTATTTCCAAGGTATTTATTCTATGCTGACTACCTGAATAGCACAGAGGCGGAGTCAAGGAAAGAAATAATACTCCCGGTATTTTAGTCCGTCGTATTACGGCACAGGAAAATCAAAGTTTTGACAGCCCGTGCATGAGCTGTGGGCCGAACTGAGTAAGTCCATAGTAATAATTGTGTACGTGGACCCAGAACTTGGTGATCCTAGACTGTAATACCCAAAATGGAAAGAGACAGCGATTACTATTCCACTGATGATGGGGGAAGGAAGCGTAAACCAACAGGAGAGGCCGAAATGGTTTTTGAAAGATGCAAAAAGACACCAAGGTCACCAACAAGGACACAGGCCAGAGATGATAGGAAACTGGACGCAGTACTAACAATGATAAGGGAAATCGCTAGCGATCAGAAGGACATAAAGAATGACGTCCAGTTGATAAGGTCAGAGCAACAAGTTTTCAAGGAACAACTAGAATTGTTGAAGCGAGAAAACGAGAGCCTAAGAAAAGATAACGAGCACCTAAAAAATGAAAATACCATCATAAAAGAGGAAATGAAGAGTATTAAATGTTCTATGGAACAAATCGAAAAGGAGCAAAAGAAGAGCAACATTATTGTAACTGGTCTGGAAATTAAATCGAATGAACAAGAAAGTCTAGAGGATAAAATGAGTCAGCTATTAAGAACATCCTTGAATATTGACATCACAGCCATACAAGTTAGGGGAAAAAACATGCCGTGTACAATGGGCTCGTTCACCTTTATTTTTTTATTTCTGCATCTGAAAGAACACATATTTTTTAGTCACCGTGCCAAAAATTAGACCTCTGTGAGGTTTCTAAGTCGCTCAAAAAAAATTATAAACATGAATGCCGGGCGCATTTGCGATACGCTGTCGTGACGTCATCAGATACGTTGACCGCGGCTCTGCTGTGGCCTGTCAACACAAAAACTACCACGAGTCACAATCACTGACAATAGATGTCACAATAACACAAATACATACATCGAACGTAACTACGCGATGAGTCGTGATGATCACAAAACATACTGAGTGATGATCTGAAATCACATGCGAACATATCTGCTTACGTCACAGTTAGGTGTTCGCGCGCTTGGATTTCGCGAATTCAAATGATTATATTAGGCGAACAGAGCATCCTACAAGTATGAAATTTTCAGAATCATGTTTTTTCTATTTAAGCTTTATTTTAGGCAGGTCAAAATTGATTTTAAAACTTTTGTGAACAAGCCCATTAAATAACGAACTTGAAAAAACATCAGTAATGCAGAATAAATCCAAACTAAAAAACTGGAAACTCGAAAAAATATACATCAGTGAAGATCTTACAGCAATGGAAAGAGTAAAACAAAAACAAATAAGGGAAATGGCCCGCGCAGAGAAAGAAAAAGGGAAAACGGTTAAGATCGGCTACAATAAGATTACAATAGACAATACAGTGTGGAGATGGGATAGAAATGAAGAGAAATTGAAAAAGAATGAACCAAAAAACTAAAGACACAAGAGAATGTTAAAATTGATGACGGACAGGCAATGAAGAGGACCACGAGTAAGAATTTAAATGAAAGACAAATAATGAATAACATAGAAGTTGGAATTTCTCACAACAACGAACAAGAAGAGGAAGAAGATACAGAAACAGAACCGGATTCTCGGGTGCAGAAGGGTGATGACCTACTCACCTTAAATTTACCCATCACCGAAACTGAAACGAAGCAAAACATGAAGTTTTTAGGGATAAAACAAAATACTAGAATAGGCACGTGGAATGTCAGAACTATGTTAGAGCCATCGAAGTTAAACCAGATACTGAATGAAATGGACCTGCTAAATATTAAAATATTGGGACTTTGCGAAACCAGGTGGCCAGGAAGTGGCGAAAAAACCAATCACGATGGAAGCTTGCTAATATATTCAGGTAAGGAAGAAAATGAAGAAAGAATAGGAGGTGTCGGAATAATTTTGAGCAAAAGTTCCCGGAATAGCCTATTGAGCTGGCGTCCTGTCTCAGATAGAATAATAACATTAAGAGTAAAAACACCAGTAAGGAGAATCACTATCATACAATGCTATGCACCAACAGAGGTCTCAAATAAAGAGCAAAAAGAAGACTTTTACGAAAAGCTGACAGCCGTTTTACAAAAGGTTAACAAGGGAGATATAATAGTAATGATGGGAGACTTGAATGCAAAAGTTGGTAGCAATAATATAAATGTTGAAGATATTATTAGGAGCAAGAAACGAGAATGGAAAGTTGTTAGTCGAGCTATGCCTAGAAAATAACTTAGTGATAGGAGGAACGCTATTCCCACACAGAACCTGCCACAAAATCACGTGGATTTCACCAGACAAGAAAACGGAAAACCAAATTGATCCCATAATGATTAGCAAAAAGTGGAAAAACTGTCTCCTCGATGTCCGCAACAAAAGGTCAGCCGACGTGGGAAGTGACCATCACCTCCTAATAGCGGAGATGAGGATGAAGCTGAAAAGTAAAAATAAAAATACTCAAATAAAAAAGAAGAAGGAGTTCAACCTAGACAAATTGAAAGAAGCAGAAGGTAACCGAAGGTGGGCAATGTGTTTAGAGATGGCAGTCTATAAGAGAGATGGTGCACCAGTCAGCAGAGGAAGCACTCGGATATAGAGAAGAAAAACGGAAAGACTGGATTACAGATCGGACATGGAACTTAATAAAACAAAGGAAAGATAAAAAAGGGGAATTAAATAAAGACAAGTCTGTCACAGAAAGAAACCAGCTAATACAGGAGTACAACCAACTTGATAAAGAAGTCAGAAACAGTGCTAGACATGACAAAAGGAAATGGGCGGAGAGTGTAGCAGAAAGGGCAGAAGAAGCAGCTGCAATAAATAATATGAAAGAACTGTATAAGAGTACTAAAACCCTAACAAGAAAAGGTTACGCAACCGATAGACCTCTCAAAACGAGAGATGAGCTAAAAGAACCAGTAAAAAACATGCGAAATAACAAATCACCAGGCATAGATGATATACCATCAGAACTGTGGAAAGCTGACATTGAAAAAACATTAGATTTAATACTACCCTTGATAAAGGATGTTTGGGTACAAGAAGTCCTGCCAACGGAATGGAACAATGGAATCATAATAAAAATTCCAAAAAAAGGAGATCTGAAGGATTGCTGTAATTGGAGAGGAGTTACCCTACTATGTAGTATCAACAAAATATTGGCCTTTGTCATACATCAAAGGATTTATAGAAAAGTCGAAGAGCAGCTTAGGAAAGAACAGGCGGGATTCAGGAAAGGAAAATCTTGTGTGGATCAAATAGCAACAGCCAGAATAATAATAGAGCAGACGCTAGAAATGAACTCGAAGCTGATGATGGTATTTATAGATTTTGAAAAAGCCTTTGATAGTGTCAACCACGAAAATCTCTGGAATATTCTGGGACATTTTGGGCTACCACAAAAGATTGTCAACCTGATTAAAGCTATGTACAATCAGGCATCATGCCAGATATTCCACAAAGGGTATCTAAGTAACAAAATACCACTAGGTAAAGGTTTGAAACAAGGTTGTGTATTATCTCCCATACTGTTCAATATATGTCTTGACTACATTTTGAAAAAAACAATTAAACCAGAAAATGGAATAATAGCTACTTCTCAGGGAAAAAACTGGCCGATTTGGAATATGCAGATGATATCTGCGTGTTGTCTACCAGGATAAAGGACATGTCTAACATGATCACCACATTACAGGCAGAAGCAAACAAGATAGGGCTGAAAGTTAATACAGGAAAAACTAAAGAAATGAGAATTGGGAATATACAGTCTTCTGAAAAAGTCTATATAAACGGAAAAGAAATTCAGCAACTAGAAGAGTTTTGCTATTTAGGAAGTACCCTAAGTAAATACGCTAAATCAGAGTCAGACATGGACAACAGGATATTAAAAGCAGGCCAAGCATATGCAGCTCTAAATAACATCTGGCGATCATCAAAAATTAGCAAAAAAACTAAAATCAGAATTTTCAACAGCAATGTCAAAACAGTGCTGCTTTACGGCTGCGAAACATGGGCCGTATCAGAAAACTACTATAAAAAATTGCAAACCTTTGTGAACAAATGCCTGCGCAAAATTCTGAGGATATTTTGGCCAAACATAATCACTAATAAAGAACTCTGGGACCGTACAAATCAGAAACCCATTAGGACAGACATCAAAAAGCGCAAATGGAACTGGATAGGACATACACTGAGAAGAGGAAACGACGACATTACCAAACAGGCTCTGAAATGGTCACCAACTGGCAAAAAAAGTAGAGGCAGACCCGTTGAAACATGGAAAAGGAGAGTGGACGAAGAATTGGCAACAATGGGAAAAACCTGGAGAGAGGTGGCAAGAATGGCACATAACAAACCAGAATGGAAATGCTTCGTGAAAGCCCTATGCTCCGCAAGGGAGTGACAGGATTTATATATAGCGATGGAGCCCTATAGCATATCTGATTATCTAAATCTTCAATTGTAATATATAACTTTAGAGTATAATGTGACGTCACTTCATTACTGTAGCATATGAAACATTTGTTTAATATGTTGTATGTTCTGAAATAAAGAAGTTGTTATGTTATGTTACGAGACGGAAGGAAAAAATTTGGCGACGTTGTCATATTTCAAATATAAGTCAGTTTGTTATATGCCGCTGTTATCCGTTTTTGTTTTGCATCAGTGTTTCGAGCTTCTTGCCGGACATTTTCCGGATGTGACAGAAACTGACAACAGCTTACTCCAAAATTAACCTACAAAATCATCTTGACTGCAACGCAATGTCATGTTGACATTTCGTTACTTGAATACCGAACGACTATGAAACACAAAATAGTACTTGAGAGATACTCAAGTATTAAGTAACATTCAGTAACAGTAGCGGATTTAATGGGCAGCAAAACAGACATTGATGTCTGGGCCCTCTAACAGCAAGTACTGCAAGACGCTTTTAAGAAGTTTGTTGACAAAGTCAATAATAAAAAGGTCTGAGCTCTTCGGCGCAATACAAAACAAAAAATCTGAGTAGGCTTTTTTCATCACATCAGCCACTGCTGCCAATTAATTTTCAATACAAATGCTTCTTGTAACTCAAAAGACTTCCATTTCAAACGTGTTGGACCTATAGCCCGATATTGGCAGGATCCTGCATCAAAAAAATTCTTCAGTTTGTTTGACGTCTGTTTGAAACGTTTCCCTAACAAAAGCCTTATATTGTCTACAAAATGTGTGTGCTGCTGGTGTCGTCTTGATTGAAAATATAACATTAAGATCCAAGAAGGAATGGATGAAAATTATTCAAAAGTTAAGTACAGAAAAAATAAATATTATTTTATAATGTAGAAAGGCATTATTGATTGGTATGTTAACAAAGGTGATACTCACTTGCCCTTACAGCGGTTTGGTAACTCAGGGAACGTAATCTCGAACTTTTTGGGTCGCTGCAGTTTGGGAGAGTGTGGATGCTTGGTGGGTGTTTCAGGAGAAGGCGAAGCACATTTACTCACATACTCGTACGTTAAATAGTCATCCAAGGAACAAAAGTCTTCCTACAACAGACAAATCAAATTAAGCTGCAAATGTATTGTTTTGATAAAACCAAAATGTGTTAACACTGTGCCGATCCGGCCCTGTCCTTTTTCCGAGAAGCGGAGGCTGCGAGCGTTATAGAACATTTCCAGAACGCGTAGAAGTCGCTGGAAGACGACGGGAAGGGGACGGACTTGTCTCGAAGCCGAGATGCGTATATATAGATGCGGGCAGGCAACCAGAGCTACAGTCGGTACAGTGCCGTGCAGTGGAAAGCAATACGTGACGTCCAGTGGCGCGCGCGAAATAAATGAACTGTGACATAAATTAGTGAAGTTAAGGACCAATATAAATTAGTGTAGTGACTTTAGATAAATTAGACTGTGAAGTGTTAGGCTAGGCGTAGTGTACATAGTTAGTGAAAATAAATAGTGAAATCCGTACCAAGTGTTTATTTGCCCAATCGGACTAAAGACTTGTAACAATACTTAATACGACTTCTGACAGAATGGTCAGTTTCAGTTAGTAGGGTACTTGCAGAAAAAAATAGTATGTCGTTTACGCGCTCCTTAGAGCCTAGTAAACATGACAAAATCACTTGTTTGGTTTTTTGGAATCGGCTGTGAGAGATATTCCAAAAATTATTTCAAATGCCGGAAAATGCCGCGCAAACAACCTCTGACGTCAGTGATATCCTATAGTGATGGGATGTAAAGTATTGATATTCGATATCGATAGGCAGTGCTAACCTAAAATTTTGACATTGATCATTATAACCACAAAACACAGTCACACACAAAAGTACAAAAGGCAAAAGAATAAAAGTTAGGCTAGATTACTAATTCACTTTGTAGGGATGGGCTTGAATTAGATTCTATCTTTGGATTCATTAATAATGGGATGCGCCGAAATAAAATGATGCCTTCGATTAGTTGCGAATCTCGGTCACAAACAGGATGACTGTGATACCTATCCCACACAGCACGTGACATCTAATGGATGTCCAGTGGGTGTACATCAGATCCATAGAACGTCCATATCCACATAGATATCCTGTGTATATCCATGCAATATCTGTTTCTGATATGCTTTTACGTTGTCCATGGTGGATAAAATCTGGATCAATCTGAATATCCATTACGTATCCATCAACCTCCTTGGTATCCATAAACGTCCAGGATGGATAAAAAATGTGACGCATGCGCATTGCGCAGTGTTTTTGATTTGGTTTTGGTGTCATAGTGTCATGGCGTCCCTCCATTTTGATCACTGTGCTTTTTATTTCTTCTACATAAATATAAGGGTTGACTAGTTTTTGCGTGCCGTGTCAGTATATTTAATTTTTCCAAGTTCTGTATCGAGATTAGAGTAATGACTGTAATGTTTTGTGTGATGCTGTGATGTTTTGTGAGAATACTTTCATCTGTCATCCCGTAGGCGTCTGGCGTAGGCGTGTTTGTGGAGTTGCTTTAAGCATTTTATATCTTAACTTTGCTTTGACCTAGCCTTTTATATGGCCTTGTGGAGGGATCTTTGATTTCAACGATTCCAGTGATTTTAACAGTAAGAGGTAAGAATTACTATAACCATGGTAGAACGAATAATTCTAACCTAACTTTTAGTTTGAACATGTTAGGCATTTCAGTTTTCTTCAATATGTAGTATTCTTCATATGGCTGACATACCATGTAGTGGGGCCAAAAAATATAAGGATAAACATGTAGATATAATTACATGTATCATCCCTTTTTGTGACGCTTCACGTTGTTTATTATGATTCTCTGTTCTTTCACATTGCTGCAGCAACACTCTTTAGTATGTAAATAAATATAAGTGGAAAAATTGTGTTTACATTTTATTGCACTTCCATATTACCTACCTCTATCCAACTCATTTGAATTGCACTTGCAGCCTTTATAAAAAATTATATGGAATGAATAGTCAGTAACAACCTTTTATTTTGTTTTCAGGAACAGTGGTGAATCAATGAGAAGTCAAATGTGAATTTGTATATATGTTTTTATATTGTATATATGAATAATATAAATAAAGTGATGTTTAAGAATATATTTGTTCCATTTTATGGTCATCCAGTGGATATGTAATCTGGATATTTACTAGATATCCACAATATCTGGATGGATATTATATGGCATCTAATGTCAGTCCATTCGAATATCTATGAGATATACATGAGATATCCACATGTATATATCCAGATTTATGGATATTAGCGGACATTTGGATGTCCATGGGATATCCATTAGATGCAACTAGATATCCTGTGTATATCCTGGATATCCATAATGGGCATCTCATGGACATCCATTAGACGTCAGTGTGCTGTGTGGGTATCAGATACAAAAATGTACTGCAACGAAAATGCTAGTCGGTTAATTGCCTGTTTCAAATATGTTTAAGTATCAATACATTGAGTCGCATTGTTAAAGAATTCAGATCATCTCTAGTTTGCAGTTGAATCTCACTGACCTGCGCTGTAGCAGTATCGATTGTCGATATCGATAAGATACCTGTGACGTCAGCCCTTGTTTTAAGTCACGTGGAAAAATTTGAATATATCCATATTTTTTTTGGGCCGTCAATAAAATCATGTTATTTGTTTCCTACTGCTTCTTGGTAGGGTTTTCTTTACGCTATGTATACTCCCGAGACGATTTCACGACCTCTGCAAATACCCTATTCTGTATTTTAGTGTTCCAGTACGCTTAGTGTTAAAGCTGAATAAGATTTTATTTTTTCGCTGTAGGCTAAAAAATTCAACAAAAATCCATCGGGATCCAAACATGGACAATCTTTATTCCTGTAAAACACTATCGCTGAGCTATATGAGACATGACTTTTGATACGCCTGTAATATTTACAGTTTTTATTTAGTAGTATGATATACTTTTTAAAAATTTGATTTTCAACATTAATGATTAGCATATACAGGTTGTTGGAAAAATTTGAATATATCCATATTTTATTTGCTTGACACGTGATATATTCTCGAAACAAGAAAAAAGTTCAAACGAGAATTGAGTGGTATTTTAGGAGGTACCAAAAGGTCTATCATAATTATCTAACCTTCAAAACATTTTTCCTGTATTTCAACCCTTAAAAGTCACCCCAACTTTTTTTCAAATAGCACCCCACAGCTTTTCCTACATAAATGAGGTCATTATTTTATTTAAAATCTCGTAGTGCCTTTGATTTCATACACAAACCAAAAGGTGCTACTCAACTTATAAATCCTGGTTGTGCAGTCTTTTGTTTTTCTTTTAATTTTCTGTACTCATTCAAGGCCATCCCCACATCCCCAGTTTTCTTCCCAAAATTTCTTCAGATCTGATATACAACTTCGTTCCACATTTGATCTGCTGTATTTAAATCTCGTAAAGGTAAGTATTTTGGGGAAATTCCGAACGTCAATTAATCTATTATAAAAAATCGGTTAACTTTAAAACCATTTCTCTAGAATTACCCAAAAGACAGATATTTTTCTGGCCCAAAGAGCAATGTTTGTAATTTGTTTTAAAAAAATGTTAGATCAATCCTTGACCCACTTTTGTACCTGACAACATATTAATTTGATTGAGGGGAAACCTTTTTTAGTAGAGTCTGTCCAAACACCGAAAAAAAATTTTTTTAAAGGGATGCAAGGAATCTACCTGAATCTACCTGAACGCTAATAGATTAATCTGTTAGAAAGCTTCTATTCTACCACTTCCAAGTGTAGTCATTTGCCACAGTCAATTTTACAGCGAAAGGAGTGTACACATTTTTTCTTGAGGCTTACCTTAAAGATTCCAATCCAATCCTCCTTTGTAGGTGGTACCTCCTTCTTCAACCTATATATCGCTTTATTTTCATCCTTATCGTTCCAAGAGACGATCTTGTCGAACTCGACGACCCGTTCAGCGAAATCTGAAAACACCTGATCAACAGATACCGGCAATGAGGGACCTGCTTTGTCTGCGACAATCTGTGGTTGTTGAGGGATCTAAATAGCAACATAGTCATCATAAGTACCTACATTCATCATAAGTACCTACATAGGAATATTTCTATTTTAATTCCACAAGCAAAAGCTTCGAAGATGATCCTAACACACCGTTATAATAGTATTTGAATGTATACATATTATATATGTTACGGTTAAAGTGTTTACTTTGGTAGTTTATACACTAGCTGGATATTATACAAATTATCCAAATCTCTAGTTATTTTGATGGAAAATCATATTTCAACTAAAATAGCTATGAAAATTGGTTGGTTTGTATACTATCCAGCTAGTTTACAAACTATGCAAGATATGCCACTAAAGGATAAAGGTGTCACACATATTAACCAGCGTTTCTGGTCGGTTTACAAACTATCCACATCATTTAGTACATCATTTTAGTATGTAAATTAAGCCAACTTCTTGGTTAGTATGTAAACTAACTAATTTCCTTTGGTCAGTTTAACAGAAAAGTGAGGTTATGTTTATGGCAAGTGCAAGTGACGTGTTGGTATTCTTTACTGTCGTGCCTTGTACAATTTGTTTGAGAACGGGTATCTAGCCACCAAAAATGGATCAGCAACAACAATTTGAAAAGTTACTATTAGAAGTTACTAACAGAAAACCGTCCCAAAATTCAAAATTAATGAAGGACAGTGATTATAATGTACTTCTACAACATATAAAGAGAATACGCAAAGAAACACCTAACACTAATAACAAGAATGATTATGTGTAATGAATACATATAATTTACAGAGAATCAAATCGAATAGCAATTGTATGTTTTATCTATGAATAAGCTTTACTTTTGACTAAACATTATTGTTCTAAACTAAATAAGTAACCAAAGAGGATTGGTTAGTTTACATACTAACCAACGAGTTGGTTATTATGTAGTACTAGAGATATTAGGTGCATAATTTATCCAAAGGATGTAGATAGTTTGTAAACTGACCAGAAACACTGGTTAATATGTATGATATCTTTGTGGTATATACTTTAGCGACACATCTTGTATAGTCTGTAAGCTAGCTGGATAGTATACAAACCAACCAATATTCATACCTATTTTAGTCGAAATATGATTTTCCATCAAAAATAACCAGACATTTGGATAGTATCCAACTAGTGTATAAACTATCAAAGTAAACACTTTAACCGTAACATATACACATTAAGTTGAAGCGAAGTGAGGCAATGAAAGTAAAGCACTTGAAAGTTACAATAGTACAAAAGACAAAATATCTCACTTCCCATACCATAGGTGAAGGGTGTCTTATGATCACGTTAATTTTAGAATTCACCATCTTGTTTCACATTTTTCACAATTCATAATGTCTACGTTAAGAAAATACCGATAGATAGCATCACACAAATTGAAGGTGGAAATCCTCATCACATTGTATTAACTTGCATTACTCTGGCATTAGACATTTCAAACTTGAGACAGCAGTTATAAGAAATTGTGACAGTTTCTGACCGGTACTTAACTTTTGAGGGCCGAAATTCTTTGCCTGTTTACTTCCCACACCGACAGGTATGATCGCGAAAATTTTGGATTTTGAGATAATACGCTTTTTGGGCATTTTATGACGTAAAACATAACGCAAATCCACGTCACTCATTTCCGTCGGTCTGTCTGTCTGTTGGCGTTTTTATAGCCTCGTAATCTCAGTAACCGCTGCAGGGATCGTGATAAAATTTGATTAGCGATATACTGTGGGGTCGTAAAAGGTAATTATGCTATAGGCGGGGTAATTAGGAAAAAAGAAACAATTTCAAATATTCCTCAAACTTTGTTTTTAGGCGTTTTAGAGGTTCCTGGTCGTTTTCTACTATTTTTAAGTGGGGGTGAAATTGAGGCGGTTGGGGGTAGGGGATTACCTAGAACGACCCCACGGCATATCGCTACCCAAATTGCATCGCAATCCATGCAGCAGTTGCTGAGATTTTGAGGCTAGAAGACGCCAACAGACAGACAGACCGACGGAAATGAGTGACGCACAAAAAGCGTATTATCTCCTTCAGCTACACGCGCCTTGTTTCGAAACTTAAGTACAAGCGTGGTGTATTCTGTACGCCACCTACATATATATTATATCTTAGGTAATTAATGCCAACAAACTAATTGCAAAATTAGTATTAACACTATTAACGATTTTATTTCAAAAAAACACTCATACCTTACCCCTGGGAGAAACTTCAACGTAATTAATATTATATATCGAAATAAATAACTTTCTGTTTCACTAGTACACGCGTGGTGTATTCTATGAACCAGACGAAGCAGCATTAGCTAGAATATTGTCATAATTACATTTATATAGCTTTTTTATTAAAACGGATTTTAGGTATCAAAAAAGTATATTTATAAAAACCCAAAACAACTGAATAAGTTTGGTAAATAACAATAGTAATATAGTGTATTCTAGGCACCAGAAGGACGGACAAACTTTACTTGCTCGCCAAAATTTGCGAGAGAACTGACGACTGACAACGAAGCAGGAGCTTTAAGTAAATACTATCTTTGAGGGTTAGGTAAAAAGGCACAGGTGACACCTTACATCCTTCTGGAAATTCAACGTACTGAAAACCGATTGTGTACCCGGTACACCAGCGCTTGTGGTTAAATGTTAAAGTATATTAGTCGCGCGAAGTTCCAGCTACTGCTTTATTAATAAATGTAATACCTCTCACACTTTCCAAATCATTAGCATTCTTCTTTCGATTCTTATTAAATGATCTGAATAAGTATTTGTGACTTCTGGGCGCTTAAAGTTTAGTACAAGTAACGAAGGAACTGTCACAAACTCGTATTACTCGTATGCCCAGTCGATAAAAAAATATTCCATCTTATTGCTTATTTGGCTACACAACCTGGAAAAAACATGATAATTTGCACTCACTGTGAATGACGTTATAGTGGGAAATGCAAAGATAGTGAAAATCGGTGTACTGGTAGCAATGTATCTAGTAAAAACAGAAAACTACATTTTTATGCCGTTTTGAGAGGAACCAAAATATCCTCATAATTTCATTTGAAATTCAATCTATTGAACTTTGCATAAATTCAATTTGTACTGCCAAAATAGACAATTAGAATTAATTATTACCAAACACGCTCGATTATTATTTATGTAGGAAGCCTAACCTTCAAGGAAGATCCATGAACAATGAGGTCAATATGTTATTCTCTCTAAATGCACGTTTAAGCATTGACGAATCTTTATTAATAACTTGCACACACTATTAGTAAATGACTATGGTGTTATTTATGATAGCACAAGTAAAAGCAAAACACGAAAAGGTCACTTCATAGCTCGCATTTGTGATCCCACTTGCTGTATGCACTTCAGCTGGTTAAGAGTTGGTCAAGTCCAGGTTCAAGTGTTCAGTTTTTATATTATTTTGAAAAGGGTCTTATTAAATGTTTGATGAAATACTAGAACTAAATAGAGCTAATTTGGCGCATTGCTTCACAAATGACTCGTTTGGACAGCTTACGAAATTAGGATACTGCAGTAGACATACTTGTCCAATGACTAGACATAGATAAGTATGTCAGATAATGATGATTACACTATTAAATATACAGTTAGACTCAGTAAGAAGCACTAACATGTTCAGTTGCAGTTTTCAGAAGAGGAAATTTTTGTCGAAATACGTGGTAGCCCATTTTGATCATCAATGATTGTTCTGAATTCCATTCAAATATGGAACGTCAACGATTTTTTCCTGTAGTGAATGGATGTTAACAAAACTCCAACAGCAATGAAATGACACATTGGTTTTAGAAATTAAGGATCAAACTGGATCGCATTGATCAACCTTGTCACCACAATTGATGGCGCCAACTGCATGTGGATGGAGCGGAGTGGTTTGGTCACTAGATGAAGGACTGGAAACAAATTCACAGCTTATGCGTACACAGATCTTAGTACAATTTGTGAACTTTTAGTAGATTTGTTAGAAGGGCGCAGTGGCGTATATAAGGGGGGGGGCAGGGGCCCCGAAACCAGCCACGCATTCAGTTTTGACGTCTGGGAAGAGGCTGAAGTAGTTGTCAAAAATATAGTACTGAATAAAATTAGCAGCGACATCAAAATGTAATCTAATAATAAAGTAAATAGGACAACTTTGACGATCATAGATGTCTGATTAGGAAGTACACCTTGGTTTCTTTGCTGCAATTTAGGATTATTATCTATAAAAATAGAAATTTACATTTCTAATATGCATAACATGTGTTATATGTAATTATTTTGGTTAATATTAGTACATTGTTATTTTATATTTAGGTTAGGATTATAATACGCCAAAATTATAACGTATGAAATAAACTTTGATTTTTTCGATGCAACCTCCCCCCTCCCGAAATCATTTTCTATATACGCCACTGGAAGGGCGCGTGACATAATTAACTGTGATTTAAATAGAAAGAAAATGATGTGTCAAGCAGTAGCTTTCAAATTGTTTATCAAATTAAAAAGGCAAAAACTTAGTTGTTTTCAAAATTGCACGATATAATTTTGATCGCAGTACGAGCCGCGACCTTAGGTGCTTCCTAACTTGCTCGACTGTGCAGTCCACTGACACGCGTAACAGGTGGTTGTTGTGCGATTCTGCTTTAGACATTTGTTGCGTTTATCAGGGGACCAATTATCTGCCGCAAGGACTTGCGCGCTGTTGCCAAGTCCATGCTTTGAGCAGTCGAAGGTGAGCTCGGAGCAGCAGGTGAAGTCAAGGTTGCATCCTTGGCTGCATCGCGCACGAGTTGCCTCGCCTTTGTGCGATGATCCGCAGATTCCTTCTAGGCGTAAATGCACAGGTGGGATTATTTGCTGGGTGATCCCCACCACAGTTTGCACATTTCAGGCACTTTGATACAACATGACTGAGCGTGGCCATACATCTGATAGACGTCCCAAAGGTTCATGTGCAGTTGCTGGAGTTTTTCAGTCTTTGGCAGAATCACCACTACCAAAGGCATGGGCACGCCGCCATTGTGCTTCAGGCGAATTATGTGGTGGGGAGCATAACTCTTCTGTTCGAGCTCCTCTTGGATTTCTTGCTCGGTAGTTGATGCTGGGATGCCTTTAACGACGGCGTGGATGTTTCGTTCAGAGGACAGAAGCAATGTGGCTTTGGCAAGTTTGGTAAGCCTGTGTATAAACAGCAGCCTGAGATGGCGAAGAAACCATGTTGCTGCCAGCCGATGGACTAGCCGGTGATGGTGACATAGGCACATCAGCTTGTTTTGAGGATAGGGCTTGTATACTCATTGGCTGACTGGTAAAGTGGAATGAACAAACACAGACGGTATTAGGCTGATTGAAGATGCGTTGTTTGGAGATTTGTGCTGCGGTTAAGAAGGAAACTGGTCTATTTTACTAATAGTTAGCTTTTTGCGATGTCGGAAGGGAATGAAACCATCCTGTATATTGTCCTCAGCCATGATATGCTCCTCCGTATTATGAGTATTTTTTCGTGATGGGTCGAAATACACGTTGCCTCCTCTCGTGGCCAGGGAGAGGCCACCAGGTGACCCCCAATTCAATCTCCATATTACGACTCTTAATTAAATTAATTGTGAAAATATCTCTGACACTTCTGTCAGTTCCCTGTATTCAGGAGAATGTCCCTGTAAATAAACGAGACGCCACTAATTAATTGTGAAAATATCTCGCGATTAAACTCTGACAGTTCTACGAGGGTTGCAGAACCTTCTGTCACTTGCTTCTGACAGTTCTGTCAGTTGCCTATATACAGGAGAATGCCCGTGTAAATAAACGAGACGTCACTCGATCGGTAGTGTTGCGATGGCTTGTAAATTAGAAATTCAAGCGATTCGTCTCTGTGGGACCCACTTCAAAGGATCGACGTCAAGTGTCTATGTACGGTATCCCGCGTACGCAGGATATTCTAGTGACCTAAAGGCATCCTGGTGCAAAAACAGACGTGTCCCGAATCCCGCCAATGCCCGGTGTTTTTCTCCAACGGAATTTAATTCAAACTATTCTTTAAAAAAATTGTTTTGATATTCTAGCATAGAAAAGCTTACAAATACTCAGCATTGACCTTACAAAAAAATTACGTATAATTTTTTATTCTGTCAATTATCACGGAAACGTGTCCGCTCAATTGAACAGATTTTGATCGAATTATTTTCCATATTGTCGCTTCCAAATGAGATGTTACATTGCATATATCTTGTATATTGACATCAACGTACCTCTTCCAACAGTCTAATTGATTATATGAGAATGAAAAGGGACTAAGTTCAACAGGAAGAATTCTGGAAAATTACAAAATCAATTTTTGGCTTCCATATTTTTTTTTTGTTATTTATCACATATTTTACAACTTCTCTAACATCAAATATATGATATTTTAGATACCAAAACTGAAAAGACACGCCATTAAAAAAAAAATGGAGTCAAGTTGATTGACTCAGTACTTCCCACACATTACTGTGTGGGAAGTACTGAGTCAATCAATGAGTACTTATTATTTTCCCATAGCATGAAGCTTTAGTCTGAGATCCCCTTGCAACCAAATCATCGGCAGCCTCCCCCCACCCTAAAATTGTCTTATGCCGCTAGGTCTTTCCTTCAGAGGTCAATGGATAGCGTAAAACATCTAAAAACGAAGTTTGAGTTGTTTTCATACTTTTAGGTTTTTTATTATTGCTATACACGCTGCCACTGGCGCGATTTTTAACAAACATACGCGTTTTCCATCCTCACCACGGTAATAATATTGTGTCAAAATTTAATTAGAATCAATTTAATAGTGTCCACGTTGCAAAATACAAAATGATCTAAGGCAATAAATACTCGTATGTATACAGAAAATTCTAAGTCCCTTAGTTTCCGTAATAGGCTAGGCAATGTTCGGATGGACCTAAAAAGTTGATATATGTCACTAGGTCTTCCTTCACAGGCTAGTGGACAGCCTATTCTGAATACAGGAAAATTTTCAGTTTTTCGACCCCCCACCCCCTAACCACCCCAATTTCACCCCACCCAAAAAAAAAACGCAAAAATGATCAGGAACCTCTAAAACGCTTAAAAACGAAGTTTGAGCTGTTTTCATTTTTTTATTTTTTTATTATTTCTGCGCCGCCACTGGCACGATTTATAAAAACCATACGCGTTTTCCATCCTCGCCGCGGTAGTAATACTGTGTCAAAATTTCATTAACATCAATTCAACAGTTTCCTTGTAACATAATATAGAAGGATCTAAAGTAATACTCTCATATGTTTACACCAGAAAAAATTCGAAGTCCTTTGGTTTCTGTAATAGGCAAGGCAATGTTCGGATGGACCTAAAAAAGTTATTTATGTCGCTAGGTCTTCCTTCATGGGTCAGTGGACAGTCTATTATGGAAGTAACAAATTTTTCAATTTTACAACCCCCACCCCCCAACCACCCCAATTACACCCCCACCCAAAAAAAGTAAAAAACGATCAGGAACCCCTAAAACGCCTAAAAACGAAGTTTAAGCAATATTTGATTTTTTTGTTTTTTGCTAATTACTCCGCCGCCCATGCACCGATTTTCAAAATTATAGGAACATTACCCACTACGACCCCACAGCATATCGCTGCCCAAATTTCATCACAATCCATGCAGCGGTTGCTGAGATTACGAGGCTAGAAAAAAGCGACAGACAGACAGACAGACCGACAGACAGACAGACAGACAGACAGACCGACGGAAACGAGTGACATGGGTTTTCGTTATGTAGACATCATAAAACGCCCAAAAAGCGTATTATCTCAAAATCGAAAATTTTCGCGATCACAATACTCCCCTCACCTATCGGTGTGGGAAGTAATATAACAAAAATATGGACTTGGTCCTGTTTTATTTTCAAAGTGCAAAAAAACGTTTTTTCTGATATTAACGCTCCAACTTTCAGCTCTTCGCTTTCTTTTGGGCATTATTTCGCTATCAGAATCCATTTAGAGGGAAACCGGAGTGACAGTGAAAGAATAACATAACATAAGTAAAACTCGTGATGCAACAGGCAAAAATAAAACGGTCCCAAGTCCAGGACTTGGGCCCAATTTTACTTCATACACATTTTTCATGCTACACATATCAGGTTTCAATCGTCGACTTGGGCCTATTTCACGGTCAGTGATGGAATGAAGTGTGAACTATGATTGTGCGCAGTGAAGTCAATTTTTAAAAATATGGACTTGGGCCCATTTTATTCTCATATAATAATCAATTGAACTGTGCTAAGTTCCACAAATGAAGGTGATCCAATGTTAAGAGCGTAATTTTTACTCAAAAGTGCCAAACTTCTGTCTTTTGTAGATAGCCGAGTACTCCAATGCGAGCTATGAAGCAACATGTATAAGTAGTAATACGAACCTTTATCACGAACTCCGCTGTGACAGGCCGATGGTCGCTCAAGGTATATGATGGATGAGATTTATATGAAAGTTGATCTGCTTTGAGGGTAACATTTTCATAATTGTGGGAGTTGACACGGTACAGGATACGGTCACACCATGCTGGCCGGCGCCTGTAAATGGAAACAGTCTTAAAATATACGTGTAAAATTTCACAGTATATCCGGCATGTTTATCTTTGACAATTTTCAAGATTCGACCCGATTTGACAATATTACTATTGTCAAATGAAGTTGTTAGCTAACTTAGGAAACAATAGTATTCTCTGTTGTTCTTGTTCAATAGTATGCTCTGTTAGTATACCTATACTGAAGCACTATTTAGGTCACATTGTAATGGACCAAGGTTTGAACCACCACATTTTACATGATATGTATACATTTGAGTTGTATCCATTATACTGCACAAATTGTGATCTATTGCTCAAATATGATTTGCAAAATTCTATCAAATTTACTGAAAGCCCAAAAATATTCAACTTTAGCAAGTAAGATACCATGATCCACTCTATCGATTGCCTTAGAAAAATCTGTTAAATTACATCTGCTTGGCCACCCTCAGACAGTTGTTGCCTAAAAAGTACTAGGTTTGATTCAGCATATCTACCATTTATAAAAGTCGTGTATTGCGAACTACGGGAAATATTCGATTGTGAAGTAACTATTTCTAGAATCTTAGAAAAATTCGACAGAATGGATATGGCACGATAATTGGTAATTTCAGATTCATCACCTGTTTTGAAAATAGGAATAGCCTTGGCTACCTTCTTTCAGGAAAATTAAGAGATCGTACTGCCGAATTGTATAAAATACTCAAAGGATATGCTAATACATACACATATGCAATCTTTAAGATGGAAGGGATTTTGTCGCACCCTGATGTCATCTTTTTTTAACTTCTTTGCAGCTGAAATAATTTCATCTTCGGTAATGTCATTGATTACAATATGTTCTAATGAACTAGGTAGACCAGGAGTGGAAGTAATATTACCGATTTCATATGATTCAATATAATTCAAGTACACACTGCTAAAAAAATTAGCAAAACGAATAACTATCTACAATACTTTGCGGGTTTGATAAAACATCGTTACCCTGAGTCATTGCAGAAGGTCGGTGAGAATCAGTTGTAATTTGATTTTCTATTTGCACATATTTTTAATTAGCCAATTTGATTTCAACTTTAATATGGTGCCTCAGGTGCATATATTTTTCGAAAATATTTCTATCACCTGTTTGTTTATATTTTTTGAAAGCTTTTTCTTTAGATTTTATTTTCTTTATAATATCGCAGTTAAACCACGGTGGAAATTTACGACTGTACTTTTTATGTTTAGGCACATGTCTGTCAATGATAGAGTATATTATGTTATAAAAATTAAAAATAATTATACATAAAAAAAATTATATAGTTTTTGTTGGTAATCTGAAGGGCACCTTGTATGAAATTTGAATTTAATGTCCGAGCTTATCCGTCTGTATTCAATTTCCATTCTATATATTAACCACAGATTATTTCTAATGCTGCATTATTTATGATCCCAGTTGAAAAAATGCAATGTTTAAAATTACCTACTTTACACATGTAAGCTGATAACTAAACTTGTTTTGCAAACGAGTATCATCTGTTCAATTGTTCAACTACCAACTTGAAACATGAAGGCTAGCTTAGTTGAAAAACTGTAAAAACGGATTAATTGAAATATAGAAAAGTTTACAAAATTTGCAAACCTCATTTCTAAATTTTGATGTCTTATCCAAACACGTCTCTGTTTCTAACAGTTACAAATGGCTTTTTTAAATGTGTTACAACATCTTTTATTTGAGTGAAATCTTATCTTAATAAGTGTAATCCGATGACAAATCATGTACAATTTATACAGGGTGTCCGGATATTCGACCCACAATGCTTGACAGGTGATAGACTTTACGTTTCTATGAATATTGAGATAGGAACATGAAGCCATAATAAATGCTTAATTTTTAAGATACATGGTGTCAAGGTTTTTTTGTACTTCTGTGTCATCGGCATCGACTGCTTTGGTCATTAGCCTCGTGTTCTGTGTAGGCCTTGTTACTGTTTTCCGGCGCCACTCTAGTGAATAGTGAAGACTCAGGTGGGGATTCTCGCCAAGTTTTTTTATGGGTATTTATTTTTGTTTGAAAGAAAAACAGAAATAAATTTCCGCCTCTAATGAGAATCGAACCCGGGATCTTCCGGTCACGAGCCCTCGACCCTAACCACTGAGCCAACCCACCCCCCCCCCCCCCTCAAGGTTTTATTTTTATTTTCGTTTATTCTCAATGAATTGACACAATGATCTAAAATGACGTTTTGGGGGGTTTTTTAAGGCGAGAAATCCAAATTCAATAACGGTTTTTCTATCATGGGTAGAGTGCGTTACCTACGGCACATTATTGAACTGATTGAAATTTCAAAACTTTTTCCGTTTCGGTGCATCAGTGTGAGTATCAAAAAAATCGTTTCCTCGATATGTTTTACGTGAAAAAGGTATACTTTGTTCAAGTTCCTAGAGATAACCGTTTTCGAGATAACCTTTATTGAAGTTTCCAATGCGACTGAATTACCGGTATTTCCGCACCAATGAATATAGGGATCATATTTTTAAAAACCATTATCGATTTTCCAACTAATTGGGCTGCCCGAGAAATTTCAATAAAAGTTATCTTGAAAACGATTACCTCTGTAGCAACATAAACAAAGTATACCTTTTTTAAGTAAAACATATTGTGGAAACGATTTTTTCAGTATCCACATTGATGCATCAAACCGGAAAAAAGTTTTGTGGATTTAAAAGAGTTTGATGTGCCATAGGTGGCGCCCTCTATTCATGGTAGCAAAACCGTGGTTGAATTTGGATTTCTCATCCTAAACGTCCCCCAATAAGTGATTTTAGATCATTGTGCCATTTTATTGCGGAATAACTGAGAAAAAATTAAAACAAAGGTAAAACTTTTGACACCCTATATCTTGAAAATTAAGCATTTTAAAGCTTCATGTTCTTATCTCAATGCTCATAACAATGTGAGGTCTATCACCTACCAAGTGTCGTCGGTCGAATATCCAGATATATCCGAAATAGCCGGTATATAAACCCTGTTATTATAAAAAATTATTGTAACATAGATAAATCAGCAATTTTCTATCAGAGATCGTCTAAATGAGGTTTATGATTCTTCCCTTTTTCCACAAAATTTCCATAGAACACTTGCTTTGGTTTTATTAAAATTCCATAAATGAAATAGGTTAAGTACAACTTATAACTTTACTTAATATGTTTCACATTCACTTTGCCAGAAGCTAGGCACTAGCTATACAGATGTTTTTGACTGCCTCTGCAACAGCAGGTATATAACAATATGCAAATATACAAAAAGTAATTGAACTCAAGTTGCTATTATTACTCCACTGATAAAAAATCAAGTATATATTTCATGTATCAGTGGTTTGTGTGCAAAAACTGACATTTTTTCTTGTATCAATTAATCATAAAGTTTTTGTAAAAAAAATAATTTGCAAAGAAGTAGGCATTGTCAATGTCAAGTAGACAATACATGATAAAAAAAAACTAAGCAATAAGAACTGCCCCTTTTAGCTATTGGCAATTTTCTTCCATATATTTTTTACATTCATAAACACATTTCAGGTAAAATCTGACATTGACTGTACTATATGGTTATGTACATGGTACACACATGTAACAATGTGATAGAACTGCTACTTTCTATTATCATAATGACTTTCATAACATAACAATAAATTATGTAGTCACTTTCCATTCTTACATGTTGAAACCACTTTTACAGTAATTGTGACTTGATTAGAACTAGTGATATGGCTGATCAATTATCGTAGCCTTGTAACAAAAAGTGTTTTTATGTCAGAGGATTGTACATTTTCCAGTATTTAAAATATTTTAATCATTTCTAATTGAAATACAGATAAATCACCTCATACCTCTTACTTACTTATGGTCATAAAACTGTGTCCCCACAGAGAATTTAAATGTTGGGGGAAAGTCAGGGTCTTGTTCTGTTAGCTCACTGAAAGCTTCTCCTTTTTTCATAACAGCTCTCAATTGATCATGCTCGAGTAGAGGTTTGATTTCTTTTTTTAGAATCATACGTTCAATTTCTTCTGGAGTCTTGTCATATTCCTCTAGTAGACGAAAATTCAAATCTCCTGTCCAAAAGACATAGCTGAAAAGTAATGAAGTACAGTGCTAAGATAGCAAATAACTTAAATTACGACTTTTACATTGGCTGAATATAATTGTTATTATATGTATAAGAACTAGTTATAAGACAAGTACCTTATATTAGGCAAAACTATTGTTACATATAACTTTGGCTTCTAATTAACAAAGCTGTTCCTACCAGGAAGCTGTAACAAAACCTGCATTGAACATGAGCATAATGAACATAGTAGTTGATGCTGATGACACCAAATGTAAAAAAAATCTAGTAGGCACAAATAATTCATTATTCGAATTGGATAGTGTTTATTGATTCAAATACTATAAAGCTTGATAATTTTAATGATTTTCAACATTGCAAAACCTTACATATATTGTTTATATCATATCAATTCTAATCCAAGATAATAGTTTTTAAAGATTATGTCCCTAGACAGTAAATTATTGTTACTAACCAGATTGATCCTGTGGTATTTTTAGAGGAAAAAATAATAAGCAGCAAAACAACTTACTCATGATAGAATATTTTAGATGTTTCTGCAACATGAAACTCTTGGTCCTGGACTATGCTGTTGTAGTCATCTATTCTGTCCTTGAGCTGATTGTCATGAGCACTCAAATGAGAATTTACAAAGCACAGTGAACATCCATAGATACTCAATCTTATACTAACAGCACCCTTGTTTCCCTAAATAACAGAAAGTAGTTTAAGGCTCCAGAATGTTTAATTTACAAAGTCAGTGAATGTCTTTCAGGAACAACTTTTTATTTGAATCAGTCCTTATTCCAAAATATCTGTTCACATTGAGAAAACCTAATAAGAGGGTGCTTGAATGGCTCCAATTTTACCAGGTGCCCTCTAATGTTGCCACCACTTCCAGTTTCACCAGCAATCTCCCAGTTTCGACACCCAATCTCCCGGCTCCCAGTTAAACAACTGTATTTTACAGTAAAATAATTATTTACATCAAAATGCAAAAATAACGATAAATAGCAATTATTTTTCATTAACATATTGTCATTTCTGTTAAAAAACTGACTAATAGACAATAGACGTAATCTACATAGTCAAATACCCCCTCGATAAATGAACAAATGAGCACTTATGTATCAAGATTACAAGGTGGCAGGACCCAGCAAAAGTTATGAAGTACAGCATCAATTTATTTTTAATTTAGTGCTTAGTGAACCTCCCTCCAGACATATATTTTGTTATGATCATGGCTCTCGAGCTAAATAGAAATGTCCTTTAAAACTGTTACATCTTATTCACAGCTTTGTCACTACATCAACTAAACTATACTATACTATCATTAGTAAACTTACCCACATCCCTGAAAAACCTGTCCTAGTATATTCTGACTCAATCTCCCTTAAATTCAGCAAATGCTTCTTCAAACAAAACACAACAAGCAAAAGACCCTGAAGTCGAATAGACTTTATCTTAATGTACTCCTTCCTCAACAGCTGTTTGCAAGTGTAGGTCCATGGATCTTCAAATAGAGTATCTCGTAGCATGTTTTGAGGTTGTGCTTTCACTTCTTGAAATGCCAGTATATAGAAATCAGGAGATTTTTCATGCTTGTGGCCTGTCCATGACAGCATACTTCTCAGGTCCTCTTCAGGGCTACTTGTGCCCACGTTATAAGTAACGACGTATACCCTGATTAGAAATATTGCCAAATAAATTGATGATATATAGAATATGTAATGCTTAGCTTACCTTAAATTATCCATTTTTAATATCAATAGATTTGATTAGTTTATAATCCTGGTGATCTATGCAGGTAAATAGGATAGTACGACACTGGTAAATTATATCATAAACACTGTATAGTATCAATGGGACTTACACACATTTACAAACTGTTTACCCATAAAGTTTCGATTTGTTTAGTGTTTACGAATACTGAGAAACGTCATGTTGACATTGTTATTGACCTTTGAGCTGTCACCCACAGAACATACGGCTGTCAACTGTAGTGTCGACGTACCTGTTTTGTGGTGTCGACAGTCGGCCATGCCATGGCTGATACCACGCCACGGTGAGCTCGCTACTACAACTACATGTATTTCTGTTAAACAGAAAGGGACCCGGACTACTGGGAGGGGCTAAGAGTACCAATTTATCGTACCCAAACTCTACAAGAAATATAATGAAGTAAGATGCATTTCGAGTTAATGCGAGATTAAATACGTTTGTTATGCAGACTAAATTTAGTTTATTCAAAACTAAAAGACTTTCTTTCTTGAACAATCATTGTACATTGACTGATGCATAGGGGCTGGAACCCCTGGATCAGTTATTTGGATCCTTTTTTTGGCACCGGCTGGATGCAAGCAATCGTAAGACATCCGAAAGAGGCGGGTAAATATGGGAGCGAGATCTTAATCCCTCCAAATTAAAATTCATGCCATGTAAATGTTTGATCGACATAATTTACTCAAATAATGAACAATTTTACAATTACGTATGACAAACACACAACAATGAATAATTCTTAGGTCTAACTATTGACCACAAATTAGACTTTACAAAACATTGACAATTTATTGAACGAATTGGCTAAAGTAATACCCAACAACATCTACGAGACAGCGGGCAAACATTTGGCGACGTTGTCATATTTCAAACATAAGTTGTTTATGTCTACGCGTTTTGATGTCTTCTGTTATCATTTTTGTTGTGTCAGTGTTTTCGTGCTTCTTGCCGGACATTTTCCGGATGTGATAGAAACTTACTCCACCTTAACACCAAAATTAACCTGCAAAATCGCCTTGACTGCAACACAATGTCATGTAGACATGTCATGTTGCTATTTCGTTACTTGAGTATTACTCAAGGGAGCCTTATGTTATGCCTTACGTATAAGGGACCCTCAAGCAGCAGTCGAAACACAAAACCAAACTTAAGGGACCCTCAAGTATTAAAGGACGCTTATAAGTATTAACTATGAATACGGCCCTTAGACTCTGAGGGCAAGCTTAAGCTTCTATTTAAGGTAAGCTGCCGACGCCGCCGTTGTACAATGCTGGCTAAGCAACCCACTACATGCCACTACCCACTCCAAGCTTAACGTGAGCGAGTAAACTGGCGAACCATGTAGTTTAACCAGAGCTTAAACTGTGGTTAAATACAAATAACATGATTTGTCAAGCTCAAATTGCCGTTGCCGAATTTGACACAAACTGTCACAAGTGACAATAACCCAGAAAAGGGTATTTTTTAAATACTTATGACAGTGTGAATTGTTTCATTAGTGCCAACCGTAGTGAATTCTATTATAAACCAGGTTTAACTAAACCAGCTAGTGTACAACGGATGTCAACTTTAAGCTTAATCTTAGCTAAGCTTAGGTTAAATAAAACTTGACTTAAACCGGCATTTGTACAACCGTCCTTTACAGAATCGAGCAATTAGATGCATTGCCAAAATAAGTATACTTAGAACTCGTGCCTAGCCTAATCCATGCTACACTATTTTTATAATGCGAAATCATGAATGTAATAATAACGCAAATACTAACCCAGGAAATGGCATCACTGCTATTCAAAAATGAAACAAAATTTGAGACTATGATATACACATTGCAATATCAGACAAACAATGATTTTATAGTAATCACCCGCAAACCATTACTGCTGAGAGACTCAATTATATTTAATGGAGTAAAGATTTAGAAAAAGCTTCCTTACACTTTTAAAGTCCAAAAAATTCACTAGTCCGTAAAAAATTTAGAACTGTTTTATTACAAAAGCCTCAATATAGCCTAGATGAGTTCTATGATGACTTTAAATACATATTCATCCACAAATTTTGTTTTGTTTATAGTTATGTCAATGAGAATCTAGTATTCCTTAGATAATAAAGTATATTTATCTTTAGTCAACTTCTGATGTTTGCTTTCTTGCCTTCAACCTCTCAGTTCGTTGTGTTCACTCTGCTGTCGCGTTTATATAATTATTACTGTCATTGTCTGAATTTTCAGTCTTCATTTATCCCTCTAAACACCATTATCTGTTCAGTGATCTGGTAATGTTTTGTGATGTCGTGCTGTGTATCCTGTCAGACCATGTCAGACTTGATCTGATTTTGACAGTCTTGTTGCTTGTTGTCCTTCCCATTGTTTATTTCCAAATAGAAGACCCCTGCGGTTTGAAGTTACTTTAAAAATAATGCTTTTAAACTATTTTAGGTATATATTTTAAGCACCATGGACTGCTTTACCCCAGTTGCCGCATCATGCGATTGTCTGGAGAAACACGAAAATGTGATAGGATTTTTAAATGTATGTAGAATATCCAAAAACTAACCAGATGGTCTATACTATCAAACACAGCTGCATGATTTTATAGTTTCTTTGTAATGAATAAGCTTGTATTTCAGTTGAAAGTTGAAGCTTTATATGCATACCGTGATAGATATTTTGAAAACCATAAGATAGAAGATGCTATTTTAAAAAATGAAGAAGTTGAAAAGTTGATGCTGACTACAAAGGATGTCTTTGATAACCATGAATGCCTAATAAAAGATGAAGACAGAGCCCATTATAATTTTCTAAGGGGCAAAATGTTGAATGTTGTGCCTAGTTATGATAAACTGGCAGAAAATTATCTATCGAAGGCAATAAAACTTGATCCTAAGTTAGTTGAGGCATGGAATGAATTGGGAGAATGTTACTGGAAAAATGATGATATCTCAAAATCAGTCAACTGTTATGAACGGGCACTTAAGGAGGTATGCATATTAACCTTAAGCTTATTATGATTAAGGATTATGATGATAAATCAATCCCACAAATTTAATAACAAACATATTACAACCATATGTTTGTTATGTACCCCTTCACTCTCCTGAAAATGCATCATACTATGTTCTAGGAAATAAGCTGCCTTATAATTGGTCATAAGGCATAAGTCACCTGATATCATGATACATAGATCATTACAATTTAAAAGTTTTCTGATATCTATAGTTTTCCTTTGATGCATTAATATTCCTTTACTATATGGTACAAAGAAATGCTATAAAAAGGGACATTACATCATAGTATCAGCATGCCCGTGTTATCATAGTGAAAAATGGTTATACTACTTTACTATGATTTAAGAAGCTGATTATATGTGCATGGAAAAGTGTAACACAAATAACAAAACGTAATTTAATTTCTCTACCTACCACTTATGAATAATCTCAGAGTAACAACTCAACATAGAGGTAGTAAACAACTAATTCTAATAGGCCAACATCTTTTCTTACATTGTCATATTGACCACCAAATACGGCAATCATAATTGTTTACTAGCGTCTTATTGTATAGTATCCAGAAATATTCCATTCTACGTTAAAAAAGAGGGTATTTTGATAGTTCAGGAATGATTACAGCAAAATCAATAGATATGTTGACCTCTACTGCATTACTGCATGTTTCTTCATCATAAATGCAAATTCAGTCTTACATAAATTTTGATGAGGTGGCAACACCTATACAGGGTGTCCCAGAAGTCAACGTCAAGCCGCTACGGGGTGACAGGATTGGTTGTAACTATCATGAGAAAAACCAGATAAAAATCTATCCCATACAATTTGAAAATTATGGACATTTAAAAAAATGCTAGAAATTTTCTCAAATTATAACAATTTTTCGGTTATTGTGGTTAACTTTTATTATTTTTGTTCATTTAAACTTTGGAGCCGTAACCCTAAGTAACATTTCTAGAAGCACAGGCAAAAATAATGAAACAATTGCCCCAAGTTTTCTAGAATGAAGACTATTTATTAAACTATGAATTTAAGATTTTCAAAGTTTTCCAACTTTGAAGACCCTCGTTTAAAAAAAATGTACTAAAGTACCTTGGCAAGTGCCATTAAAAGTTGGCGCATTGAACCAGGATTGTAAAGTGGTACAATACTTGTTAGTTTCATACTAAAAAAAAACGAGCAAAAAAAGGAAAACCTCAAGTAAACTGATTTTTGCTAACCCATTTCACTCAGGTCAGATGTTCCTTATTCGCACAAGCTTCTGGTAGGTTCTTAATTTTACGGCAAAATGATGAGAAAGGTGGATAGTGGACATGTTTGCCATGAGTGAGCAAGACAGTGACGCCACTTTCAGCAAAATCAACAAAAATAAATAAAATTAATAAAATAATGAAAAATCTTGACCTAGCTTAGTTTAGGTTTAGGTTTTTATTACCATGAAAGTTCAAATAGTGTACCATCAGCCTCAATACACGTCCTACATTTTCTTAAAAAAGATCTACTCATTAGCCAGGCACATTTAATGCGAGAAGACGGATCCCAGTATCGCTTTAAAGTAAGCCTGTGGACCGGAATTTTAAACGGCAAAATTGTTGGGCCTTTTGAGCTGCCTGAGAATTTGGATGGCACGAATTACCTACATTTTTTTACGATAAAATTTACCAACTTTGTTAGAGGACGTACCACTAAAGAGGCCTACAGACGTTAATGTAAGCTGCGATTCCTCAATCGACTCAAGGTATCATGAAACTTGCATCAGTTGCATAAGTTCCTACTCGACTTGATATTTCATGCACGTTTTATGCAACACAAGAATAGTAGGGTGGGCTTATTTCTTTGCATCGACGCAATACTATACACGTTGAAACCTGCATCACTCCATCAGCGTCACCGGCTCGGCGACATGGCTCACCGTCCATAATAGGATTCCAGAATCTGCATTGCTTCAAGCCGCAACTGATACCAAATTCGTGATTCAGTACCACACACGCTGCTACTTGCGTTATGAAACGTAGAAGTCTGTCGTCCACTTAACAGATCGTCTCCACATGAGGTATCAACAAGATGCCTGCCCAGCGCATTACACAGTGCAAGTAAGAGTTTTCCTTGACAAAAAATTTCCGGGAGGTGGATGTGGACGTTCAGGCACCATCTAGTGGCCAGCCCGTTCCCCAGATTCAAATCCCCTGGAATTTTGTTATCGGGGTGTTCTCAAAGAAAAAGTTTAATCAAAGCTCATTGAGATGGTAGCCGAGCTGCGTAAACGAATTTCTCAAGCTGCTGAGGATATCAACTCTCGAGGGTATGCCTATAAGAAGATGTAGGGCGTGCATTGAGGCTGATGGTTAACAATTTGAACATTATTTTATTGCCTGACTTTTGTTCCAATAAACCTAAACTAAACTAGGTCAAAATTTTTCATTATTTTATTAATTTTACTTATTTTTGTTGACTTCGCTGAAAGTGGCGTCACTATCTGTCTCGCTCACTCATAGCAAATATGTTCATTATCCATATCTCTCATCATTTTGCCGTAAAATTAAGAATCTACCAAAAGCTTGTGCGAATAAAGGACATCTGATCAGAGTGAAATGGGTTAGCAAAAATCGGGTTACTTGAGGTTTTTATTTTTTTACTCGATTTTTTTAGTATGAAACTAACAAGTATTGTACCATTTTACAATCCTGGTTAAATGCGCCAACTTTTAATGGTACTTGCCAAGGTACTTTACTACATTTTTTTTAAAGGAGGGTCTTTCAAAGTTGGCAAACTTTGAAAATCTTAAATTCATAGTTTAATAAATAGTCTCCATTCTAGAAAACTTGGGGCAATTGTTTCATTATTTTTGACTGTGCTTCTAGAAATGTTATTTAGGGTTACGGTTCCAAAGTTTAAATGAACAAAAATAATAAAAGTTAACCACAATAACCGAAAAATTGTTATAATTTGAGAAAATTTCTAGGTTTTTTTAATGCCCATAATTTTCAAACTACATGGAATAGATTTTTTTTCTGATTTTTCTCATGATAGTTACAACCAATCCTGTCACCCCGTAGCGGCTTGACGTTGACTTCTGGGACACCCTGTATAATTTTCCTGCGATTTGTTTACGGTAAACCCCGACTGTCAAACGTTTGTTTTGTTTGTGGTTGGTCAGTGAAATCGAATTCGCTATTTGTCTGAAGTCTTACATAAATTTTGAGGAGCTGGCAACGCCGACATAGTTTTCATGCGACTTATTTACGGTAGAAGCTCGACTGTCAAACGTTTGTTTTGTTTGTGCGTCTTTTATCCTTGGTCAGTAAAATCGAATTCGCTATTTGTTGGTAACTGTAGTGATGCTTTACGGACTTGCTGTGCTATATTCTAGTGTTGTTTAACAGTTTTCCGAGATGGGACAGTGCAGAGCAGTGTTTGTAACATGGGTTGCATTGGAAGAATTTTCAGGTTAGTTGGCAATGTTTGGAGGCTGAAGTGTCAAAAGATGATGGCTTTGAGCACGCCATGCTGAAGTGGTTTGTTTACTACCTCTATGTTCAGTTGTTACTCTGAGTGAATAATACATTTTTTCATGGGTCCAGCTTCACACTAGTCCTCCAAATTATAGATTCTCTTATTTTTAGATAGAAAAGTATTAACAACCCATTAGTTTTCTAAATATCCACCATTTATGGGAAAATAATTTCTTTCTAGTCAACCCATTTCCTTATTAAATTTTAAATGTTGCTGGTGTGAAGCTGAGTCCCAAAATAAGCAATGTGTGTTGGGCTCTCCACCTACAAGTTATTTATTATCTGATTAAAGTGAAGTGAATATTTTTTTGAACTTTTTTTAGAGGAAAAACAAAATTTCCTTGAGAAGCCTTTCAATGCTAGCTAGGCAAGCAAAATCAGCTAATGCAGAGGAAAGGGTGAAAAATATAGATAAAGGGTTATCTTATGCAAAAGAAGCAGTTCAATTGGATCCTCAAGATGGACTGTCATGGGCAATTCTAGGCAATGCACACCTTTCATCATTTTTTGGCATCCAGCAGAATCCAGAAATATTGAAGAAGTGTTTGAGCGCATATGCACAAGCAGTTAGTCTTTTTTTTTAATTACATATTTTCCATCACAGCCACTAGTGAAAATTTATCATGAAGTTATTGGAGTATTTATAGTGTGATTTGTTACAAAAAACATTTAATAAATGATGGGCTTTTCAATCTCTGGAGAAAAAAATTACACACTTCTTAAGATTAAGAGTATGTTTAGAGAAAAGAAAAATGTATTAAAATTTACTAGAACAGAAACTCTTACTCAAGCTGCTGTTCAAATGAACCTGCACCTGTATATTACTCTAAAAGGGGTGATACATATATGAGCAAGTACGTGTACTTATGGCTCGATGACCTTTTTCACCTATGTGTCACCGTAAGTACGCATACTTTAAAACCGTCGTGCACACCGCCGGCGATTCAACTGGTTTGAAATCTTGTTTGTAGCTTGTCTCGGCTCGTACTGCGAGCCACGAGCCACCACTTTGTTTCAGCAGGCCATCAATGTGCAACGCTTGTTGTGTTTGGCGTTTGTTAAAAGTTTTGTTTATTTAGGAATATTATCAAAATGAGTGATTTCAGCTTCATGTGTGTCACTGACATCGAGCCGAGTAAGTTCGTGAACTTAAAAACTGTGTACTTAAAGTTCATACGTGTGTCACCCACTTAAGAGAACTTATTATTTTGGAACACAGCATCTATAGTTATTTTGAGGACCTAATTCTGTTCTTTTATCTAGTCAGATCTCCAGGGTAGTCATGTTGATTAATACTATAAGATAGTAGGCAGTAGGCTAAGTTCAAATAATTGTGTTTAGTAACAAATTTCTGACAAATAATAATTATTATCATTGAGCATAAAATATATTTGATTATGTAAGGTCTAACTGTGTAACTGCTATATACACAATAGCTTGATAAGATGACCTGAAAGTATACTAGTTTGGTGATATGTGATCCACAGTAGTCATCTGTGTGGTAATATTACCTCGTTGCCCTTCAAGATAAAAAATCCTATAGTCCAATCTTGATACCCAAAAGTATATTTGCATTGTTGGCTGAGTCTACATAAAGTGTGATATATCATATGAGATCTAATAGTAGCTATGGCTAAGGCTGTGAATCTGAATATTTTTCTGTTGAATGTGTCCATGCTTCTTCAATAAATTCATAACACACTTATTTAATTAACATGTTGTTGCACAGGAAAAAGACTTAATAGCCAGGACTACACCCGATGTGCACTATAACAAGGGAATAGTAAGTTAATTTAGACAGATGTTTATTAAATTCTCATTAGTCTATTTGCCTCTATTCTAGACGCTGAAGTATGAAGAAGAGTATGAACTAGCACTAGAATCATTCAATAAGGCTTCCATGTTTGATCCTACCTGGGATCCCCCTAAACAGAAAGAGCAACAGTTAGTGAGATATTTGAGAGACATTCAAGAGTTTGTGATTAGTAGTGGAAAGATGAAGGCCAAGAGGTTACAACAGTTGTTACAAGTGAGCGTTTTATCCATATAATATTCAAACATATAATAATAAAATACAGCGGCGTAGCTTCCATTGGTCCGGGTGAAACGTTTTTATTTAAAAACTTCACTAAGATCTCCTATGTGGATATGATAATGTTGAATTGGACATTTAGAAAAACAATGCATAATTAAGATACATATAGGGATAAAATCAGGAAAGACTTACAAGGATTTTTTCTTTAATAAAGATATACATACAATCCCATATTGAAAGGGTATATAAGATGTTAATAATACATATATATTTCTGAAAACTATCTCCCTGTATAAAAAAAAAACTGTGTGACATACGATGTTTATTTCTTAAAATGGATCCTATTAAATATTTTCATAGTAATAAGCAATACAATTTGTAACTTTACTATAGCACACATTAATTGGTTCATTACTATGATACCATTACTGCTTGGGGGCTCAAGAATATGGTAAAATTTAATGCTTCCAAGACCCAGTACTATACGCTATCAAACAAGAAGTGGCCAAGCCAACCCCAGTTTACTAATGATCAACCAAGGTCTGTCAAGGAGTCATTCATTCAAGCTGTTAGGAGTCAACATTACACAAAATCTGATCTAGCACGAACACGTTGCATCTATTGCAACAGCTGCTGGCAACAAGTTTGGGTACTTATGTAGAGCCAGAACTTACTTCTCACCATGTAACGTCCTCACGCCATATAAAGCTCAGATAAGACCTGGCCTGGAGTATTGCTCTCATGTCTGGGGAGCTGCTGCCCATACTACCCTGTCTATACTAGATGCCGATGCCGTCCAAAGAAGGGCAATTCGACTAATTGGCAACCCGGCCTTAACGCGCCACCTCCAGCCACTTTTTCACAGGCGTGTTGTTGGTGGCCTCTCACTCTTCTACCGATATTCAAACGGAATCAGCTCCTCTGTGCTATCCTCTATCGTTCCGCCGCTCACCGCTCCTATCAGATGCACCCACGCGACCGCTGCACCTCATCCTAAGGCGGTCGCTCTTCATACATCAAGAACCGAGCGGTACAACCGCACATTTATTCCCAGGGTGTCCAAGGCTTGGAATGGACTGCCATGTATTTATTGGGCCTGCGGGTATTGGTACTCTGGTATTTAGGCTCTTCCTACGCGGTTTGTTCAGTTATTAAAAAAAATAAAGAGGATACCAATTTTACTGGGACTTATTGGAGTAAATAAGTTGTTGTTCGTTTCAGACGATAGATTCTAAACAATTAGGGCCTTACTATGGTGGAAGCTATACATCCACCACAGGGAAGCAAACTGTGAGGTTAGATGCTTGCAAGTTATCTGACTTGAAAGCAGGGGTCAATGCAGAAAAGGTCGTTTTAGGAAAGGTGGTCTGTTCTGTAAGGAACGAGGATGTCGTGCCATTGTAAGTACCTATTTTAGTGCCAGATAAATTGGATATATATTATTTACTTTTGACTACAGATGGTCAGAACGAACTAATCCTTCCTTTCTAGACATATACTGGACATATACCTTTTGTTGATTTCTCCTTAGCGCATATAGTACGCCTTTAGGTTACGTGGTGCATATCTGTGGTTATTTGGAGGATAACACCAAGAGCAAAGTTGAAAACGACTTGATGCTTTCTAACATCTTTTTCAATTGTCCTCAAAACTATAACCGAAAGTAAACTTGGTGATTCTTATGTAACAGCCTATACAGGGTGTCCCAAAAAATAGTGTCAAGCGGAAGTCCAGAGATAGAGCACACCTAGAAGTATCTGAATCACCCCCATATATGTTATGCAATTTTTTGTAGTTTTCGAGTTATGAATTTTTTTCTGAATTTTAGGGAATTCTCTACCTCGACAACTTAAAACTGTTCCAAACAAAAAATTAAAAGACTTTTCCAAATTCTCTTTTTTGCTAATTAATCTTTAAGAGTTTACTAATCATACGTAAAGGAATCGGCTTAGTAGATCTGATGAAAGTCATAAAAATTATAGTATAAAGTGAAAAATTTACGTTCTGTTAATTATAACTTAGATTTTCGACTCGCAATTAAAAATCTAAAGAGGTGATTTCATGATTTCCATGCAGGTCTAAAAACTTCTTCAGACTCTCAGCTATCATAATCATTAAAAAAAAGGAGTACTTAATGGGGCTACTTTGGCTCCAATCGACCTTCAACGACAAGAGGTGGAGATTTCTTGAAATTAGCGATGGAATTTTGAATGAAACAATAACTAATTTTAGGGCGATAATAGCAGAATGATTGTCAGTGCCGCAATAAAAAACATTCAGTGCGACCAGAATATCGATAGATGACCACCTGTGTCACTTTGCTAAGATTTTTTTTACATGTACGACTTCTGTTTTGTAAGTGGGAAATTGTAAAATGAAACGAAATTATCAGACTTTTTCACTAAATTTATTAAATTTCACAAGAAATTTTCAAAATGTCTACATTCTTGTTCGATACATAATCTACATCTTCTGAAAAAAATGTTTTTTAAATTAACAAAAGCTCTTCGATTATTTTTTATTGTTTCTTCAGCCGGTGTTAATTTGTTGCGTAATTCGCTGATGTTTCGACACTCTTTAGCATAAGCTAATTCTTTGTAGTAGTTCCAAACAGAAAACTCTATCGGATTTAAGTCTGGTGACCGTGGCGGCCATTCAGTGAGTCCACCACGACCTATCCATTTGTTGCATAGCCTCTTGCAGAAAACACCATCGTTAAATTCAGTTGTCGTGCATTCAAGGTCCGTAGGAATAGCCAAGTAGTCAGATAACAGAAACAACACCAATCCAAACAAGAGCGTATCGTTTTAAAGCCGCAAAGACAGACAGACGACTGAGCAAAGACAACGAAAGCAACCTTGCAATGATGCATTTTGAAAAGACATCACAACAGTATCATAGCTATCTCTTTGTAACATCGTTTACTGCGTTAGCGTATTAGCTCTTTTTGTTGTCGCTCAGATAAAAACCGATTTTTAAGAATGCGCTCCCTGTGATTTCTTACCAACAAATAGGATGTTTTTTAATGAATGTTTAATTTATGGAACGTTTTTAACGTTTATTATTGCGGTAATGACAACCATTCTGCTATTAGCGCGTTAACGTAAGTTATTGATGAATTGAAAATCCCATCGCTAATTTCAAGAAATTTTCGTCTCTTGTCTTTGAAGGTCGATTGGAGCGGAAGTAGTCCCATTAAGTACTATTTTTTTCCAATGACTGTGATAGCTGAGTGTCTAAGTAAGTTTTTAGACCTGCTTAGAAATAATGAACTCACTTTTTTGGATTTTTAATTGCGAGTCAAAGATTTAAGGCATAATATTATCAGATCGTAAATTTTTCACTTTACACTAAAATTTTGATAACTTTTATCAAAGTTACGAAGCCGATTATTTTATGTATAAACAATAAACTCCTTGAGATTAATTAGCAAAAAAGATAATTTGGAAAAGTCTTTTAATTTTTCTTTTGGAACAGTTTTATGTTGTCGATGTAGGAAATTCTCTAAAATTCAGAAAAAAATTCATAACTCGGAAACTACAAAAAATTGCATAACATACATGGGGGTGATTCAGATACTTCTAGGTGTGCTCAATCTCTGGACTTCAGCTTGACACTATTTTTTGGGACACCCTGTATTATGCTTATATCGATAAATAACAGTTTTCTAGACAGTCGCTAATCGTTGACGTCAACTTTCGCAATATGATAACTTGAAACTAGAACAAATACACTGGTCTATATTGTAGCATCCTGTATATAGCATTGCCTATTAGTATTGTTGTTGATGTTTCGTTCAAAATGTTAGGTTAGATTTTTGATGTGTAAACGTCATCGTATCATCTGGAATTTTCGGGACTGACGGATGGGCGTTCTAGAATGTCATCTGAACGTCGCGAATTTTCTAGATGGTTCGATGAAGTATATAAGGCGCCACGAGTAGCGTGGCAGTAGTTCAGTTGAGTTGAGTTGTAGCTGAGATAATGTTAAGAGATATTGTATGGAGTTGTGAAGTAAAACGGTGAAAGTTACGTTCAGTTTGACTCCCTGGGTGAAGAAAAAGAGGCCGTCGTGCCAATATTGTCACGCGTATTGCATCAGATTAAACCAAAACAATTACGAGCTACATTTTTCCGATGTAACGATTCTCTACACGCAAGCTATACCTTTGTGAGAGTGTTTACTTCATTAGTAATACATTTGGTACAGTATTACCGCTGCAGGTCAATTCAATCTATGCTTATCGGAAGGCGCCGAAATTCAGAAATTTGTATAAAACTTTACGAAGACCGTTTTCGCATTAGATGTCGCGACACGTAACACTCAGAATGTTCAACAGATAATGTTATAATAAAGATTTTCGCGGATACGTCCCGAACTGGTTCGGGAATGATTGTAGGCTGTGTGTTTCCGATAAATGGCTTTTTTATATAATTTTGTTTTTTTTTCAGCACTTTTTGCATGGTAGATAAGGACGGAACATGTGTGGTTGTAACTGTCTTCAATCTGGCTGCTGGTAAAGGTTACATAATCGGAGATTCCATCGCTATTCCTGAACCATTTGTTACGGATGTGCACTTTTCATACAAAACAGATGTGAGTAGCATTTTAATCTATAATTCAAAGTGAAGAGCTGAGTTGCACTAATCTATTGCTCAGTCAATAACCTATTGCTGTGTCTCATCTTCTCAAACTGCGTCACCTTTCAACCCCTTATTTACCTTTACTTTTGGACAGAATTGCAACAGCGGACAATAGATTTTATAATATTGTCTCATAAGAGATATAATTTCATTCCTTTAGTATACAACTGATGTTGTTATAGGATAATGTAATTCTCCTACAGAATTAGTGCCACCAACCACATAGAGTTTATTTTATGATTCTGTCATAGCGACTGTGTGGTTACGCGAAACGAACGACCTTATCTTTGAATTCGAACAGGGTTTTATCACGGTGTAATCAAAGCCCTTATTTCTCAAAATTTTAGCTCTGATACAAGGCTTATGAACTTGGTAGTTGCATGGAGCTCATATTGAAATTACCTACTTCATTTTTAACTTCCTCGACAAAGAAGGGATAAGTTACTAGAATCGGTCCGTTTTCGCAAATTTTACTGAAATTGACGTGCGATGTGCAAAATCACCTCCTGACTCATTTTCTGAAAAGAAAATGCTATGTTATATTATTATGTTTCAGAGTAACCCCCACCATTAAATCGTAGATTTAGAGGTTTTAATTTTCTATTTTCCGTCCACGAAAAGTGGACCAAAAAATAGAAAATTAAAACCTCTTTATGACAGTAAAGTTTGAAATTATTTGGATCATTTTTATGGCAGTTACTGCTATTTTGCAGTTCGAAAATTTGCTACTATTTATGAATTTTTAGTCCGCCATTTTGAAAATTTTTCGGCATGCGCGGTCGCGTTTTTGACATAAGAAAGCATGTTCTTTATTGTGGTAGCATTAAAATTTCACGTCATGACATTATGTTTTGACTCACCCTACCACCACCCCTTTTTTATCAATGCAGCAGGACCAAAAACTAGATTTTGTTTCCAATGATAAGCTTTTTATAGTGACCAAGTTTAAAGAAATTCGGAAAATTCTTTGGTCAACTTGAATTATTAAAGGTCCTTTCGAGTTGAAAAGGTTTTGGTGCCAATCGGGCAATGGGGGGGAGAACATATAAATTTGATAGCACCAGAGAACGTGTCTTTATGTCTAAAACGATATATCACATGTTCATTTTTTCTGAAATGGAGGCTAAAAAAATTAAATAAATTGAAATCCTCAAATGTCATTAACTGCTGTATTTTTCGTAAATAACTTGAAGATGTCTACCTCAAAATAATATTACTGTTCGATTGGACTCTTAGGCCCAGTTTCACAATCGTTAGTTAACTAGTCGTCAAAAGAAAACTAGTGGTTAGCGAAAATAATCCATTTCATAATCGACGGTATACGTTAAAAGCTCTGGTCAACCAGTAGTTATTTTAACCCAAGGATGCTTATTTTTTTAGTTTATAGTTTATTGTGGTCAATCGATGACTGCTTTGGAGGTTATAAAAACATGGATTTTGATACTGACGTCTAAGACGTCGATGGATTTTGATTATACTCTGTAATGACATAAATCAAAAATATGAAAAGAAAGGTTAGGTTTCCTTGTCAAAGGGTTAGCTTTTATTGATGGAACACCATTATGGCAGTGCTCTGAGATCAATCCGTGGTGCCAACTTAAAAATAAATAAGTTCAACCATTGGTTTTCTTTGTGAAACAGAGCTCTCCGATAACTACTGGTTGACTTCTATCTGTCGGTCAAGTGACTACTAGGGGTTACGAATGATTGTGAAACTGGGCCTTAAGGGTTAAAGGGAGTGGGGGTTATGGTAAAACAAGGTCAGGGGATGATCAACAACCACTTCAGTCGGGGAAGTTCCTAGAACCTCGTTCAACGTCTACATTTTTTACCATGTATTTTGTGAAATTTTTAGACCGTTTATTTCCGTAGACATTCAAATTCAGGATGATCAGAGTAGAAACACCTGTAGTTCTTGCTGTTAATGGAAAAAAGGTGAGTCGGGACCAGCAGGCCGGAGTGACGCTGTCCATTTTCAAAAAATACGACTGAACAAAATGGTACTTATACGATAATGATGCTGAACTGATGGTGCAATGAAAACGATAATAGAATCCGCTTATATTAAAAGATTATACGAAAAATCAAAAGGAAGTAACCCAATAACGTCTTTGAGATACATGTTAATTTATTACTTTTTTTACTTGCGTGCTGTATTAGATCCTTTAATAAATATTTTTTTTACTATAAGTTGACATACAATTTGAATACCTGTCCTGTATTTTCTATTTCAAGTTGTTCAGCAATAAGGGGGCTAAGGTTGTACTTCCCGCACAGTCGGATGGGGTGGGTTCTAGGGGTTGTAAATTCAAACTAACAGGTATAAATTACACCTGGCAGTTTGAAATTGCAAGTGACGAATTGGAAAATTAACTTGACCGTTTTGAATCATCACTGGACGCTTTAGAAACTGGAAAAAGTGATAATGAGTGATCTCTCATATCCAAAGCCTTGCTCAAGTTCAAAAATATTCCCAACGACAACGATTGGAATAATTTTAGCAATTTTCATACTATCTGGGAATACACACTACTTAATATCCTGTGAACCGTGTCTCATGTATACTGTATGAGTTGTGTAAAAATGCCCAGAACAGTGCCTGTCGATATGCTCTACAACTGGCACCGAACATTATTACATTTAGTCAAAAAAAAAAAACATATTCCTGTTTTAACTTCCTAAAAGTTGCTTATCGTTTTTCCTATTGTGAAAAACTGGCGAGATATTTATTTAGGTTATCAGCCCGACTGTTGTCAATATTAACTTACAAAATAACATTCGAACAGACTATGTTTTAGTCATTAAAAAATGAACCTCAAGAGAGAAAATGATAATAAAGACATCTTTAGAACTCAGGACAGTGGCGTAACTAAGGGCCCGCAGCTGCGGGGGCCCCGTCATTTTGGGGGCCCCGTAGTCTTGGAACCACAGGGTCTTGGAAGCACAGGATTCTCGTAGTCTTGGAAGCGCCATGGTTTGTGCAACATGAAAGTACTAAATTAAAACGTCGCTTTCCTTGTATGTTAGTATTTTTTACAAATAATACCTATGAACCCCATGATACATACCTATCATTGAAACAGTGGGACGGTATTGCATTTTAAGCTAAACCCCAAAAATCGGTGCAGTATCCGCAATAAATGGGAAAATACGGCAAGACAGCATACGTCAAAAATTTTTTTGCCTAATTTAACTTGTGTCTTCCACAACACAGGTCTCACAAACAATCAACACATAGGTGTAAAATATAAACTAATAAAAAAAATTGAATCGAAAAATGTGTGTTTTAAAACCACGAATTTTGTAACTTTTTGGGTTATTTAAACATGTAAAGGTCGTTGTATAGTTTGTATTTTACACCTATGTGTTGGTTGTTTGTGTCATCTGTGTTGTGGAAGACGCCGAGTTAAATTAGTCAATTATACTTTTTGACGTTTTTTGTTTGAGAACTGCATTTGAAAGTCTGTGACTCACAGCACATTGCGTTTTTTTGCGAAAGCTTGGCAGTCTTCTTTATGCAGTGACCCGTGTTTCTTTCCAAAATTTAGGCCACAACCCCAAGATTTTCTCTTTATAATGTATACAGGGTGAGTCCTAAGCTAATACTGTTTTTAACTGTGTATGGAAGTCGTTGAAATAAACTATTTTTTCAAATAATTTTTTTTAGAAAAAAAAATAAGGGAGCCCAAAATTAAAAATATAAATCTAGGCCTGAGTATCAAGACGTATCTACCTAGCCTGTTTATGTTTAGTTTTTGTTCGAATTTTTGCCTTGCACCTGTCAGATAGTGCAGTAGTCACTTTCTGTTTAACTTTGTTAATTTTAAATTGATAATTCCTAAAAGTGACAGATTATTATAAACGCAACTTTTAGTATTTATCAATTTAGAATTAGCTACGATAAACTGAATGTGACTTGTGCAGTAATTGACCGGTACAATACCTGATGATAAGATAAAAATTAGAGCAAAAGACTTAATATAAAAAAACTAGGTACGCTTTAATACACAACTCCAGACCAGGGTCCAGACTCACCTTTTTGATTCTGTATCTCGCTTATTTTTCAGTTTTTGAATAAAAGTCATTTGAAAAAGTTGTTTATTTTAACGACTTCTACACACAGTTTAAAAAAGTAATCAACTTAGGACTCCCCCTGTATATCTTGCATGAATAATATACAATGAAAAAAGAGGCCTAGGAAAATTTCTTGCGGGGGGCCCCGGGAAGTATCTTGCGGGTGGGGCCCCGAATTTGAAGTTACGTTACTGACTCAGGAAGAGTGAAGTCAACACTGGAGATAGGAAATGAAACAATTTTTTAAGACTTGATTCGTTTATATCGTTTACTTCTTTTACAAATTTCTGTTCGGTATGTTTATTATTGAATTATTGTCATTGGATTTATATGTTACCATTATATAAAAATAATCTTAAATATATATCTACATTATTATCACATTTCAAAGGGAAATAATTTATAACATAGTATCAATTTATCCCATACTTCAGGCTCGGGTCTTTGATCTAGGGCTAATGACTCAGAGTCCCAAGACTGTGACATCCATCTAATTCTGATATCAAACATGTTATGAGCACGAAGTATCAATTCATTCCATAGTTCAGGCTCACGAATTTACCTAAAGTTCCAAAGTACTGCGATAGCCATTTTATTATGATATCATACTTCAGCCACAGAACTTTGATCCAGAATTCCAAGGTTGTGAGACAGGCATTAATTATGATATAGAAGATACTACAAGTGCGAAGTATTTTACCCATATTTCAGGCCCAGGACAGTGTTTCAAAGCTCTGCGATAGCCATTCTATTTTGATATCAAAAATATCAGGTCATGAGGTTACATATTCACGCACGTTGTGATTGATGCTATAAATTGCTCTCCCATAGTTTCAAAAAGTTATCTAACACTTCTTCGAACCATTTTCGCTTTGCTGGATCCTTGAATGCTGGAGCGATGGTCTTCATGTCCATTTCTAGTATGGCTTCGTTGCCGAGCATGCTGTTTAGTTTCGCCAGCAGTTTAGAGTCACCTGAAAATATACAGAGTAGTCAATCTCATTCCATCCATATTGAGATAATAGTGATATCGTTTGCTAGGTCTGCAAAAGGCCCTAACGGCTCATGGGTTAGTTAATTTAGATTTTTTTCGATACATGTGTTTTACTGGCCTACAGATAAATTCACATCCGTTGAAACTAACTATCTAACGTTTTGGCTATACTTTTAGCCTACTTTCTCATAGTACAAAATATTTGACAAAAATCCATTGGAATTTGTGATATTTTTTTAATGTTAAGCTGTCCCAGAGTAGGACCTTATGTTTTGAGAAGTAACTTCTTAACTAAGCCTATTATTATGAGGACAGAATGTTCCACCTACATTGTTGACAAATCCGAAATGAGGACCAGTAATAATTGTTAATAATTGTTGTCTTATAATCTAGATGTATGTCTTATGAGCGAATAACAAACCGAAGACGAGATAAAAATGATGTCAATAGCTTCGCCTAAAAACGAGTTTTGAAAGTTCGAAGCTATTGTTCACATTTTATTTTTTTTTTCTTTGAGATAACCGTCTGCGCATCTAATTATCAAATTATACCTGCTGCTTAAGCATAAATAAGGCGCCAACGTCGCTTCACGGCTCAAGGGACGAATCCAGCCCAGGTCCCAAGTCGTATTACGTTGGCAGAATATGAATATATGCCACTCGCAGAGGTAGACCGCTATCTACCCGCGATTATCCACGGCCTGTTTGCAAGTTGGTCATTTTGCAAGCCATAAATTTCAGCCAATGGAACGTTTATTAAGGGTCTAGGGTATAGCGCGCGAAATTGAGAATCTAAGAAAAGACGTATTCCCATGTTAGCGAGGAGGCGTGGCCGCCTGTTCCCTTTCTCCAGTGTGTGTGTCTAAGATGAGGAGAAATAAGTCTAAAAATCTAAAGGTAAGGTCAAAAGGTCCAAAGGTCACTATAAAAATTAATTTTGCATTTCCAAGCTCCTGACGTTACCTTTAAACTTACAGTAATGATTCAAAAAGCAAATTGAAGAAGAAAGCTTGCGCTTGTGCAACTATTTTCGCTTTTTTTTGAGATCGTATTTGGTTGTTAAATTACAGACATTTGAAGAATGTATGATTTTGCACTGCGAGTTTTTTTGCACATTAAAAAACTTTTTTCAGAAAATCGCAAATAGTTGTCATTCACTAAGGTCTTAACTATCACCTTCTGAAATACTGTGTATGTAGTTTGAAAAACAAGTGGGTTCTGTTCGAAATGGAAATCCGTGTTTTAAGATGGCAAATACATATGTATAACTGTGTATACCCAAGCCCCTTAACGCGTGATATTGATGAGGTAGATGAATATACTTATTTTTCAGAATAGTAACTATCGTTGTTGTTGTTTTTGTTTGAGTTTCGGAAAAAAAACTTCTTCCTGATCACTGATTCCTGATATATTTTTCATATTCATATGTGTACCTATCTGCACGATATTCATTTTTCTGCAATACCTACCGTGAATTTTCAATAATGAAGGATAGCTGAAGATATAGTAGTTGTTCTTCAGTTTGTACGAAGCCCAGTTGGCCACAGAACGATTACCACTCGCGACCTTAATTGTGCCCATGTGTTCTGCGTACCATGGACTGAAGTATTGAGATAACTCCTGGTTGTTCATATGTGCGATTCCCTGAGTCTTCAATCGGTCTTTGATTTGTTGATAGGTCGTCTTGTTGAAGACAAAAACCTGAAATGGAAACAGTGATGAATTAATTCATTGGTATAATAATATACAGTGAGAATACAGTGAGTCAGGCTCAACGCATCGAAAAGCGGCTTGCAAACTTTATACTTATAGTTACAAAGTGCTTTTCTAGAATTTCTAGAATTGAAAGCCTATTGCGCTGTAGAAGCGCTGCGAGACGACAAGTGTCGGTGCAAGTTAGATTTAAAACGCTGCAGGTTGGAGCCGTCGGGAAACAAATTCCCCGGAAGCTCATTTCACAGCGTCGGATTTCTCCAGAAGAAGGAATGCTGGAGGAGACTGGTTCCGGGAGTAAGGACCTCGACTTGGTAAGGATGAGCTTGCAGAGCCTCTCTAATGTTCCTGGGTCGGACGGCCTTTGGCGTTATTATCTGGGAGAGCTTACGCGAACATCTTCCGTGACAGAATCTGTAAAACAGGGATAGGTCCGCTACCCTTCTTCGATGTTCCAGGCTGTAGAGGTCCTTTCTAAGGTTAGGCCTAGGCCGCACAGTAAGACAGGCCGGCAGGCAGCTTGTGTGACGTCACAAACTTCGACCGACTTTTATATGTGTTTATATGGGGCGCGCGGTATTTTTATTATATCAGCTTGACGTAAATCGATTTTTTGGCATAGTTGCATATATAATTTACTCATCAGGAGTTCTGCTATATCGTAAAGTATAAAAGAAAATAAAGACACCTACCCATAATTCTTAATTGGCTGTTATAAACCAATGAAAATGTCGATTTTCAGTTAAAATAAGGCATTTTACATTCTGGTTCAAACTATTTTATTAAGCAGATGATATAAAAAAATAAAAAACTACACTAATAGAAAAATAACTCTTTAGGTGTTGAAAAACAGGAACAAACATACAAATCAAATAGTAATACAAAATAGGAACAAAAAATAAATAGGTTATATTTTCAAGTCATTTAAAAATAACAATAACAGAAAAATAACTCTCAGCTATTAGAAAATATAGGAATAAACATGCAAATCACAAATTAATACGAACTAAAAACAAAAAATAAAAACATTTTCGGGTCATATAAAATAAATAAGAAACTATAAATTAAAAACGACTCTTCTGGTATTAAAAAATATAGGAACAATCATATAAATCACGAAGGAATACAAAATATGAACAAAAATGAAAAAATATGTAGGTCATATAAATTAAAGTAAGAAACAACAATAACAGAAACATAAGTCTTTAGGTAGCACAACATATGGGAACAAACATATAAATCACAAAGTAATAGAAAATGGGAACGAAAGGATAAATAGTATTTTAGTTTTCGGAAGAACTAAGTACTGGACAGCTTATCAGTTTTTCTTTTCTTATTAGATTTCACACAATTATCATTGATGGCATTATTGTACAGTTTCTCTATATAAGCCTAAAATTCCGGAAATAATAAACACAAGATCAAATCAGAATATTAAATAAAACTTTCACCTTACCGATATAATAAAATAACACGTGTTGCTCAAATCTACTCAAATGCACGCTCGTCTGCTGTCTGCACAGGAATACAACGTGCCAGTCAAAAGTGCCAGTACTGCCAGTGTTATCCCGCGGAAATCGGACAGCGCGACAGACGGCTTAGGTCGATATTTGTGACGTAGGCGACGACAGAGATAGATATATATGCCGGCCTGTCTTACTGTGCGGCCTAGGTTAGGCGTATCGATTAATCTAATTGCTCTCTTCTGGATAGTGTCCAGAAGCTTTAGAGAGTGTTTCGGAGCGCATCCCTAGATATGGGAGCAATACTCCAGCGATGGTCGGACCTGTGCCTTGTAGAGCAGCAGTAGTTGCTCTGTTGTATACAGCTTCCTACAGCGGAACAAAACTCCAGGCTTCTGGGATGCCGTTTTAGCAATACTGACGACGTGGTCGTGCCAGGACATGCTATTGTTGATGTTGATCCCCAAAAGCTTGACGAAAGGTGATTCGACTATGGGGTGACCCTCCATTTCCAAAGATGATAAGCCAACGTGAGACTTCTTTGTGAGTGTTGTTGCCTGAGTTTTCTGTACGTTGAGCTGTACTTTATTTACTAATCCCCACTCGACAATTGTTTTGATATCTACATTGATCTGTGAGGCATGCTGTATCATCAAAAATGATACCGCAGTAGATAAATTGATCAATCTGAGATCACGGTATAGGCCCATTAATGAATTTAAAATTATAGCAATTTTAAAATAGCCGATCAAAACTGAACAAAATAAATCAATAGTAAATTAAGTTCTTTTATATGAAACTGTGTCGAACTACATCGAATTAATTTTAATGTGTATCCAAAAAATCACCACTTATATGAATAATAATAAAATATATCAAAAATTTCACGTTTATCAATCAGCTTCCCATAAAACATGCGAATGATATTCCCAAATACATGGGATTATATCAGGCGGTTTTCTTCAAACATTTTACGTAACTTTGTGTTTAGGCGGCTATCTTTGCTCGGGGTAATTTATTAGAATCTCTCAGTCATCACCTGCTCTCAAAAGAATGACGTCACTCATTACCGATTTTATGCAAATTAGCACGGTGTGTGAAAGAAATGTATTTTATTATATAACTTCCGTAATTTGAACATCCTTGGTGAGCCAACAAATACAAGGTTGCCGGTATTATTCATAGAAGTTGGGTAATTCTTTCGAACTCAACATCAACATTCAAGCATATACAGTATTTATGTTTTTGGGGATACAACTGGTAGATCAATGTTTACGAAATCTTTCAACCCTTGTCGTTTTAGCCGTCTCTGTTTGTTTATTAGAAGTGTGACACTTGTTAGCTTAATGAGCTTATAAATAAATAATATGTTGATTACATCTGATGCCTGACTATTCAACTACACTGGGTTATAGTTAACCGTGATTCAACAATTCAACTTTATATAGGCATATTCCTTTACCTTTCTCTTATAATTATCAATGTTTGACTAATGAACCAAAGAGTTTTACGCCTTATAGTTTCTTCATAAGTCTCGAATAAGATACGTGTTTCGAGCCATCTTATGATTTGGTACTATTGTTTATTACATTTCACGTTACAGCTCATATGTCAGTTATTATAAATATAGGGATGCATTACCAGTTATTATTTTGGATGTATCAGCAATGCAGTTACATTTCGCGTTCTTTAAGATCTCATAGTCATTGTCTTATTTATCTAGGAAAGTAGTTCCGGAGCAGCTGATCTGTCATAGATATTAGATATAAAACAAGTTAGAAATTATTTTTTGTCAAATATTTCGCAGTTTTACCAATGCTATAGAAACGTTAATAAACTGTTTGTTTCAACTGTTGTGGTTTTATTTATGAGTATGAGTATATGTATACGTTTCAGAAATTACATTAATCATTTTATTAGAATGAACATTTTAGCCTTTTCACTATAGCGTACCCAGAGCAATATATCTGCTTATTTCAGATCCTTACCTGATATAAAGAGTTCCCGGTAACATATGAGTGTATATAGTGTGTTCCATATTTTCTGATAAAGTTGAGCACGTTTTCGACATCCCCAATTTTGATTTTTTCTATTTCTCTGGCTACCACGTCCGCTAAGTTTATATTATTGGGCATTCGGTCCAACTTGACTATTTCTCTAAACCTGGAATAAGTAAAACGAATGTAAAAGGCTGCTGCCACATACTGACATGAGGTATCTAGTAGTAACGACAAACTTGAGCATTCACTTGTATCCGGCATTTTAGCGAATATTACGTCGTAGAAAGTCTATAAAGCGAATCAATAAAGATTTGCTTTGAGAGCCCTGTATAAGAGATTAGTTGTCTCCCATCTCCTGTTTATCACACTATGATTGTTTTTATTCTTAGTGGTTGTTAATTGGATAGACAATTATAAAGTATTTTGTTCATTGACTTTTTATGAAAACTCGCTTTATTTCGTAGACGCAGGGCAAGTAGGTTTTTTGAAAAATAGTTTTTCATTATTTTTAAATCATTAATGTTACCGACATAAAAATATGGTGTGCTACACTGGATTCACCTAATACAAAAACTTTCTGTTTGAAAGTTTCTGTCAAATTTTTTGAGGCTGATGTGTTTTCAACAAATAAACCTTCATTGGAAATCATGAATCGCTATAGGATTGCTGAGGTGATTGACACGCAGTGAACAATTCCCTGATCATAATGTTCTTGACTGAACAACCTTCCAACCTATCAACGTCTTCATAAAAAAGGTGCAATGAAAAGAAATGGAGGTCCACAGATGCCAATGCCAGTATGATAACCTTTATTATTTGTATGTATTATTTGTCAGGTAACTATCTGGAACTTCATCAAAAACCAGTGAAACTGGCACAAAGAATAGCAGAAGTGATCGAGAATGTATTGAACACAGTAGAGGAAGATCCAGAAACTTCTACACGAAAACTTTGCTTCTAAATAATGCGACATTTTGCAAAATTCTGCCGGTTGTACTCACACCCCGTTCATTGCGCCTTTCAATTTTTCTCCACGAAATTAATTCTATTAATGGCTTTTGCACAAATTGATTCAAAGTTCCCAACTTGCGAGCGAGCAAATTTTTCAGGAGATGCAGCGAGGAATTTTCACAATAACCATCTGCGGGCGCAAGAAAATTCACATGAGGTACTTCAAATCAATTTTGGTTGAAACCCAGGGTTGAAGTTGTGGGTCACTGTCTAAGTGGTATTTCTACCAGGGCGAAGACTTACCAGCGAGATGTATCGCTATTTTTTGGAACACGCAGTTTCTGGAAGATGTACCATGTGCACCAGGAAGTACAATATAGTTTATCCACGATGGTATACCAGCAGATTTAAATATGGTTGCTTGTGAGATTTTGACACCTATACACGGAAATCGTTGGACTGATCGATGTGGATCGCACTTATGATCTGCTCGCTCAAATATCCTGAATTATTTCCTATGGCATTATTTAAAGAAATAGCTCTGGTATTTTTTGAATAGGTCGGCAGTCATTGAAAAGACGGGATTCTTAAATTTTAAAGTGTAGCGGCCATAGGAGAGGACAAATTCAGATATAGTAAGTATAGTAATAGGCTAAAAAATTAACGGACTGAAATTTGAACTGCATTATTATCATATCAGATCTATCAATATTCCCAAATGATGCGCGAATAAATGCCCATGAATATTGTAATATGACTTTCAATTTCCCTTATCTCGCTTGCTTTCAATCACCCATATCATGTCAATCACTTTTTGATAATAATTGTATCACTAAATTTGTTTTGAAGCAGCATAACGATTATGTTAAAAACTATTTTTTTTTCAGAGAGGCAAGCAGCTATGAAAACGATTTGAAAATCATTTACTCGCAAAAAAATTAATGATAATTGTGCCATGGTTCAGACATTTTTTAGTAGTTAACGTGTTGGAATCAATATATGGAATATATTGTGGCTCTGAAATTTTATGCAGTATTATATTAAAAAAACAGTGAACATTATTCGAAGATGACTTGTCTATTTCCCTGAATTCACCTGGATAATCGTACCAGCACATAGTAGTGCTCTTTGACGATGAACGATGCGTTGATTCCTAAATTTCTGGCCAACGTCTCTGGAGCCCATGAGGAAGTGAATGCTCTCCATGGTTTGTCCAGTCTTTCAAATTGAAAATCCCTGGAAAAAAGTAGAACTATAAATTTACTGCAGCATACATAATAATTATTCTGTGAGTCATTCGGACCAATTAACAGATCAATACAATATTGCTCCAGTAATGCGCCGATATATCACCCATAAGCTTGTGGGCCTCTTCAGACTAAGCCTGACTACAGGGTTCATTCCTGCGCTATGGGAGATCTCTACGGTGGTGTTTATTCCGAAACCGAGGAGACCATCTTTGACGTTGTAGAGTATTGTTATTTCTTGTCAAGACTAGAGAAGGTGGTAGATAGACACATATGGATTACGGCTTGTAGGCAACAAATTCCTACACCCTATGTACTGTGTAAGGCTTTCGCGGCCATCGTCCATTGTGTGGTTCTTGAATTTTTCTGTTAAATACTGTACTTCGGAAGTCGCCGAAACTTCAAGCCTTAAGGGGCCTGGGTATACACAGTTATACATATGTATTTACCATGTTAAAACAAGGATTCCCATTTCCAACAGAACTCACTTGTTTTTCAAACTACATACAAAGTATTTCAGAAGGTGATAGTTAAGATCTTACTGAATGACAACTGTTTGCGACTTTCTCAAAAAAGTTTTTTAGTGTGCAGAAAAACTCGCAATGCAAAATCATACATTCTTCAAATATCATGAAGGAAGCTTATGGCCAAAAAACTTAATTTAGGTGAGAAAATCTTGGGGTTGTGGCCAAAATTTTGAAAAAAGAAACTGGGTCACAGCATAAAGGAGACTCTGGTGTTAACAGCCAAGCTTTCGGCAATGCTTATTGCCATCTTCAGGGCTTTAACGTTGAGGTTTGCCAATTTAAAAAACATCAATTGTATTGAGTGTAACGACTTCTTAATGCAGCTACAATAATCGTCACACTTTTTCCAAAAATTGTAAATTACAAACACACAGAAAAGACCTTTACATGTTAAAATTCTTCAAATATCTGTAATTTAACAACCAAACACAATATCAAAAAAAGGCCAAATAGGTGACAAAGCGCAAGCTTTCTTCTTCAATTTGCTTTGTGAATCATTACTGTACGTTTAAAGGTAACGTCAGGAGCTTGGAAATGAGAAATTCAGGGCCAGGCGGCCACGCCATCTCGCTAACACGGGAATAAGTCTTTTTTTAGATTCTCAATTTCGCGCGCTACACCCTAGACCCTTAACGTCAAACGACATCGGCCTAAAAACCCAAGAACCACAAATTCACCCTACATCCTGACCAAAATACCTATCAAAGTGGAAGGTTTTGCGAAACATCCCTACACAATCTTGTGGGGAGAGAGCAGGCTATTACAGAAGTAGCACTGGCGGTGTTCCTGAATATCGATAACACGAGCAATGACTCCAAAGCTAAGCAACAGAAAGGCAAAAGCATCCTTGTGCGGTGTTACACGAGAGATGAAGACGGAAAGAGGTTGTCCGGAAGGTGGCTGTCACCGAGACTGAGGAAACTGGTAGGTGATAGCCTCGTCGTAAGAGTAAGCGAGAGGGGGATATATGTCCAAGGATACCTACGGTGATGACATTGTAATCCTAATAAAAGGCAAACACATGGGAACCTGCCTGCAGCTAATGAAGATGGTATATTCTCTAGTGGGACTATCTCTAAATTCCTCAAAAAGAATCATGGTACCATTCATGAAGCAAAGGAATGTAAAGATCACCAGGGCACCATTCCTCTTTGGAAACCAAATAGAAGTTACTAAAGAATCGAAATACCTAGGGATCCAGTTAGACGGTAAACTAACTTGGAACAGCCACATAGAGAACATCACGAGCCAATCTAAGATTACACTTAACGATGATGAGATGAGCGACCGGATGTAGGTACCTGGGGTTTAACCTCCTCGATGGTAAACTGGCTACACCAGGGTAATCAGACGCACGATGGTGTTCAGTGCTATTGTATGGTGGCCAAAGGTGCATCATAGTTAGCATAGTGGGCGTCATGAAGGGTACATTAACAATATCCCACCCCTTGATATTTACATAGAGGCAAAAATGGCTGCAAGTAGAGTGCAGTACAATGGCAACTGGTTTTACCACCACACTAAGTTACTTTACAATCTGCGGTGCGACATACTTGAGATCCCACACGACAGAATACCAAGGGTCGTGAACACTTAGATCCCATACAAAGCCAACTTGAGTGACAGATCGGAAAGGGCTTTAGAAGAACCTCGACATATGTCGAATGGCATCACCTGGTACATTGATGGCTCCAAAAATTCATCAGGTACAGGAGGAGGCATATACGGAGGTAGGCCTGGGCAGAACATAAGTATCCGTCTAGGTAAACTGACTACCGTTTTCCAAGCAGAAATAGCTGCAGTTATGGAATGCAGCGAATATGCATAGATAAAGAATACAGCAAAAAGACTATCTATGTAAACACAGACATCCGCACGGCTTTGATGACCTTGGCAATTAACCACTAATCTTCAAAAATAGTGTGGGACTGCCACATAGTACCCTAAAGACACTGGCGAAGACCAACAAGGTAACATCATCTTGGATTCCTAGTCACATAAGAGTACGTGGGCAAGAGAGGGCCGACAAGTGTGTCAAGGAAGATGCAGAACTCTCTCTCATCGGGCCAGAACCAACGTGTGGTATATCATACGACATGGCACGGCCAGCTGTCAAATGAGCAACAGAAGCGCTGGGACAGAGTGGTGGGGGATGTTCAATCTAAGGAGATGCTGAGGTGACCCTCGTGCCCTAATACCGCAGACGCTCGCACGTTGAGCAGGACGGGGACTACGAAAGTTGTTTGGATTTATAACTAGCCATTGGAAGTTCAGTGCACACCTGCAAAAGTTGGTGATCGAAAATCGAAAATTCTTTATGCAAGAAGTTCTGTGAGACAGAGGATACAGCGGAACACGGTATCTTCGACTATCCTGTCTTAAGTGAAAGCAGGAACTCGTATCTGAATGTAGGTCAGGAGGGAAGACAGGAGATAGTCCAAGACAGTTCAATGCATCTCAAGGTTTGCAAAGAACCTAGGATGGAACTCTGTCGGATTTTTTTGACCGAAGTATCAAAGCGGCAATCATTAAGGTAACTGAACTAAAAAAATACACTATTGAGACCGTAATAAAAATACTTCCAGTACATTAGCTAGTGTGTATATGAAGATAAGCTTGCATTTTTATTATGCCATGCTTGCACTCGCAACTTACATGTTGTTCCTTATGTAGACCTAAAATCAATATTTGGATTTTTTAAGTTTTCTTATAAATGGAAAAAGGTTTCGATTTATATTGTGAATCGACAAATTGTAGGGAATTATAACACCTATAAATAAAATACGACTTGTCGCAACCAGATCGCACAATTTTTCCCGAAGAACTAATCAATTTGTCCCTTTAGCTTTAAAATTTCCCATATTTTTCTTATGTTGTAGAACGGAGTCTTCTTAATATTATTTTTATTAACATTTACCTTTTTGCTATTTTTTTCAATTGCACTTAATCGTAGCATCCGCATGCGTTGTAATTTGTCCAGTGGCAGCTACTCGGTTAGGTTAATAGATTTACTATAAAAAATGGCGATATGTCGCTTGGCTCAGAACTTCTGTCACCTTTTTTGTAATGACACGAGTTTTCGACTAACTAAGTTCCCAACTCTTCTTTCCATCCCAATTTTGCTAGTGGAGTTTATTGAAGAAGAAGTAATATAATGACGAATATTTTCAGAGCCCATGCAAAATAAACTTGGAAGCGCCAAGAAAAAAAATCTTGTGCAATCAAATCCACTGAAAATTGTTTTCCGAAATTTTAAACAGTTTATAAATATAAAAAAAAATGTATAACCCTGCACCCTCTCAGAGCCAGTATAGCGGCAGCAGAAAAGAGACTATGGTATAGATTTATACGTACCTAAAATAAGCTTGTACTAGTTGCCGTACGTTGTCGCAGAATTCCATGTGGAAATCTCCGTCGAAGACCCGTCTTTGTCGCTTGGATACCCTTTCGGGACGACTGGCGTAACGCTCTAGATCACTAAATATGGCGATGGTTGGCTCACGAAACATCCAGTCTGATTCGTTGCGAGATATCACCTGTAAAAATATTTCAGTCAATATACATGGTTAAAAGCAGCCATGTTCCTGTTGTATTTTATTCGATTAAGACCGTATTCAGGCACGTGTTTAGGGGGTCAAGGGGATCCGGACCCCCCCCCGAAACGTTATAAAATGCCATCTAAAAAATGGAATCCACAAATTTGCACCCCCCCCCCCCCCCCCCCTGGCAAATTTAACGTGGCAACTCTTATCTGGACCCTCCCGAAAGGTCAACCAAGTAACACCCATAATACGGACCCCCCCCCCAAACCAAATCCTAGTTACGTGCCTGGCCGTATTTCTAATAGTTGTCAGTCAAAAGTTGTAAGTAAGGTAGGTACACACAAGCATACAAATTTAAGAAACGAGTATGATACAGCCCTTAGGGCCGGTGTTATAGAGTCTGGTTGACGGATGGTTGACTGTCAACACAAGTTTAACTACCTTCGGGTATTATACACGTCAACCGATGATTGAACGCGCAGTTTGGCTCAACCTCAGCCTTCACAGTGAAACCACGTGCAAACCACTGACATTTATCGTCGGTGCCTTAATCAACCGCTAGCTGTGACTTATTGTAACCTAAAACCCGTTCAGTTCAAGTACGAATTTTTTAAGTTTCAATAACCATTATATTAACTACTAAAGAATTAAAGGTTCAATTCTTCTATTTAACATTAGTTCTACCTTCAAAACTAGTGCTACAAGAAATAAAACTTCGCGCCAACATTTTACCATTAATTCAAAATTGTCGCAGATGGATTTATCGGCACTTTTTCGAATTATAATAATAATATAAATAATGTTTCAACATCTTACTAACAAAAACTGCGACTTTTTACAATATTGTACTTATTATCCAGGATTTGGTTTTGGGGGTCCGGATTATGGGTGTCCCTTTCGGGGGGGGGGGGGGTCCAGATAGAGTTGCCACCCTAAATTTGCTCTCGTCGAGGGGGGTGCAGGGGGGGATGCAAACATTTGTGGATTCCATTTTTTAGACGGCATTATATAACGTTTCGGGGGGAGTCCGGACCCCCTAGACCCCCCTCTAAATACGTGCCTGGCATACGTCTTTACAATTTTAACGAAATCACAGAAAATGTGAAATAGATGGTGAAAGCGAATACGGTTTTTCTTAAAATGATGTGTTAGGGCAAAGCTCCCAAGTGCTTTTTCATTTGTTTCTTCATCAAAATATCAATACTGTCAGATAAAGTCAAGTCAAGATATGTGAAAGTACTACGACTTCGAGGAGAAGAGATTTTCAACAAAAGGCAATACGAATTTTGCCATTGACTCACCGCACAACATTTTTCGACACTATATAGAAACAAAATATTTACTTTTAAAAGCAGGTCTCGATTTTTGTAGTTATCAGAATATATTTAGCATTGAACAATGTAAAAATTTCAACCAATTTAACTGGGAGGAGGACCATTGGTTAACCTCCGTAATCCGTATTCTACAGGTGGTCAACTTTTTAGTAGCAGAAGTTCAACATTGGATAGAAAAGCTAATTTTAGCACGTTGTTGGACACAACAGCTACAGCCGTCTGCGGGGAGTGATCGTGGTACGCCACGATGGCTATATCAGTCAAAAAGTGATCTGCTTGTTACGGCAGAACGGCGACGACCGTCAGAATGCGGCATACTTGGCTTGTTAAGCAATGTTAGTGCCGTAACGTGAAGCTTGTCATTTCTGAAATTGCCAAATTCTAACCCACTATACGCTATCCTATTCATGTTTTAAGGTGCATGGGTAAAACAGCACGACGGCTATAACCGTCCATAACCTCCAATGTGATGCATTGACCACGTGTATAGCTGCCATATTGCAAGTGTGATTTTGTTTGATTTTCATGTTTTCAGTACTGATGGGAGGTAGGTAACCAGATATTTTCATCCTAAACAGATATTCGTCGTCCACCTATTATACATATAGTTTCATATCAATACAAAACTCGAAGCACGTGTGAGACATTTTCCAGGGAAGCTGCCCCTACAAGAGGATCGTAAAATAAAATCATATTTTCTTAGATGCAAACAATGTTTAAGGTCTGGAAAACGCAAAGAAACTAGCTATAGATACAAGGATTGTGAAAATAAACCTGCTTTGTGTCCAGACTGCTTTGAAGAGTGGCATCAAACATAAATTTGTGCCTAAATTCTGTTTTGTCAGGGGATACCTGTGTTTGCTAATAAATTTGATTTTTTGTTTTTATACCGTCTATATTCTGAGAGATGCGTTTTTGTTATAAATTTGATACAATAAAATGCTATTTTTGTTTTAGCTTTTGTCTCGAAAATTGTCCTTTTCTTCCCACAAGATGTGTTTTACGATTACACTGATCAGACGGCTATAGCCGTGGTTGCCATTCTAGAACATAGTCTGCTGTGATATGACACGACGGATATAGCCGTCTTTTTTTAATGTCACCAAAAACCTCAAAAATGAAAAAAAGAGTCAAAAATGAAAATGTAAAATATTTTGATAACGCAAGTCATGTTACAAACGCAAAAAAATGGGAATGTTTTGCGATGCCATATTACGAAGCCTCCCGGCCAGCAGTGTCCAACAATGTGTTAAGGTGCAAATTTCATATAGGTATACATGGTTTCGCAACAGCTTTGTTTTTAAATCTGGTGAAGTTATGAAAAAATATAATCTTTAATAATTTCTTAAAGATCGTTGGGCCAATTTTTTTATTATTTCGCATTTTCGTTCACTGCATTAATACGCTAAGTTAGCACTGACTAGAAGATAATTACCATTTCCAGTGGCGTCTCGGATGACAGTCCCACAACCAATATTAGCAAAAAAAAATGTAAGCCACTGGTCCAAAAAAATGAAATGCTCTTTCCCAGATTAAACAAATAAGAACACAGCTTCTTTGTCTTTTATTATCTCTTTGTATCCCAGTTTTTTTTTTCGAGGAAAAAATAAAAACCACTTCATAACCTGCCGAAAAAATGTTAAAACAAAACAAGTTATTGGTTGTTCTTATTGATAGGCCGTAATCCGAAGGGCGTGTTTCTGATCCAAATTCAAGTAAAAGTTCATATAAATATGTGCCAAAGAGTGGTTTTCAAGATATAGGGTGTCAATGAATTTTTTCCACACTTTGACACTATGTATTCAGACAACCAGATTCTCTTTAAGAGACATTCTTATATGTTTTCTACTTGAATTTGGGTCAGAAATACGTCCTTGGAATAATAAGAAGAAAGTTAACTTTTGTTTTAACGTTTTTTTTCAGTAGGCTATGAGGTCGCTTTTATTTTTTTCCTGGAAAACAAACTGAAATACGAAGAGATATCAAGAGATAAAAAAATTGTATTTTTATCTGCTTAATCTGAAAACAACATACCTATTTTTTTTTATTTTGCTAAAATCAAATGTGGGACTACCCCCGAGACGCCATTGGAATCAAATTAATCTTCTAGTGAGAGCTGACTTATTAGTATTATAATGGTGCCAAACGAAAAAAATCGGCTTAATGGTGTTTAAGAAATTAATAGAAAAATCATTTTTTCTAAACCTTTTAAAAACGACGCTGTCGTGCAAATATGTTTATAACAAATTCCCACCTTAAAATCAGTTCTTCAATCGAGTGTTAAAGTCCTGCTAATAAAGATTGGACTACCCTGTATATGAAATGATGGGGACCACCTATTCTACTCATTTAGCCTGAAAGTAGAATGTACTTCAATCTAATTCAGAGACGCCTTCACTATATAGTTTATCACGAATATCGCTTTTATAAAAAAAAATATCACAAGACAGTGTGAACGTAACAAGTGGTTGCGATTAAAAAAAGATACGATTGCTAATAATACATATAACATTGACCCGGAGAATAAAAAAATATAAAAAAAACAGACAGGCGTGTAATTGTACATACGACAATAACGGCTATTGATTGCCTTTTATTAAATATGCAGTTAAAGACTAGACTATTGCAGAATACAACCTTGTTAATCGAAATACACCACGCCTTAGAAACAAATTTGAATGAATTCACAAATAAATTAATCGGATAGTACTCTCACTTTCTTTTTGGGCACTGGATCGTGATCCGAGTTGTTCAAGCATAACCAAGAGTATCTTTTATTAGAATGGAGCTGTACCCACAGATTGTAATTACAATGCTGCTGCTTTTTGCGTTGACCATGACACAGCAAACATCTGTTTTATTCAACTTGTGGAATTAATTATTCATTGTATCATGTGTAGGCGCACGGTTTGCATTTTTTTTCTGTTTATATGTGAGTGCATTGCTATCTCTGATGTTCAAGGAGGTCGCCAGAAGTAAACACATGGAACGTAAAAAAGTTATGCAGATATAGATGAGATAAAATATTGTACAGATGTTACTGTTATATACAGGGTGTTTCCTAAGTTGGGACTTTTCTTCTTAGGGCACATAGTACTCGCCTAAAAGAGTGATCTTTCCCAATAACGTACAAATGAAATGTTTAGGGATATAAAGGTATTGACCGATAATGAAACCCTCATTTCTGATTCCGTCCCTGCGCGATTAAATCAAAACAGACACAAATAACGCAGTGCGCGTTTGAGGCTTCTCGTGTTGATGACGTGCTACATCAGACTTTAAAAACAACAAAAATGGTGCAACCGTTGTAACTACAATGAACTGGTGGACATAATTTTAGCATGCGGTGAATGTGGTCTCAGTGCTGATCGTTTCCCTGACCGTATTTACCCTGCACCCTGTCGATTGGTCTGTCTCGTGCAAAAAGTTGCAGCCACAGGGTGTTTGTATCTACACCATGGGCAAGACCTAGACAGCTACGAATTCTCCAAATTGAAGAAGAAATACTTACATTTTTCAGTTTTGCAGCTTGAATTTCGAACTGTATTTATAAAACTCATGTGACAGGACCGCACTTAAAGCCTCGCACCGAACGAATAGTAAGTATTTCCTTACTATTTTTATTCTTCTGTTGCTGATTCACCACACATCAGTCTTGTCATTTCAAAGGCAATTGCTCAAATTTGAAAACACCCTGTATAACTAATGTTTCTAAACTGCTTTTGCCGTTAGGTACTTCCTAAATATAGTTTATAGCTAGCAAACCACAACCATTTTTTAGGAAAAGTCATATGTAGATCGCACTGAAAATGTCTGCAAACTAGCATAATCAAGGAAGCCATGGATATCAAGGAGGCTGGAAAGGAAAGTTCGATTTATGTCTAATTTCACAGAAGTTCACTTTCAAATTTTGGCGGAATTTCAAAATTACGTCTTCTGAGTCAGGATGTATTCAACGCGTAAACATTTTTGTTTTTACGACATCAAAAGTGGTTATTGTATTCGTGCTGCAATTGGTAATGAAACCCCATGTTCAAGGACTGAGTATGTCTGGTTGGTATGGTATGGGTTTGTTGTACGATATTATAACTGGTTACAAAATATGAATGTATGCATTTGAACCTGAACTTGAGCCAATAGGCTCAGTGGGTGTTTCTATCTGATCCAAATCCAATGATAGTGAAGCAGTCTCGATGTGTCGGGAAATTTTCAGAATTTTTTTTTTGGAAAAGGTGGACTTGTTATCTCGGTTCCTTTGGAGAATCAACAAACAATGAATGCCTAATGGTACATGACAGTTTGTTTGCCTCAAGTATTCGAAAAGGCTTGCTTACAAAGTCCACAAAGCAACATGTTTTGCATCTTGACATTGCTTCATCTCATACAGAGTTGCGCAACAAACAAGACGGAAGAGTCAAAAGTAAACTTACTTGAGCATCCGCCCTACAGCCTCAACTTGTCACCATGTAACTTCCTTTTATTCCCAAAGTTAAAAGATAGGTGACGGTTTTTCAAACGCGCAGGAAGCTGCGCGAGGAACCAGGTTTAGAACGCTGCAAAAGTAGTGGCATATCGTTTCGTTTTATTGATTTTACAGAATAAATAAATTTATTGGTCTTAAGAGAAAATATTTTGAAAAACAATAAACTTATTTTTTCCCATTATTCTATTTTTATTTATCAAGTTTGCAAACATTTTCAGTGTACCAAAAGGGACAATGCTGTTCTCTTCTTGAAAATGGAATTCAATATACGAGTAGCTACAGCTGATATCTAGCTACGGAAGAAAATTCCTAGTGGAATGAAATCAGAATGGATACATATTTTGAACATAGAGTCGATGTCCTGACATTAATTCTACGAGTTGGTTGATCGCTACAGTTATTTCTGATCGTAGATTAATGATGCAGTACATTGAAACAGTAAAAGATTCAACATTAAAGTATGGATGAAAAACATGAGAAAATTACTGTTTTAGTCGGTGTCTTAAAAAGAAGAAGAGTTCGATGCTTAGGAAAATAATTTTTAGTGGTGCTCGTTGAATTAAGAAGTTTCATCTCAGAAAAAATAGACCGAAACAAACGATGGAACACAATGCATATATTAAAATGCTGCCTTACGGATCTCTCTACAGATAAGAAATTAGGCGTAGAAGATTGGCATGTAGAGTAGAGCCAGCATACCACCATTGATGAAAATAAAGGAACTACTTTTTAACTGGACGGAGCAGTAATTATTAGACAGGGTAACAATATTTTATTTGTATTTTTCATGTATACAAATAAAAATAAAAAAGTGTTTAGCATTACCTTCATGGAGAGGCTGAGGTAGCCGTACCTGGTGAAGATGTCGATGGCCCTGCCGACCTTGAGTTGACTGCCGCTGTCGTCGCCGGCGTCCCGCCGCCTCATCAACCCCTTGGCGTCGGGTTGCGCCGCCCTCACGACGCCCAGCGTCGCCGCCACTAGCAGCAGGAGGTCCGGCGCCCCGGGGCTCCACTGCATGGCGAGCCGATGATGGGTACAGTCCTCCGGAGATACCTGCAATAAGTAACATCAGTGGATTACTACAAAAAAGTTGACAATAAATCAGGCACGTATTCAGTGGGGGCCCAGGGGGTCCTCCAGATCCCCCCCCCCCGAAACGTTATATAATACCATCTAAAAATGGTATCCACAAATTTTTGCACCTCCCCTCCCCACCCGGACGACAGCAAATTTAAGGTGGCAACTTTAATCTGGACCGCCCGAAGGGTCAAGCAAGTGGCACCCATAATCTGGACCCCCCCAAAGCCAAATCCTGGATACGTGCCTGCAATAAACTTCTCCAAAACAAATCTTCCACCATTCCTATCTTATTCCAACCATTTACCAAATTACAGAGATATATCATTTATTATAAATAACAAAAGCATAAACATTCAGAAACAGCAATGTAAAAAAATTAGGTGTTTATATAGACCTTCACTTGCGTTGGAACATTTATATTGATTATATTTGAAAAAAATAGATTAATGCCACATAAGGGCGAATATCTAACAATTATATTAACAAAACAATACCTTCGAACTAATATTATACACTGATTGAAACACACCTCAATACCTCATTCATTGTAGGTATATTGGCTTAAGGTATGCAGCTTGTGAAACATACCTGAATAATTTGGATATTCTGAAAAAACTATCCTAAAATCAATATTTAACAGAATAAAAGTCTACCTTACCAATGATTTACGTATATTATATAAAGAAACCCAAATATATGACGTTAAGCAATTATATTTTCTACGTACTTGGTAACTTGGTATCATAGACATTCAAATGAACATGAAAAAATATCCACAACCACAAAACTAGATACAAGCTAGATGCCTCAACCATTCCCAAATCAAATAGATCAGTCATGCAGCGGTAATATCTCCATTTACCACCAAAATTATATAGACTTCTATATTTCGATGTCAAAAACTTATTTACAAAACGATTTAAAAAGTCTCCATGAGAATGGGTAGCTTCCTTAAGAAGAATGGAAAGCCATGAATTTATTGAAAATGAATGTATCATTAATTTTTAATCCTTTTTAAAAAATTTCACATATTCATCTACTTGAAAAATTTCAGCTAAATGGTTCTAATCGCGTTTTCCAATTTTCAGTCCTTTCTCAAACCCTCTAAATATATGCATCTTTAGATTCAATCTGTATCTTCATTTTCTTTACATATGCAGGGATATGAATGAGCTACAAAGATTAATCAATCTTCATTAAGAGCAAGTTGCCCATTCAAATATTTGATGTTCAATATATCTTGCACTGATTGAGGCTTTTGTATTTGGATAAACAACGACTTTGCTCTAGATAAGCGTATGAAATTGGAAATTGGAAAACAAGCTACATCTGCTTTTACGGAACCACCGCACATTTTTTTTAGTAAACGGACCACCATTCTTAGCATTTATCTTTAACCAGACTATTATTATCTTCTCTCATGAGATATACCAAAACCCTTTTTAGTGCTTGCAGTGAATATGAACAAATCACAGCCTTTTTATAGAGAAATCTTGTAATTTGTTTGATTCTTAGATTCAAAGTAATACGATTGAACACTACACATTCTCGCTGGAAAGCTCCAAAGAAAAAAAATAATTTTCAGTTTTTTGTTATAAATCCAAGGATCTGATTGAAATTTGCTAGATATAGCATAGAAAAGTTACATTTCACTTTCTTGGTTTTCATGGCATTCGAAAAGTGTTGAAGAACTACCAGTCGCTTGGAAATTATCGTATAATTTTCTCTGTTCATAGGCCGACGTAACTGTTTATGATAAAACGTCTCTAGTTATTGAGAATGACTGAATAATTGGACTCTTCCTAAATTTTTTCCATTTAATATTATATTTAACAGCTGAAGCTTTCACCTTTTCACCTTAAACTGTACACTTAACAGTTTTGAGCATACTGCAAAAATGACTACAGATGTCACTTTTTTCAATCCTTACATACAACGAACAAAAAAATATATGATAATTTGGGAAGTTGCAATTCAATGCTTTCTGAACAATATCGAAATTATGAAAGAATTTGAATTATAATATTTTTATTCTATCAGATATCTGCCAAACTTGAATCAAATCGCCCAAGTCATTTTAGAGTTGTAACAGAAAACTGAAAATTATTTCTCAACTATAGAGACTTCTCACGGCTAAGCAGTGAAATTTGATATGTAAGTATCTTGTGTTCAGTCGTATCATGTAGATCCCTAGAACCTAACACTGCTTTATATAGGACTAGTTTTCTAGAACATGAGGTAGGGGAAGGCCGGGAGACTTAAACCATTTTTTGCTAAAATCATAATAATTTCGTTTAGGTGCAGGTTAGAGTTAAATTTTTGATGTTGTTTGTTTTATCCCTTATTATTAAGGCGTAAGCCTGTACTATCACCAATCCCATAAAATAAAAACGCACACAAATATGATGCATTTCATAACCAATCAACATATGAGTCAAGTCTCCCTACCATAAGGGATACTTGAACCGGGCACTGGGGAGTGTTGACCATAATTATTTGGACAGAAAAATATATATTCTGAAGCTCTGAATCTTGAATTTATTCAATGGCAATATACAGGTGAATCAGTGCAGCATCACATAATTTAAAATAAACGATTTCTTGGAGCACATGGAGGAACCTAAAGGGTTGTACCATATTCAAATGTACGGTATGAACTACACAGACACGTATCCATCATTTGTTCCGATTGGCAAACAAGACAGTACTGACAGCTCTCTATTTCAAGATTTTCTCGCAAGTCTTCAACGCCAGAACTATCAGAATATGGAATATTCTCTTCTATTTATGTTTCACTGCTATCATTATTTTGGACCTCTTTCCCTCTCCTGACCTTATGAAAATATTTGTTACTTTCTTGTTTCTTATCATTTTTCCTCTAGCTTCCAGATTCTGTTTTGCCTCTGTGTTATCTTCAGTTACCTTTTCATTGTCACTTTGCTCACTTTTGATTCAATTTTCTGATTATATTCTTCTACTGGCTACCACATTCTTGTACAGTACTGCAACCCGGCTCGTCACAATTTCTATATCTCGCGCACTATTTTTAAATTTGTAAATTGTGAACGTTTTTCTTACTCAAGCTGGTGGAAAGAGATACGCTACTACCTTCAGGAGGTGAAAATATCAGATAGGACACTGAGAGGGAGTTGAAATACTGATCATCTGGCCCGCACCCGCCATGGTTCAAGTCTCCCGCACGTGTACCTTTGCCATTGAATGTTTTACATAGAAAAACCCTTACATCTAACACATAAGAAAACTACCGTAGACATTAGCACATAAACAGATTACGTGTCTCTGTGAAAATATAAGTAATCTCAAAATTTCTCAGATTAAAATAAATCACTTCGTAGCGATAAAAACACGTTTGAGCTGACGGAGACGAACAAGTCACTAATATAATAAAATGGCTCCATATATGTGATTGGTCATCTAAAAGTCACCAATGATGATTTTGATACTGCTCTAGTGCGAAATTTGAGATGCATTTTACAAGCCGGTTCAACTCTTCCCCTTAGGCAAGTCTAGCGGTTTCCCCTATTTTTTCTAAAAGATGCATAGAACTGAAAAAAATCAAACTGTTAACTCCATTGACGAGGTCTCGAAAATAAGCCAGTTCACTCAAGAAACTACCGACTGACTGAGTTCAACAAACAAAGCTTAATGAACATGACATTACCAGAGACCTTGAACGACGGAATATAAATACAACTTCAAGATAGTTATAATTTACAATCCAGACATGAACTAATAGACTGGTATTATGTAAAAGCAGAGCAGGATCTGTCTCGTCTGGAGTCGCTACCTAAAAAGAGCAAAGAGAAACCGCGTAGCCAAGAGAGCATCTCGATTCCATTAACACAGTGTTTTACATCTTCACCAAAGATGGAACTCGAGACCGGTTCTAAATACATAATCGGTTAAATTGCAGGTTGTTGGATTCTATAAAAGATCAAGGATATTCGCTCAGTTTTGTGTAATAGATCATTATACCTCAGTAGGTCTGCTTGTGCACGACAGAAACATTATCAAACCAGGCATACCTTGACATGATGAATATGCAATATCATACACATTTTGCAATAGGTTATTTCATGCAATAAGAAATGATAATAGCCGGTGATAATAGTTTTTAAATCACAAGAAAGCGGTTATATGGGAGTGACATTTTTATTATTGGTAATAGGTTTTATAGAACACAGTAGGTATAGTGGGTCGACAGTTTCCAAGCGTTTCAGGTTTCAAAAACCCCAAAGTTCCACCATAAATAGTTTTGGAAAAGGATAAGCGAATCTAAGCACCTGAATATTCTTATTTTCATTTTTTGCCCCATCTACACCTGTTCCAGCTGTTGTTCCTCAAGCGTCAAGTGATAATTCAAAACGGTCAAGTCACAAATTTGAAACTGTCAGGTGCAATTTATACCAACAGTGGAGGTAGATCATAAAAAAGTCGAATGTTAAAGGATATTTATAAAGATATTTCCTATACTTTACTCAAAGGACAATTATTTCTGTGCTGCTGCTATTACAAATATACACTTCTGATACGATCTTGTTATTTTCGATATCAAAGGGTCAAAAAAGGATAACTCCAATATAAATATCTACTAAAAACTTTTTTGTAAAGTTTTGTGAGATTAACGCACAAGTTGGTAATATGTATACTTGTATGGTTAGAACCTTCAATTGCATTCTCTTCACGCCCATAACGCTTAGACGTTTACATCCGTCACCAAATAGGCGTGTGAGGCATTGAAATACGAAAGTACTTACCCGTTTCTAACATCACCAACTAAAAAATATGTTACATTAATACTTGAACAATAGTCATGTCCAATGATATTGGCTTTAGGCTATAGGCACGCACAAAACATAATAATACGGGCGAAGCAGTCAAGGTCCAAATAGCAGATAAAATTCTTTCTTTAAAATATACAGGGTAGGGTGTCTGTTATATAATATATCCGAATGCAGCCAAAAACATTAGTTAACAAGTTTTGCAGAAGAAACATGTTGGTCGTTTTTATGCCTCCAGTGCTGGTTTTCTAGATTCTTGGCCTCACAGTGAGGCAAGCTTGTATCTGTGCTTGCGTGATTTTTTTTTTGTCAAATTAAAATAAAATCAATGGAAAACACTTATTATAAACAGGCCATGACCAATATTCCGGTTGTAAAGGAAATGAAATCTCTGCCATGCTGAGTGTTGTTTATATGAAAGAAAAACACAGTTTCTCTTAGAGATGTCGGAAGGTAGTCTCTTAGAGACGAGCCTAGAGTTTGGTACCATCTGGACCTTTCAAGGCAGCGTAGTCTAAATGAAAGGTGGAGATGTGAAAGCAAAAACTGCAATAAAGTCGTAGCAATAAATCTACTACATTTTGTATACTACGGTCAATTTCAAAAATGTTGCGTGAAACTAAATTCAAGAGAGATACACCTTCTCCCATTTGTACTGACAGAGACAAGATTCATTTACATATCCCTTAATATGAATAGAAACTGCTCCGACGAAAGTTTGGCTGTGTAAACTGATATTTTTAAAATTCCAGCGAAACTGACAGACACGCCTTTTTTTTTCGGGGGATCGTGTTTGAGGGAAAATCAATCATGTAGACTGCAGCTTTCAGATTAAGTTTGAAAATGCACGAAAGGTGACTCTAGAAGGTACTACCTTGCTCGGACATCAGAAGCCATAAATCGTTGAATTCTTGTACCTGGTTTTGATAGTATATCAGAACACTAGTTTATCTGTTGAGGATTACATTTTCAAGAGAAGAATTTCTTAAAAGGGTTTCATAAATGTTTAACTAATAATTTTGTGTTAGAATATTTTACAGACAGCAAGACTCATGGCTTAATATCACCTTTGATTGAAGTCTATTATAAAAATGAGGGGTTTCAGATGAATCGGATCTTGAAAAGATCCGTAAGATCAAGATGAAGGTAAAATTTGAAGTCGCCTCCAGACTTCAAGACTCCACGTTTGTTTTCAATAATTTGTAAGAAACTTCTGGTCTTACTTGTCATCGACTCTCTACAGATACCCTGTATGTATAATATCAAACCAGAAATCTAAACTTCACCGTGGCTTCAGCGATAAGGTCAAGTTTGTAAATTCTTACTGCTACCTAACAGATTGCAGATCCAGAAGAAGGCACTACTACAAACAGAAAACACGAAATTAAATGGATTTTGACAAAGAAATAACATGCACACTTCAGCTTATTGTTGAAGAAGTACAAATCCAATAAGTAAAACACGTGACGCACTATAAGGTGGATATTGTAATACAATACTATTATCTGTGATGTTTCCGAGTACTTGTGATTTCAAAATCCAAGCTGTAATGGAACCATTCATATTGGATTGGTATATAAGCGGACAAGTGAACTTTAGTCTATTTCTTAAGACGTAATCTGAATGCTACATAATTTTGGTAAATTTCACTGGAACTAACGGTATGTTGCATAACATTCACAGTTATTTTGCCAATCTACATAATTGTTGTACTGATTAGATAAACATTTGAATAAGGTTACAGTTGTAATGTCTAAGACTTTCGCGGCCATCCTCCAATAAATTTGTGGATCTTGGGCTTTTAGGCCGGCATCGTACTCAGTATTTCGGAAGTCACCGGAGTGGAATAGCTTCTGAGGATGCTATCCACTCATGTTGGTGAAACGTCAAGCGTCAACGCAACCACAAATTCAAGTTTCTAGTTGTTTGCCTTATCTGGAATCTTAAACCTTCAGGCCAAAGAAAACCTTTAAGGGGCCTGAATACACACATTTATACATACGTATTTGCCATGTAAAACACGGACCCACAATTTCTCGCATAACACACTCTACTTTCAAACTACATATATAATATTTCAGAAGGCGATAGTTAAGACTTTAGTGAATGACAACTATTTTCGATTCTCTCAAAAAAGTTTTTTGATGTGTAAAAAGCTCGCAATGCAAAATCATACATTCTATAAATGCCTGTAATTTAACAACCAAACACGGTATCAAAAAAGGCTAAATAGTTGCAAAATCGCAAGCTTTCTCCTTCAATTTGCTCTTTGGGTCATTACTGTAAGTTTAAAGGTAACTTCAGGAGCTTGGAAATGCGAAATTCATTTTTATGGTGACCTTTGGACCTTACCTTTGGACCTTTTGACCTTTCCTTTGGATTTTTGGACTCATCTGCCCCCATCTTAGAAACACACACTGGAGAAAGGGAACAGGTTGCCACGCCTCCTCGCTAACACAGGAATAAGTCTTTTCTTGGATTCTCAATTTCGCGCGCTATACCCTAGACCCTTAAGACCAGTTTCACCACCTCCTGATAAGCGTTAGAGCTTATCTACATGTTTTGTCTTTGTCACTCAACATAAGTAGAAAGTGACAAAAAATTAAGGTTAGGCAATTTGACACTTATCAGGAGATGGTGAAACTGGCCCTTAGTATCTACGCATCATCGATAAGAAAATGTCTACTTTATGCTACATCTAATGTAGCGATTAATACAGCAAAAAAACTTTTTTTGTGAAATACTTACATTCTTACCAGCATTAGTTCACGCTATTTCTCTGTTTAAATTATTCGAATGCATGTAGCATATGTGCTTGTGAAAGACACGAATTAGTCAACCATTCAAGTTCACGTCAATTACATTTTTGCCACTCCCACGTGGATTGAGTCTAGTGATATGACCTAAAACGTAGGAGCCTTTTGTTCCAACAGTCACAAACGTTATAAATGCTTTTATGTCGCATATAGGAACATGACTCTAATCTAATCTCACAATGGCCATTGTATATAAAATGACGTGTAGATCGACGGTTTTTTGTAATTAACTATTCAAGCCATGTTTCAGATGAATTAAATAAGAACATCTGATTATTAATGTTCAATATTCTTCTATATTTAAAGACAAATATTTTCTAGAAACTAAAGTCACATTTCACCTTTATATAGCCCGATATTTCGTCCATTTATGCCCTATCCTCATAAATTAAGCTGTTAATTATTATCATTTTTATTTATTTTCACAGCATAGCTGGTAGACCATCAAATATCGGGCTTCTACCAGAACCACTGAGTTTATGAAATGGTTAATTATTTCACAGAAAGGACATTCCTTCTTATGTGTGCCGTACCATGATTGCATGCGGTAACAACAGGGTGTGAGAAGTTAACATCTGAACTACTTATGAATCGGAATTAAGGAAGTATCGTACAATATTACAGGTCTTCAGGATTACACTTTTGGAATATTTTGTGTAACTTTTTGCCCAGGCCTATCTGTTGCAGGTGTTGTGTGAATGTATCTGGTGTAAGGCATGAGATCGACATAATGAGGGGGACAGTAGTAACTGTGTCCAAGGTCCGTGTAGTGACATATATCTTCCCAGCGTAGATATTTTGAATATTCATATAACTGGGAATAGCAGAATCTATGAAAAACGTAACTTTGTCAGCCTGTGACTAAAAAGCTATAGCTTTAGTCAATAAAGATATATCTGGTCTATTGGCTGGGTAGTAGTCTTGTTTATATGTATTTAGTCCCAGTACAGTTTGTATTGATTGTTTTCGAGTACTGATGTGATGAATCTTAAGGCTAGCGCCTGGTATATGACTTTGACTGCAGAGCTATGTTTGATGCCTGTGTACTCGATACCGGCGAGAGCTTTGCACTTGCCTATTATGTGATCTATAGTTTATTTTTGTTGGTGACATTTTCTGCAATAATTGTCGATTATGATGGATCTTTAATTAGGGATTTTTTTGTAGTTTCGTGTCGCAATCACTTGATCTTGGATAGCAAGCATGAAACCCTCCGTTTCCGGAAAGAGCTGGTCATCCTACAGCCAGGTGTGTGTCATTCTAGAGGTCTTGTGTGTATCTATGCCGTGGTGTGCTTTCTGCGACTAGGTGTGATTGTATGCGTCTGCTACGTGATCTGGACAAGTCAAGTTGAGTGGTGTATAGTTTTTGTCTGCAATACTATTGCCTCATATAAGTAGACTGGCTTGCTTTGGAATGATTATTATTATTATTCTGATTTTCAAACATCCTCTCGCATGACTGCGGTAGCAACAAACGTTGACGGGATGTGCCAAGCCAACACCTGAATTTATTACTAATCTGAATTGAGGAAGGGTCGTACAATATTACAGGTCTTCAGGATTATAAACTTTTGGAATATCTTGTGTAACCTTTTGTCCAGGTCCAACTGTTATAGGTGTTTAGTGTAAAGATGTGTTTAGTGTAAAGCCTGAGACCGACATAATTAGGAAGACAATAGTGACTGAGTGTTTCCAGAGTCTTTTTATGGCAAGGTCAGCGTATTTAGATATCTTCCTAGCGTAGGTGCTTTTGATAGTCATAGCATTCATATATTAAATAGATAACTTTGTCTACCTTTGGCTGAAAAACTATATCTGGTCTATTTGCTGGGATAGTTTTGTCTGTGCGTATTTCAACGTACCAGTATAGTTGGTGTGTAATTATAATACGGATCTGTGTTCTCTATTAGCTTGTTTGTTTGGCTAGTGCTTGGTGTATGCCTTTGGCCGCAGAATTGTGCCTGACTGTGTACTCGGTTTCAGCAAGAGTTTTACATTCGTTTGTTATGTGGTCTATTGTTTCTTTCCATTGATGACATTTCCTTCAATTATCATCGTTTATGGATGGATCTTTGATTATTTATTTCTTGTAGTTTTATTTTTAATTTATTTTTATTACTATTTTGACTTCGCAAGTTCCTCGCAGTGATTTATTATTATCTGCACATTAGTAGCCCCTTCACCATCCAGTTCATCTGAAAATCCTCATTAAGCCGCTTTATTTAGCTTCACAGCTATGTTTGTTTGTGAAACACAGTGCAGAATGTTCAATAGAGTATATGGAAAAACAACAAGCATAAACCAAAGTTGCTGTCAGCAGTTCGGATATGAAAAAGTGACATGTTAGTGCTGATTAGAATCATCACTGAGCTTAAGAGATAAAAATATAATAATTTCTATATAAGATATTATAATTACCTAATGTACGCTTATACCTCACTACAAGGCTCAGCCTTCTAGGGGTGACATTATTTGTAATTTTCTTGCCAATGAATGAATCAAATGTTTGTTTTATGTATGTATGTATGTATGTCTGTCTTCTGTCTTCTATGGACACTTTAAACGAATAGATTCAATTCAAACATCGTACACTTGTCAAACCGGTGGCAAGTGGCAATGCAATAATTTAATAGGTTTGTCTCATTATACCGATCAGGAATTCCACAATGAATCAACTTTATTTGAAGATTCGATACGCTGGTGAAGGTGCCAGTTAAATAACCTACATCAGTCGAGTCACCTTCCGTCCTACATCACTTTTTTTAGAAATGGTGAATGAAATTCAATTTATCGCCAATGTTAGTGATCCTCGTCAGCGCACTTCGCTGCTAAGGGCATCCTCAGAAAATGTTACTTTTTCGGCGTGTGCCGAGAAACTGAGGGATGCCGTCATAAAAGGTCGAGAACACTTACTACCACTGTGGAAGAATGAGGAACAGAGGCTATCGCAAATATATGCAATATCACCAGTTCTGAGCAATTCTATATCCGTATTCTTATAACACTTACTTCTGGGACGAATAACATTGAAACGCTGTAGATCAAGGATGTTCAGTGGTCATGAAAGCAGCAAATAAACATTAATTACTATTTATGTGACGCATCTTTTTCCTTGAACATAACTTATGCAACCTCACGAGCTTACTTAGAATTCGGAACACCTCAACAATCTAGCCTTTTTCATTGTAGCACCGTCCATGTACCAGTTAAGAATCATTTAAGATTTGAAATTGATATGTTTTAATCATCTGGAATTTTATGTTTCCTCTTTTATTCCTGTTTTATTTTCCCGAATACAATACCACTGTAATAGCGAACATTTTTGATATTGAAATCATCCATTTAAATTATTTTTTTCGCTATATCCGATCAGACGTAATATTCTTAACATTTGTAGCCATTTTAATGAAATTAAACGTAGAGACGTAAATGGAAGCATAATCGAAAAATATATTATCTCACCCTACAGAAGAGGAACAATAAGAGTGACAAAAATAACAGAAATTAGCACACAGTTAAACATTCCTGTATTTACTGCATATTTTTTTTTGTTGCGTACACACTAGATTTCTAGAACGTTTATACACTATTGTTATGTAGATATATCTAAAAATTGATTAGATTATGATTGAATGTTATTAATAAATTACATACATAGTCCCATCACTCCATTAAGGAACATAGGGCATCTACAAGCTGACGCAAGTCTCATCTATTCTTCGCAAGCGCTTTATCTCTCTCCATGTCTTGCCCATTCTTCTGCCTTCTCCAGGTCACTTCCTATGTGGCTCTCTCTGCGCAGAATGTCCAATTCCACTTTCTCTTACTGATCTCCGTCCCTACTCTCTTCAGCGTTGATATATATCCCACAACTCTTCATCTCATATTGTCCTTGGCCAAAAAAATCAGTACGACCCTCTGTATACTATCTATTAATGAAAACCTGGAGTTTTTGCTTTGGTTCTGATTGAGATTGAGCCAACTATCCTTCTTGCTTTGAGTAGACGCTGTTGAATATCTTGATCTGTCCACCTGTGTTATAAACTATACTGCCTAGATATTCAAAGTAGTCAACTCTGAATCGCTTTGCTGTAAAGAAGACGAGGTTTTTCACGTTTACTCTTCATATTAATAAATTGGTGTATGTATAACATCTACTCAGTTTGACAGGAGTGGCTGAACAGGTAAAAGCATCTGAGGATGCCATAGACTTGTGTTCGCGAAACGTCGTGCGCACCTTTGACCAAATGGCGAATCGTGTCGACACCAGCCGTGTACTGGTCTTATAAACTTTATTTACCCCAATAAACGTTGTTATTATAACTAACAACCTTGTTATGTGCAAACTACTAACTTGGTTGTAATAATATGTTGACAGTTTATTGTGGCGAATATTGACAACACATAAGGCTAAGAAACCTCATCAAAGGCTTTAGCATAATGATTATGAAACAAAAAATCTAAACAAAGCTCATTTCTTAGGTTTCACAGAGATGCTTGATCATGAGTCATTTAAGGTGAGGGTTAGTTGAGTTTGTCGCTGTGGAGAGACCCACTTTTGTTGATACTATCCTCAAGATTTCCTAGGCGCTTTAGAGGTCCCTAACAGTGTTCGATTTCTTGGTGAGGAAGAAGTTCACTGAGGATAGTCGAACTTCATTTGTATTGGCATAGGACTGTCTAATAAAGGCATACCGGGCGCAATGATAGTTTCTCCACTACCGTGAGTGAATCTAATTATTCTGAAATAGTTTACAGAGATAGAAAATAAACTTTTCTTTTATAGCTGCGCAGACCGCGTAGACATAGTCTAAATACCAGCATTTCGCAGCTGCTGTGAAGTGGTTATGTTTGAGCGGCCGAACTATAGAGGATAGCCTTGAGGAGCTGACTCTGCTTGAATATCGGTAGAAAAGGAAGAGGTCACCAACCGCACGTCAATGAGAAAGTGGCTGGAGGTGGCGCGTTAAGACATGATAGTCGAATTGCCCTTATCTGGACGGCATCAAGTATAGACAGTGTAGTAGGGGCAGCAGCTCCCCAGACATGAGAGCAATACTCCAAGCCAGGTCTTATCTGGGCTTTATATAGTGTTAGATGGTGAGAAATACTTTCTGGCTGGATAAGTATACAAATTTTTTTCCAGCAGCTGATGCAATTGACGCAACGTGTTCGTTTGTGCTAACTTGGCCACCTCTTCTTTGATAGCGTACAATACTGTGTCTCGGAAGAATTTCCATGCCAGAGCTGAAAAATGTAGGTATTCTGAACAATCAAGTTTTTATATGTTGTACATACATTTTCATTGTACAAATATATGGAGCGACTGAATGAATATTTCTTAGGCTTGCTCAATAACAGCCTATTTAATTCGTACTATCATGTCCGTACATGCTATAATGATCCTGGACAAACTGTTACCTGTTACTCGATTAAAATAAAACTCGATTTACTTGTGATACCTCATGATCTTGAAATTTTTGTTTTAGAATATACCGTCATTTACACGAATGTGTAAAAAACCGACCTACCTGCCAATGACTGAATTCCTAGTACGTAAATGAAATGCTTTGAGAATTTGTCAGACATTTTCCTCAAGCCGATTGTTGCAGTTGCAGACTGCAGTAACATATACCTATACAATTTCAAAGAAATCGTGCTAGACCAGATGCTATTTATAGAATTGCTTAATCAATTTGTTTTCTAAGGACAAATCTGAAGCAATTTAAGGCTGATGAAATTGATTAAAAGTACTACATTTTTAGATATTGTATAATCTGAGGCACACCATTTGGAAATATATCTATACTTTTGCAGAAAGTTTGCTAATCTTTCTGCAACAGATGAAAAATGCAGAAACAGAAATTTGTTCAATTATCCCAAAGTGGGCCGGCGCCTTGTCAGACAACGTAGTAGCCGTGTTTCATTTTTACTGATATTTGTCGATTTTAGGATATGTCCTTTAAAGTATTGCTATCACTATTATCTAATTAATTTATTCTACAGTGATGTAAATAAACACTTTATTCATAAATACCGGATTTTTTGAAAGATGAGGAAAGGTTGACAATTAAATAATCTATACCAGGTACAGGTATGTGTACAGACAAAAGTTTTAGGGCCACTTTCACCACCTTCTAATAGCTCATCTACAGATTTTGATTTTCTCACTTGACATCAGTAAGACTGTGACAAAAACTCAGCTTTGGCTATGTGACACCTATCAGGAGGTGGTGAAACTGGTCCTCAAGGTTTTAAAGCGTCTAGTTAAGGTACGCGCACATACATCGGCATCGGACAGAAGGGTCGGAGGGAACGGCCGGTATACTCTACGAATTTTTTATTATTATATTTATTGGCGATTGCTGTGGAAGAAGAACGTTTTCAAAAACCTAGCAAGCGTAGACGGGCATAGGTTCGTGAAATATGTCAAAGGACAATTTTTGGGGAATATGTACATTTAAGTATTTCCTGACTTAATGAATGATGAAAAACATGACTCGCTTTAAAATCTGTCCTTTACTGGAAGCCATTAGAGAAACCATTTCTGAAGAAAAATGTCCATCTCGTTCACCTACTAGGGCAAAATAAAGGTTGGTGATATGCTTAAGGTAAGTAGTTACTTGCAAAATGCCGACGCTGTCTCAGCAATCTCCGATCAGCATCGCACATACATACGTCGCGTCGGTATCGGCACGCGTCGACCGGCTTTTAATTCTTGTTGCTTTATTCTCGCCGGATTTTGAAAATTCGACGCCGCGACGGTCCTTTAAATTTTATAGAAACTATTTTTCTCCGATCCGTACCGTTCGTCCCATGCCGATTTATGTGCCCATACTTTAAACTCTTAAACAGGAAAAACTTATATAGGGCTGGTCCTATCGTAGTGATGCACCATCAAGCACCGAACACATTTTTCTAATGCCCTGATCTATCAGATATCTTAGATCTCCCTCAAATGCACAAGTTCAAAGTTTCTGAGGTATTGAGCCTGTCGTTTTAAGCTTAGGTTTGAAATTTCAAAGGGGCGTAGATTTTCATTGGATCGTTACCTCAGTCTGGGAGTGGTCTTTCTGTAACTGCCCGTCAGGAATTTCATCATCATAGTCATAGTGTCTTAACAGACATGTTGTGAACTCGCAAAATGCATTTACTTATTTCACGAGTTTCTCTTGGGATATCTTTAAGATCTTTAATGCACTAGTTTCCCATTTGCTTTCTGCACCCTCATGCCGTTGACCAGATGGTATCTACTGGTTCATCCGCCTTTAGGGGCAATTTCTCACCCCAAGGACAAGAAGGTGTCCTGACTCAACACGTCCACCCAAAGCTGTTGGTTGAGAAGAGCTTACTGCTTATACCTACAGTAGTTCGGTGCTTCTTTTAGTCGCCTTTTACGACACGCAGGATATACGATGGGAGATATTCTAACTCGCCCCCAACACGTGAGGAATTTAAGAGTCGTCTATATCATTGTCTAGCCAATAACGGGCAACATTTGAACACTTTATTGCAATAAAAATATACATAAAGATTGTAATTTTGTCATTTAAAATTTTTAAGGTGATGATCCTCGTGGGGAGAGGATATAAGGGGATGAAGAGTTTTTGGTTACAAAGTTGTTCCCCTTAACAAATCTTTTGACGTATGGCGGCGTTTTTTCTTTTAGTCAGCGGTTCTCGAGAAAACCCGGGGTGGGAAGTTTTCAAATAAACACCCTATGTAGTAAACACTTGAAAATTATTAAACTTTTTTTAAATTTTTGCCCCATACTGATATATACATATTTCATCCAATATTCGGCCTTGTGCAAGCTTTATCAATATGGTTTATTTGACGTAGTCGATAATCGCTAACACTCAAACTGCTTAACCTAACCTAGGTACACGCACATACAGGTTTTGCTTCGAATTTCATTTAAAAAATCCAACATGGTTCATCTTATATTTACAACCAACCTTATACATTTCAAATTTTTGCTACTAACCATAAAACTGTCGTTTAAAACTTTTTTGATTATCTTCAATATTTTACCCAATAATAGACATTTTCCAAACCTGTCTAAAACTTGCTTTATTCAGCGGCGTAGCGTAGCGTCAATACAAGGGGATATAATAAGTAACTGCACATTATACTAACACAATAAAGATGTCTTCTTTTTTTATCGAAGTCATTAATTTTGAATTCACAAAAATAAAATATACAAACAATGTAACATGTTGAAAAAATAATCTAACCAATTTAAAAAAACTAAACCTAGGTTAGAAAAAGAAAGTAGTTAGCACAAGTTGTCACGTATCTATTAGATCTTAAATTTTAAAATTAAAATCAATTCTTCTAGTCGCACTCAGAATCGTCCATCGCGACGCGCAACGAGATATTTTATTTTTTGTACCCCGGACGGGATGTGTTTAGGAAACCGCATCACCCACCGACATAAAACAGCGAACTTGACACAGTGGAGACATAATCACGGCCCGCTTATAATTCGTTGACCTCAGATCGCGTTCGGCGGCGTTGAAGATGTGACCAGGACAGTCGCATCACTCGCATCATCGCGCTGTCGAAATATTTCAATTATTAGCATTTAGCACCATCTATAATGCTCGACTTATACAGGGTTATTCACGTTATTCGACACGGAGTATTATGGCTAAAGTATTTGATAAAAAAGAAAATAATAATTTGGGATGGATAGAGACCCATAAAGGCTACATTTTAAAAATATTTTCATGTTATACAGGGTGTCCCAAAAACACGAAATGTATCATAGTTATGTTTTTTTAAATGGAACACCCCATATATTATTGCATATTCAGATTCCTTGGTGAATTCTAGTGTGACTTTATGTATCATACGTGGTACCTAAAGCGAACCGTTAAGGTGTAAATCACCATTTTCGGTATAAGTAGATATCAGGAAAAAATTGAATATCCCAGAAATTACAAAATATGGAAGGCTGTGACTTTGCCGTATTACTAAGCATAAAATGCATCAGCTTTGATGAGACTGTCAAATTTAAATTACGTTTATGCTTGGATAAATCGGTCGATGAATTAAGGAAACTTCGATCAGCGATAACTTGATTTTTTCAAATGGGAATGCCTAATTTTTTTTATACGGTTAAAAGTAGAATTTGGTAGCCCTTCTAATGATATAAGGTTGTGCATATCAATCTCTGGTAGTTTTCATTTAAATTTAAATTTCCAAACAAATCGGTGATTTTCAATTTTCCTACCTATAAGCAACGTAGCGGGCCATGAAATATAAACAAAAATCTGTTCAGCTAGAAGAAAACAACTAACTTAACTGAAAAATACACATTAACTAGACTAAAGAGACAAGATTATAAAAATTCCTTACAACAGATCAACTCTCCCAGAAACAACTGCGATAACATCTCTAAGGTCAAAGAGAAGCTGGAGTATGGCAATAATAGATATTTTTACTGTCTACTGGCTACCGCAATTTACTAGAGGTTAAAAATTTCCAAGGCAATCAAAAACCCTCATATGAAACAGAAACAACCAGCGACTGTTGCTCCAGCACGCAACTATCAATCATATGTAATGGTGTAAAAGAGTACTCATTTGCGTCGAAGTCGATACCTCTGACTGGAGCCCTTCTATTTTTCAATACCTATTAGTATTATTGCAAGAAAGGAATACTGACAAATCAGATTTAAATTTTCTGCCATTTATGTTTTATAATTTGAACAAATTTTAATTCATTCTTCATTTTCCGCGACCTTGCTAATAGGTACCGGAGAATTTTCAGAACTCCAGTCAGAGGTACTTTTGAATTGAGTTTTGACATAATTGCATACTTTTTTATATCATTAAATGTAAAATTTTATTGTGAAAATAATAAACTGCTTACAACATTCTCTAGTAGTTTTTACTTTATTTCAAAATTTTTAATGGTTTTGGAAATTGCCAATCTCTAGTACATTGCAGTAGCTAGTAGGCCGTGAAAAAATCCATTTCTGCCATACTCCAGCTTCTCTTTGACCAAAGATATGTTACCGGCGTTGTTTCTGGTTAGACTTTGTTTGTTGTGAGTAATTTTAATAATCTTGTCCCTTTAGTCTAGTTCGTGTGTATTTTTCAGCTAAGTTAGTTGTTTTCTTCTATCTGAACAGGTTTTTGTTTGTATTTCATAGCCTGCTACGTTGGTTATAGGTAGGCAAATTGAAAAATGCCAATTTGTTTAAAAATTTAAAATTAAATGAAAACTACCAGAGACTGATATGCACAACCTTATATCATTAGAAAGGTTATCAAATTCTACTTTTAACCGTATAAAAAAATTAGGCATTTCCATTTGAAAAAATCAAGTTATCGCTGATCGTAGTTTCCTTAATTCATCGACCGATTTCTCCAAGCATAAACGTAATTTAAATTTGACAGTCTCATCAAAGCTGACGCATTTTTTGCTTAATGATACGGCAAAGTCACAGCCTTCCAAGTTTTATAATCTCTGCGATATTCAATTTTTTCCTGACATCTACTTATACCGAATATGGTGATTTACACCTAAACGGTTTGCTTTAAGTCCCATGTATGATACATAAGGTCACAATAGAATTCATCAAGGAATCTGAATATGCAATAACATACGGGGTGTTCCATTTAAAAAACATAACTTTGATACATTTCATGCTTTTGGGACACCCTGTATAACATGAAAATATTTTTAAAATGTAGCCTTTATGGGCCTCTATCTATCCCAAACTATTATTTTCTTTTTTATCAAATACTTGAGCCATAATGCTCCATGTAGAATAACGTGAATAGCCCTGTACATTCGTTGAATAATTAAAATTGAATTTAATTATATAAATAAATATTTTCAGAATTTTAATTTATTATGGGGGATTTTAGTGACTTTTTTAAACAAAAACGTATTACAACCCTTTAAAGGGATGCGACGCATCACCCGCATCAATGGAAGCTACGCCGCTGGCTTTATTACACCGTATTATGCTGCTACGCTTTGCCATCTAAATTTCATATTATTCCAAATTACAAGTACCCCCCTTTAAATCTTTAGCGACATAGTTTTGACATAGTTTTGTGCTCAACTCCTAATGACTATACAGAGGCAAGGCCTACCTGCCTAATAATTATTATATCAATCATTGCTACTCTGATTCCGATTTCGACAATTTCTTGTTAGATATATTTCGGTTTCGTGCATACCTGAAAGGTTTGACCGTTATGTAATTTGTTAATTACACATGCTAATTTATTCTATTTTATTATAACAGGTGTTTCGTCATTAGATTATAAAACTTAGCGTTCAGAATATTGTCACGTTTACGGATCTGGAACATTTTTTTGCAATTATGTGTAGAAGATCGATGTTAAATAATTTTTCTATGTATATGACGTTAATAAAAGGACATTCAGTTTACGGGCTTTGATGCCTCAGCACTGAAACGCACAAACTTCAGGTAGGGGACATTTGTCTAATGGACATTCATGCAGAATCAAAAACGCGTGCTTATTTAGTATGTTGACGTATTTGGGTCCAAAGAACGTTTACGTAATGGAATTTTTGTTGTAAAGTAGGGTGGAGTGTAATTATGATGTTTTTACTTCCCACACCGATAGATGAGGGGAGTATTGTGATCGCGAAAATTTTCGATTTTGAGATAATACGCTTTTTGGGCGTTTTATGACGTCTACATAACAAAAATCTACGTCACTCATTTCCGTCGGTCTGTGGGTCTTTAATTTTTTATTTTCGAAATACTTAAATGTCATAATGTAGGTATATCTTCAGAGCCTCGAGTCACTTTTTGAAATAAATTCAGAAAACGCTGAAAATAATGAAAGCTATACTATAGGGAATACTATTTTTGACACACGTTTTTCTGCTCATTATTTGTATCTAGGTGCACGTATTCTATTTAAAATTTAGAAACAAAGCTATCAAATTTTTATAGTTATTAAAACAATTATTATGGTCAAAATTTTTTATTGGCATTTATGTCAGTTTTTATGATTTTTTAAAATCTTTTACTTACCTTTAAATACATCTTTGAATACAAATACTTCTAAATCTATCATCAACCATATACTCTGGATATTTTCAATCCTAATTTACTAAATTTGTTAGTGGATCAGCCTAAAAATGAATCAAGAGGAATCTTCCCTTGTGTATCGGAAATTATGTCGGTGTATGCGAAATGGTGCGAAGTTTTGACTGTTTAGAAAATAAGGTTTTATATTTTTGTAGACACTTGTGAAGCCTAGTCGTTTCCAAATATCCATAATATAAGCAGAATATAAATACTTCCAGAGGCAGGCTAAGCGAGCAAAATGCATAATTTTCAGGTTAACTAATAGTAACTAATAGTAGTTAAACAAGGAGCGAAGGCATACCTGATTAGTGTACTGTACCAAGTCTTGTTTTAATTGCCTTCAATTTTATTATATAACAATGCACTCAATTTAATAAATGAACAAATAATGTAATCTAATTAATAGATTTATGGTGTATCTTCGCAATATTGTGTTTGATATTTTATAAGACTATATTACCATTCTTCACTCTTATTAGCAATGATTGAGTACTGGTAAATCATGAAAAGCGATATTATATCTTAACAAAAATTTAATATAGTTTATTGTAATTGTATCAAAATAGAAAAAAAAAATAGTGTGAACAATGGATGCCAATGATAGATGGATCACCTACATACTTCCTCTATTTAACCAAAAGGAATAAAATGCTGCCCATCATAAAATGTCAAGCTAAAAGCACAGCATAATAAACAACCAGCAAAATATCTGTGAGGATTTCCTACATAAAAATGGTTCGCACAAAATTTGACCTTGGGAGGATTTATGGATGATTTTACGGCTGTGAAGTTTGGGTAGAGATGCGTAAATGAAAATATCGATACCGGTACCAACTCGATATTTTCAGCCAAATAGGCGCGTTTGGTTCGTACAGAGCATTTTGTGCAACTGATTACACCCCTCAATGATTATATGATTATTGTCGATACCGATAGAAAAGTATCGATACCAGCTTCTCTCTCTTCAGTCGTAGTTCGCTCCCGAACGTCGTGAGTCATACATGGTTATGGCGTGTCAGTGATCGCCATGGTCTTCCACGGCACGCATTACTTCTGGGACCGACATGTGCGTAAGGTCCCTCATTTGGTCCATGAACCTTATAGGGGATCTGCCCCTCGTTCTTTTGCCGTCCACCTTCCCTTGGACCATGAGCTTCTCCATCCCGTCGCTGCGCATAACGTGTCCGAAAAATTTGAGCATCCCACGTTGTATGGTTGGTAAAAGCCGGTCATGATCTTTGATTTTGAGCTCCCTGAGGATGGAGATGTTCGATCTGTATGCAGTCCAGGGTATTCTTAGCATCCTCCGATAACACGTCATTTCAAACGCCTCTATTCTTCTACGACAGGAGGCGTTTAGAGTCCAGGATTCTGACCTATAAACTGCTATGAGGTAAACCAGCGCTTTCATTAGTCTAGTTTTCGTTACTTTGTGGATGTTGTGGTCCTTCCATATTCTCCGCAGTCTACTCAACGCTTCCTTCGCCATTCCGCATCTACGCTTTATTTCGGGTTCAAAACCTTCTTTGTTTTGTATACGTGCGCCTAGATAGATAACGTGATCGCTCGTTTCAATATCGTTAATTAGCCGTAAAGGTGGTAACGTCTTGGCTCTGTCCACTATCATGAGGCAGCATTTCGAACTGTTTAGACGAAGGCCCGATTCTAAACTTGCTTCCTCCACGCGCTGCAGAAGTTCATACATTTCTGGTTCGTCTTTGGCTAGTATGATTGCATCGTCGGAGTAACCTAGGTTAGATATTTTTTACCAGCTTGGAATGCCTCAAAATGTATCGATGACAAAAATACTAGATATTAGTATCGAAGTACCGTAACCATCCCTACAAAAAATCATCCAAAAGTCGGGATGCGCGTGTAATTTCCGCCAACTTGAGTTATTATGCTGGTTGTTTATTATGCTGTGCTAAAAGCTTCCGTGGCTCCCAAGAAAGACGACATGATCTCTGACGAACAGCAAACGACCACCTGATAGCTGATCAGGTGATTGGTGTGTATTTAGGAGAGACACATTTTTTGGGAAGTAAAAAATGAAGAAGCGTGGTGGAGAAGCTGAGGGTGTAGTAGTGAGGTTCAGATTCATGAAGTGACAGACGAAATGGAAGACGTCAATAATTATGGGAAATGGACTAGGAGACTGATTTCAAAACAAAAGAAAGTTAAACAGGGCAACTATGTAGATGGATAACCTATACATCCTTAGGTGATGTGGGTGTTTTGAAAGTTGTCTGAAAAGTATATAGGATATTTCAAAGCATTTGTTTGATGTAGAGGATATATAGACGAACAAATGGAACTTGAAACTTCAGGTTACTGTTGGTATATTCCATACGTGGGAAATAAGGCAGATCAGTTGACATTCCTCCAATGCTGATGAAACAAAATTATTTTAAACGCTTAAAACAAAGAAGAATACGTTGGGAAGTACTGGAAAAAAAACAAGTACAGTTAATTGAATCTACCACGATGTAGTAGTACTATAGTAGGGTCCTATTTAGCAAAAAATATAGCTATATATAAAACAATGAGTTTGAGGTTCTTATGTTTTTAGGCCGGCGTCGTTTAGATTTAAAGCTTGACAGCTGGTGGATCTGCACCTGTATTTATACCAGTTAACAGTGACGTGGCCCAACCCGGCCCCCTCGCGATATGGTAGTGTCTTCAGGTCCTTCAGGATGGGTATACTTGAAATTATTATGACGTTTTTGTATTCCGATGGCTTCTCTGTGAAGTCCGGCATGGTATGAAATCGTTGCGGCAAGAATCTGAGCTTCTTGAAACTTGATCCTGTGACTTCGCTCCTTAATCGCTATTCGGCTACCGCTGGTTTGTCCGTATGGCCTAGTCGACAGCTAGCCAGCGGTAGGGATAATCTCGGGCATCTCTATGTACCGTTTGCGATATAATGCAAGTAGTCTGCAAAAACAGGACCCTGAGTCACTCCATAAAACACTGAAATGATCCTATTTACTCTTAGAGAAGGGAAATATTGCAAGCATGTTTACGAAAGTCGGTAAATACCATGTGGCAACTGCATTGTATACGAGTAGTTGATAGGTATTGAACTAGCTTTATTCGTCGTCCGATTCATCAGGATTCAGTACGGGTGCTCAGTCTGGTAGCCGAACGCAGAGAAGACCTCTGTTAAACGCAAACTGCCTAAGATGCAGAGGCTAGCAGTACGGAGGATATGAAAGCAACATCTTCTGGAGGCAATACCGGCTTTCCTGAGAATGGGTGACAGAGGAACAAACTTCGATCGGACTTCTCACCGAACTAATGCGTATTTTATGCAATTTTTATTGTTAGTTGTAACATTATTCCATGGCAAATGCGAATTGTAACATACACATTTACTAATAATGTTTTGTCGAAACTAAAACACATGCGTCTGTTGTAAAAAACCAGTTACCAAATCGAATGTTATTCAACTAAATTGTTCATAAATTTGACCGGGAAGCAGTGCGGTTTAGGTACTGGTCATTTCCTCTTAATTGCGGCGTACCGGTCATATGGTTCATTTTTAATGCGAATCAATTATTTTCTCTGTTGCTATTGACTGAATCTAATGATTTTTTTTCACAGATATGTAGCATGCGTTGCGATCTACATTTTAAAATAAGGTTTTGTTTTTTATCCGAGTCGTCGACCGATACTGCTTGTTGTAATAATGGTTCCGAGGTTTAAGGCTTAGCTGAGCTTATGGTTGCAACACTTCACGTCATTATGAAGGGCTACTCTTTTTCTGATATAATAATATCAGTTTCATAATGACTGGCGGAAGCAGCTGCTATGTATGTTGTTTTATGATTTAACTAGATATTTAACATTCAAAAGTTTCTATATACAGGGTTATTCACGTTATTCGACACGGAGCATTATGGCTAAAGTATTTGATAAAAAAGAAAATAATAATTTGGGATGGATAGAGACCCATAAGGGCTACATTTTAAAAATATTTTTATGTTATACAGGGTGTCCCAAAAGCACGAAATGTATCAAAGTTATGTTTTTTTAAATGGAACACTCCGTATATTACTGCAAATTCAGATTCCTTGATGAATTCTATTGTGACTTTATGTATCGTACATGGGACTTAAAGCAAACCGTTTAGGTGTAAATCACCATTTTCGGTATAAGTAGATATCAAGAAAAAATTGAATATCGCAGAAATTATAAAATTTGGAAGGCTGTGACTTTGCCGTAATACTAACCATAAAATGCGTCAGCTTTGATGAGACTGTCAAATTTAAATTACGTTTATGCTTGGAGAAATCGGTCGATGAATTAAGGAAACTTCGATCAGCGATAACTTGATTTTTTCAAATGGGAATGCCTAATTTTTTTTATACGGTTAAAAGTAGAATTTTCTAACGATATCAGGTTGTGCATATCAATCTCTGGTAGTTTTCATTTAATTTTAAATTTTCAAACAAATCGGCGTTTTTCAATTTGCCTACCTATAACCAACGTAGCAGGCCATGAAATATAAACAAAAACCTGTTCAGGTAGAAGAAAACAACTAACTTAGCTGAAAAATACAGGCGAACTAGACTAAAGGGACAAGATTATAAAAATTACTCACAACAAACAAAGTCTAACCAGAAACAACGGCGGTAACAGATCTGTGGTCAAAGAGAAGCTGGAGTATGGCAGAAATGGATTTTTTCACGGCCTACTAGCTACTGTAATGTACTCATCGAGGTAGAATCCCAAGGAGACGCTATAATGTTCAATTTCGCATAACAAAAACGGTAGCAGGAGGCGTGGCTAAGTGTGGTACCAATATGGACGCCTCGCCAGAGCCGGATTACTTTCTTATGTAAATAATTTTGAAAATTCATTACAACGATGATTTAAATATGAAGTATTGGGTTGATTTTTCAATCTAATGCGAAATTCATAGTTAAGTATATGAAAAAAACAGGCTTTGTAGGGACGACATTCATCATCAATTGAATAATACAACTGTATAATTGCTGCGATACGTTACACTTTATTGAGGTAAACATTACAAATGCGGTCCTGTATATTGTTATTTTTTTGCATACATACACCTATGAAATGTAATTCCTGTCGATTTCTTCTTATCCATGCCATCTCTGCTAGAGCAACTACGATAAGTACATGAAACCATTATTTCCTTTATGAATTCACTAGAACATCACTTAAAAATAACTAAAAATCTCGGTAAAAACACTCAAAAAAGGCAAGCACGAAATTGTCAAAGAAACGTCAGCTGTTTGACATAAGTGTCGAATCAATATGGCCAACCTTCACCTGCTTTCAGCCACGTTATAACGCCTCCATGGGATTCTACCTCGATGAATGTACTAGAGATTGGCAATTTCCAAAACCATTAAAAATTTTGAAAAAAAGTAAAAACTACTAGAGAATGTTGTAAGCAGTTTATTATTTTCATAATAAAATTTCACATTTAATGATATAAAAAAGTATGCAATTCTGTCAAAACTAAAGTCAAAAGTACCTCTGACTGGAGTTCTGAAAATTCTTCAGTACCTATTAGCAAGGTCGCAGAAAATGAAGAATGAATTAAAATTTGTTCTAATTATAAAACATAACTTAAATGGCAGAAAATTTAAATCTGATTTGTCAGTATTCCTTTTTTGCAATATTGCTAATAGATATTGAAAAATAGAAGGGCTCCAGTCAGAGGTATCGACTTCGACGCAAATTAGTACTTTTTTACACCATTACATATGATTGATAGTTGCGTGCTGGTGCAACAGTCGCCGGTTGTTTCTGTTTCATATGAGGGTTTTTGATTGCCTTGGAAATTTTTAACCTCTAGTAAATTGCGGTAGCCAGTAGACAGTAAAAATATCTATTACTGCCATACTCCAGCTTCTCTTTGACCTTAGAGATGTTATCGCAGTTGCTTCTGGGAGAGTTGATTTGTTGTAAGGAATTTTTATAATCTTGTCCCTTTAGTCTAGTTAGTGTATATTTTTCAGCTAGGTTAGTTGTTTTCTTCTAGCTGAACAGATTTTTGTTTATACTTCATGGCCTGCTACGTTGCTTGTAGGTAGGAAAATTGAAAATCGCCGATTTGTTTGAAAATTTAAAATGAAATGAACTACGAGAGATTGATATTCACAATCTGGTATCATTAGAAAGCTTATCAAATTCTGCGTTTAACCGTATACAGAAAATTAGGCATTCCCATTTGAAAAAATCAAGTTAACGCTGATCGAAGTTTCCTTAATTCATCGACCGATTTCTCCAAGCATAAACGTAATTTAAATTTGACAGTCTCATCAAAGCTGATACATTTTATGCTTAGTAATACGGCAAAGTCACACCCTTCCATATTTTGTAATCTCTGCGATATTCAATTTTTTCCTGATATCTACTTATACCGACAATGGTGATTTACACCTAAACGGTTCGCTTTAGGTACCATGTATGATACATAAAGTCACACTAGAATTCATCAAGGAATCTGAATATGCAATAATATATGGGGTGTTCCATTTAAAAAAACATAACTTTGATACATTTCGTGTTTTTTGGACACCCTGTATAACTTGAAAATATTTTCAAAATGTAGCCTTTATGGGTCTCTATCCATCCCAAATTATTATTTTCTTCTTTATCAAATACTTTAGCCATAATGCTCCGTGTCGAATAACGTGAATAACCCTGTATAAAAGTGATATATCATTATAATTATATTTGCTGTTAGGTTTTTAAGTTCCCTCTTACATTTTGTGATGTCCTCGCCTATAGCCGCTTCTGACGATAATATTAATATAAAACAGAGTATAAAATTTTTCATCCAACCGCAAAATACATTTTTTATTTTTTAACACCTGGACCCTACTCATCGTTTCCAAGGGCAATATTACAATTAATTTCCTAGACACAATTGGTGGGGTAATGATAAATGGATTGTAAATTCTTTAAGAAAATCAGCTGTGAATACGCCTCCTTGACGTGAGCTTCTGGTCAAAGTCAAAGCCAAATAAGGCTAACGTGTAACAAAATCCACGACGTGCTTCCACGATGCGTTCGCGAGTAACTGCTAACTTTGGACAATGGGGCAAAATTGGGGGCGGGGGGGTTGGAAGGGGGAGAGGGTAGTTCGGCGAAGCGGACGACTCATGGAAGCTCAGCAAGTCTGCATTGGGAGAATTCGTCCCCGGGGCCGGTAAAGGGGGATTGATTCTCTTAATGCAGCGGTGGTGGAGGGAGAGCACTCGGACTAGAGTCGTCCGTCGTCCGCTGTAGATACCACATTCAAAGAATCAGAAGGAACTGGAACATAGAAAGAACTTTTGAACAATCCTCAAGACATATGGCAGTCCTCAAACAATAACTAAGTCATAAGAAACAACTTGGTTTTATTTACTCACCGGCTTTTGCGTCTGTACGACAACTCGTGATCCCGGAGTGAAAAATAAGCGATGATGATAATGAGATATTGACAGTCGCTGCTAAATGATGCGATCATTCCAAAATGTAGAAAAAAGAGATTTTGGGTTCGTCCAAGCATTCGAAGTCGAAGTAGATATTGCGGCAGCTTTACTTACTCCAAATGAAACTGCAATAGAGCATTATGACGCTTATTTTTATTTTTATAGTCCTTAAGTTTGCAGTTCCACAATACTTCAACTTCACGATAGAGTTCAATTAAATTTGAAACAGCAGTATCATTCCACTCCACTTTTAATATAACATACAGCAGTTAGCACTGCTACTGTCCGCATACAAATGTCGATCGGCTTCCTTTGAACGAGACCGCCAAGTATCGGGTTCGCAATCCCTTGCTGGTTGGCTTTGGGATCATGCCGAACCACACGTACACACATACCCGACAAAGCCGATCAGCAAAGCCGATCAGCATAGTGCGGGTACGCCTTTAGGGTAGAGATCGCGAAGACCTACTGACCTACTACAGAAACGACCCGGTGAAGTACGATTTACAAGGGCTGACTGATAGGTACGCGGCACACAACAAGTCTCCGTTAGCATGTGAGGACCAGAGTCCACTCCAAACAACCAAATCTAAAGTATGAAATTATATATTTATTAGGCCCAGTTTCACATCCGTTAGTTAACTGGTGGTCAAAAGAAAACTAGTGGTTAACGGGAATATTCCATTTCATATTCGACAGTTTACCTCAAAAGCTCTGGTCAACCAGTAGTTATGTTAACCCAAGAACAAGGTATGGGTTATCTTTACGTTTGTTGTATCAACCGATGACAGCTTTGGGGGTTATAAATGCGTGGATTTTGACACTGACATCTAGGACGTCGATGGATTTTGATTATAAATGGAAAATATGAAAAGAAAGGTTAGGTTTCTTTGTCAAAGGCTCAGAGTAACAACTGAACATAGAGGTAGTAAACAAACCACTTCAGCATGGCGTGCTCAAAGCCATCATCTTTTGACACTTCAGACTCCAAACATTGCCAAATAACCTGAGAACTCTTCCACTGCAACCCATGTTACAAACACTGCTCTGCACTGTCCCATCTCGAAAAACTGTTAAACTACACTCGAATACAGCACAGCAAGTCCGTAAAGCCTCACTACAGTTACCAACAAATAGCGAATTCGATTTTACTGACTAAGCATGAAAGACGGGTCAACATATCTATTGATTTTGCTGTAATCATTCCTGAACCATCAAAATACCGTCTTTTTTAACGTAGAATGGAATATTTCTGGATACTATACAATTAAGACGATAGTAAACAATTATGATTGCCGTATCTGGTGGTCAATATGACAACGTAAGAAAAGATGTTGGCCTATTCGAATTAGTTGTTTACTACCTCTATGTTGTTACTCTGAGGTCTAAGGGTTAGGTTGTATTCAAGGAACACCATTATGGCAGTGCTCTGAGACCAATACGTGGTGCCAACATAAGGACAAATAAGCTTTACGTTGGTTTCCTTTGTGAAACAGAGCTCCCCGATAACTACTGGTTAACTTCCACCTGTCGGTTGAGTGATCTCCAGAGGTTACCAATGATTGTGAAACTGGGCCATAAACATTAATGCCACAAGGATGGGCAAAATGTCAGTAATGATATTATATTGCAAGAGATGTTTTTAACTATTCACCAGTAACGCGCGGTAAGTCTGATTGCTTTCGATAACTAGGACCCTAGAATAAGGGATAAACAGATAATTAAAATAAGTCTTTGGTGAATATGTCATCCTAAATGAAACGAAATATTGTTCGTCGCTTGAAAGATTTAATGATTTTAGCTTTTTGTGTCTATTTCTCCGGGGTTATAACACCACTGATAGAAAGCGCATCCACAAAGCTTTTGAAGCAGCGTGTTACTTATGGCTGCTCTACTGTTAAAAAACTCCTTAGCTACCCTAGTGGGGAGCTAAATACTGCCTGTTCATGCTCAGGCATACCTCGGCATCACGACTGGTGTTGTTACTGAGGATCTAAGGAAACACATCTACATTCTGTGTGGCACCCCTGTGCAGAGCATGTGAACAGGAAGATAAGATTGCTTTGAACACTTGCTGTCTTATTATAGCTTCTTCTTCTTCTTTATATGCCAACTCCTCTGAGAAGGTTGGCTATCATCATGGCGATTCTTACTGTAGATGCGGCTACTCGGAAATAATTCTATTGATGTAAAAGATACCATTCTCGCAACATTTTCAGTCAAGGTGGTTTTTCTCCCCGCACTTCTTTTTCCTTGTATTTTCTCTTGTATTATCAGTTGTACAATGTAGTATCTTTCTCCATGTATAACGTGGCCCCACGTAAGAAAGTTTACCCATTTTGATAGTTTCTAATATATCTGTTTCTTTATTCATACGCCTTAAAATTTTCAGCATTTGTGGCCCTTTACGTCCAAGAAATTCTGACTATGCTTGTATGTACCCACATCTCGAAAGCCTCAAGTCTTCTCAGATCAACTTTGTTCGTTGTATTATTAACGCAAGCATCCATTCTGGGTGAATGCTAGCATTCCATGTCTAGGTTAAGAGGAATCCTTTGAGCTGCTTCACTACCTTTATGACTAGGTTGGGATGGCTGAATTCTCAACCCTGAGATATGCTTGGGAGGATGTATAAGGGGTCCAATAGAGGGTCCAGAGAGAAAAAGATAGTTCGAGAGGAATCGTACAATTTTTTATAACAAAATGAGGTTGCGGTAAAAAATTGGAAAGTAGAGCGAGATTCATAAGCTATAAGTTACTCGACAATATACATGAGAGGTTCAACATATAGGCGTTGCAAAGTCTTTCAGAGCTCAAGGTGCAAAACACCTCAAAAATTAAGAAATCAACTGATCTAAAGAAAGCTGAAAAAGAAAACCGCTGAAGTAGTCCGAAAAACTAAAGAACACATTTCTTATGTAATAAAAAACGGAAAAGAATAATTCTGTCAGATTCTGATGACAAACAAGAAAATTACTTTACTTAGTTTTGTTTACTGTCTTGATTTATATAGGTACATACATAAACAGAAGACTATAAGAGGATCCTAGCGACCAACAAAAATCAATAGGGAACACGTAAAAAACCGCCGAAAGGAATAGAAACTAATTTCTAATTTTATACATCTTCTAATCAACTAATTAAGCTTTACAATTTTGCTTGACACGATAATACTAAACCAGTGGTTAAAAAAAGTAAAAAGCAAATAACAGCAATGCTAGAAGCTAGAAGTGCAAATAGCTGGAGCGTCAGGAGGTAAAGGTATGGTTATACCTAGGCCCTGTATTCACATTATCATAAATACAATAAACTATAATTGGATAAGGATCCATTAAATTGCGTTTTGGCGAGACTCACCTCTCATGAGACCACCAAGCACCCGATATCCCCAAATAGGGAAATGCAACGCCAGAAAGCACTTCGGTAAAGAGCTTATTACTCCAAGCTCATTTACAAAGAGCTTGTCTCAGTTCTGTAACAGGTAGTTACTGGGAAGTGTGCGTGTATCTGATACAAAGAGAGGGCATTATCTAATAGGTAGCACGAAAGGTGGTTATCATAGAAAGCGTTTATGTGGCTTACCTAAACCAAACGTGGACCAGCGTACCAGTAGGTCTATTTCAAGTTGCTTTTACGTTTTTAGACTCAAAAAATCGCTAATAAGCAGCACGGAACCACTTTGAGGAAAGGCTTAGAGATTAGTGCCTCAAGCTCTTCCACAAAAAGCTTTCCCACATTCAGTAACAGGTGGTTATGATAGAAAGCGTGCCTGAACCCAATGTGGATCAGCGTTTCAGTAGGGCTATTTCGTAGAGTAGTATTCACATTATGATAAATACAATAAACTATAACTGGAATAACACTGTAAAAAAAACGTGGGTATTTTTACAAAACAATTACAAGCACTATTGGAGCGATTTTACTATGTCATGTTGTAAAACCACAGTAAAGTTTAACAAAAATACAATAGTTTTATAGATTTACTAAATTTTGAAAAAATGGTTGAGCATTTTACAGAAAAAATACAAATAATACATTTTTTCACAAAATGTTTTTAAAATTACAAAACTGTGTTGCATTTTTGTAAGACAAAATTACAAGATAATTGCCATTATACAAAATGTTTGTTTTTTTACCATCTTCTTTTGTAAATTTATAATTCTTTAAGGAAAATACTTCAATAATGTTAGTAAAATATTTGATTTCTTCTTCTTCTTCTTCTTCTAAGACGCTTTATATGACCACTTGACCTCAGTACAGATTACGCGTTGCCGATGAAAGGTAGCACTGGCGGGCGAGAAGAATCGGCTTGTGTGAGTAGGGAAACAGGGGACGTATCGTTATTTCATGGTGCCGGTATTTAACGTGTAGTGGTGCTATTTGTGTTTGAAGTTTGAAGATTCATTGGATAAAATGAATACAAAGTGCATTTAAACATCGCCATCTTGGCAATATGTCCATCCTGAATACCAAATTTATTTAGGTATGCATTCATTTTTATTTTTCTTCGATATGATATGGCTAATTGATGTAAAAGTTTTCGAGTCATAATACTTTAATTTAAGAACAATATTTTCTTTAATTTCAGATGAAGAAGGAAAAAAGAAAATTTCCATTTACAATGAAAAAAACCAGCTCATCAATGCAAGTTCCTCTGAAGAAGCAATAAAATTACTATTTGTCATATATTTTAATTCTAACCGGATGAATCCAAAAGATGTTTCGGTAACTTTGGAAAGGACTCAAACGTATTTTATTAAAGTGCATCTTGACTTTGGGAGAAAGTCAGGTCACACTCCCAGTAGGAAAACAGTAATTACTTTTATTAATAAACTGGCACGTTAACTAACTGTTTACCTGGCCAACAGGCTGATATAATATGCTTTTTTTTCAGCCGATAAGACTGTAACAGTTGATTTTCTATTTTGTGTTTGTATAGAATTTTAATGTTGTGTTATCGTATTTTCATACATAAAATAAAAATATGTTTATAATGACAGCATTTTCTTAAAACCTATTATAATAGGTTTTTTGTAAGACTACAAAGTAGTTTTATAAAATGATGTGAAATTACAAAATAAATCATTAAAAAATTTGTAATAAAACGTATAATGGTTTTACAATATAATCTAGTGATATTACAAATAAATTATGTGAAATTACATTTCTTACAAAACAGTTTTACAAAATATATATGTAAAAAACCAATATGATATCCTTAAAATTGTGTAAAATCGCATAATAATTTTAAAAATTATCATGTTATATCACAGACAAATGTTGTGATATTACAAAAATGCGTTTTTGCGAATTTACAATATTAGAAAATTGCTAAATGAAATTACAAATCTGATTTGTAACATTACTAACAAAATCGGTGGCACTAAATAGCCTACGATTTTGTTAGTAGTTTTACGAAACAATTTTTAGAGTGAAGGATCCATTAAATTGCCAGAAGCAATAATACGAATACCTGCCCTCTACCTTGACTAAATGAGACTCACCTCTCATGAGACCACCGAGAACCCGATCTGTCCAAATTGGGGAATCCAACGGTACCGGTAGCAATGCATTTTGGTCGGCACGCTCGATGGAAGACCGAAAAAGTACCGTCGCCGTCGTATGCGGAATGCGTTGCCCGCCGTGCACTTGACGAAGCCGAAAGCGCCGAAACACTGAAACTCAAACTGAAACTGCGCCACCGTCACCGCCGCGCTCCTGCAACCTGTTACAGCGGTGGAGCTTTGGATCTCGGCAGGAGCAGAAAACGCGCTGTCCTTTTGCCGATCAAAGAAATTTAGCCGTAGCTACATAGATAGAAAAGATTGTTTGAAAGAAAAAATAATTAAACACCCAAATAAATATGTGCTTTGGTATAGGGCCAAGTAAATCAGTTTTTCAATGAAACAACTACTTTGTTTGACTTTCCAAAGCACAGATTTCATTCGTTCAAATAAATATTTGCTTGTATTCGATTAAAATTATTTACTAAAAAATGACCTGAAATGCTGAAATGAAATAAGCATTAATTTGAATTGATTAAAATCCTATTTTAAGTAAACGAAATATTTCTTTGATTTGAAAACAATCAAACAATTTTTGAGATAAATTTCTGTGATGATGGAAAAGCAAACATTTGTTTCATTGAAAAGTATGGATTATTTATATCAATGTAACATATTTTTGAAGGTATTACTATACTTTAGTAAAGCAAACTAATAATTGTTTATAAAGATTTCACTACTGACAAGTTGTTAACTTTATGTTCCAAAAAGAATGTTTGAATTGATGATTATAATCGATAAACGACTTGAGAATGCAAGCATATGTATACAAACATATGTGGAGTAAACTGCCCTTCCCCTGGTTGTTTATGAATGGGAATTTAAGTCAACCAAAGTACACTACCTAAGTATTTTGTCATACCTTAAAAGTCATAGGCAGTTGCCTTCAACACTGTGGATTATATTCTGTCGGTGATTATATGTATATAATAAAAAAATATTTGGTGAATATAGCCTTATCTCAATAATGAAAAATACAAATGCAAAAATCTATAGTGAATAAAACATGAAGAGAAGCTTTTTGACAAATAAACACAGGGGTCAAATTAAACAAACATTTGTTTGGATTTAATCACAAATCTATTAACTTTAACAAAGTATGAGCGAGGTATGTACCACCAAAACATAATTTGTTTGAATTCAACGGTAATTTGGTTACAACCAAACAATATCCGCGCAATCTTCTTGCTTATAAGTGCCTGCAGTCTTAACAAGAATGGATTTAAAGTATGTATAAAATCATTAGGTACTTCGGTTTGGATAATCAACAGCATACCATATATTCAATATGCTTAGTACAGGGCATATTCAACGGGCGTAGGAAAAAACCACTTCTACCTACCTTCAAAACGAGATATCAAATGGTCTAGTCCCAACTGAACTAATAATGAACTGACATCATCCATGACGAAATATAAGATGTTCAGTGCAGAACTGCAGACACCAGACATGGTTCAGGAATTTTCAGCTTTCACAAAACTTCTATAAGTTCTATAACACTGAGCTCCGCAAATATTTCAAAATAACTTGGACAACAGCGAAATATTTTGGCAGTTGACGCGAGCCCGCGAGCGTGTAGTGGTGCGCGGCGCTGTCGGTAGCGGTTCTGTGACGTGCCCCAGTGTAGCCAGTGTTGCGTAACTTTAAACGCATGCGCACTTGGAAAAATCTTATATATTCAATTAAACAACGGATTGTTTGTACGTAACGGTTCTTGTTATAGTCAAAACAATTCAAGTGAAACAAATCATAGGGCTCATTGAAACAGCACGATTTACTGTTATCAAATAATGAAATGGCCATCGAAACAACAAAAGTTTCAGCAAAATAAATGTTGTTTACGTCAACAAAATAAAATTCAAACAATAGATATTCTTATATTCCGATTTCAGATTTCTATCTGTGTATAATCATAAAGATTTATTTAATCCGCATCCGAGCTATACTTGAACTAACTGGTTAGCTATAAAACTATACAAATAATTACCACTGCTACTTTGGCAGCAACAGCATCGACTGCTGTGGTCATTAGTTTTGTGTTCTGTGTAGGCTTTGTTACCGTTTCCCGGCGCCAGTCTAGGAAGAGTACTGATAAATAGAAGCCAACAGTGAATGCTCAGGTGGGAATTCTCGCTGAGATAATTTTATGAAAACTTATTTCTGATTGAAAAAACTAAAAATAAATTTCCGCCTCTGCTCACTGAGCCAACCCATCCCCAGAGTTATTCTTATATGACTCCTCAAATACACATTGGGGGTACACTCGTGAGGTCTCCACATAAACATCAAATACTGCTGAATTGTTTAGACATCTGCAATGGACTAGTATCATGATTTTTTTTCGGTTGCATATGATAGAGTACGTCATAAAAAGCATCTCATTTTTTTCTCAGATTTTTTTGGGCACAGGAAAGCCGTGAAAATAAGGAAAATATTTAAATTCTCCTAGGGCAGTGACGTCACTGCCCTATAGGCGAACAGCCAATCAAAAGACAGATATGTGTGCTGTGTTGCCGCATTCTGATGGCGCGCGAAATGCCGGAGCTGTACGCGGGCTGGCTCATCTATCTTGTCTTCTGTTCCCGTCTGCGAGTCGGAGCTGTTCTTGGCAACAATGCTGCTGATGATTCGCCCGGTCGGCACTGGTTGGCTGAATTTGAATTTCTTTCTTTAAACTTTAGAATGGAATTACTAAAAAACAGAATGATGTAGAAAGTAACGAAATGCAGCAGTACGTTTATTTTTGTATGCACTAAGCGGTTATAACAATTATATCATTGTTCTTAACCTCGTGATACTAGCCCATTTAAGGTAGCATGAAGTGATGGAACTTGAAATTACCGAAGTACTATAAACTGCACATACAGGGGTAACAAGGTTTATAAAATGCACGTTTGAATCATGAAAAAAATACAGACGTTTCTCCTTCATATTTTAGAGGCTCAGCAAGATTGAACAAACTATTATTTTGGACTATTCGTTGAGAAATTAGAATGAAAAGAACTACTGTGTATACAGTACGCGCGAAATTAAGCATTTTACATACTTTTTTGGATAATACATTTATTGCGCTACAAACTGTCAACAATTTTTTAGTTTATATTTTGATAGAAATATAGTAATGTGTCATACAAACTGTCTTTCCATAACAATTTCTGACACGTAGCGTAGCGTGTCATGAGTATGATCAAGTTGTTAGTAGTTTGTAATTATTACGATTCAAACCCTACTATGTATTTCTACGGTCGTAGATAAACCGTCATTACCGCTCGTTGAACAATTACTATTTTTTATGCGCGCCTTCTTTTGCATTCCCATAACTGTGAATTTTTCCATCTATTTGATTATGCATGTTGTTTAAATTAACCAACAGTTTTTTAATCCAATTTATTTTTTTTGTTTTATTATTTTTCTTTATATTAGTGTTAGTTAAATAGTAATTATTAGAGAAAGAAAAAAGACTTATGAATATGTGACGATCACAGCAGTCACAAGTGAGAAATTATTGTCTGTATTTGCTCATATCTCTTTCCAGTGTCTGCACACCACAGTGCCGTGTCGTTCGCTTCCCATAGGCATTGGATTGTGCAAGGGGTTTCCAAGGATGGGTAAGATAGAAGATGCTCCATCGTCTGGTTCTCCCCGCCGGCACATAAACCGTCCTCAGCGTATCCCCATTTCATTATTGGTTATCCCCAGGCCTACCCATTTGGCATCTAATCCATTTGAAACTTTTCCAGGTCCTCTATTCCATTTGTGATCCAGGGAGTCTTTGAGTTGAATTCCAAGTTGGTATGTGGTTCTCTATTAGCCGTCTCTTCCACAGTACACACCGTTCTTGGTGTCACAAAGTCATCATGAAAATAAGACTATTTTATTTATTTTTCTTTCCATGTCAGACATAAAGTGAGAATCATGCATTCTTGCCATGTCATTACTGCAGTGCTGGTTTCAAGGAAATTACATGGGTGACTAAGTTCCGACAAACTGCAAATGTGACAAAACAAATAACTACTGTTTCTCGACCCACTAGATCACCTGAGAACATTGAGGCAGTGCGATCACCACAGCGATCTATGCGCAAACATGCCTCTGCCCTTGGTCTTTCCGATCGTGTTCTGAGAAGAATTCTTAGAGATGATCTTCATTTCCATCCTTACAATATGGACGAGATCATTCTTGAGGACGCTATTATTGTTTCTTTTAGTAATGAAGTCGATTTTTGTTTGTGTGTCACAGTGTGGTGTGCAATTTTCTCAGCTGGAATTATTGTTTCCTGGTTCTTTGAGGAAAATGAGGTCTTAGTTAATAGCTAAATCTGGTTCGGTATGTGAGTATGTTGCCGGAATTTTTTTATACGGCTGTACGAGTCGGACTCATCTCAATTAGGGGCAATTTGGAGTGGCCGGCCCGCTCTTCAATTTGTCCGCTTCTGATTTTTTTCTATGAGATTTTTTTGTAATCCTGGGTTTATGTGAACCGTCCATGACCCTTTCAATATATGAAGGCCAACATTCAAGAAGAAATCCTCAACATTACGCCTGCCATGCAGGCAAGAGTCCTGACAAACTCCAGAAATCGGCTTACTAAGGATATAGAGAATTACCTAACCTAACCACCTAACTGATTTGATCTTCAAAACAAAATCCTAAATATGCATTATAAAAAACAAATAAAAATTTTCTAATTCAAACAATGACTTTTATTAATCTTTGAAGAAAGGAAGCTATACTGCCGCACCCGGTATAACTGCAGTCAAACTATCCGATTGCATTTTTTGCCTTTATATTCATAATCAAATATCCTAAACCAGCTAAATGACTGTAGTATGTAAATAATATATAACACCTAACAAAGGTGCAACTGATTTTTGACATTAAACAAAAGTCAACATTAAAAAAATGTTCCCGGAGTGTTCATATATAATCTTTAACACCATTCTGCAAGTGTTTGATAAATACTAAATCTCCACTGCCGTATGTTACCGATTTCTAGTGTCATCATTCATGTATAACATTGTGCCAATATTATTATGATAATGTTACATTTAAATAGTAAAGAAAACATACGTTTGGCAACACACTAGTTGCTGTACTGGTTTCACTTTTTATAAGCGTTATATTATTTAATATATTCATTTTAATTCACGTTGTGCTTGTCACATTCATTCGAGTGTAATAACATATGCCTTAGTTGGACTCCATAACAATAAAGTGAGCGCGTTGGCCTATTGATTGCAGGTACCTTTTGCAGTGGTTGTGCTATTATAATGAGGTGGAATATAATAGGATAATAGGACGTAATGATAGTTTTTAATTTGATTGATGAATAAACAGGAGCATAACAGTGCCGACGCAAATAGCCCCCTTTTAAATTGAGCGAGATATCTGCCTCGGATTTCAAGCTTACCACTTCCTGGTATGAAAGTGGCACCAGTCATGAAACTTATCTTTGGAAAGGGGCTTAAGGCATATTTTTGAATAGGACGAAGGTTCTATTGATAACTTGATCTACTCTCTCGTTGCCCTCAATGCAATGCTTTGTTCTAAACACTGTTTGACTTCCGTCGAGCATTCCATCATCAATATGGTATACACTCCCGTTTGGAAGATAGTCGTTCAGGTGTCCAGCGCAAAGCTTCGTTGCGCTGCTTTTCCTTGAAGCTTGCTCTCCCAGATACCGACTACATCGATGCTTTACTAAGTACATCAGATTGTAGGGCTGAAATTTCACTTTCACCTTACCCAGTTATCCGTGTCGAGGATGATAAGAATTTGTTATCTAGACTTTAGCTACCTTGGGACCTTTTCATCCTGAATGATGATAGGGGGAAGGCTATGATAAGCCCTCCCCGCACCACGTTATCTCTGAGTATGAACATTCTTTTTCTTATTCTATTTATAAGCTGAATAATTAATTGCTATCAAAAATAAAACGCCTAGAATTAACTCCATTTAAAAGTCATGCAATGAATTTTGGAATTTCCACATACTCATCTTGAAAGTACATTGTTTTTTTATTTTTATATTATCAAGTGATTCAATCCTTTATAGCACCTAGTATATCTACTAAGTCCGCAATCAAAGTTTTAAATAAATGTCTCTGGTACGATTTGTGTTAAGTAGTTTGTATTCTTTTCTTTTTATTTTATTGTTTAAGGATTGAAAGGAAGAACACGTTTATTGTGAACTCCACCTTATGGAGTATGTATGATTGATATTTCATCATGTATATATTTCCAATAAAGACGATTATTATCATTTTATTCTTCGCGAATCGCTCTATTCTGGTGTGTACAAAGATGTAACAAAGGGCTTTTTTCACTTTTCCTACTATAGCGTGCAGGACAGTCCCTGTGGAACGGCCCTGTCTATAGACGTGCTGATTATAGCGGTAGAGATAAGTAGTGAGGATACCCTTTACCTAGTATCTATCCACGATTTTCGCCAATGCTTTCATGAGAAAGAGGGTGAGACTAGTTGGTATATAAGACGTTGCTGAAGAGTAGTTGATCTTCCCTAATTTAGGAATCAACACTACTCTTGGTGCTTTCCAGGATGACGGTACGAATCCTAGCGCTATGGAGCTCTAGACGCTGCCACAATATGCGGCAGCAAATCTTCCAGGCCCCTTTGTAAAAGAGCCGGGATTATACCATCAGCTACCTACTATCTCGGACGGGGTTGTCGACAAAGACATTTTCAATTTAGTTTGTATGAAAGGTATTATTTTGATCCTCTATTTAAAATAGTTTTGTTTCTTCAATCGGCTTGTTAGTGGCTTAGAAATGACAAAAACTGCTTTTAACGCAAAGCCACTTTGTCAGAAGGACACTCCAGGTGGACATAATTATGGTACCGTTCAAAAAAGTGAAAGGGAACTATTATTGTTTAGTTTTGTTAGTTTCAAGCAACCACTGGGTTAGTTATTAAAAAATTTACCATCAACTAACCCATTTCGAGGGGGGTTGGTTTGAGTGACAAGTGTTAGTTTTATGTCATGTGACACTTCGTTTGGTGAAAACCCTGGATGGACGTTTAGCACTATCCGCGCATTATTTTGAAGATATTGAAACAATCGCTAAACATTCGAAAGGGTTCGAAAAGTCAAACATTTGCTGTAGGTATACTATAAAATGCTGTACATTGCACTGAAACAAATTGACTTTATTGACTTTGTGTGCTTTTTAGACCCATCTGAATGTTGCCTTTGAATTGTGAATCTATGAGATACTTGAATATATACATATTATAATTCTATAACGTGAAACTTGGAAACTACGAACTTGATTGTGATAAAATTGTGACACCGTATTACCACGTGGAGGAAATGGTAACAGTGTACCGTTGTTGGAATTCTTGTCAGTGGCGGAGGAGAGGTTAATAAAACACGAAAGAATTTTTGATGAGGATTGTGTAGGGATAGAGGAACTCCAAATTTATTGTTAATACCGAAAATCTGAGACACCCTTTTTACTACATTTACTATATATAGATTGATAATATTGATCTGCTTTCTTATCATTTTTTTCTATATCCTATTTTTCTCCAAACTGTAATAGTGTGGTCGAATATGATGTGGGATTGACAACCGAATCTAATAATGTTCTGGTTTTGTTGACAGGGTTCTTTCACTCCATGTATACTAATTGTAAATACTTTCTCTTATTTTTGTTATTTTTGTTTTTTCTATACATGGTGAGTCCTAAGTAGATACTTTTTTTAAATTGTGTATAGAGCTCGTGAAGCTGAACAACTTTTTAAATAACTTTTTTCCCAAAACTGAAAAATAAGCGAGATACAGAATCAAAAAGTAATTCTGGGCTTGTGTATCAAGATGTATCTAGTCTGTTTATGTTTAGTTTTTCTCTCGCATTTTTGTCTTATCGAACAGGCATTGTACCTGTCAATTGGTGCAGTATGCAGTAGTCACTTTCATTGTATCATAGTTGGTCCTAAATAGGTAAGTAGTTTCATAATAATGTGCCACTTTTAGGAGTGACCATTTTAAAATTAACAACGATAAACAAAAGGTGACTACTGCCAGTATCTGACAGGCACAATGCCTAATCGGTTTGACAAAAATCCGAGTAAAAGACTAAACATAGCAGACCAGCTACGTCTTGATACAAAAGCCCAGTTATATTTCTTTTATTCTGTATCTCGCTTATTTTAAGGGTATCCGAAAAAAGATGTTTACTTTAACAACTTCTATACACTGGTAAAAAATATTAACTTAGGACTCACCCTGTGTATTATTTTTGTGTGGTTGATAATACCATTAATTAGCTCATTCCATGTTGAAATCCTACGATCTCTGGAAGACCCGAAAAATAATTGTTTAAATTGATACCCCAGCAACTCACAAAATGTGAAATTGTGCATATTGATGAATTGCTGGTGCTTGGCCTGTTCGGCCGGCGTCGACACGCTCCGCCGTCTTAGCGCCGGAATTTGGCTGCGTTTCATATCTTCCCAACCTGTTAACTGTTCGGCGACTTCCGATAAACTGTTGACGACGGCCGAACAGCCTAACAACCAGCAGTTCATCGGATTATCGCCACGATAGCCTTATAAAATACCTTGTGCATATTGTCTGAATTGCTTGCAGGAGGGCCCACATCTTTGTGGAACTCTGCACAACTGTTATTTTTGTAAACGAATGCTTTCCATGTGTTGTTTTCACTAATTTTACAGAAGGCGTTTGAATTTTTAGACTTAGAGAGATTCAAGGGGGTTTCTGTCGCCTTAATATCCCCTTTCATCCGTCACTGACTACATGTTGTTTTATTTCTTAAACTCTCCAATTTTGTGGAAACAAGGACATGAGTCATGAACCACATTAATGAAACAAATAATGTATGAAGCAGGTGTTGTTTTGACATGTAATCCAATTGCACCATATTTTAGTTTAGTAAGCAGAGGAGCGACATGGCTTTTGTTTTATTTTTGTGGAAACATGCTGAAACGTCATAAAGGACACTTGTGGTATACGAGATTACGAGAGTGAACATCGGTCTGGGATATCGCGCGCCAGATGTAACAGCGATTACTGCCTACCTCACGGTACAGGCACCATACATTAACAATTGTTAATGTTCGGTGGTACAGGGTGGCACATGTTGACAGATCAGCTTTTAAAAGAGTTAACGTGCTTTATACTCAGTTCTATGTTTTATATGGGCAACAATATTAGCAACTGTAATCCAGCTATCATAACATTCTAATGCACCATTTTAATTGGCGGTATCAGTATACCGAGTGATAGCCCGTTCACACGATGCGATCAAATTACTGAATGTGTGAATGGTACAAAATTCGAATCAATGGACAATCTTGTCGCACACCTACATGGTTTAGTATATAAATGAGTTAACTCCGAAAGAGTAATGTCATAATTCGTGGATATTGGTTTTGGTCCCGATCCGAATTCCAGAAAATGAACAGCAAATGATCTAGATCACAATAAATCAAACGACAACAAATGTCAACGTGGATTATTTTGACGCCTTACTTTTTTATTTAAAGGCGACCATGTAGACATAGACAGAACTAAACGAATTAAAGATATGATAACCTCAGAACGTTTTGGTCGAATCTATGTTCTAGCATTGATTAACATACTAAATATGTTAATCAATAGTTCTAGTAAGAAATATTGACAATGAGAAAGGAGTATTTTCATGAGTGTAAACGCAAAACATTACTATAACAAAAATAAGCTGAGCCAACAAATTTTTTACCCCATTGTCCTACCTACCATGACGAAAATTTGATCAAATATTTACAGTAAAACATACAGTAATTGACACATCTGGAACTTTTCTAATACATGCTTGTACTGGTACAGCGTAATAAATATTTCAGATTTCATGTCGACAGCAGAAACTGTGTCGGCAACAATAGGATCATTGGTTACGCATTAATTGAAACATCAAGTTTTTGTCTTCAATCGCTGCTAAATTGATTTGTGAAATCATAAACGCCTTCCATTTGCTGCATTTCGTGTTTATATGTACAATTTTACACATACAAGAAAAAAAATATTATAAAGGACGTAGTTTCCGCACAGTCAATGAATCCATATGATACGGGTAAAAAATACACTTATTGTTATCTACGTGTAGTGGAAATCCCTAAAAGCTTAAGGACGATTTTTACCACCTCCTGAGAAGTGTCAGATACCCTAACCGTATGTTTTTGTCTCCTTTTTACTTATGTCTAACGACGATGACAAAATATATCTGACATTTATAAGGAGATGGTGAAACTAGTTCTTGTATAACACAAAAATTTCAGCCAAAGTCGTCATTGAATGCTGTCAGTCTATGTTGTTGTTGTACATTAAGAAAAATCATGTCACTCGGTCTATTATCTGTCCGGTATTCTTCAGGTCCTCCATAACTATTTTTAGAATTCTGTAAGGTTTATAGTTTCCAAAATTTAATTATCGAATAACAGTCCACAGTTTGCGAATGATATCTCGGTTATCTCAGAGAACAAAAACATGAAAGGCTTTACAAGCAACGAAAACTATCTTTTCAGAGTGCCTATACTTTGCTAAGGGAGCGCGTTTTTTAACAATCTGCTTAAAAATGTTGTTACTCTATTTCACTGAAACGCAGCATACTTTGAGCGTATAATTTTATTATAAATACTATAGATGTGCACTAAAACACGTGATAATTTCAATAGTTAAGCCATTTTTGTATTCCATATATTTAAAAAGATTTTGGGAAACTTTTTTCGGAAATTCTGAAAATTTTATCGAACTGCGGTGTTTTCCTATTCATAACCATAGTAAACATCAAGCTGTAGCTCAGCATACAGCTATAAAAAATAACAAAGGAGCAACAGATCACGTAAAAAAGGATATGTAAAAATGGTTTACCGTTCATAAGAGGGATCACTCCTTATGTACGCCACCGTCCAGAACACATGTTGCCATAGTGAATTTTGTGCACTCCTTCTTAAACAATATTCATCTGATCTAGATACAGTTTCAGTAATATCTGCTCACTTCCAACCGCAACGTTAGCTCACAAAGATGACGATGAAATCAAAAGAAATTAGCAACGCGAAACTCTTCGCAAAACGGATTCTGATTCCAATCATAACTATGTGGTAGCTTGCTTCCGCATGAATCTCTGACTGATTTTGGACAACAACACGTAGTTGTAAACAGCTTAAAGGTGAACAATACTGAAAAGCAAATATTTCACATAATAAATGAAAACATCAACAACTTTAAGGCGAACAATACAAATATTGGTTATATAAACCAATAACGGAAACACATCGAACAATGAATAACATTATCAAGAAAAGGAAAACACATTGCGGAAAGAAGCACAAGAAATCAGTGACTGAAGAAACAATAATAGCCTAACTCAACATAACATTGGCCTGATGCCAAAACCGGCATTGTCAATGATGTCGTTAGCTTAAGCTTTTTATTATTAATTAAAAGCTTTTATTTAACTCGCAATGTATGTATGTTTGTTCGGTGGAATCTTGCAACTCAATTTTGAAGTAGATGTCTTCAACTGATTGAGCTGAAATTTCGTATACACGTTTAGTTTGGATGACAATACACGATAAGCTATGTGACGTCGTTGTAAATCCAATATTGGAATAGTTATTTAATACATTTCTACAGTATAGGTATCCATGTTGATATGAGAACGCCCAGTAGATGGTAAGGGGAATGACAATCTAATGAGAGGGATGTCTTCACTGACAATAGATCCACTGATCTCATTTTTAGTCAAAACGATGAATTTTGTTGCAAGAGTTTGGGGCAAATATACTGTTCAAAGCCGGCGAGTTGTCGTATCACTGCATGAACCTTACGACCTGAGAGAAGAGAGTTCTTGCATTTGGCGCCCAACTAAAGGCTTGCGGTGTGAGCAAGAATCTGGCAGCAGTCACAAGGAGATTCTAGATCGAATTGTACGAGTTCCTTTGTACAACCTACGCAGTTGGTCATCACAGGTTGTATCGACGACGGTGACGATATCGACATGCGGTTAGGGGGTAGCTAACAAACCGCTGGTGCAGTGAGCAGCCACGGAGGGTGGACCGAACAGCCGGTGTGTGTGACTGTGATGCGAAGTGGTAAAGAATATCCGCGGTAAGGATTTTCCAATAATAAGGTGTAGAGGAACATTTGGTGTGCTGGACTGACTTTGGGAAACTAATAGGGATAAACTCGTGTTGTTAGTGGACTCTTATAATCAACACAGTTTTAAGGTTATGTCTACAGTAGATCTACATTTTTAGGTTAATTTAAGGTTTCCGTGATGTCTAATAAAAGGAAATCTACGAAAACGAGTGGATATCAGGAAAGCGCAAATTCTGAATTACAAACTATCGTTCAAATGATGGTAAATAATATGTATTTTTGAACATAATAGGATATATTTTGTTGTAAGAGTTTGGGGAAAATACTATATACTATTCAAAGTCGGTGAGTCGATTTATCACTGCATGAACCTTGTTTACGACCTGAGAGAAGAGAGTCTTTGCACAGCGAAAGGGCTTGTTGGGAATAACTAGAAAAAATACTGTGACGTCATTCTAAATCCAATATGGCGGACCATCCAAGATGGCGAAGCAGTTATTTTTAATGCACTTCTGCAATATGGGTATCAAATAAAAGTGCTTGTCGAGAATAAGCAAAAAACATTTTGATTTAAATGCAACTTTTTCAAAAAAAGCTTTTATTTAAATGTTCTGAAAAAAATAAAATGTTCCTTTAAAATGTGAACTATCAACTTATAGCCTCATTATACACAATTTATGTGATCATAAAAGCTTTTAGTTTTTAGCAAAAAACAAATAATTTCAAATATTTCTCAAACTCAGTTTTTAGGCGTTTTAGGTGTTCCTGATCATTTTATACTTGTTTGGATAGGAGTGAAATTTGGCGTATTCAAAAATTTTTTGCATTATTGGTAGACTGTCCAGTGACTGGTGAAGGAAGACCTGTCGACATAAATAACTTTTTTAGGTCCAGTTGAGCATTGGCCTTCCATATTACAGAAACCAAAGGACTTGGAACTTTTTCTGGTGTAAACATACGAGTATTGGTTTAGATCGTTCTGTATTGTGTAACGAGGAAACTATTGAATTGACTTTAATGAAATCTTGATACAGTATTAATACCGTGGCGAGGACGGAAAACGCGTGTGGTTTTTATAAATCGTTCCAGTGGCGCCGCAGAGATAATAAAAAACTAAAAATATAAAAACAGCTCAAACTTCGTTATTAAGCATTTTAGAGGTTTCTGATCATTTTCTTCTTTTTTTTTGGGTGGGGGTGCAATTTGGATGGTTGGGGGGTAGAGGGTTGTAAAACTGAAAAATTTGTTGTATTCATAATAGGCTGTCCACTGACCTGTGAAGGAAGACCTAGCAACATAAATAACATTTTTAGGTCAATCCGAACATTTCCTTGCCTATTACCGAAACTAAGGGACTGAGTACATACGAGTCTCGATACGAGTATTTATTGCTTCAGATCGTTTTGTATTTTGTAACGTGGAAAACGCGTATGGTTGCTAGAAATCGTGCTAGTGGCAGCGTTGGAATAATCGAAAAACTAAAAATATGAAAATTGAAAAATGTTTTGTACTGATAATAGGCTATCCATTGACATGTGAGGGAAAGACCTAGTGGCATAACAAATTTTTTGGGAGGGGGGGGGGTGCTGGCGATAATTTGGCTGCAAGGGGATCTCAGACTATAGCTTCATGTTATAGGAAAATAATAAGCTGGTATCACCGTAATGTGTGAGAAGTACTGAGTCAATCAACTTGACTTAATTTTTCTTATTAATATTCGACTTGCAAGGAGCTGGCTAGAAGTGACAAAAAGATCGTTGAGGAATGACTCAGGTAGCCCTGAAATTGTTACCTACGTACACTAGATTTTAGAACATATATTACTGAAACCACTTCGCAGCCTTTGATGCCTCTCAAGTTTCCAGTTTTCTTGTCTCTAGCACAAATTTTTAAGCCTATGTCCTAATTACTACATACATATATTACAAAAAAATTTCAAGACCACACAAGGTGAACCAATGTGTGCACATACCGAGAAATGTTAGTTTTTATACTTTCCTTTTTATTGCACTTCAGTTTACAAAACATTTCTCACAATTGTAATTGTAATCAAAGAATTTATTCATGCAAGAAAAATAAACAATAATCTGCAGTATAGAGCGACTTCTATCAACAGCTTGAATCTGACACATTTATTACAAATCTAGGTTATACAAAAGCTGAGGTGTAATCCTAGCAAGCATAGATTTGTTATTAGTTTGTATACAATACCATATACGCCGGCCTCAGAGTAACAACATGAACATAGAGGTAGTAAACAAACCACTTCAGCATCGCGTGCTCAAAGCCATCATCTTTTGACATCTCAGACCTAAACATTGCCAACTAACCTGAAAATTCTTCCAATGCAACCCACGGCTCTGCACTGTCCCATCTCGAAATATTGTTAAACTACACTCGAATATAGCACAGCAAGTCCGTAAAGCTTCACTACAGTTACCAACAAATAGGGAATTCGATTTTACTGACCAAGCATAAAAGACGCACAAAAAAAACAAACGTTTGACAGTCGCAGGTTACCGTAAACAAATCGCAGGACAATTACATAGGCGTTGCCAACTCCTCAAAATTTATGTAAGACAGAATTTGCGTTAATGATGAAGAAACATGCAGTAACGCAGTAGAGGTGAACATATCTATTGATTTTGCTGTAATCATTTCTGAACCATCAAAATACCATCTTTTTTTAACGTAGAATGGAATATTTCTGGATACTATACAATTAAGACGATAGTAAACAATTATGATTGCCATATCTGGTGGTCGATATGACAACTTAAGAAAAGATGTCGGCCTATTAGAATTACTTGTTTAGTACCTCTATGTTCAGTTGTTACTCTGAGACGCTGGCCAACCCTTGGCAGTCTTTGAATTTACAATCAATGGACCAACGTTACACTGCATTGGTTTTGGAGCAAAATGAGAAAAACAGAAGATTTTCTAAAGCATAGCTTACTTAACCAAGATGGTGGTCATAGGGGAGCATATCTCCCATGGCTTCTTCCTGAAACCTGAAATAACTCATACTTTACGTCACCACATGGGAATAAAAATTGTTATTTCGTATTTTTTATTTCATATCTATTTTTTATTTTTCCTATAATGTGTATACAACATATCTACATAAGGCGGGCATGGTCTCTTCTTCTTCTTCTTCGCATGACTAGGATTTCTCCTGTTTGTCTGCCTCTTATTCTGTCTCTGTTGTTGACGTTGTTGTTGACATCAAATTATCTTCCCATCTTTTCTTTGGCCGTCCTGGAGGTCTTCGATTGTAAGGTTTGTTATTTTTACATATGTGAGCCAATCTGTTGGGTCTCATTCTATTTACATGTTCATCCCATTCTTTCTTCCGGGTTTTTATCCATTTATTGATGCTGTTAATGTTGCACTGTTCTCGTATGTTTTTATTTGTTTGTCTGTCCCTGAGAGTTATTCCCATAATTGATCTTAGTGTTTTCATTTCTATGCTGTTGTAGGTTTGTTTTGTTCTCTTTGTGTCTGCTCGTGTTTCTGCCGCATATGTTAGAATTGGTCGCATCGTTGTTTTATATACTTTAATTTTGCTCTATGTAGACATATATTTGTTCGTCCATGCAGTTTCTCTTAAACATCCACTAACTCTACCTGCTTTTGTCGCCTGTCTTTTAACTTCTCTAATCAAGTTCCTATCACTGGTTATGTCAATGCCCAAGTAGTTAAATGTCATCACTTGTTCAATAATTTTACCTTCCACTTCCAGTTTACATCTACGTGGTTCTCTACTGATGACCATGCATTTTGTTTTCTCCGCTGAAATTACCGTATTGTATTTTTTGGCCGTGGTGTTGAAAGTGTGGAGTTGTCTTTGTAGATCGTCTCCAGTATTAGCTATTAGGAGCGCATCGTCGGCGTAACACACTATGTTGATCTTATGTGGTCCCATTCTGAATCCTTCTCGCTTTTTTACTTCTAATATTATTTTGTTCATTATCATGTTAAATAATAATGGGCTTAGTGAGTCTCCTTGACGTATTCCTCCCTTTAGGGGCATGAGACCTGTTTCGCCCTTAGATGTTATGATTTTTGTTCTGTTGTCCTTGTTCATATCATCGATTATACTAATTAGTTGCTTATTGACCCTTTGTGTTTCCAGTAATTTCAAGATATCACCTCTTTTGACTCGATTGAATGCGCTTTTTAGGTCTACAAAACACATATATGCCGGCTTATTATATTCTATCGCATTCTCCACTATTTGTCTAACAATGAACGTTGCGTCTATGGTACTGCGGTTTTTTCTAAATCCTTGCTGTTCTTCGGCTATATCTATTTGTTCCTCTAATTTATTTTTTATTATAGCCGTTAGTAGATTCAGCGTACTGTTCATTAAGCTGATCCCTCGGTAGTTTCCGGGATTCGTTCTATCTCCTTTTTTTAGTATGGGTAGCATTAGGCTATCCTTCCATTCTATAGGAACTCTTTGTGTCTCCAATATACCGTTAAAGAGATATTTGAGGTATTTTTGTAACGTAACGGGCATGGTAAGAATTATAAACAATGTACAGTACTGCTACATACTTGTCAAGTAAGCTATGACTCTCAACAATAACGTTTTTGAAATGTGTCGTCTACAACAAAAATATATGTCACTCATTTCCATCTATCTGTTATTATGGACTTTTATTACGCAGCCAATAGTACTGAATGTTGTTGGCCAAAAACTTAAAGCATAGACTCGTAGTTCTGATTTTTTATTGCTTCCCCTTAACTCCTTGTCCAGCTAACTTAGGGAACCCAGCTTGAGATATATATTGAAACATATTGCACGAAAAAAAAGCTATAATGTGGATATATTTGTAAGCAATTTTCTCAGCACATAATCCAGCTCATGAGATTATGAGAGTATATTGAAACAGGCCTAAGTGAATAATTGAACTGCTGAGTTTGAAAGATATTTGACTGTTAATTATATGAAAAGGAGCTATGAAATGTGGAAGTGTACCTAAGCAAACATCTCGTAATATGGCAATGTTCTGCTTGACGTTCCTAGTAGATATATTATGGCACTCTGGCATCAAGAACGCATTAAAACAGTCTACATCTATAAATACCTCATAGTGTTTAACTAAATGCATAAAACGACTGCCATGAATCAAATCTTAAACCATAATAACAATAATAATTCAAACAATCTTTTGCTTCGAGCGGTTAATACATCACTGTCTTTATATGTGGCGGTTGTAGTTTTAATGTAGATTTTAGCCCGAATGAAATTATTTTTTTATGAGCTATGCTAATCTTGGCCAATTTAAATTGAATACTGATGGAATCATCGTTATTCTTTTGGAGTATCTGAAAGAACACCTGCAGTTGAGAAACCGATAAAATAAGGTGAACTCGATATGGATCTGGTATCATCATGATGCACCATTTTGGCACAGAGAGGGACTGGGCAACTGCAATGTAAGAAATCTTCGTTGCGGTTTTCGCGACAATCTCCTAACTGAAAAATGTAAGGACAATACATTCTTTGAACGTTTTGACATGATCACGTAAGCCAAGAATAACAAAACTGACGAGAAGCGACATCCGGCGGCGCCATATTTGATACCCTTTCCATTTCGATGGGATTGTTTTCGACGACTTTGAATGGCTTTTGTTTGAAGTCCAAGCACCATAATGTGCTGCTTGAACCTTTAGTACGGATGCTTAATGCACCTATGAATCGATAGATAAATCGTCTTTTTTTGAGGAAAATATGATTTATGTTAGATATTCGTGAAATAGAAAAACTAAGAAACGCACTACTGTTGTTGTTTTTCGTCAGTTCTGTTATTCTCGAACGAAAATCTAAGACACTCGTTACGTCTTTAGAGGTATATGTGTGGGTCTAACATTTTTCTTGAAATGCTTGATTTCTCTAGAAATTGCAGAATCTCAGTAACTGATGCATCGATTTGATGAAACTTGGAGTTTGTAAAATAGGGATCATAGTAGGTTATGATACCATACCTTTGAAAATTCCTGCATTGGTGGCGGAGTCGTTCATAGCAAAACAATTAACCTCAGAACCGCTCCAAATTTTATTCCTATGTGACTTAGGGTCTCCCGATCATTTTCCAGTACTTCCGGAATTGATGTGGTGGAGGATGGGCACATGTCTTTTTCTGTATTCATGTAGGACTCTCAGAAGCCTTAAAAAGGCATGGTGATGTTCTATACCTTACACCATTGCCTTTAAAAATATGTGTGGACGTTTTGAACTTTCTGTGTTCCGTTACAAATAATCATAGTCTATAGAAATTTATAATATACCTATTATTTCTATTATCTGCTTCCATTTCAGAATTCGACCAAAAGCTTAGCGCTGGTGGTGCTAAGCTTTACATAAGTAACTTCAAGGAGAAATTAGGTACAGGGTAAATCTTCTCGAAGCCATTTTTTGGTAGGTATACCTAACTCAGAATGGCAGCAATTTACTTTTGTTGTAATACAAGTGAAAACCGATATAATTTGTACTATAGTTGCACAGAAATCATCTTGAATACTTGCGAGAGTGTTGCCTGAGATGTGATTCCACTTTTTTTCATGAGGCAGGACTAAACGAAAATGTTGAACTCTTAACATGATGACAACAGTAACTAAGAGTATAAATCAACCCTATGCGTATCGAAAGCATCAAGTTATGTTATTTGCCAACGCAATGAATAATATCAGAACCGTATCAAACAAGTAAACCACATATGCGTAACAAAGGATAATATTTCCAATAGCCTACGCCTTCATTGTATATAGTATCAGTTCATACTATTCTTGTAATCTAAATCACAATAAAACAAACATTGCGCAAGCTGTAAGTTGCCGGACACACTCTCACCTAACAACACAGGAAAATTAAACCACACAGTCATTATTAAAAAGCTTGGCGTATTCATTAGGTGCAACAGGTGAGCTGTAGTAGCAGTCAAGCAAGTGTTCTAAGTCAATGTTATTAGACTTAGGACTTTGCTTTTAAATAAATGCCTTCAAATAACAAAACCAACAATTTATGAATCTCAGCGGCATATCGGTTTTATATTATCGTATGTTTAGAGAACAGGGCCGCAAAGAGGATTGCAGACTTTTCAAACATCTAAAATATTTTAGTTACCTAAAGATCTTTCGATAAATCAGCCGAATGTGCACATCCTATTTATTTCTATTTAGGTGGACCACCCTCTTTTCGCTTGTAAGTGTCATGTTACTTAGTTTTAGTTTTATTTTTGTTTTACACCTATACATTTTACAGTCCGTCAAAATTTAGCATTACATTAGAAGTTTGTACTTCTATTAATTTTGTTGCTTCTTTTATACCAATACGTGGTTAGGTGTAAAATTAGCATGTTGTGCTAAATCTCGCCCCACAGAATGATCCCTTATTTCTGAGGTCAATAAAGTCGTTCATTATTATTATTTTTATTATATACATAGAGCTTTTTTGCTTAAAATTGAAGTAATTGGAATTTATATATACACATATATTTCGATATTTGCATGAGCCATGTAAAGATAACTTCGGACTGTGGCAGTTCTCGGTAATGTTTTTCTCAGTGGCAATAAAGAAACCAGTTGAGTGCACCCTTGCTTAGTATCCCATTTTTATGAAGGTGACTTCTTGCTTTGTTTTAGTAATACCATGGAACGTTAGACATCATGTTTTTACCATATAATGCATCTTAACAAGATGGTTCTATCTCTGGAATAAATCGATTTCTTAAGAAGCTATGAAAGTTGCTTTAACCCTTATTATAGGAGCAGTGACTTACGTAAACACTGTTTAGAAAATTATTTTTGATCTTAAATCTAGGCTCATAATTTTTGTAGTTCAAAAACCTCAGAAAGTAGATAGGTGTAGTTAGGAAGGCAATAAAAACAAAGGTAGATCTAGGAGAATGCATGTGTATTCAGATATGGTGGAGCTACAGAAAATATGTAAAATTGTGTCTTTATCTCCCAAGGGTAAATATAGTGACATTTATTTCAAGTAAAATTGAAGCAAAAAGACACGAAAGGTCCGACAACTATCTACGTTATTCGGATAATTCTATATTCATCCATATTACTTCAAATCGAAATCGCTCCATAACTGTTACTTTTAGGTATAGGGAATGTTAATAAAAGTGAAAGTATTTTGTAAGAACTTTCTGACGATGCTATAAAATATAGCGTGTTCCATTTAAAATAACACAGAAAATTATGGTTGGTGTTTTGGTTCACCCTGTACACAAAATCAAAGATAGCAAAAACTTGATAGCTTTGGACAAAACTAAAAAACCACGGAAATATTCCAACATTAAAAGTCAGGCCTCCAGTTATTATACCCTGGATCACCTGATAAAACCTTATATTTCCGGAATAGGGAAAATTAACCCACTTCAAATTCCAGATAATGTATAGGGTTTTCCATTTGAAAAAACAGAACTTCCGTCTACCGCGACTTTATTAATAACCCTGCATATTATTTAATAATTTTGAAATGTTGACATTCGCTTTAATCGAAAGTCTTTTCGTATCTTCCACATTAACGGAGGTATTTAACTTCGGAGTATAAATTGATCACCCAATATGCATATTTTATAATCACTAAATAATAACTTTGAATTTGAACACTATTGAAGAAAAAACCTGAAACTTTCTAAAATAAACAAATCAGTGACAAGTACTAGAAAAATATGTCAAAAATGGGACTGCTCAATTGAAAACGAGACCTGAGATCACCTTGAAAATACATTAGGCATTGGACCAACTTTATATCCATTATTACTAGTATTATAAATTCGAACAAATGCCAAAACTCGAAAACTATTCTTATGAAGCCTTTCTTCTTCGGGTGCCATCTTTCTATCGTCGAAGGTTGGCGATCAATAGGGCAATTTGAACTTTTGAGACTGCGGCCTGGAAGAGTTGTGCTGTTGTCTGGGCATACCATTTTCTAAGGTTTCTCAATCATGAGTCCCTTCTTCGTCCAGGACCTCTCTTTCCTTGGATTTTTTTCTTGGATTATTAACTGCAGCAGTGAGTATTTTTGGTTGCGCATAAGAGATCCGAGGTATGCTAACTTTCTTGTTTTGATGTTATGCATTAATTGCAACTCGCTGTTCACCCTGGCGAGCACGTCTACGTTCCTCACTCTGTCCACACACGAAATACGCAGCATTTGCCTATACGTCCACATTTCAAATGCATTTATGCGTCTTGTGGTTGCTTCGGTCAACGTCCACGCTTCATGTCGTATAGTACAATGGGGAAAATGTAACATTTCAGTATCCTTTTCCTTAGGTTAATATTGAAGTCCTTGTTACAGAGGAGCGATTTCATCTTTATAAATGTTTGACGTGCTTGTTCGATTCTGCTTTTAATTTCCATTTCTTGTCTCCAGTTTGCACTTATTATTGCTCCCAGATATTTATATTTATCGACTCGATGAATTTCCTCGTTATCTAGTTTTATTTTTGTTACTTGTTGTTGTCTCCGTCCAACCACGATATACTTGGTCTTCAAGGGGTTCACTGCTAGGCCATACGAGTATGTACTGCTATGTGCACACACACTGTCAAATAGGCTTTGTAGGTCCTCTATGCTTTCGGCTAATGACAGAGTATCATCATCATCATCATCATCATCATCATATGCCGTTAATCGAAATTCTTTCTTTCCTATTTTGCAGTGCCTCCCCAAAAATCCTTTCAGAATAGAGTTTGAAGAGAATGGGAGAGAGGATGCATCCTTGTCTAACTCCGCGCTGTATTTTTATATCCTCTGTTATTTGAGACTCTATTGCTATATTAGCTCGCTGTTTCCAATACAGATTAGCAATTACATTATTATATCCTGCTGGTCTAGACGTACCTCATTTAAAATCCGTATATCATGTTTTACGGTGTCAAACGCTTTTCGGTAGTCGATAAATCCGATGTAAACATCTTTGTTTATATCTCTACAGCGCTGAATCAATATGAAGCCTTCAGTAATATCTAATTTGACTGGAACATAATGCTGCAGCCGCAACCGTTCCATTTCAACTAGGTCATTGTCACTTTCGGTTTTAATCAGGCATTCATGAACTGGATACCAGAGCATATACCATACGACATCGTATCAAATAGTCACTGCCAAGAAACTTGATTTTTTCTATGTCGTTACGGCACTGCAGTCACCGCGACAGTCTTTCGTCCTTTGCGGTTTTGTTTTGAGGCAAGCGATCGCGGCTTTTCTCATCTTTGTTCTCTTGTTTTTTAATCTGTCTATTGCGATTTGTGATGAAGGCAACCTTATTTAAAGCTTGTTACAACGATATAGGGCTGCGATTTTGGGATAAAAGTTTTCGTGGTCGGTTCTTCACGGGTGGTCATAGAATCTTAAATAGCTCATATTTCACATTACTACATAATAATAAAAATTATTATTTCGTATTTTTTATTTCATATGTATTTTTCATATAATGTGAATTTTTTTTATAACTGAGCAGACTGCGTAGGCAGAGCCTGAATACCAGAGTACCGCGGCTGCTGTGAAAGGGTTATGTTTGGGGAAGTTTGTTATCGCGGGATTTGAATGGGCCAATACACGCAGGCCCGATAAATACATCTCCTGACAGTCCATTCCAAGCCCTGGATATGAATGGGAATGAATGTGCGGTCGTACCGCTCGGTTCTTGATGTATGAAGAACGACCGCTAGAGGATAGCTCAGAGGAGCAGATTCCGTTTGAATATCGGTAGAAGAGCGAGAGGTCACCAACAACACGCCGCTGAGAAGGTGGCTGGAAGTGGCGCGTTAAGACCAGATCGCCAATTAGTCGAACTGCCCCTTCTCTAGACGGCATCAAGTATAGACAGGGTAGTAGGGGCAACAGCTTCCCAGACATGAGAGCAATACTCCAGGCAAGGTCTTATCGAGGCTTTATATAGCGTGAGGAGGTTACATGGTGTATCTATATAATGGGGGACATGGCAACTCCTATTACTGCTACATATGTACTTGACGAATCCTTCCTCTTAAGCAAGCTAAGACCGCCAAAGGTTTTGGGGTGTGAACATCACCCTACGGAAAAACAAAATGTTCTCCGTACGCCATGCTATATATAGGTGCATATTCTAAAAAGGAGAATTAGTTGCGTAAGATAGTCAAACAGAAAAAAAAAATAGCTGCCTAAGCACGCAAAAGGGAAGCAACGATAGCTGCCGACAAGTATTTTGGACTGATTGGACCTCATCAGGGCAGCGTAATCTAAGACAAAGTTGGAAGGCCTTAGAAGATGAAATACACCAGTATGTCGTATCAGAGAATCAATGATGTATTTGTGGTATCGGCTGGACAGACCCTCTATTTTTTCTTAGATTACGCTGCTCTGATGAGGTCCAATAAGTCCGAAACACGTGTCGGCAGCTATCGTTCTTTCCCTTTTGCGCGCTTCGCCAGCTATTTGTTTTTTTTTTCTATAGGTGGATATATATATATATATATATATATGCAACAAGATACTGGTTACGAACTCTATAAGATATAAAGAAATCATATCAATAATATGTATCAAAACAAGGCATCCTTCGTTAGGTATACAGGGTGAATCAACAGTGCGTGGACGGAAGATAGGTGCTTATTAAAAAATATTTCAGAAATTCGTCGCTAGTCATGATAGAGGAGCCTTGAATGCAACAACCTTGAAATATTTTCACGTAAGCTTTGGTGCTAATACAGGGTGATTCATATCAAAGTTAATAGAATCCCCTATATATTGCATATCTAGATTCTTTGCTCAATTATAATGTGACCTTATGTATCACACACGCGACTTGAAACAACAGGCGTTTACAAGGGGGTAATAGGAATAATTAGCTCCCCCTCCCCAAGATTCATGACTAAAATTTTGTTTCATTCTTTTTTCCAAGGAATTAGTGGCTCATAATTATCTAAATTTGAGTTACGTAATACTCATAAAAACGTATTGGTGGAAGTTCGCTACCTATTCATATTACCTTGCGTTTTAAATAAAAATAGCAGATCAATAAAAATTGTATGTATTGTATATATTTTTATTTTAGCACATTTTATTTACTAATTCTCGTTTTCCTCGTATTCTGGAACAATTCTTATTTTCGGAATAAATAATATGAGTAAGGTATCATTGAACTCAAAAGAAAATTCCGCATATCTTCGATAACTCAAAATCAATTGCATATTTCTTGTACGAGGCCCGAAATCCCATAACATGACTGGAATTAAACGCATAAAATTGACCATTACATCAACCGTTGTTTTTACATTTCCCTAAAATGCTACCTAAAGACTCCACTGTTTCACTTGCTACTAATACTATTTTCTTATTTTCTTGTTGCTGAATTACAGAAAATGGTGAAAGCACACACAAACCACATTTCCTGCTACCCCCCCCCAATACTAATGTCTAGATACGTCTTTGTTTCAAACGAACCTTTTAGGCGCAAATCACCATTTTTTGTATAAGTCGATATCAGAAAAAAAATTGAATACCGCAGCGATTATAAAACTTGCTGTCTCTGACTTTGCGGTGTGACTCTTCATGAGATGAGTCATCTTAAGTTACATTTCCCATCTAGTGGAAGAAATTTGTACAGCGTTTTACAAAATCGATTTGTCCTTGTATACTACTATTATCTACGCTGCGACACCTAGTAGTCGGAAGCTATGCTATATAGAATTCGAAATGGAACTTCTCTACAGCCCCTGGTAACCAGTTGCTCAGCTTATCGATCGCCTTCGTCGTAAGCTCCTAAGCGCACTGTCACAGGTAAGTTTTCCTACTGTAACATAGATGGCAGGGCATGATATGAACATTCTATTTTTGTGAGATTCCAAATAGTACTATTGGTCGATGGTCATATACTAATAATACTATTATTGACACATTGACTGAACATAGAGGAAGAACATCGGACAATAGCTGTGCTTGATTCACACTGGTGAACTGGTTTATTTTGGTCAAAAAAATCAAGAGACATTTTACTTTCCGCACCGATATTTGCGATCGCCAAAATTTTCTACATAACGAAAATCCATGTCACTAATTTCTGTCGGTCTGTCGGTCTGTCGGTCTGTCGGTCTGTCGGTCTGTCGGTCTGTCGGTCTGTCGGTCTGTCGGTCTGTCGGTCTGTCGGTCTGTCGGTCTGCCGGTCTGTCGGTCTGTCGGTCTGTCGGCCTGTCGGTCTGTCGGTCTGTCGGTCTGTCGGTCTGTCGGTCTGACTGTCTCTGTGCGTTTTTATAGCCTCGTAATCCCAGTAACCGTTGCTTGGAATATGATGAAATTTGGGCAGCGATACGCTGTGGGGTCGTAGTAGCTAATGTACGTATAATTTTGAAAATCGGTGCATGGGCGGCGGACTAATTAGCAAAAACCAAAAAAAGAACATTTGTGTGGGGGGTGAAATTGGGGTGGTGGGTGGTTAAGAAACTGAAACATTTGTTGTATTCATAATAGACTGTCCACTAACCTGTGAAAGAAACACTTAGCGTCATCGCTTTGAAACTAGTACTGGAATGGTATAGTAGTATTCTGAAAAAACCGTGAGGCTGTTTGCGCTATATTTTTAGTATATCAGGAACCCACAATAATACTAGCATTTATCGTTCATTCTTATTTTAAGCTTATATTAAGAATCATTTTGCACTTTTTAGAGCTATAAAAGAGTCTTTATGATTTTTGCGAAGCACATTTATTTTTCAATATTCAGTTCAATATAATAAGACAAACCTATTATACCTATGACTGTTTCGGATCAAAAAATTTGAGGCATTTGAGATGTGGCTCTATAGACGCATCCTGAGGATACCATGGACTGACAGAATCACCAACGAAGAAGTTCTATGACGTATTGGTCGCAAAAGAAAGCTGTTGACAATCATTAAGATAAGAAAAACATCATACATAGGTCACATCTTACGCAACGATAAATATATACTGCTACAAAAATATTATGCAAGGCAGAGTGGAGGGGAAGAAAGGTATTGGTAGAAAGAAAAAATCCTGGCTTCGAAACATAAGAGAATTGACCAATCTCAACGTCGTAGAACTGTTTCATGTTGCAAGAGACAGAGACGCATTTAGAAACGTGTTCGCCAACCTTCAATGAGAAATTGAGAAGTCGGCATTACAAGAAGAAGAAGTTTTGGCACCGGTTCTTAACAAGTGTTCAAAGTTCAAATAGAATCTGTTTGTATATAGCGGCTAAAATCGAGTCCAAAGGAGTCTCTAACAAACATACAAACATACAAGTGAAACGTATAAAAAAGCATGATAAAAATTACGAGATATGATATGAATGAAATTACAGTGGCTGAAACCTTTTAGAGTGCCTTTTTTTAGGATTTACCTAAGGCAATGGAAGATGTTGGAGAACGCGATATTACAATAATATTATCATCATTATTAAGGCGTAATTTGATAAGCACTTTCACCACTTCTCAAAAACAAAAGATGTGTCTATCACATTCGCCATTTTTTACACTGCGAAAGGCGAACTTAAGTCGGTCAAAATCGAGTCCTGTGGAGTCCATAAGAGACACACGGAGAAATAAACATACAGGTAAAGCTAATAAAAGCGTATTCATCAAAAATATTTAGACTTATATTAAATTATTCTCAAGTTGTCGTGGAAAAATAATGTATGGCAGTCGAGCACTTACGTGCTTGGGTTATTGTCACAGCAACAAGCTGTTCCTTGAACAACTGGATGCTCATAGACTGGCAAATAATGGATCTGATTTTTGTATAATTCAACGGAGAACGACTTCTAAATTCATAAGATCAAAACCTTGTGGTTGGTTGAAAAGGCTAATTACGATCGATGGTTTTTACCAATAATGGTGGGAGAGCATACTATGGTATATATAGGAGCATTCACCATTTATTGTAATATAGTAATGAAGTAAATTACCTACATTTAAGTTTCACTAATTTGTTGCTAGTGAATCGAAGTTTTTGTAGAAGGTCATTTGAAGAAACCAAGGTTAAATGAGTATTACATGTATACCCTGTTACCCGATACTTTAAACTGTCAGCCGTGTCAACAGCGAACAGCTGCTCGGCTAGTGATAACTAAAAATACCCCAGATTGAGCCTTGACGTATCAATTTTAAGCTTTGAAGGAATGCAGGGCTGTACTGAATGCAAGTACTACTAATAACGAGTAATTGACACTTGGTGACGTTTTCGTCTATCCTCTGAGGTCTATGCTTATTTTACATTATCTCGGAAAATCCGGCGTGTCTTTCAGTATATCAGTATGGCTGGTCTGAATGATGATGATTAGGTACGCTTTGAATGAGGTAAGACTGAAGATAAAAGCATGTTTAGCTTAAGCTTCAGTTAAACTATCTTACTATATTAATTTTACTCCATGTACTTACTTTATACTTTTCTCCAATTGTACCTTGTACGTTTCAACCGATAAATATCCCACTAGTGATGCAAGCTATTCATTGAATCGTCCTTATTGCTAAATATAGGAGTATTTTGATAGTCTCTAACGATATACAAATCAATAAAATAATATATTTCTTTTAACCATCCATTTCTGCTGCGAATTTCTGGATATTAAGCAATTTGTTGTTTACTAAATAGGCATTACTTTTTGGTAATGATATATTCAATAAGAATATTTCTAATACGGTCCTGATCGCAGGATTGCCAATCAACACCACTAGTAAAAAATTAAATTTGAGATACACCTCTTCGTCAGCTGATACCTATCAAATAGATGTCAAACCAGTTTAAAGTATCAGGTAACAGAGTATACTCATGCGAAGTTTACGGTTGAAAATAACGAGGCACTCACTTTGCTAGCAATCAAAATCCACACCATATTAGGGTACTTGCAGAGGTCGTGAAATCGTCTCGGGAGTATACATAGCGTAAAGAAAACCATATCAAGAAGCAGTAGGAAACAAAAAACATGATTTTACTGACGGCCAAAAAAAGATATTTGCAAAATAAAATAGGGATATATTCAAATTTTTCCACGTGTCGTCACAGGTATCTTATAGATATCGGCAATCGATACTGCTACAGCGCAGGTCAGTGAGATTCAGCTGCAAACTAGAGATGATCTGAAGTACATTTTTATATCTGATAGGTATCACAGTTCATCCTGTTTGTAACCGAGATTCGTAACTAATCGAAGCCATCATTTTATTTCGGCGCATCCCATTATGAATGAATCCAAAGATAGAATTTAATTCAAGCCCATCCCTACAAAGTGAATTAGTAATCTAGCCAAACCAGTGATTTTGTCATGTTTACTAGGCTCTAAGGAACGCGCAAACGACAATATTTTTTTCTGCAAGTACCCTATTGCCTGAAGCTCTGTTATAGCATATATGTATTTACGTGAGACTTTCAGAGTTGCGAATTGCAATTTCTGCGGCTTTGCGAACTTTCAATAAGTCGGCATTTGGAAGCGGTTAATCCTAGTAATTAAAAGTAATTCATCATCATCATCATCATAGTCACAATGTCTTAACAGGTATGTTGTGAACTCGTAAAATGCATTAAGTCGGAGCTAAAGTATTGCCGACACGAATATTATCAATAGTTTTGAGCACTGTAGCTCGCTATCGTTCGCGATTTGCTGTCAGTTTAGTGGCGCTCTTGATACTCATATCCAGCAACTGTTTCGTCGTATCCATCCACCGTGTAGGGGGGCGGCCACGGCACCACATGACCCCGAACTACAAGTTTCTCCATATTATCGCTTCTGTGTATATGTCCGAAGAATGTAAGCATTCTGGTCGACACAATGGAAGATAGTCTTTTTGGATTACCGAGCTCATCCAGTATGGAAACGTTAGGTCGATGGGCGGTATAAGGAACTCTCAGCATTCTGCTCCATGTCCACATTTCAAAAGCATCTATGCGAGCTCGATCTGCCTTTTTAACAGTCCAAGTTTCCGAGGCATACAAACATATGGAGAACAAAAGAGACTGAACCAGCGACATTTTGGTAGCTTTAGTGATATTATGGTCATGCCATATAAGTAATTACCGATCTTCATAGTACATTTTATGGGAAAGATCGCTGGTTCAGGTGCCGTACCTACACTTATGATTGAAGGCTGTATACGATCATGCAATCTACAATATTTTGCTGTTTATTCACACAACTTCTGCAATCGACCTATAGAGTGAGTAGGTTTCTTTATTCAAGTAATATACCCTGGAAACCAAATTGGAGAACAATAATTACTTACCCTATATTGACTTCACGTAGAACTAACATCTGTTACACCCGCTCTTATATCAAAGTAGAATTCTTAGCAGCCAAAATTTTTCTGTAAATTTAACAATAATAAATCTTTAAAAACCATTTCTGAGCCAATTAGCACAATGCTCAAACCTTAGATAAATACAGCATAGACCAAAACATATTTCACCTACATTTATTATGTCATCCGAACTTCACCTGATTATGGCAGTGACAGATGTACAGTATGAGCATCATTGTACATGCTCTAAATTGGTCTCTAATGCTTCAGTCTAAAGTGGTGTTCAGAATCAGGCACCAACAGACAAGTTCTTATAGAACAGTATATCTCCTATGTAAGTCTGCGGCATTTTTCATTAAGCCAGTGGCGGCCGGTGAGGTAGTGCCACAGTGCCATGGCACTACCTTAATTTTCTACAAAAACATATTTACCTATCTCTTAAACTTTTATTATTCTACGTTAGTCTCCAACGACTTTTTCTGTTTTATATGAAATGGCAATAGCGGCTCAGCGCATAAATGCTTGCATCAGGCAACAAGTGGCATCGTCGTAACTCACATGATGAGAGCTGACAATGCGACCAAACCGCGAGTTGGCAGCATCCTACCATGCCGTTTCTTATAAGGCACAAACTTAGTGAGAGAAGTCTTATCACAAACGCTTTGGAGTGACAGAGAGAACGCTATGCTGGACGTTTGGATAGATTTTAAATACGAAAATCCGAAGTAGATGATGCCAAGCACATTACCCATATTTCTATTCATGGTTCACTATTTTTGTTTTGTTTCAGCAGTTTCGATTTGTTTATGTTTGATGCTGATGTCGACTTTTCTCGTTAAAGGTTTGAAATTTAGATCTTATTAGTTTGAGTGAGTTGTGCGCTGTTTTCGGATCGGTATCTCTTTTGTGTTTAATTAAAATATATCATTATTGGAGCGAAAATGAATAAGATTGGCGCATTAATAAACTCACTTAATAATCTTCCGCTGAAAGAAAAATTGAAAGACTTATTGGTAGTGGACAGAAATCGCGTTGCCATCATTTTAATAAAACTATTTATGATGAAACCAATTGGATAAGTGACTGTGCAGAAGTTAACAAACTGTTTTGTTTTGTGTGGGTTCTATTTGGAGGCGATGACACCTGGGCGAAAAAAGGCACGGATGATCTTATTCATTATCGGAGAAAATGAAGACCCATGAGAAATCTAAAGTGCAAATGAATAATGTTTTCAGTTTATCGATGCTTGGTAAGTCGAACATAAAGGCTGAGTTAAATTCGGCTTATCGGCTAGTTATAAGTATCTTTTTTTCAATATTATATCGACTTGAAATGTTGGCTATCATTCTGGCACTACCTCTCTAAGTTAGCACGAGCCGCCACTGCATCAAGCGTTTCTCGAAGGGTAAATGCTTAGATATTGATTTAAGCATTTCTTTTAACCATCCTATACCGATAACGAAACCAATGATCTATAGAAAGCATTTAAGTTGTATCTACTAAGACCAATGAGTTTCCGGAATGCTAAAAGATATTTTTCCATACGTAACACTCTATTCATTATCACTAATGTTACATGTTACAATATATAGATTTCTTGAAATACCGATGTTTCGTAAGACTACAGGCAAGACGTTTTTAATGTATATACAGGGTATCCCACGACGACTAAGACAAGCAATATATGGGATCTGGGCAGTAGTACAGAATTATAATTTTTAGAGTTTAAGTTAGAGCAAATATAGTATCTTTCCTTATTATTATGTCGCCCAATGAGGTATTTGTTTTTGGTCACGTGACGTCCGATTCAAAAATTTTAATGGGACACCCTATATATTTGTGAATTTTTGTGTTCCCCTCGATAAGACTATTCCAACAAACTAGCACACTTGGGGTATAAAGTTCAAGAGCTACAGGTACTTAAAGGATTGTACCACTACTATTGATTATAACATGTACCCCTACAGTTAAATTATTTTGGTAATGTTTCATAATGGTAGTGGTACAGTCCTTTAAGTACCTGTAGCTCTTGAACTAATCACTTTAGACCCCAAGTGTGCTAGTTTGTTGGAATAGTCTTATCGAGAGGAACAAAAAAAGTCACAAATATATAGGGTGTCCCATTAAAAATTTTGAATGGGACGTCACGTGACCAAAAACAAATACCTCATTGGGCGAGACAATAATAAGAAAAGATACTATATTTGCTCTAGTTTACACCCCCAAAATTATAACTCGCTACTACTACCCGGTTCCGATATATTGCCTGTTTTAATGGTCGTGGGACACCCTGCATGTATATATCTACGTTTTTCTATTGCACTCATCCCCTGAACTAATAATAAAACTCTAGAAAATTACATTTTAATCACAGATTAACAGTGAAACCAATGAACCATTGAAACATTTAGAACAATACTATTCTCAGAGTAACAAATAGATACTTTTTCGGATGTGACACTATGCATATGTCAATAATGCAAACAACCAGATCGCAAAAGATGGATGTGTTTGAATGCTGATTTTTTTTTTTAACTACAAAGCTACTTTTAAATATATAATCTTTCCGAAGCACTCATCTTTTGAGGCATAAGCCACTAGAAAATTACATTCAAATCATCGAATCCTTACAATGAAACCAATAAGACTAATCTGTATCCCTTTTCATCCAGCAGCCACTAGATTAAGGCCGATTCCACTAATGCTCGTATTACACTCCCGTCGCTTAAGTACCAATGGCAAATATGAAATAATCCCATTCTTCTACACCACGAAAAATAAACGGATAAGAACGCCTCTTTGTCGAGAGGAAATGGAAATTAGGAACAGTGGTCTGCTGGTCTTTAAACTGATAGCAGGGATTATCGGTTCGGAAAGAGTAGTGGGCTACCTGTCTTGACCCCCCGCGGTCAAGCTCCTTGAGAGGACTCTTCGGAAGGTTGAGACTTTCACTATTACGGGATGTTAGTTGAAATTGTATATACAGGGTTACTATAAAATAATGAAAATATACATTTCAGATAGACATAGGAACTATTTGAGATATTATATTACCGGATAGATACAGTGGCTTTATACTGACAGTGGCAACAATGCGTGGTCAACGTTTTGATTGGGCGCGCCACTTTGGTGCAAATTTCCTTTCTTTAGATTTGCTGCTCTAGTAATTGTTGCTGATTTTTGTGCCTTCCTTTGACTGATGAACATTTTATTTTGCATTTTGTTTAATGAGCTTTTAACTAAACACATAAGTGTTTTGAGTGTTATTGACTGTAAACATGTAGGCAAACAAATATGCACTTATTGTAAATTTAACATAATATTTGTGGGATATGATTTGGTCAAGTGAATGTGACTCGGTTTTAGTGATGTAATAGGTGTATTACTGAACACTTTAAACTATAACAATAATTCGTCGTAATAATATAATGCTCTTGAAGATATATGGATCGCGTCGTTGATATCGTCGTCTTTAGCGTCTTCCGTCGTACATCTTGACACTTCAACTGACGTCCTGTGACTCGTGACTACTTGATCGCTCGATAGGAATTGATCGATCGGGCGCTTACAGGATGTTCGAGAACTTCTGGATGTCTAGGGCCGTATCCCACATATTACTATTATTACAAGGAAGTTGGGTGAAACAGTAGTTAAAATACTTTTTGCTGACACGCTTTTGATGAATCATGAATCTATATTTTGAGGTTCATATGTATTTGTAATATATATTAATGTTTTTCCTTTGAAGGGCGCTGGTGTTGTTTATCCTATTCGTTCTTGGGTTTATGTAGGCACATTTATTATTATAAATTCAACAGAAACATAAACAACTGAAGCAATCATTTATTTAATAGTATATTCAGATTTACACACTTATATACAATTTCATGTCCATTCCATGCAGGTAGGTAGGTACATTGACGATGATACACTTATGCAACTTGCAATCATCGCAACCCAATAATTGACCATCTTTACAGTTAAAAGGCAAACAACAATTTACCTATTGAACAAACATTGTTATTGTGATACTTTTGTAACCAAAACGCTTTTTAAATTGCTTTTGTCTTCCTTCAGATAATTCAATTCCACATAACTGTGTTGTTCGTGAAGCATGGCATTGCACTTCTAATCCATTGGCTACAAAATGATGCCAAGGTATATTGTAAATACCAATCTTGGCTTTTCTTAGAAACCTCACAATTGACGCATAGACTTCTTTATTAAAAGTAAATAATAGACATGTTGTCATGTTATGTTTGTAGTAATTTGAACACCTAAATCGGTTAGTTATTTAATAAGCTCTCTATAGTGCTCTACATATATAACCCACAAGAGAAGGTGAAATTGAAGTCTGCAGTTTAAGTAGTATAGCATGAACAAATACTAGAATCTAGTATACCTATTTAATGCAGATGTGCTGGAAAACAGCCATGATTTAACCTAAGGCGAGTGATAATGGGCTTGTTAACAAAATTTTTAAAATCAATTTTGACCTGCCTAAAATAAAGCTTAAATAGAAAAAACATGATTCTGAAAATTTCATACTTGTAGGATGCTCCGTTCGCCTAATATAATCATTTGAATTCGCGAAATACAAGCGCGCGAACACTGTGACTGTGACGTAAGCAGATATGTTCGCATGTGATTTCAGATCATCACTCAGTATATATGTTTTGTGATCATCACGACTCGTCGCGTAGTTACGTTCGATGTATGTATTTGTGTTATTGTGACATCTATTGTCAGTAATTGTGACTGGTGGTAGTTTTTGTGTTCTAAAATGTGCGCAGAGCCGCAGTCAACGTATCTGATGACGCCACGAAAGCGTATCGAAAATGCGCCCGGCATTCATGTTTATAATTTTTTTTGAGCGACTTAGAAGCTTCACAGAGGTCTAATTTTTGGCACGGTGACTAAAAAATATATGTTCTTTCAGATGCATAAATAAAAAAAGAAAGGTGAACGAGCCCATTGTAGAGAATTCTCGGTTAACAAGGAATTCGTCTGAAGTTGGCATATTCTCGAGAAGGGTGGGATGTATTAATGTATAATGATTAGTGGAAGTAGACGCATAGATTTTACAAGTTACTTTTTACTTGTTTAGAAAATGAGCTTTTGATAATGTGAAAGAGATCGCAATATAATGGTATATGTGATATATCACTTGAGCTTAAATCACATTTAGGCCCGATTTTATCAACATGCATATTTTAACAAGGGCTTTAACAAAGCTTTTCTATTGGATGTTATTCAGTAAAAGCTTTCTATTGGGTATAAAGGGTTTTGCAAATTAATGTCAGATTTTCCATGTTTACATTATAGTTATTGTATAATTACCAATTCCAAACTGCGATAATTTGTAACAGAATCATAAAAGTAGTATCAGTCACAGCAACTACCTTATTTAATAATTACAAATCCCACCTCCGTCAGTTAGACGGATTATAGACAAATACATACTTTTATGAAAAATCAATCCTTCATTTACTGGATGCTTGTTTGTTATAGACTTTCTCATAGAAATATTCACAGAGGATGTAAAGGTGCAGCGCACACATTGTACATCAAATAAGGTTATATGCAGCTAGCGAGCTTTGCCGTTCTGGACAGGCAACCAGTAATGCACATGCATGCTTGGGAAATAGCTTGGCTAGCAGTTAAATCGTGTGTTTAACTTTTGAAATGTACTAAAATGCTATTTTTACCCCTTTTTACTATAAAACAAAGATATATTGCAAGTATTTATAATTATTATCGACAGTTAATCATTGTTTCATCCAAATAATGCAGTAATTTGAATTCCTTGTCATCCTTATCATATGATAGACGAAAAATCCAGTGATCAAATATTGCGCTTCTGTGGAATCAGATTGGTTGAGATAAGCAATTGCTAAACTTTTTGTTGAACAAGAAAATGCTTCTTTTCAGCCATTTAAGATGGAAAATCAGACTGGAAAAGATACTAGATGGTTCACAAAATGGTCGATTGTATAAATAAAGTATGTCATTTTTGATCTTTTTGAGGTAAGCTTCAAGAGAGATCAATAATTTTCAGAGTAGTTTGACAGGTGCATGTTCTTGAAAGGGCTGCTGTTATTGGTCAAAATATTTGTAAAAATGCGCATGTTGATAAAATCGGGCCTTAGCCGCTTGATCGGCTATTTCATTACCCTTGATACCTGTATGCTCTATGGCCCAAACAAAATTGAATTTACACCTATTGTCATACCAATAAGTTAAAATATTTCTTATGTTGACAATTAAGCTATTAAGAGAGTTCTGATTGATGGCTGCCACATAATTATTGACACCATTTATATTACACGCTTCATGTGGGATACCGACAGCAGTCTATGGATATTAGTTTGCAGTCTAATCTAGGAAGACCTCTCGGAAGGTATCGTTAATTCCAGGCTATCATGTAAAACGTAAATGAGTTTAAAAATCGAATTATAAGTAATTTGTATCCTAAATATGTAACACGGTAAGACATGAGATACGAAAGGCGAACGAAGCGTGTGTGCTTTTAATTACCCAGTTATACGGCGATGATATTATGGGGCGAAATGTAGCGGAAAAGTTGAGTGGGTTGATCAACATCTTTTAGACTTGATTTATTTTGATACGATGAGCAATGCTCATCGCAGCTGTCACGCAAGTCATATTGTACAAAAAAAATGGAATCAAGTTGATTGACTCAGTACTTTCCACACATAACGGTGATATCATTTTATTATTTTCACATTGCATGAAGCTGTGGTCTCTGATGCCGTTGTAACCAAATACAAAGTTTACGGAACACATATAAGTTGGATCACTCCGCAAAAATATCAAAACGGCCTGCCCCTTGCTCCGTCTCCCCGGTACACCGGTAGCAGTGTACCGACGTCAGCCGGGAGATACGGGGCGGCGCAAAGTAGAGGTTGAACGTGTTTAACGCGAAGTGTATACAGTGTCTCAAAAATATCGGATTTTGTTATCTCGGATTTGTTCGCAGGAAATGGATATTTCTAGAAGTTTGATTTTATCAATTAAATTTATTAACGGATGGAAAATGACAATGAGATCCATCCTTTTATTTTATTTTATTTATTATCATGTTATTTGAAGACATTTTAATTCACATTGTTAGTACAACTGTGGTTCTAATCATAGCATTGTATAACGATTTTTACTTTTTTAGATACAGGGTGTCCCACGACGATTAATACAAGCAATGTGTCAGAACTGGGCAGTAGTAGAGAATTATATACCCAATGAGGTATTTGTTTTTGGTCACGTGACATTCGATTCAAAATTAATAATGGGACACCCTGTACATTAGTGCCTTTCTGTGTTCCACCCGATAAAACAATTCCAACAAACTAGCACACTTGGGGTCTAAAGTGATTAGTTCGAGACCTACAGGTACTTAAACGGTTGTATCACGTTAAAAGCGTACAGTAAGACAAAATATTTATTTGGTGGTTTTACCATACCACCCAGGGACATTCTAAATTATATTTTAGAGCTCGGAAATATTTTTATTGATAACTTTAACAATTTAGTTTCTACAGTAGCAATTGGAATGACACTGAAAGGAAAAATGTCAAAAATAATTTATTCACATCCATGTGTGTAAAACATTTCCACATGATTATCTTTTAAAATTGTACATACGAGTACGTATATACTATACCATAAATTTTATAAGCTGTGGTCTCAAAAATAAGCTAAATAAGCAAAACATTAATGTAAAAATACTACAGCACCTTTGAACCAATTTTTACTTATCTACGAAATATGTACAATACGTATTATTATATATTTATTCCGTAAACTTTGCCAAATCATCGCCCACCCACCCGCGAAAAAACATCCAACACAAAAAATATTGCAAATGCTCTCCGTAGCAACTAGGGCGTACAGTTTCTATTTTGCAAGCTTCAAATGAACGACACGGTTCAAAAAACGAAGTTTGAGTTATTTTTATATTTTGAATTTTTATATTATAGCTGTGCCGCCACTGACACGATTTCTAAAGACCATACGAATTTTCCATTCTTGACATAGTAATAATACTGTGTCAGAATTTCATTAAAATCAATTTCAGTTGCATAATACAGAACGATCTAAAACGATACCTACTGATGGTATGTAGACACAATGTTTGATCTGCCATCAGCCAAACCATACATGTAATGCATATCTGCCAACTCCTCATTAGTAAACTCGACGATTATTTTTCAAAATAACACGACTCGTATAACACCAAATTGATAAATCGCGAAGAACTGAATTCTAAGACTGATGAACTCTCAAACAAAATAATGACAACCGCGTTGACAACAGAATTCAGAATCACGCCGCTTCTAGTGTCTTAATTGCAAAAAATTCCGAAATGCGAAGTACGTAAACTCTGAGGCATACTTTTTAAATCTGTATTCAATCATGAGCAGATTTGATGTCTTGAACTTTTTTAGTTCGACGCACGGGTTTCATTTAAAAAAAGAAAATCTACGTATGTCTCTGCATAGTGATATTGTCATATTAACGATATTGTTGCGATCGTGCAGAGAAACGGTTTTTATTTTTTTAAGCGAAAACCGTACATCGGATAGAAAAAAATCAAGTGTTCAACTAGGGTTAGAAATGAGTGGGGATTTCAAAAATAGTCTTTATTTTAGGAGAAATCAGTGGCGTAACATCAGTGCCTGCCTGAATAGGCAGGTCAAATTACGTACTAAATGCCTCTTGATCCATAGTACCTACATGTATGACGAATTTGATTAAAATATCTGAAGTGGTATTGTAGATATTAATAATAAATGATTTATTTTGAAAACTTTACCACCCTGTATCTCAAAAGGTATAAGGCGTTTAGGACATACGTTCATATGAAGTTTTCTTCTTAAAATGGACCCAAAAATCCCCCATAAATATTGACATTCAATTAGGAGACACCCTGTATAGCGGCATCACCTACGACCCTACAACATTTCGCTACGCAAATTTTATCACCATCCATATTGCGGTTACTGAGATAACGAGGCTAGAAGAATTCCAATAGACAGATCGACAGACAGACCGACATACAGACAGATACAGAGACAGAGACAGACAAACCGACGGACCGACAGACAGACAAACTAACGGACTGACAGACCGACGAAAATGAGTGACATGCATTTTCGTTACGAACGCCCAAAAAGCGTATTATGTCAAAATTGATATATTTCGCGATTACAATGCTCCCCTCATCTAGCGGTATGGAAGCTAAAATGAATCTTCAAATATATGATACCTTCAATAGCTCATGAAGGATCAGTTTCCAAATTTTCACACATTCAAGTTATGAACAAAGAAATGAAACAGTCTTGTTACTGTTATTCGAAGAAGAAGGGACAAACTGTCATATTTAAAAAATTGGTAGTATCAGTAGTAGTAATAGAGGTGCTTAGACAAACCCAGCCGGTAAGCCACCCTTGGCACCGTCTACTGCTCATACTGCCAATTTCAACTAAGTGACTCTCTGTGATCCAGAAGTCTGTTCCTTAAATAGAAAGGCACATTTTCAAAGTATGATGCAGACCCAATTTTGAGAGGTCTTATGCAAGCTGAGACGAAAGGAAAGAGAGATACCATTATTATTAACATTTAATTATATCGTACAGTCGTAACTGTAGCCTGTCAGCTAACCGTGAGCCACAGGAAAACAGTAGGAGCTCCGCTAACAATTAACAGCTGCCTACCAGTAGCAATGGCAGCGGCAGTTTCACTTGACAGCTGAGGAAGATCTTCCTCATCAAGACGTATTTCACCGCGGGGGTCAAAACAGGTAGTCAATTTTGAAAAGTCGGTACGTGAAAAGGGATCGGCATTCGGCAGTGTGTGTTACTCTGATCTGTTAAATATTCATATTGAGCTAGTGTAACTGTTTCTCATTAACGGACCAAATATATGATGAAGTTTTATGATGTCGTGAGAAATTCACAGTATAAGAAAAGCGTTTATTAGGTAGGTATTATATGAGGCCTTTACGGAAACTATGATCGGGTTAACCCGATCAGTTGTTTCACTGATCTTGACGTTCGGAAAGTGATCTGGGATCTGTCAGAAATAGAGTAGTTCACTCTTGTACAGTAAGTGATTGCGATCGGATGATTCAGATCAGTAGCTGCTTTACTTTACCATCTGTTCTTTATTGTTAAACCAATTTTTTCGTTGTTCGATGTCCGTTAAATTCATGGAATCATAAATCCCACTTGACAGCTGTTTGACATATAACTGATCTATCCGGATCCAGATCAGTGTTTCCGTAAAGGCCTATGATGGTTATAGTAGATGACAACATGCATCGAGACATGCACCTAAAAACCTTCTTTGCCAGTCATTTGGAGATGAATTATTAAATAAAAAAAATGGAGTCAAGTTGATTGACTCAGTATTCCCGACACATTACGGTGATATCAGTTTATTATTTTCCCATAGCATGAAGCTATAGTCTCAGATGCCCTTGCAATCAAGTCTTCGTTCGGCCGCCTGCAAAAGAATAGTGTGCTGCCGCTAGGTCTTTCTTTCACAGGTCAATAGACAGCCTATTATAAATACAAAAAAAAAGTTTCTGTTTTACAACCCTCCACCTCCCACCCTCCCAAATTTCACCCTTACCCAAAACAAAGTAGAAAATGATCAGGAAACTCCAAAACGCCTAAAAACGAAGTTTGAGCTGCTTTTATATTTTTAGTTTTTTAATTATGCTGCGTCACCACTGTCGCCATTTCTAAAAACTACACCCATTTACCATCCTCACCACCAAGGTTATATAATATGTACTGTGTGGAAATTTCCTTAAACTCAATCCAATAACTTCAACCTTACACAATACAGAACGTTTTCGCAATTACAATGCTCCACCTATCGCGTGGGAAGTAGAAATTTAGGTCCAAATAAAATAACCCGGTCGTATAAAAAGAATGTTTTTATTTAAATCATTGTTGTCGCAGATGATGTGAAAACCATATTACTACACTAGTTTCCTAGTTATAAATGTAAATACGGCGCCACCAAATGCGACAATTTTCGCGATTGTAATGTCCTACATCTATTGCTGTTGCTCTAGTACCTAAGTAAGAAGGGGAGCTTTAGTAAGTTTTCATTTTCAGTTCGGAGATAGCAGATGGAATACAGAACGGAATGAATAATTTCGTTTTGAATACCACCAATGCCAAATTGAGGTTTTAGTTTAATACTAAATCTACACTAGCACTAATCAAGGGTCTATGGAACTCAATGTTAAAAAAGAATTTAATAAATTCTACTTTTTGGTACTCTTAGAAAGTTGTTGCTCAGTGTTTGTATATTTTTTTAGGCTGGTGTAATAATAAACAATGGATTTGAAAGTTTTATACGTTATTGTGCCATGTTTTAATCTGCTTGTTTTCAACAGTTTTTAGTAGTTCATTTTATTGTAGAACATTTTGCCGGCCCTTTGAGAAATTCTTGAGACGTTCAAGTTTTGTAGGAGAACATGAAAACAAAATATAATAAATATCATCTATGTATTTGGATTGGTGTAGCACGTAATCGTAATATTTATATAAGAGCGAATAGCAAATCTTACAACAACGTACCACATCTATGATCTTTCATCTGGTGTTTCAATGTTTGATAAAGCTTATGAAGTTTTCTTTCGAAAAAAATGTTTAAAGAGGAACAGGAGTTGACAGAGAATTTAGATATCATTTTTAAAATACGGTTGAAATAGAGACTTATTTCATTTACTTCTTCTTCTTCTTCTTAGAGTGCCGTCTTCATCATTGAAGGTTGGCAACAATCCCGGCGAATGTCTGTCTATCTTGGGCAGTTCGTAGTAGGGAATGAGCATCCATACCTGTCCAATCTCTTATGTTTTTCAACCAGGAGTATTTCTTCCTACCTATGCCCCGTTTGCCCTCAATCATCCCTTCCATTATCAACTGTAGGGGTTCATATCGACTTCCGCGCATTATATGGCCCAGGTAAGCTGTTTTTCGTTTTTTAACTATCTGTACCAATTCTCTCTCGCATCGTGCTTGTCTCAACACGTCCTCGTTTGTAACATGCGCTGTTCAGGGTATCTTGAGAAGTCTACGCAGTACCCACGTCTCAAAGGCTTCTATTCTGTTGATGGTGTTAACCTTAAGAGTCCATGCTTCACAGCCATACAACAGCACCGAATACACGTAGCACTTTACAAATCGATATCTAAGCTTCAGGTTTAGGGTAGAACTACACAGTAAGGATCGCATAAAGTTAAACGTAGCTCTTGCCTGTTCGATCCGGGATCTAATCTCTACTTCTGGATCTAAGTTGTTAGTAATCCAGGTTCCTAGATATTTGAATTTTTCTTCCACATCTATTCGTTTCCCGTATATACTTATATCCACTGGTGGCTCTGGGGTTTTTGAAATTATAAGTATTTTTATTACTTCATTACTACCTAAATGGGGCGAGATTCTTGAAAAATTTGAAACTTTTAGAGCACATGTTACAATGGTGGCTATTGTTGTTTAAATAAAGAAAAAATCTATGGGCCGAATTTACAAACCTGGCTGCCTCACAAATAGGTGAATATATATGTGCCTAAAAATGATGTAGCCCTTTTGAGCTATATCTGATTACAAACCAGGTGTCCCGATGAGCAAAAAAATACTGCCAGATGTGGCAAAAATCTAAAAAATAAATAAATAAAACTTTTAGAGAACATGATACACTGATAGCTATTATTGTTTATGTATTGGGCCGATTTTTGAAATTTGACTACCTCTTAAGGAGATCAAAATATGTCCCTACCTGACGATAATACTAGGGGTTTAAATAAACAAAAAATGGCCCAAAGGCTTGCCGTTGTACTTATCTTGCATAAATATTAATCAACCATATCGTTAATGAATCAAGTGGTGACAAAGCAACCGTTATAAAATGGCTTCTATAACCCGGAAAGGGCTAATCTGACTCCAACGATATTTATGTACACAATATACATATATTAATTAGAGGGACGACAAAAAATCTTTCAAAGTAGGATAAAGGGGGACAGAAAAGCGATAAAAAGGCAAAGAATATGACATAAACAGGATGATACATTTTAAAGGGTATTGGAGGTCACCAGCCGTCTCTCAAAAATTCTGGTTTGGGGTGGATAGGGCATAATACTTGAGAATCCGTGGATAGCATTCGGTGTAGGGATTTTTGATGAAACATCTTTTCGAGGATTCGATTCTCGAATAAATATTTCAAAGCTGTTACATAGATCTTGTTATCAGATGTTTGATAGACAAATCTGACATGTTAAAAAATTTGTAATGACAACGGCCTCACAGATTTCATTAGTGTTAACACATAAGCAATGTTTTATCTGCAAAACCTCAGTTGAGGAGTGTTAGCGTACCGTGTGTGCGGTAACAATCATTTATTTTCCTCCCTGGAAAATGTAATGAATAATTAAAAGGCATAAAACTCGTTCATGACCGCGACTCTTGTAAATTATTTAATGTAATTTCAAACACAAATACGGCCGTATTTAACTTTAATTATAAAAACTTTATGCAAAATGAATTTAACAAAACGAATTTTCGTCAAATGAAAAAGTAATTTTATGGTCAAAAAGTTTTAAATTTAATTAATTACGTTAGTACGTTAAACAAACTGAGGCGCGGCCGGCAAAAGCGCTTTGTAATATAAAATAACCGTTATTAAAGTTTTATTCGACTGCACACAGGGGAAATGTATGTAACTATATTTAAATCGCTGAACATTTTTGCTGCACTTTCGTGTTTTATTTCACCGTGGTAATTAACCTGCATCAACTATTCCAAATGGTTAATCTATGCAGTTTCGGTCTGTAATTATAGTTATATTTTAATATTAAATGAGATTTATTTTTGATTACAGTACAGTATTCCTAAATGATATTATTTTATAATTGCTTTTACAGTTTATTTGGAAAACAAAAAGATCAGAAAAATATATTTACCGATCCGGTAAAGCATTAGGTAGGTCTATAAAGCCTCAGAGTGGGAAGTCGTCATGCTTTTCTGGCCATTTTAAACCATACATTTATAATGATAAACCATGTACTGACAGTTCGCTGGCTTATTTAGCCCCTAATAAAGTACATACTTTAGTACTACGAACAAATTGTTTGATAACGGCGAAAAAATAGAAATTAGTAACTTAATTAACAGCTATGACTTTAGACATCGTTTGTGTTTTACTAACTTCCTACCTAAGCCGGTGATTCGGAAAAAGAAAAGAACTACAATTGGGTAACGTTGAACAGATTGTTATCTGAAGCACATCCAACTATACCAAGTCGCAGTCTACTGATAAATTAGAAATACAAACAATCCTGATTCAACGTTATATATGGTTTAAACTAAAGAGTAGGTCATACATGTCTTCTAGGTTTTCTTATGGTTATTTTTGGATTTCTCTGATCTTGGGATTACAATGGTATTATCTCACAATGCAAATATTTTCGTGATCCTCAGGCACCTAGATTACTGGCTGTAATTTGGGATTTATCGAATTCGACTTAATTATACTATTAGAAAAATACGCAGCCTATTATTTAGCTTCAATCACATCAGTTTATTAGTTGAAGATATACTATGAGTAACAGAATCTTACAAATTGTAATGAGAAACTTCTCACATTAAATTTATCGATAACACTTATCAACTAACCAAGTCCCGGCCTTTTCGTAGGCAGTGAGGGGGTAATAGTTGCCGCTCAGCCTTAAGGCTTATTGTTCAACCTCAATCAAAGGAATCAAACATAGTCCCAACCTAAGTTCTTTGCGAACTTTGAGATGTATTGAATTCAGAAAGGAGTTCCTGCTTTAACTCAGGGCAGAACAGTCGAAGGTAACATGCTAAGCTGTTTCCCCTGCCTTACCGCACTTCCTGCGTAATGGTCTTGCCACTCCAATCACCAGCTTCTGCAGGTATGCACTGAACATCCAATGGTCAGTTATACAACCAACCACATTTCGTAATTCCTTCCTGCTCAGTCTGAGGGTGTCTACGGTATTAGAACAAGAGAGTCCCCTCAGCATCCTGTTAGACTGAAAATTCCTCATCACAGTGTCCCAGCGCTTCTGGTGCTCAGTTGACACCCATCTGGTGACAGGTGGTTCGTTGTACGATATACTACATGCTGGTTCTGGCCCGATGAGAGGGAGCTCTGCCTCTTCGTTGGCACACCTCTCGGTCTTCTCATTACCACCCACCCCTGTGTGACTAGACACCCAAGATAATGTTTTCTTGTTGGTCTTCGCCAGTGTCTTTAGGGTACTATGGCAGTCTCACAATATTTTTGAGGTATAGTGGTTGCTTGCCAAGGCCATCAAAGCCACTCGGCTGCCTGTATTTACATAGATAGTCTTTTGTTGTATCCTTTATCTATGCATTTTCAGCCACTTTCCACAATTGCACCTATTTCTAGCTGGAAAACAATAGCCAGTTTGCCTAGGCTGATACATTCCACCGAGCCATATGAATGCATGCACAGTCAAAGCGGGTAGCCTGCTTTGTCCAGCGCCGAACCGCTTAGTACTACCTAACAAATGTAACAAGAGGCTTGGGAGCTTCGCCGCTGCCTCACACGCTCGCGTTATTCCATATCCTCTCGTCTCTTGCTATCCTTGTCTATTTCATAATTCTCACGGCTCTTGTTACGCTTGTTATGCATTTATACGCCACTTTCAGCACCGGTCGGCGCGGGTTCCCTGCTTTCATACACACAGTGAAAGTAGTCTGCCTGCTTGCGGGGACCTGCAAGCAGGAAACCGCTCCACCGTGTCTGCGCCCTATCACCGTATATGCCTTCTCCTGTGCCTCATAAATTTCTGGGGCCATCATTGTACGTTGTATTGGATCTCAGCGTCCACGATTCTGAGAATTCTGACTTACTGGATTCACTGCAATATAACTAAGTACTAACTAAGCAATATTACTGTGTGACCATTGTTAATTAACCAGCGAAATGAATGCGGTGTAAAAGAAGGACGTTGACATAACTCTTAATAATTTCAGCCTATTTACTTCTTTTGTGACTTTATTTCATATATGAAGGAAACGGCAAATAATTTGTATTCACTAAATACCCCCCAAACTATAATCGGCAAAAGAAGATTTTGTTCCCCACCTTAAAGACGATCTAACATCGGGATTGGATAATCACAGCAGGCTTTATTTAATATATCTGTTATACTTATGTGTTTTCTATCCCTTTTTAGACTCGACATGATATAATGACGATCGCTATCTGAAGGATCCTTCCGCTCCCCTTCCTCATTCCGCGCTGGTCAATGTACGATGGTCGTAATTCAAAATCTTCATAAAATACGGAAAAATGGCTAGAAACCTCATATCAACGATGATGTTACGGACATTAAGCGTAAGCCAACTCCCTTCCAAGTATCGGTTTCTTGAACAAGCAAGATACCTACAGCTTCTGGAGAAAGTAGATGGAGAAACTAAGCAATACTCCTTCACCTCATCTGCGCAAGTCATAATCCTCATAAAATATGGAAAAATGGCTAGAAACCTCACACTTCATATCAACGATGATGTTACGGACATTAAGCATAAGCCAACTACCTTCCCAGTATCGATTTCTTAAACCAGCAAGATACCTACAGCTTCTGGAGAAAGTAGATGGAGAAATCAATATCAATGTCACACAATGCCTTGCCTGTCACATTGTCGAAGAAATATAACTAACTGTGATGCGATTCATGAAAACCCTCTTGTACTGTTCAATTCAGCCCTTGTATAACATTGGCAGTTTCTGGTAGCAAAGCTGTACTGCGCTGTACTATGAGATAGGAGAATGTCTCAACTTTTGCAAAGCACTAACTAGTTGATTGTTTACAGCAAATGCCTTTTATTTCTCCTGTTTTAAAAAATGCTAGCTCGCACAAAATCTTAACTATGAGGTAACGCATCTTCGAGCAATAAAGTGTTTATAGCTAGCTAACTCGCATCACGTAGAAAGTATTTTAAAGATCTAGGAATACTCCCTCTTTAGTTTTCTGTCGTTAATTATGGAGACACTTAACATGCTCATCGTAACCAAGTATTCTCAGGTGCACACATATAATACCAGATTTTCTATAAAATTGTTGCCCTATGGTCTCGACTTCAATTGGCTCAAGTCAATATATTATTCTATTAATTATTTAAATGACATTTTATTTCAGTCTAATTACAAATTTGATAGAATTGTAAAATAGTTTATGCTAGCACTTAATTTTTACACTAGGTAGTGTTATACACTTGGACTACTGGTTATCACAATGACTGTAAATATGAATTACGTGAATTGTTAATAACTTATCTATCTATCTATCCAATAAACTGCCAATGTGATGTCTCTTGTGGCTAAAACCATATGCCGAAGCAGTGGCGTACCAAAGTCTTCGGGGGCCCCCCGGAACTGTTTTCATGGGGCCCCCTTCTACATAAAAAAATGTACTGCCTATACTGGGTGAAAACGAAAGTACAGTCTACGGTAATATTTCAAATCGGTTTATAGATTAAAAAAATCGATGTGATGAACTTGATAGTTTGAATGGGCTCGTTCAGCAAATTTTTTTTATTGCATATTCTAAAAGAGCGTGTTGAATTTAGTAGCTGTGCAAAATTTCAGAATTTTCTGAGCTCGCTTTCATATTCAAATAAATTACCAAAGTGGTGCAAATTTAAAACGCGCGGCACTTGCGAGTATGCGGCTGTGACGTCATTAAATCTTTCCGACCGGCCGGCTCGGCGCCGCGTCTTGGCCACGCATCGTACGGGTGCTCGGTAAATAGTAACGCTGCGGCTAATGAGTAATGCTACTCGCTAGGCAAGCGTTGTGAACTGCATACGCGTCTATTGGATAATTTATTTACTTGTTTCATCGACACGGGATACTTACCAACCTATTTGAATTCGCTGATACGGAGTATAATAATGGAAGGAAGACGGAAGAAGAAAAATTATAAATATTGTATAGTTCCCCACTGTAAAAATACGACAGTGACCACTCCTGATAAAATTTTTATTAGTTTGCCACGAAATATAAAAATCAGGAAGTTGTGGCAGAGAGCTATGCGTAGGAATGAATTTGTAAGCGATAAGTCAACAAAGCATTGCTGTGAGGACCATTTTAATGAAAGTATTTTTATAACTACGTGAATCGTGAATTGTATTATTATAAAGAAACCGCCCGGTTATGAAATCGGAAAGTGTATTGTGGGATTACGTCTGAAATTAAAAAAAAATTTTCAAGCATTTGTCAATGCCATTCTAAAGATATATTGATGTCAGTTGTTCGCAGATTTTGCTGTTACTGGTACCTACACTAAAACGTAAGAGATACAAATAGATTTTTTTAATCCAAATACTGACCTAATCATATAACAATTATAAAAGCATTGTAAAAATCAATTCTTATTGATATATGGAAGATGTGAAAGACAGTTTTCAGTCCTTTGATGTACCCAACATTCATATGTATTTTAATTATGTAGAAAAAGTTGTTTTATATATATATTATCTAGTTCTTTTGTCTCATTTTTCTGCACTTATTTTGGGTAGAAAATCCTGGGTATTTAGCTTATACAATATCCCTGTTTGAAATGTGTATCTTAATCTTGTATATTTTGTTTTAGTTGGAGGAAGATGTTGAAAATTACATGTACTACAAACTAAATAAAAACATCTACTTCCGGCATATTAGAGGAATCGGCCTTAACAAAATCCGTATCACACATTTTTTTTCTATCAGAAAACCACGCGATCAAATAAAAGATAGCGTCAACCAAAGCACTTACTAGTTGAACGTATTACAAACGTATTATTCTTTTACTCTACCAAGATTTGAAACCCATAAATCATTTCCGGCTGGGTCGTCTGAGACCGCCTGCCGGCTACCTGCCTCAGTCGTGGAACGTCAAGCAACGGGCGTGGTTCGCACACCAGTAGCGCCGATAGATTCCTCGGTATTTTATAGGCGTAAAATAAAAAACTCTTGATCTCTTCGTTTTGACTGTTGAATATTCACTGTTCGTCATGGGCAATCTTGGGAAGAATAAAATATTGTCAAACCAGACGAAAGAAGTGGTGTATAATGTATTCCTATTTATTGTAAATTTAAGGAGTGACCGTGACACCCGTACAAACATGGGAGAAGTAAAAGCGGAGGTTTCCCGAGCTACAGGAGTCTCGGTTGCGAGTATTACTAGAATTGTGCGAGAAGCTAAAGAAGCTGAAGAACATGGAACCAATGCGTTCATGGGAGAGGTACGCAATAGTCGCAAACGAAAATGCCCAGTAACCGCAGTTCAAAATGAAAATTTTGCTATCAGCGATATAAGAAACATAATTTATAACTTCCATTTGACAAAGTGCTGCCGTGTAACGCTTGAATCTCTCAGGAAAAAATTAGAAGAAGATTTCAACTGGAAAGGATGCAGAGCCTCACTATGGAAAATCGTTAAAAAACTGGGATTCAAGTGGGGCAAATCAGTGAACGAAAGGCATTTGCTGATAGAAAAATCCAGTATACGGCAACTACGGATATCTTACCTTAAGAAGGTGAAATATTTTCGTGACCAAGGTCGACCTATCGTGTATTTAGATGAATCCTACATTCACAGTAGCCACACCTCATCAAAAGCTTGGCATGATAGTAGCAGTTCTGGTCTATTTTCTAAGGTGTCGAAAGGTAAAAGGCTAGTCATGGTACATGCAGGAAGTTCAGCAGGTTTTGTAAACAACGCTCTACTGATATTCAAATCTGGATGCAAAACTGGTGACTACCATGATGACATGAACAGCACCAATTATGAACAATGGCTGAAGGAATATCTGATCCCTAATTTGCCACCAAATTCTGTCATAGTTAGTGATAATGCTCCGTATCATAACATAAAAGTAGACCCAGCGCCAAACAGCAATTCAAAAAAAATAGACATGGTACAATGGTTAACCAGGAAAAATATACAATTTTCACCATGTATGTTGAAACCAGAATTATACGAGCTGATTAAAGAACATAAGCAGCAGTTTGTGCAATACAAATTTGACATGCTCCTGAGTAGCTATGGGCATACAGTTCTGCGGTTGCCTCCATATCACCCGGATCTAAATCCAATTGAATTGATCTGGGCTACTGTTAAACATAACGTTGCACAAAGAAACGTCACTTTCGATTTGGAGGATGTCAAGAAGATAGCAGAAGAAGAGTTTGCCAAGATAACACCTGAGGACTGGCAAAAGAGATGTAATCACGTAATGGACATAGAATGCAAATATTTAGAGAAGGAACGTGTGATTGATAATCACTCAGAAGAATTTATAATCAACTTAACGGACACGGATAGTGATTCTGACTTAGATTTTAATGAAAGTAGCGAGGATGATGAACACCAATAGTTTTATTGGTTTATTTGAAAGTACTTTTGCACACAAAATTAGAGGTGAGTCTACTTTTACTGTCTCAACATATGAATTATTATGAATACATCTCACAATCTCACAATTATGATTAAATATTTTCTGTTTAGGATTTACAAGTCAAGCTTACAAATTTCTAGCTTTTTTGTCCCCCGTGAAAACATGTAAACAAATCTTATATCTCTGTCCACAACTCTACCAACAGTGCTAATTGGTAATATGGTGTCACTTTTTCATATAGTAGTGTTTGTGTAGTGTAGTGTAGTGTAGTGTAGTGTAGTGTAGTGTAGTGAGTGTAGTGTAGTGTAGTGAGTGTAGTGTAGTGTAGTGTACTAAGCCACTGATAACTGTAGAGTACGGAGACTATCCGGACAACCACCTGACAGATCGATAAGTCAATTAATCTATCGACTGCGTGGTGCGAGTCACGGCTGGATTCAACCCTACATGTAGTGATACTGATAATTTCAGGTAAAAGAATCGCCGTTCATCGTTTATCATTTGATGCCCTTTTATTGGTGACTTAACACGGTTTAGCGGTTATTCAACGAACTTAAATTGATGGGATTATTAAGTTTGTCACATACCATTCTGACATTCTCACCTTACCCAGACTGAGGAAATATTTACAAATAAATATTCTGAGTCGCCCCTGCTTTGCCGGTTAAGGGTGTTCGGTTTTTGTGGCTTTTTTACGTTGCTCGCAAAAAATGTAAACATACTCGTATGTTTCTGACTTGTATAAATACCTATTAGTTTATAGCACCGCATAAAACTGGTAGACACGCCACTGATTTTGACCCGGGCGTGTACTAGGGCAGCCATACTTCTCTTTTTATTGCCCAGCTATTTGCTTATTGGTAGGCAGACGGCCATCGTAGCTGTCAAACCTTTTTTTGGCTGAATCTCGGTACAGTAAACGGATAATATGCTAGGCGCTGTCGCTGTACAGCCGCCAGCCGGTCTGGCCTCGCCAACAGACCTAATGGCGTCGCAACGATGAATTTTGAGCGCATGAAATATTTTAATCTTTGAAGGCGCGTAACTTTTTCAATTCTCATCCAATTAAGTTGAAATTTTTTTTGTATGTTATATGTAAGTAATACTTCATGAAAATGTGCATAAATATGGATATTGGAATTTCACTGAACGACCCTATTGTTTTCTTTAAGTTTTTGAAGAATAAGAATTCATAGACCTTATATACGATATGATTATACATCGAATAACGGTAAATATATGCGTCGCGTCAGTGTAACGTTGCCACTTGATCCAGATGTTCTGGATTCTACGTTCGACCACTTTGTCATGTCGTCATGAAATAGGTACTCAGTACCTATAAGGCAAAATATATTTAATTTGATTGTGGAAAATTATGAGGTATAGACATATTCCGCCGCTATAAAACTAAGTATAACTATTACAGTTATTACTCTTTAAAAAGCCTGCTCCAGGTAGTCCCTGTTTTTCAACAGCTTTTCTTACATAAAATAGGTCATTATTTCATTCAAAATCTTGTAGTGCCTTTGATTTCATATACAAACCAGTTTTTTTCGTGAAGTCATAAACATAACATAAATAAAATAAGGATTTGCTTGAGGCGTAACATTTTTGTAATAAAAAAGGATAAAAAAGACAATTGTTATCCAAAACATGTATGATAGGTCATTCAGTACCCTTAGAAGCCTACTCAGTTTTTTTACCCGTTTTTTTGCGTCGAACAAATTGTTCTTTTATTTACGTTATGCTTATGACTTTACGAAAAAAACAAGTTGGGTAAAACATCAAAGGTGTCAAGGATTTTAAATAAAATAGGAATATCATTTATGTAGGAAAACATATGGGGTGCTATTTGAAAATAAAAAGTTAGGGGTGAGTTTTCGGGGATGAATTACAAAAGAAATATTTTGAATGCATGATATGAGTATAGTACCGTCAGAATTACAACTCAGTTCCTGCTTGAACTGTTTTTCATTACGATGTTCTGGGACACCCTGTCTAGATGAACAAAAATCAATTAACGTCAATTTCAGTATGATTCAGAGGTTTTTCCCGCTTCTGTGCAATACGTATGAACGAAATTTTAACTGATTACTAGATTTCATTAGTTAAATGCTCCATGCTACTGCGTACATTTAGAAACTTGAAATTTGTTATAAATGAATAACTATTAGTGTTTGAATGAGTAACGGTTTTCTCTGATCAGTAAACCTGTATATAAATAATACCAGTAGACTTGAATAATCTATACGAAATCAATCACATCGGTATAAAAAACCTTCACGATGTGCATCGCTAATATTTCTCACACCCATCAGATCCTCATTCATCATCCAAATTAGTGTAGACTGGTTAGACCTCCCGCAACAGCCAAAAACCACCGTTTCATTACTGGTGTCCATTCAATAAAAAATTCCTGGACAGCAACCGAAGGAGAAAAAATTAGGCTCACATTGTCGGTGAGATAAAAGGTGAGGAGAGAAGCCCTGTAGACAAGGTTCGTCTTTATTCTCATCGGCATGATAGCTCAGGACTATTAGGCTAAACATCAGTTCAAAATTACTGTGCGAAATTTGACTCACGGGCAATGGGTCATCCACAGGCACGTATCCAGTATTTGGTTTTTCGGGGGGGGGTCCAGATTATGGGTGTCACTTGCTTGAACTTTTGGGGGTCCAGAATACTTACTTTAATTTGCTCTTGTTCCAGGGGAGGGCAAAAATTTGTGGATTCCATTTTTTAGACGGCATCATATAACGTTTCGGGGGGGGGGGGGGGGTCCGAGCCCCCTTGAACCCCCTCTAAATACGTGCCTGGTCATAGCACAACTATAAATAAATACAATTTTTTATATATAAACGTCTTACTAAGGTCTCGGCTACTAAATATAAAATTACCGGAGTAAAATTTAGGAATTATTGCTTTGTCAAATATTGGCTCAAAATCCGTTCAAAGTTACAGTTCGACCACATTTAGGAACAGATAATAAAATAAATTGTAACTAAATATGGAATTGCTGATGCGTACATAAACTTCTTATTAAAGCTTCGGAACTCTCAAAATTAAACTAAAACAAATTATTTTTTGTACCTTACAAATATCTAACTTTAAGCCAACGTTTTGTTATTTAAAATAATAAAAATCCAGGACAATCTTTTAAATATGTTTTAATATACGTATGTTGTCATTTTGCTCATCCAGTACTTGATAACTCGGAAAATACTGATCTGATTTTGCAATTTTTGTAGTTCGTTGACACTGAAAATTGATCCAGAGGTGGTCAAGCAGTCATGAAAAAGGAGAAGCCATATTTAAGACCTTTACAACATGGAATGTATTATCTGGATTGAAAAAAAATTTTAGTAGAGTCGTCTACTACCAGACAATGAACAAAAGCTTACTGCTTTAGGTATTTAGTATGGCGGAAAAAAGTAGAACGGTCAAAAAACTCTCATGCTTACTTTTTACATACTTTAGGATCTTTGAGCATATTTCGAGATGGGAAGAAATCATGGTTAGAGGAGGCTTGAAAATGTTATTTTAACCAAAGGGCATCCATTGTGATTCTGGAATATTACTATGCCTTTATACCTTTAAAAACGAAACAAAGTACAATTTCATATAGCTGACTGACTGACTTCTGTATACCTACATCATAAAAGGTCCATCTACCATGGACAACCGTATCGCTTTCTTACTACCTCAGCTTGGACCGCAAAAGGAGACGATTTTTGAATATATTTTCAAGTGGCAAAATACAGGGTGTTCCCTAAGTTGGGGCTTTTCTTCAAAGGGCATATAGTACTCGCCAAAAGGAGTGATTTTTTCTAGTAACATATAACCGGAATGCTTAGGAATATCAAGATATTGACCGATAATGAAATCCTCATTGCCAAATTAAAATAGAGGTACCCAGCAGCAAAAAACAAAAAACCCAGTTTACAGCGCAGCGGAGCATAGATGTGCTACATCAGACTTTAACAACAACAAAAACAGTGCAGCCGCCATAACTAATAATGAACTAGTGGATATGATTTTAGTGTATGTGAATGTGGTCAAAATGCCTCTCGGACTTTGCGAGTGTATGTTGATCGTTTCCCTGACCGTATTAACCCTGCCCTCGTCGATTTGTCCATCTCGTGCAAAGAGCTAGAGACACAGGATATTTGTATTCACATCATAGCGGACACGTTGGACGACCTAGACAACCTAGAAAATTGAAGAAGAAATACGTGACTTTTCCATCTCGCGTCGCGAACTTCGAACCAAATCAATAAGACTCATGTGACAGGATCGCTCTTAAAACTTCGCAGCGAACGAATAGTAAGTATTTTTTTATATTATTTTATTCTTCTGCTGCTTATTCACCGTACAATAGCCCTTGTCATTTCAAAGGCAGTTGCTTCTGAAAAGGAAAATCCCAACTTTGAAAGCACCCTCTATATAACCCAGGATAATAATGAATAAGAACAATATTGAACTGCACTTCGAAATCTTTAACATTTTCCGAGGTCGAGGTGGAAACATTTAAAGGAATCAGAAATACTGAGAGGCAAGAGGCATTCAAAATGCTTCCAGATTTCTTTCTTTGTGTCTCATAGGCTCGGGCTCCCAGCTGTTTTTGGACGTAATAAAAAAATCACCTTTTTGATAAAAAATAATGTGCTGAGTTTGAATACTTAACGTTATCTAAATATCGTTAATGTGTCCAGAAAAAAAAAAACATTTGATTGATTCCATTTATTTGAGCAACTTGCTTGTAAATGATTTAATTATTTTACTTTATGTCGCCATTTGTTGAAGAGAAAATACGCGTGATGGATGCATCTCTAAAGGGCCCCACAGACATCGTTCTTTTTCATCAGGTTTTACGACGTGCTAACCGATCACACTCATTTCGGTCCGTCTGTGCCGAAAAACCGTCGTGTTGACCATCGGTCCAAAAAATTTGTCCGAGCTTGATTTTATTCGTCGGTTTCGCCATCGTGCATCTCGGTACATGTGTGGCCGTTCATCGTGCAATCACGGCTGGATTTTGCTGTGTCGTTCTGGTTGCCTTCGAGTAAGCGAATCTAGGGTTAGCGACACTTATCAAAAATGTGCGATACACGGCAAAATAGCAAACAATTTATGATGGAATTCATACACATGTATAGGAGTTTTCCATGTCTCTGGAAAGTCAAATCCGCTGAGTATGCAGACAGAGACAAGAAAAATAAGGCCCACGGAGAACTGTTGAAAAAATGGAGAGATATAGATCCCTCTGCAAATACAAACTCAGTGAAAAGGAAGATTGGCTCCATTCGCGGATCGTTCACGAAGGAGTTACCTTGAAATTATCTTTCTTTAAAACCTGGTATAGCCATACATGTTTCAGGTATAATTTGTCCTAAAGCTTGGAGGGATATCGCAACTGAAAATTTCAAATCCTCTTAGCTTCTACCCGTAGCAAGGAATCTCAATGTAGCTGTCAGACGTTCATGAGGGGAAATACTTTGTCTCATCCAAGTATCCTGTTTTTTTATTAGAGGTGCTACTGAATTAAGTAATTCTAAGTATGTTTCTTCATCCATCCTCAAATAATTGTACCAATCCCCTGTTACAGATGCAATTCTTCTAATAGATTTATATGGGAGATTTGTTTTCTTTTTAAAAGCCACTGTTTCACGCATTTAGAACGTTTTTTCTGGCTGTATTTCACTTTAATAGCTAAAGCCACCGCCAATGCTAATGTATGTAGTAGTAGCTAGTATTATCCATGTTAATGGACCAAAAATTTGCGAGAAACTGAAACAAAACCGAACAGTGTGTGGAGGTATCATTCCATCGGTTTAACCGACATCGGTTGGCACGTCGTACAAACCTGATGAAAAAGAACGATGTCTGTGGGGCCCTTCACTTACAATATGCTAAGATTTTATTCGGCGACAGCGTCCTGCATAGAATGTGTCTAAGTCTACATATCTATAAGACCATCAGCACAGCAGCAAGTAAGGCGCTGTTTTGCCGCTTTCACAGGCATCTATTCAGTCGGCTCTTTTATTGTGTATTTACCTTGCAGGTTCGTTATTATGATTGACCCATGGCTTGAAATAACTGCCATGGCTACTGTATTATATTATGTATAGCCCATATAGAGTGAGAAAGCAACAATCATCCTAAGATGCTCAATATTATTATTGTTATTTGGTTGAGTATTAAATAGCTCAACGGCTTTGAGAAGCATTGATTTACGAGGAACAACGATTTTTGCAAATTAAATTATAAAATTACTTGTACGGGAACGTATTTATAGAATATTCATTTTATCTAATGTACAAGACTTATGATTTCTATAACTTATATATCACAAGTAACAATTCAGAACAGAAAAGGAGCCACACAAATTTGATGTGCCGTTTTCTACGCGACCTATAACGGTAACAGCACTTTACTACTCAAGTAAGCATATAAGTTACATAAACAATTGATTACACAATTCCACTAATCTTAAATCATAACTCATTTGAGAATATTTATCCTAAAAGACCAGCGTCGGTACTCTCTAACTTAAAGAGATAGAAACATGCTTCTGTCACCACGACGACCATTATGATCGTGCCTATTATGCTGTCATATTTACGAGGCCACCCGATCCCATAGTACATAGCATAAAAACACGTTTCTAAGTTACAGAGTACCGGCGCTAGTTTTTTCTAATAACTATTGTTATATTGAACGGATACATAAATAAAATTTACTGGAGTTAAATACCCTTATATGCATATGTCCAAAAAAATAATTTGTACTTAGAGTCGATTATTAGCTGTAATTTTTTCTTATGTTTTGTTGCCAAGAATCGGTGACTGTCAATGATTTCTGATTATGATTATATTGAAACAGTAAAAGAACCCGCATGAAATTATGGACACAAAACAAAATTTTAAGCCACTGATTTTACGAATCTAGTCACCAATTTTCAGAATACAGACATTATTGTTGTTGTGATTCGTAATATACATTATTAGCGATCTAGATTCGAGGACACTTTCTTTGAGATAATACACAGCAGACGTAAGCTGAGGTGTGTCGGTTAATGGTATTTTAACCAGCAGGCATAGATCCATCTGCGTCTTGACACAATGTACAGGACTCGATAATCATGAAAACTGATGTATGGCCTTTCATTATATTAACGACCCATATCATCGGCACAAAATTAATGTTGACGTGCGAGATACAGCTGATTTGCTCTTTACGCTAGTTTATGTGCGTACCTATGTATATATTATGTAGTATATATGTCTGCAACTGCCTGTCGTATCCACTTAGGTAAAGTAATTCAGTTGGAGGAACAGTTTCTTGATCTAATCACAAAATTGATGAAAACAACTGGTCATCCAATCCAAGCTTCACCAGAAGATACAAACGCATACCAATTCAGGAGAACACTAAATTTATTCAAGGTAGGTATCTTAGAAGGGCGGACCACTTCTATCGTCAAAATAATACTATTAAACACAACATACCTATAAATATACAGGGTGAGTTTTTAGTACGGGCTCGGTCGATAACTCCACTACTGTAGAAAATAGCGAAAAAAGTTGTATATAAAAGTTGTAGCCACGAACATGCTCCTTGCTAAGAAAATATTTTGATTTATACAGGGTGATCCATAACTACGTGGTGATGCAAACATGCATTTTTTTAAATGAGACACCCTATATATTATTCCATATTCAAATTCTACTAATGATTTCCGTTCTTCCAATATAGGGTATTGTTACATTATACAGGGTGTTTCAAAAGTTATGACTATTTTTGTATCCAAATCACGGTCAAATGAACGTACTGTATATCAAAAAGTAATTAATCAAAAATTAGTTTTTTCACATGAGAAGATTAGAAATATCCTCTAGTTTTAAAATACGTTATAAAAAAATCCCGCGACGCATATTCGTATACAGGGTGATGTAGAATGCAAAATCTAGATTTTCTCTCTTTTTTTAAATGTAACCCCCAATATTTTATTATACCAAAGAACTGCTTTTAATATGCTCTTTCATCTTTGTATAGCACTTGTTATGGCTGCATTCATTAGTTTCTGAGATATTTCGATTTTTCTACAAATTTTAAATATACCTTCTATTTGTTTAATAAAATTTATTTATTTTAAGAAAATACTACCAAATTTTGTTTCTGCTTAACAAACAACTAAAATATAAGGCGATAGTAATACTTGATCAAGTCAAAACACTAAACTAACGAGATAATATAGGACAAGTGTGCTGAGGAAACAATTTTATAGACGTCATGCATAATTATCAAGCAGATGTATCAGGTAGGCTATGAAATATGAAACGACACAGTCCAAATAAAACGATTCTTCAATCTTTCAAACGCATTAGTTTTAGAGTGCCTCCGTTCTGGATAATTGCTGTTCATAGTTGATATATTCTAGAGGCAAGTAGACAATTTCTCAAAGATTCTCCTAAATACCCTCAATGGAAAAATTAATTTTCAAAGCTAGTTTTTCACACAGTACGGAATTATTGAGCAGGTTATGAAAACGCTCAATTTTTCAAAGCCTACCTGATAAAATTACTTGATAATTATGCATGACGCCTACAAAATTGTTTCCTCAGCATACTTGACTTTATGATCTCGATCATTTAGGGTTTTGACTTCATCAAATACTATCAAGACGTTATAATTTAGTTGTTCGTTAAATAAAAAAACAAATCAGATAGTACTTTCTGAAAATAAATAAATTTCAGTACACAAATAGAGGCTATATTTTAAATTTACCGAAAAATCGAAATATCTCGGAAACTGATGGACGTAGGTACAACAAGTGCTATACAAAGATGAAAGAGCATATTAAAAGCAATTCTTTGGGATAATAAAATATTGGGGGTTACATTTGAAAAAAAAGAGAAAATTTGGATTTTGCATTCTACATCACCCTGTATACGAATATGCGTCTCGGGCTTCTTTTAAAGCCGATTTTAAAACTAGAGGATATTTTTAATCTTCTCATGTAAAAAAAATAATTTTTGATTCATTACTTTTTGATATACAGTACGTTCATTTGTCCGCGATTTGGCTATAAAAATGGTCATAACTTTTGAAACACCCTGTATAATGTAACAGTGCCTTATATTGGAAGAACGGAAATCATTAGTAGAATCTGAATATGGAATAATATATAGGGTGTCTCATTTAAAAAAATGCATGTTTGCATCACCACGTAGTTATTGATCACCCTGTATAAATCTAAATATTTTCTGAGCAAGGAGCATATCCGTGGCTACAACTTTTATATAAAACTTTTTTCGCTATCTTCTATAGTAGTGGAGTTATCGACCGAGCCGGTACTAAAAACTCACCCTGTATGTTGCAAAATTTAGCAGTAAGGCAGAGCTCGAAAGTTAATAAATCATTTGCAGCTTTCTGCTAACACAAAAACGACTTAGTTGAATCAATTAAAATTTGAAAGATATCCCATTCAATAAAAATTCTGATTATTTTCGTGACCTCAGATTACTTTCGTAATTTCCATGTTCCTCGACATGTGTTGAACTACTACCAGCCGCTTTAAAATCGACGTCATTATGAACAACTACTAGTGAGTTAGGTTTTTCTTAATTTTTCGTTGATTTTTGGGCTAAATGCACTTCTTAAGTAAACGTTCATCTTTCTAGCTATGTTAGTTTTCCACCGGTATTAAGTAGGTAAATTTTCCAAGAAATCAAAAAGTGCGGAGGTAACATCTCTTAGGTATGTCAGATAAGCTATAGATCTGTCGGCGTCCGGACAAAAAAATATAGGCAAATAGGTAAACACTGGTAATAATTCAGCACTTTTCGAACGGCATAGAAATAACGGAAGTAGTCTGAAGTATTACATTATTTTCAATCAAATAATCCAAACCATTTTGAAGTCATAGTTACTTTAGAGCCCCCTCCCACGATTAAACTCTGCAATAACCTATAACTATGTTCAATGTGCTGTAGATGGCGCCCTCTATTCATGATAGAAAAACCGTTGTTGAATTTGAATTTCTCGCCTTAAAAAACCCCGATACGTAGTTTTAGATCGTTGTGCTATTTTGTTGCGGAATAATTGAGAAAAAAATGAAAATTGTAAAACCTTGACACCCTGTATCTTAAAAACCAATCACTTTATGGCTCCATATTTCTCTCAATGTTCATAGAAGAATGAGGTCTATCACCTCTCAAGCGTTGTCGGTCGAATATCCGGACACTCTGTAAATCTAAGTAACATACAGATACATAATATATGCACATCTGTTGCAATGCTTCAGTACTCAATACTTTCCCAAAAATTGGAACTGACGTCTCCGCGAATCACACCTGTTGCGAAGGCTTGTCCTTGTTTTACATGAAGAGGAAGTACTAGCGTTAAGAAAGTATTACTCATTAATATACGATCTAAATAACTGTCCAGCTGAGAGTCAAGAGAGCATATATGTATTAAGCTTTGGTAACCAGTAACAGCATGCTTAAAAATGAACAATTGAGCATTAAGGAGTAGCACAAGAAGGAACACATTTGAATACTTATCATAACAAAACAACTGCATTGTCACAGTTTACCTACACCTGGTAACCATTGACCGATAAACATTCTTCCTGACCGTACGGTGCTCAGGATAAATAATTAGGTGTGAAATCCGACAAGTCATTCTATTCTGGACAATTTATCAAAAATACAGTGCCAACAGGTCCGAATAATAGCCGTGACAAAACGGCGTAACAGGTATTCAACCAGCCGAATGAATGGCTACTGCCACCACAGCCCGCTAGCCCTATTCTCCTTATTACCCTGCCGACATCTATAACCTTTTTAGTTCTTGCGACTACCTAACTAATTTTTCTAATATACTGGTTTGAGAATAAATGAGGCGTTTCTCGGAAAAACCTCATAAGTCAATTTTTGCCAAAATTTAGATAATGGCATCATCGCACTTTTAACATCCATTTATACATGGATAGAAATATCATTTCTCAAAAAAACGTTATAGGTTCCATACTATTTACAGAGGAAAATTGACTTGTTCCTCTAAAAACATCCTAAGTCCATATTCTTTCACCTAAGAGAGTCACTTGTGCATTGTATATGATTGGTTGCCTGTAATGTGTCATGCAAAATTGTATGACAACTAGATAACAAACCAGTACAACACAGCATCTGACACTGCTGGTAATTTTGTCATCGTCAACGATGATAATATAGTAGTGTAGTGGTTGCGAAGACTGAGTGGTAGATATTGGGGTTTTTGGGTTAGCCAGAGTTGATTGTTTCAGTTAGTCGGTTTTTGTATTAGGGATAGTTGTTACATCACTGAACAGGTTTTTGTTCATATTTCATGGCATGCTACGTTGCTTATAGGTAGGAAAATTGAAAAACACAGATTTGTTCGAAAATTTAAAATTAAATGAAAACTACCAGAGACTGATATTCACAAGCTTACATCATTTGGAAGGTCATCAAATTCTACGTTTAACCGTATAAAAAAATTAGGCATTCCCATTTGAAAAAATCAAGTTATCGCTGATCGAAGTTTCCTTAATTAACCGACCGATTTCTCCAAGCATATACGCACTTTAAATTTGACAGTCTCATCAAAGCTGACGCATTTTATGCTTAGTAATACGGCAAAGTCACAGCCTTCCATATTATATAATCTCTGCGATATTCAATTTTTTCCTGATATCTACTTATACCAAAAATGGTGATTTACACCTAAACGGTTCACTTTAAGTCCCATGTATGATACATAAAGTCACACAAGAATTCATCAAGGAATCTGAATATGCAATAATATACGGGGTGTTCTATTTAAAAAAACATAACTTTGATACATTTCGTGTTTATGGGACACCCTGTATAACATGAAAATATTTTTAAAATGTAGTCTTAATGGGTCTCTATCCATCCGAAATTATTATTTTCTTTTTTATCAAATACTTTAGCCATAATGCTCCGTGTCGAATAACGTGAATAACCCTGTATACTTTTACTCCTACCAGATATGGCAATAAACCAATCTCATCAAAGTTTTACATGCTGGGAAGTTTTTTCATTTTTCCAGATATCTTAGTTTTGGACTAATGACGTTTTTCCGATAAACGCCTCAAATGTATCATGCTCATTTCAATTTGTCTAGGTAAGTACTGCATGCCTTTCTGATCATTTTTTTTATTTTTACTGAACACAACATTGTAATGCTAGATTGAATATCCCAACTAGGTTGAGACCTTCAAGCTAGCAGTGACTGGAGTGCCTTTGAGCTGCTCAGTTTTACCACGGTGGGTCGTGAATCCTTGGCCACTTACTCCTTCTTCTCCTAAGAGATGACAGGTAAAATCACTAACTTTTTACCACGAAGTGACACTATAAAATACAAAAAGGTAAAAAGGCGTCAGGAGTTTTAACTTCCAAACTCCAAGGAAGTTAGTGATATTACCTGATTTCTCCAGAAAACATTGAAGGGAAAGGTGTAGAAAAACTAGGAGGTTCAATAATAACAAAGCTTATTTTAAAATAAATAAAATAATAGTGAGTGAAATTGATTATGATTAATTTTTTATGATTGGTTGACTGCTGGCCAGAACAGTATTCTAGATTGAAAAGATATAACCTGACTCGCTCCAGCTGTGGAACCCGGGATGGCTCGCCTAGGCACACCGGCTTCTGCTGGGCTTGCCTTTGTGCTCCTCTAGGATGGCTCATTTTGAGAGTGTCCCCCTGTAGACTAGCAGCCTCCTCAGATTCATTGGGCCAGACTACTCCAAGTACCAGAAAAGAGAGTATTAGTATATAGGTCCTCTACAGTAAAACCCTAGACGTATGACGTGAATGTTAAGTAAGCTCATGTGTATGACTTGGCGTCAGGATTTTAGTCAGTCCCAACAAAACTTGACTAGTTTACAATACATATATACATCCAGAATGAAAACCGAGCTCTCCTTCAATGGAAATATACGTTCTAAAAACCTCTCTACATACAAAATTTCCCCTTAAATAAAACACAAGCAAAATAGTAGACCATTTCCCAGAGTTGTTCACAAATAAACCTACAAAAGGAACTACAGCCTCAAAATATGGTATCACCTAACATATATACTTGATAGACCTTTCAAGTCTACTAAACTAAAATAAAACTTAAATAAGATCTTGAAGTGAGCAAGGCTGTGAGTTATCTTAAGTTTAAAGAACTTTAATTGACTTTAATTAGTCAAGGCTATAATTCTAGTTATTGGCTCACAATGACTCTAGATCTATGTATCTGTGCGACATTATAAAACATCAAATAACTGTACCCAACATTTAAAATTTATTGAAACTCCTATAATCCCTTTATCTATATTGTTATGAGGAGTAAAAGTCAGGGGCGTATCCAGATCTCAGTCTTGGGGGGGGGGGGTAGCGGGGCATGAAGTTGTGTGTACTTTCACCATTTTTTTGTAATACCTTCGTGAAAGAAAAGGAAAATGTTAATAATATTAAAATAAAAAAGAAGATATAAACAGTAAGTGAAAGAGTGGAGTATAAGGTATTTTAGGTAGATGAAATAAAAAATCTTTTGATGCATTAATCAATTTTAATTTTACGGAATACAAATAGTATGTAATACGTATCATCCGTCAACATTTTATTGGCACAGCATACAAAATTAAACGATCATGAACACTCAACAGTCAGGTACCCTAGTATCCACAACACGTACTCCATTTCTTTTAATTAGTGTTTTAACTTTTCTAATCGGTGCAATTTTCAAAATAGGTAATTAATGAGTTAGGTAAATTTTTGAGACAAGCTACCACGTTGTATAGGACATTCAACTGGTTATCTAACAATGGGAATATATTAGATATGCAACACTGTAATAATGCAAAACAAAGACTTTTGAAATTTAGTTGCTGCAAAAAAGATTTTTATTCAGTGCGACATTTGCTTAATAAAAAAATAAGTTAAAATGTCAAAATCTTGGGAGGGGTAATTGCCCCTGTTACCCCCCCTTGTATACGCCTGTGGTAAAAGTATTGTAACAAAGTATTCGAATTCAAAATTCCATACTCATGGAATTCAACATTTTTGTTTGTTTGGAAGCATGGTCATTTCGGTCTCTTATTTTCATAAAGACTTCGGAAAATAAGCAAGGATCACAAAGTTTGGATGCCCGTGAGCGTTTTCTTTAGAACTATAAAAAGGATCTATCGGGATACTCAAGCCTTCAGCGCCAGCGGTGGCAGCCCGTTTATCGTCGGATCGTCTGCCCCCAACTTATTGACATTTTAACTTGCCGTTTCGATTTCTAACACAGATAGCGCTTTGACAGCACCGTATCGTATGGACTTACCTGCAGGGTTGTGTGTGTGTCTCGATACAACTATAGAAAAAGGCTTCGGTTTCACCTGTCCCCATTGTCAATGCCTGTGAAGGGTAAAGTTGTGTCGTCGGTTTCAGTTTCAGCCTTTGCGTCTGCTATCGACACACGGGACTGGCATATTTTGAAGAATGTAAAAGGACACCGCTCATATAGGAGCGAAAAATTCTGTTAGATGATATTATTAAGAATCATTTATATGTGCACTACTTCACAGAGTCGATGCCTCTCAAAGACCATGTTCCAAGAGAAGACTAGCATCTGTACGTAGTACAAAGCTTGGGCAACCCTTAGTAAGTATATGCACAAACTCTTATAACTAAAGCTGTGAATATAACTAAGCACACAGTATCTGCAAGGTCGCTATAAGTACACGCAACGTCTTTCCTAAGTACAGCTATCGACACACGGGACTGGCATATTTTGAAGAATGTAAAAGGACACCGCTCATATAGGAGCGAAAAATTCTGTTAGATGATATTATTAAGAATCATTTATATGTGCACTACTTCACAGAGTCGATGCCTCTCAAAGACCATGTTCCAAGAGAAGACTAGTATCTGTACGTAGTACAAAGCTTGGGCAACCCTTAGTAAGTATATGCACAAACTCTTATAACTAAAGCTGTGAATATAACTAAGCACACAGTATCAGCAAGGTCGCTATAAGTACACGCAACGTCTTTCCTAAGTACAGCATTGTAGCTGCGTAGGTCTTCTTCGGTTTACAAATTTCTCTATCATACATGGAGCGAATTTCCGAATATACAGGGTGAGTTTTTAGTACCGGCTCGGTCGATAACTCCACTATTGTAGAAGATAGCGAAGAAAGTTGTATACAAAAGTTGTGGCCACGGATATGCTCCTTGCTCAGAAAATATTTTAATTTATACAGACTCATCCATAACTATGCCGTGGTGATGCAAACATATATTTTTTTAAATGAGATACCCTATATATTATCCCATTTTTAGATTCTACTAATAATTTATCTTCTCACAATATAAGGTATTATAACATTATACAGGGTATTTCTAAAGTTATGACCATTTCTATATCCAAATCGCTGTCAAACGAACGTACTGTATATCAAAAAGTAATGAATCAAAAATTATTTTTTTCACACGAGAAGATTAAGGATGTCATCTAGTTTTAAAATGGGCTATAAAAAAAGCCCGCGACGCATAGTCGTATATAGGGTGATGTAGAATGCAAAATCCAGATCTTCTTTTTTTTAAATGTAACCCTCAATATTTTATTATTCCAAACTATTGCTTTTAATATGCCCTTTATTCTTTGTATAGCTCTTGTTGTACCTATACATCTATCAGTTTCCGAGATATTTCGATTTTTCGGTAAATTTAAAATATAGCTTCTATTTGTGTACTGAAATTTATTTATTTTGGGAAAGTACTATCGAATTTGTTTTTTGGTTAACACAACTAAATTATAAGGTCATGATAGTATTTTATGCAGTCAAAACCCTAAATCATCGAGATAATAAAGTTAAGTATGCCGAGGAAACAATTTTGTAGACGTGATGCATAATTATCAAGCAGATTTATCAGGTAGGCTTTGAAAAATTGACAGTTTTCATAAACTGCTCAATAATTCCGTACTGTGTGAAAAACCAGCTTTAAAAATGAATGTTTCCATTAACAGTATTTAGGAGAATCTTTGAGAAGCTGCCTACTTGCCTCTAGAATATATCAACTATGAACATCAATATACAGAACGGAGGCACTCTAAAACTAATGCGTTTGAAAGATTGAAGAATCGTTTTATTTGAACTGTGTCGTTTAATATTTCATAGCCTACCTGAAAGATCTGCTTGATAATTATGCACGACGTCTATAAAATTATTTCCTTGACATATATTATCTCGTTAACTCAGTGATTTGACTTGATCAAGTACTATTGTGGCCTTATTCTAGTTGTTTGTTAGGCAAAAATAGAATTTGATAGTACTTTCTCAAAATAAATAAATTTTAGTAAACAAATAGGAGGTATATTTAACATTTGTAGATACATCGATTTATCTCAGAAACTAATAAATGCAGTCATAGCAAGTGCTATACAAAGATGAAAGAATATGTTAAAAGAAATTCTTTGATATAATAAAATATTGGGGGTTTCATGTAATAAAAGAGAGAAAACCTAGATTTTGCATTCTACATCACCCTGTATACGAATATGCATCGCGGGCTTTTTTTATAGCCGATTTTAAAACTAGAGGATATTTTTTATCCATCCGTGTAAAAAAATGATTTTTGGTTCATCAACTTTTGATATACAGTACGTTCGTCTGACAGCGATTTGGATAAAAAAATGGTCATAACATTTGAGTTAACCCGTATAATGTAAAAATGTCCTACATTACAATAATATATAGGGTATCTCATTCAAAAAAATGTATCTTTGCATCACCACGTAGTTATGAATCACCCTGTATAAATCTAAATATTTTCTGAGCAAGGAGCATATCCGTGGCTACAACCTTCATATTCAACTTTTTTCGCTATTTTTTACAGTAGTGGATTTATCGACCTAGCCGGTACTAAAAACTCACCCTGTATGTTACCAACCGGCAACCTCGTATCGGAGAATCGCCGGCGGTAATGTGGCGCGAGGATCTATGGGAAAATACTCAAGGAAACTCAACAAAAATTACTAGAAATGGAATATAAATAATACCGACAAATATTACACTATAAGCTTTTGAACCATTTTTGTTTGCAAGTCCTCAATAATATTAAAAAGCTAGCTAAAAAGGTACATAATACAGATTACATAACAATCATTGTACCATTATATTTGGTCGGATTTCTCTCTCTTATATACAGTCCATTAATATTTTTAACACTTTTAAACGTACTCGACCAATTAATTGTGATCTGTAACAGCGCTGGACCACCAATAGGGCCCAAACGCGCCGTTCTGTATAAATACATCTCGATAAGCGGCCTCAATCCATCATAGTGCCTGATAGGGACAATTCTTTAGTCCAGTGACAGCCGGCTGCTTGTATCCTCAGAGTAACGAGGGACATAATATAGGTCGCGACTTAATTAGCTTCTTCCAACTTGAGAGCCTCTCGTTGCAATTTGGCTTGGAAGCGTGACCCTGTATCCAGCCCGACAGTCTGTCAGCCGTCAGCTCGGCAGTCCGTCACTATCCATGCAGCCATTATTGAGAACCAAGGACTTAGAATTCTCTGATGTATACCTTATGACAAATCATATGTTCCTATACCTTATAACGAATCATATACATTCGTTTGAATGTCTAAAGGACAATAAAGAATCTCAAATTTGAAAATTCGAAATTTAGAACAGTGTTTTTGTCTTTGAACTGAGACTAGCAAACATAAAAAAATATGAACGGTATACGTTGTTGCAGTAAATACTGAAGCAGTCGTTTTACGATTTAAGTCATCAACCTTCAGTAAACATGCATGAGTTGGTGCACAGCTGATAATCGTATCAATAACTAGTAGACATAGATCCATCCGCGGTCGTTGACTCAATAATGTACATTAATAGCAACTTGATTAACACGAAAACTGATGTCTTATGTCTTATTGTATCGGCGACTCATGACGTCGCTTAAAATTAATTTTGTCCTTCGTTGTTGTTTGAAATAACCTAGAACTGGGTCAAGCTGGACAAATTTCACAGGAAAAAAAAAATCGAATGCATTACAAGTTACTCGTACAACCTGATGATACTCTGCGGTGAAAACCTCAAAGTCGAACCAACATCTCAAAGGCGACAAAAAATATCAGTCCACCATTTTTTAATACCCTGCAACACAATGTCAATCTAAAACGGTCCACATAAAAAAGAAAACGGCTCTCGTCTCGGAGTTATAAGTGCTTTGAGAAAGTTCCGATAATCTCTCGAAATCCCTCGCCGCAATATTGGCATACCTGCTAGCTGCACTTTGTAATCCCCATAATGTAAAATCCTGGTCTCTCCTTTGGCTTACCAAGCCTCGGTATTCTTCTACAAGAAAGTTTTAAAGGCTCAAAGACGCCGACGATTATTCGGTTCCTAAGCTAGATACACTTCTTTTTTATAGACTGCGATCGATTTTTATCTTTGAACAGAGGCGGCGCTTCAAGATCAAGAATGGAATATGATAGTAATCAAACTTAGCTTGTGACTTGTGAATTTATGTGTAGTTTATACAAAATCAATACATAAATTATTATAGTTCTTCAGATTCTAAATCGCAATCTACCAGGGGGCCAACTAAGAATAAACGTTGGCATCAGGCGCGTACCTGAGTGGGAGGTTATCGGGTTAAACCCCCCCCCCCCCCCGAAATTTCAAAATATTGCAATAAAAAATATCAACGGTTAAGACGCCGTCACGCTTTCAATGCGGATAATAACCTTTGATTAAGTATAAGTAACTAAGTATCAGCATATCACAGCGAAATATTAGACAACATTGCCAGCGTGAAAACGCGTACAATGTGCGTAAGCATGAACCTAGCGGCAGTAGGAACAGAAACGTATAGTCTATAGACACTGGACGGAAACATCATAACAGCACATGCATTGATACTCTGATTCTTCATTTCATCAAACCAACAAAACAAAAACAAAACAGCAACTTGACTTTTCCTAACCTTTTGGCAACAAAACCAAAATGTTCAGGCAAATATTTTGCTTTGTTGGCGTTTTCAGCTACTTATCATTTTCATGCGGCCAGTCGGAAAATGTCAAAGTGTTGATGTTTTGTCCGCGCTTCTGGTCTGATGATGTGTACGGGCTCAGCTAGAGGAAGATCAAATAAATCCCTGATTCAGTTTGCCCCGTTGATGTGTGTTACGGAGTACGTCGTGAGAAAAAAAAATAAAATAGAGTGTTGAAAATACGTGCAAATTAATTGAACTTTATACACAAGTTAAGTTTTTATGTAATCTGGTAGTACAATTGCTATAAAAGATCACACGCTGTGAAGGAATTAGGAATATTTTGTGATGCTTCTTCAGATGAGGGTCCGGTCTATTGTATTGTAATTTCATTATCAGTGCTATTCGTTCTTATACAGGGTTTAAAGCTAGGTCGCATTTCTCTACTAATACCGGCATTACAGACATCACCTTTTCGTAAATCTTCTAATAATTCCTCAATATAGCTTTTGTGTCGGTTCTTTTCAGGTTGGGTCTAACTCAAAAAAGTTTTTCATCTTTTTCGCAATTTTGAGCAGGCCACGTTTCCTATTGACGGCCACGAAGTTGACTAATTGTTGCCTAGATAATATGTGGACAGCATTTGACAGTCTGTTTTTGTTTCCGAAAACTTGAAGTTTCGTTGTGTCGCTGTTTTGTTTGCAGCGAGGTTGGCAGTTTTTGTTTTGTTGGCTGGATGTGGACCTCTATCAACTGACCAGTTCAGCACTGATCCATTCATATTATATATGTACTATATTGCTTTTTGTTTATTTTGCAATTATAACAGATATCTGGTTTTAGCTCTCACTGACTCACTGAAGCTTATGCAGAGCCTCCGTCTGTCCGTCCGTCCGTCCGTCTGTCCGTATACAAAAGATAGCCAAAACTACAGGTGCTAGAGAAAAAACTAAATACAGATTCTGAATCAGTATGAAAAACTAGTCCGGGAGAAATCCGGTTTTGTCAATATCGCTTCCGGTTTAAAAAAAAATTGAATTAATTTACGACAGGTAACTGACGACGTATTATGTACGGTGTATTGATATTCCTGAAGCACAGGAAGCGTGGCCGAGCAGTTAAGACGTTAGGCACCAGTACGAAAGGGCGTGGGTTCGAATCTCACCGCGGCCAACAATTTTTTTTTCTTTTTTTACTTCCCACACCGATAGGTGAGGGGAGTATTGTGATCGCGAAAAATTTCGATTTTGAGATAATACGTTTTTGGGCGTTTTATGATGTCTTCATAACGAAAATCTACGTCACTCATTTCCGTCGGTCTGTCTGTCTGTCTGTCTGTCGGTCTGTCTGTCTGTCTGTCTGTCTGTCTGTCGCTTTTTTCTAGCCTCGTAATCTCAGCAACCGCTGCATGGATTGTGATGAAATTTGGGCAGCGATATGCTGTGGGGTCGTGGTAGGTAATGTTCCTATAATTTTGAAAATCGGTGCAGGGGCGGCGGAGTAATTAGCAAAAAACAAAAAAATTAAATATTGCTTACACTTCGTTTTTAGGCGTTTTAGGGGTTCCTGACGATTTTTTACTTTTTTTTTTTGGGTGGGGGTGAAATTGGGGTGGTTGGGGGTGGGGGGTTGTAAAACTGAAAAATTTGTTGCTTTCATAATATACTGTCCACTGACCCATGAAGGAAGACCTAGCAACATAAATAACTTGTTTAGGTCTATCCGAACATTGCCTTGCCTATTAGAGAAACCAAAGGACTTAGAATTTGTTCTGGTGTAAACATACGAGAGTATTGCTTTAGATCCTTCTATATTTTGTTACAAGGAAACTGCTGAATTGATGTTAATGAAATTTTGACACAGTATTACTACCGTGGCGAGGATGGAAAACGCGTATGGTTTTTATAAATCGTGCCAGTGGCGGCGCAGAAATAATAAAAAAGTAAAAATATAAAAACAGCTCAAACTTCGTTTTTAAGCGTTTTAGGGGTTCCTGATCATTTTCTGCGTTTTTTTTGGGTGGGGTGAAATTGGGGTGGTTAGGGGGTGGGGGTTGAAAAAGTGAAAAATTTCTTGTATTCATAATAGGCTGTCCACTAGCCTGTGAAGGAAGACCTAGCGACATAAATCAACTTTTTAGGTCCATCCCAACATTGTCCTAGTCTATTACGGAAGCTAAGGGACGTAGAATTTTCTGTATACTGTATGTATTGCTTTAGATCATTTTGTATTTTGTAACGTGGACACTGCTAAATTGATTCTAATGAAATTTTGACACGGTATTTACTGCTGTGGCGAGAATGGAAAACGCGTATGGTTTTTATAAATCGTGCCAGTGGCGGCGCAGAAATAATAAAAAAACTAAAAATATAAAGACAGCTCAAACTTCGTTTTTAAGCATTTTAGAGGTGCCTGATCATTTTCTGCGTTTTTTTGGGTGGGGTAGAAATTGGGGTGGTTGGTGGGTGGAGGGTTGAAGAACTGAGAAATTTCTTGTATTCATAATAGGCTGTACCATAACCTGTGAAGGAGGACCTAGCGACATAAAGCAACTCTTTAGGTCCATTCGACGACATTGCCTAGCCTATTACGGAAACTGAGGGAATTTTCTGTATACATACGAGTATTTATTGCTTTAGATGATTTTGTATTTTGTAACGTGGACACTATTAGATTGAATCTAATTAAATTTTGACACAGTATTATTACCACGGTGAGGATGGAAAACGCGTATGTTTGTTAAAAATCGTGTCAGTATATATACGCTGCGTATATAGCAATAATCAAAAAACTAAAAGTATGAAAACAACTCAAACTTCATTTTTAGATGTTTTAGGCTGTCCATTGACCTCTGATGGAAAGACCTAGCGGCACAAGACAATTTTAGGGGGGGAGGCTGCCGATGATTTGGTTGCAAGCGGATCTCAGAGTAAAGCTTCGTGCTATGGGAAAATAATAAACTGATATCACAGTAATGTGTGGGAAGTACTGAGTCAATCAACTTGACTCCATTTTTAAGATTAAATGTTAAATTTGTTGATTACTAGTCCGGAAAGAATCCGATTTTGTCAATATAATAAAAAATTAAATTTTTATAACAACAAATTCCACAGTGAGAACGCCGTTTGAATTTACTCAAGTAAATTATTTACTACTTTTTTTTGAAAGCCCCTCCAAACGAAAATAACCGTTACTTGCATATCTTCGAGCTAAAAAATTTAAAAAGATAAATCGGCGCAAAGAAATCGCTGGAAATTTGCTTCAACTTCAGCAACTAGCTAACTCAAAAAATATGCGCATAAATGTATAAATATTACAATAATATAGTGTGTAACATATATGATTTTTGGTTGTTAATCCCATTTTGCTCTATCTTATGAAATGTAGTGGTGGAGGAGCATCAAACAAGTTATTATTTGAATTAATGTTTAATTCCGTTAATTTTAAACAATCTAGATCTCGTTTTGAAGAGCTCTTCTTTCCTAATGATCTGATGTTTAAACATTATCTGTGTTGATTTTACCGTGGCTGCAGGGGGCGCTATTTGCATTCACAACAACTATTACGCTTTATTACGGAAATGTCTTTTAAAATACCTGAATACAGGACAACGTTTTTAAAAAGTCACCTCAAAATTCAACTTCCTAACTTTTTCCTACCGAGATCTCAATAAAACAAGTATTATGACAGGTGTGCTGCGAGTTTCAGAAACAATTGGTGCCCTATATGGATATAGCTTCCAGTCTAAGAGGATGCTGAAGGAGCCCTCGTGTTCTAATACCGCAGACACTCTCAGACTGAGCAGGAAGGAACTACGAAAGGGTGGTTCGATTTATAATTGGTCATTGGATGTTCACTGAACACCTGCAAAAGCTGGAGATTGAAGTGGTAACTCATTATGCAGGAAATACTGTGAGGCAGAGGAAATAGGTTAGCATGTTATCTCCGACTGTCCTGCCTTGAGTGAAAGCAGGAGCTTCTACGTGAATGTAGGCCAGAAGGAGAGACAGGAGGTAGCATAGTTCAATGCATCTCAAGCTTCGCAAAGAACTAAGGATGGGACTCTGTTTGATCCCATTGACTGGCGGTGCACAATAATCCTTACGACTGAGCGGCAACTATTAGGGTTACTGGACTCTAACACCTCACTACCAAAAAAAAAGAACCTCGATATATCCGACCATCCATGATCTCACGTGAAACGGAAGACAGTATTTCTATACCCAGTATACTTCACGGTAGCTGAAATTTACTAAGATTTGCTGAGGAAGAGTACCATTTATTTATTCATTTATTTATTGCTGTTAAAATACACTTACGTGTTTACACAAGTCAGATTAAAGAGTCTAGAGTCCAAGACTATTGACAAGTCGTCACTGTTATAATAAAATTATTTAAAATGCCCAGATAATTCTATAAAAAAAACAGACAGACACACATTGTCAAGATACAGTATGTAAATAAAAAAAATATACGCACTATTATTAATGAAATTTTATAAAAAACCGATATAAACCTATAAAAAACAAACAGATACACATTAACAGATACAGTGTGTAAATTAAAACAAAAATATACAGAACCACTACTTAGGTTCGCTGAAATTATGGCTCAGAAATTCTTCTCGGCTATAAAACGCTTTAAGTTTTTTCTTAAACAACTCAGATTTTTGAAAGATTCTGGTAAAATGTTTTAGAATGTGATGCAATAGTAGTTAGAGCAGTTTCTAGATGTTTGAAGTCGTTGTTTAGATATATTTAGTTTATGCATATTCCGTGTGCGATAGCTATGAATATCACTATGATTTTTGTATAGATTAGACAACAGTCAAGAAAGACAGCATTGAGGGCGCACCTTATAGTTTCCTTTACTGTTATGTTACACAATGTGACAATTTTGTCTCACTATGTTGTACTTCCTTCTTGATTAACTTTACAGGCTCGAAGGGTGGATTTCGGTTTTGATCAATGCTCCTATGTTTGTTGTTATATCCAGAAGATCGGATTGTGGTAGTTATCAGATTATTGCATGCTGAGAATCTTCAAAGATTAGGGCATCTGATAATATCTCTTACATCAGGGGTTCCCAATCTTTTTCAACCTGCGGCGCACTTTCAAGTTTGTCACGGCGTCCTACATTAGATAGCTATTTTAAATAGATCTGTCGAAACAAATAGTTATCTTTAATAATAGTAGACACAAAAATAAAAACTTCCTCAATAGGAAGTGAAGTTTATTTTATTATATTCATAAGAATCCAGAACTGAAACAGAAGACAAGAAGAAAGACTCAAGAAAAACAAAACTAAAACACGACAGTCAAATGAATGTGACGATTGAGCTTGGTGATCTCCGCATAGTTCTTCAAAACGGGGAATAAAATTCGACACTGCGACTCTCATTTCTTGCTCCTCATTGATCCTTGAGCGATATTTGTTCTTGGTTACAGCTACGGCTGAAAATCTAGCTTCATATAAATATGACGTTGCGAACGGAGAAAAAATTCTTGAAGCTTTGAAGTTAGGTTTGGATATTAATTTTGAATCGATAACCAAAACTCCACCAAATCGGATTTGGAGAATTCTGGCGGAGCTTGCGTCTGAAAGGGACCTAGGATCCACGCAAATTTTTCGACATCATCATCTGCAAAGTATTTCGAAAAGCATTCAGTGAGCTTTCATAAGCGTTCCGTGAAAAGGGCCATCAGGTCCTGTGAGACCATCAGTTCATTGGATCCCGCATATCTATGCAATTGTGGAAAGCAATCTTGACCGCCGCCTTCATTCGTCTTTTTTATCCACTTGTAGTTTCTTCCCGACCGTCGTTGTAATCTTCTACAGTAGCTTCAAAGTGTGGCGAACGTCAGAATAGGTACTGTTGCTCTTTAGGCACCCACAAATATTTGTGCTTTAGACTTAGAGGATCGACTCACGGCGCCCCTCTTTACTTTCTATACGGCGCACCAGGGCGCCGCGGCGCACAGGTTGGGAACCCCTGTCTTATATAAAGATATGTGTATCCATTGCACCCTCTGAAGATTCTAAATATGCAAATTGCCAATGCTTACAGAATCTGAGATAGGTACGTCTTTCTTGCTTAGGATGAGCTCTTCAGGTTAATAAAACTAATGTTCCGCCACTGTCTCGGCTCTTTTTTACTCATATCGCATATGTGTTCGGATACAACCGACTTAATTTAGGGCTGCGGGTTAGAATAGGGATACAGTTACTGGAGGTCAGAAAATATAATGAAATGGGAATATTGTTAATGCCTACCTAGCTGAATGAGGGAATTATAGGAAGTCAGTCGAGTGAACAGACTATTTCGTTGTATTGTTTAGATAGGTTTTTCTATAAGTTCAAAGCAGAGATGCGCCTAACAAAATATTAGTAACTGAAACAAGAGCGGCATTCGGTTATTTTACTTTGAAGTATTGTATGCCTGGTATGTATATCCACTTTGGTAGTATAGATTTTTAAAGCCGCAAGTACCAGTACCCATCAAAGCACCAGTGCTTTGTATTTTTGCGGATATAAAAAATGCTATACAACGCCTATTAAGCAAATTATTCATGTCTGTGTAGATGGAAGTAGATAGGTTACTTATTTAATTCAATCAAGATCGGAGGATCGATAGATGAAAAAACTTTTTGGACTTGGAGGGGTCTGAGGGAGCTCAGAAAATGTCTGTATGCTGGATAAAATGCCATGTAATGGGTACTCTGTAATTTCCAGGCCGAAAGACCTCATTTTGTCTAATTTCCAATAGCTGTGAACATAGAACCCTTGAAATTCATTTAAATCATTTTTGATAGCTGGTCAGATGGTAACTAAATTGTTTTCTATAACGGAGCGCTCGCCAGGTCAAAGCCTAAATACCAGTGGTTGTTAAAGGAATTTTGACACATTGTTGCTACCATGGGGGGGGGAGGATATTCAGTATGCCAAATGCAGCTGGCCTTGACTGCTTACAAAGAACTACGTTTGTTCCTTTCTGTCGAGCTAAATGTTTGTTTTGGAGGCAAGGCGGGCCCAATGTCAGAAGCTCCTCAGTTATCCGCAGGACCCTTAAAGTACATCCACTAAGTACCGTGCATTAAATGTTATAATGCATCTAGTCTCACGTAAATAGACTCGGTATATGGTACTTAACTAAAGATCTTCCACCACTGCGTACAAATTTAGTCTCTAAATTCAGAATAATTTAAAAGCACCTTCAGGTGAGATGATGGATGTGCTTTGTATTAAAATCTATTTTAGGCATGCATCTTAGCCAGAGGGATGTAGAAGGTATCCACAGCCATTCGTTTCATTTTTCGACTCAGAGGCAGCTGCTTAGGTCTGTATATTTTTGTTTGTTTACTGCATAATGGATACTGGGAATACAAAACACCTGTTGTATGATACCTACTAAAAATAGTATAGCGTATACAGTAAAAATGAGTGGAATATATCTACTGTATTAAAAATATACGTTTTACAGCATCTGTAGAGAAGTTCAAAATTTTACAGAACATGCAAGTTTGAGATGTAATTGTAGTTCAGGTATTTTCAAAATAATTATGCAAAAGTTCTCTTTTTTACAGAAAGATGGAGTATTCCATGGAAACTATTCTACTTATACACGATGAATGAATGGATAAGGACCAGAGGCTATCCAGCACGGAATGTGGCTGGTGCATAGGCCACACGATGGACCGTTTTGCGCCTCTATCCGCGCTAGTTCCTAAGACCTGCCCTTTTGGCAAAGGCAAGTACATTCTTAGGTCCTATCCGTTTTATCTCTGTTGGTTCCAAGGTTCTTGAGCCCAGCATAGTCTGCCTGTGATAACCCAGGGTTTCACAGCGACACAAGATGTGTGCCGAGGATTCTTCCTCTTCACCACACCACGTGCACGTTGAGTCGTTGACCACCCTCATCACAAACAAGTGACGCCTGAAGGTGTTGTGACCCGTTAATAAGCCTACTAGCAATCTCAAGTTACTCCTATCCAGAGAGAGACAAAATCTCCCTATTCTCTCTGCAGGCCCTGCTAATAGCTCCCGAGCATGACGGAGATGACCAGAGATGTTGTTCCATCTCAGAGAGTGTTGATGCTGGATCCACTCTCCAGTTGTTTTCCTAATCAAGTTTGCAGACAGTCCTAAGGCTGGTTCCGGGCCCACAAAACTGTTTCCGGATCCCATCCTGGCCAGATGATTCGCCATTTCATTACCCTTTACCCCAGCGTGCCCAGGTACCCACATCAGTGATACCTTGTGTTTAGCTGAGATGTCGTCAAGAGCCCTCCTGCACTCCAGGACCATTCCTGACGTTATTTTCCAAGCACTCAGTGCTTTGATGGCTGCCTGACTGTCAGAGCAGATAGTAATCCGTCTCCTAGAATCGTCAATTTCCCGAATACGATTTACACAGGCAAGTATCGCATAGACCTCAGCCTGGAATACTGTGGTGTGCCCCCCAAGAGGGAATGAAAGTCTTGTATGGGGTCCGTAGACTCCCGAGCCCGAGCCCTCTCTAGCGAGTGAACCGTCTGTGTACCAGACTTGCCCTCCTCCTTCGATGAGCTGTCTTTCCCTAGACTCCCACTCTTCCCTTGATGGAAACACCACCATAAATTTGCGATTGAAGCGATGCGTAGGAGAAACTGTATCGCTCCTCGCCAACAAAATAGGACAATCCTCATGCAACTCTGCTAGAGTCGTCGAATGTCCTTTGCCTGGATTCATAAAAGTCCAGCTACCCTGACTCCAGAGACGGAACCCAGTGTTTCCAGCTTCCCCTTGAATTACCAGATCCAAAGGAGGACATGCCAAACGTTGAACCTTATTAAGTTTGGCTCTTATTGCCTCCGTCTTTATACAGGTCCACCACACTATGGAGCCATATATTAATGACGGTCTGACTATTGTAGTGTAGAGCCAGTGCACCACTTTTGGGCTCAGGCCCCAGCTACTACCGACAACTCTTCTGCAGGCCCATAATGAGTTTCGAGCCTTGCTTACCTTATAATCCACGTGCTGCCTCCAAGTCAGCTTGTGATCCAGTATGACTCCTATGACTTATACACGATACCCTGTGCTAAGCTATGTAATATCACAGATTTATATTATTATATTTATATTATAAATTATAAATTATTTATATCCATAATATTCCATTAAAAACAGGTTATACGTAAATGCTACGAAAATTCATTACAAGGCTGCATAATTTATTCCGTAAATTTAAAGCGTTATATCCCACGTAAAATTACAGCATACCACAATTCATACAATCCATCAACAGCTGATGCTCTTCGAGAATATTTTCTTGTGAAAGCTTCGACTAGTGTTGGCAGTTATTCTTAGTTTTTTACAAATAAGTATCTCTGTACGATATGTGAAAAGTGTAATTTTGTTATAAATTCGATTTTTTTTCAGCTCGGGATTACCAATCATTGAGCTCTTTGTTGGATAGAACACTGTGCCTTAATTAAATAGTTCACATTGCAAACATTTTCAAGCCAAAACCTTAAAAAAGTTCACTAAAAAATGTCTGCTCAGTTGCTCCTCTACCGCTGTCAGATAAATGCATTAGATTAGGTATTTCTTACTATGACCTTTTTTAAATGGTTTTTCATTTTTGAGTAAATTATTTACCTGTGAAAATACATAAACAGATGTGTAACTTTACAATATATATAAATATATATACATCATGTATCTTTTTCCAAAAAACGTGTTTCTACATACTTTTTATCTCTGGATTATGTAATATTACATAACATACAGGGTGTTCTAAAAGTTAGGACTTTCCTCTTAAGAAGCAACGGCCCTTGAAACGGCAAAGCTAATGCACGGTGAAACAGCAGCAAAACAGTAAAAAAAAATTTCAAGCAAGTACTCACTATTTGGAAGCTACGAAAGTTGTAAGTACGGTCCTGCCGCAGGCGCCTTACAGGTAAAAGTACGATTCGCGATGTCTTCTTCAATTTGGACCACGCGATGTTGTCGAGGTCTTCCAGCGTGACCACCACGATGTGGATTCAGATATCCTGTGTCTCTAGCTCTTTGCACAAGCCAGACACAGACAAATCGACGAAGTGCAGGGTGAGTACGGTTAGGGAAACGATCGGCGTACACTCGCGAAGTCGCAGCAGTATTTTGACCACACTCACCGTACATTAAAATCATGTTCACCAGTTTATTATTGCTATAAGCATGCACCATTGTTGTTGTCCGATCGGCAGATGTAGCAACAGCAACGCGACTGTATGATCAACTGCCTGTTTTTCTCACCGACATCGGCAGTTCGGGCACCACTAGCGCTGCCTTGTTTGTTGTGATATTGTGACATGGTGAGCCATTGCCCACGGACGGATTTAGAATTGGGGATTTCTTTAATGGTGAATATCTCGGTTTGTCTAAATATTTCGTTTATATGTTACTGGGAAAAAACACTCACTTTGGCGAGTACTATCCGCTGTATGAAAAAAGTCCCAACTTATGAAACACCCTGTATAATGACAACTTAGTTTATATGTACTTCTTCGGTACGTTTAATATCCAATTTTATGGAATTTACAGTGGTATTATGAAAATGTTTCCCAATGTCACAATGTATTTCTGCAGAAATAAACATGGACATTACAGGAAGCATTGTACATTATTACTGTTTTTCATGTAATAAAATAACATTAATTATGTTATGTATGTTGGAGGCAGATGCCGAATTCGGCCCGAGACCGAAATAATTAGACATTTCGCGATTTGTCCAAACTAGATTTGCCAGATGCCGAAACAGTGAGCGATTCGGAACTTGACCAAACCAATTTAACCACATCGCGAAATGCATGTTTGTGCACTACGCCGGCGCCGTTGCCAATCGAAACAGAATAAATCTAATTCCTGATGTGGGCAGAGGACGCTTAGCTCCTCGTAATATTTTGGCAGCTGTTTTATCAGAAAATGATGGTTTATACCAACCTAGTACATCAACCGGCGTTTAAAAAAAACTATACGCAAGAAATGAATCAGTATCAAAAATACAGTTGGACTTATATTTTTAAATATTTTTTTATTGCGGCCTCCTAAGATACCAGTTAATACAAAACTCAGTTTGGGGAGAATTGCCGCAAAGGAATCTGATTCTTCTCAAGGTTTTATTGGATGCAACTGTCGTAGTAAACAATGTGGTAACAAAAAATGCAAATGTGTGATGAGTAAGATAAAATGTAATAATGTCATTCGAGTACTTCTTGTCGGAACAAATAGAAATAATAAATTGAGCTTATGTTATTTATTTATGACTTGATTGGCAACGGCGTAATGTAGAAATGCGCATTTCGCGACATGGCGAAAATACGTTGGTCATATGACGACTATATGTATCATTGTTTCGGCATCTGGCAAATTTAATCTAGTTTGGACAAATAGCGAAATGTCTAATTATTTCGGCCTCGGGCCAAATTCGGCATCGGTCTACAACATATACAAAAAACAACGTCTGGTACTGGAATTTTACATTTGGATTTTTTATTGTATAGAGTTGTGTTTACTTTTTTCCAAGAAACAGAATCCTATAGCCTCTAATAGCTGTGGCGCAATGATATTAGTCAGGCTATCAGAGCAAGGATTTATTGACTTATATATGATATCTGTAAGCTCACGGACCGCAGCAATAAGGCTAATTGAATCTCACAACTGACTGTATCCGTATGAAAGCGGTCCATGTTGTAATACCTTGAAACCCTCCAGTCATCCAGTGCCATTCTCAGTAGTATGCTCCCGCCTTTGATCTTTCAGATCCATCAGCTACCGGTGTATATAGAGATGAGGCTGCTCTATTCCCATTGCAGCCGCGCCGGACCCATTGAAAATTACCAGGCTATTCAATGAGGCAGACTCGTATTTACCTTTATTAATTTATTCCTTCATTATGACACACATACTCATCAATAATATTTATGCTGCAATTAGTTGGACGTAATGACCAACTGAAATCGGAGGTAATTAGAGGTATGCAACGGTGATACCGTTGTTAGGTGAGGATTGGATTCAATAGAAGAATAGGTGATAGTTAAATTGGTCGAGTGGTGATTAATTGTATGAAACTGGTAGTTAGTGAGTTATGAATAGTGGTGTTTGAATTTAACATTCTGTATGTAGAGTGTGAGAACTGATGTAATGATTTGGAAAAATGGAAAAAATACGGCTGGTAGCCTGTCCAGAGAATGGAAGGTAAGGCGATGACAAAATGTTTAATGCATTTTCATATGCTATGTTCACTAAAATAAGATACGCAGACGATACAGTCATCGTGTCTCGGGGGGCTGCAGGAACTTCTGACCAATATCAACGTAATAGGAAAAACTTATGATCTAAACATGAATGTCTCAAAAACTAAATTTATGGTTTTTAGTCGCTCACCGTTCGATGATGCAGTCCTGCAACTAGACGGAACTCGAATCGAGCGAGTCGAGCAATTTAAATATCTCGGAAGCATAATCAAAGAGAACTTAGACCCGGATCTCGAAATTAAACGTCGTATTGAGATGTCTCGTGCTAGTTTCAACAGAATGCGATCTTTGCTTTGTGACAACAACTTGAATTTGAAATTGATACAACAAATGACTCGATACTATGTATGGTCGGTACTGCTATATGCGATGGAAACGTGGACTCTAAAAGTATCAACTATGAATCGCCTGGAGGCATTCGAGGTGTGGCTACACAGAAGAATGCTTCGCATTCCGTGGATAGACCATGTAACAAATACAGAAGTCTTACGTAGGGCGAATACAGAGAGACAATGGACTAGTATCATGAATTTTATTTCTGGTTGCATATGATAGAGTACGTCATAAAAAGCATTTCATTTTTTTCTCCGATTTTTTTGGGCACAGGAAAGCCGTGAAAATAAGGAAAATATTTGAATTCTCCTAGGACCGTGACGTCACTGCCCTATAGGCGAACAGCCAATCAAAAGACAGATATGTGTGCTGTGTTGCCGCATTCTGATGGCGCGCGAAATGCCGGAGCTGTACGCGGGCTGACTCATCTATCTTGTCTTCTGTTCCCGTCTGATATGTTTTGTGGTTTTAATGTCCCGTGATCCGAAATTCCAAGGCTGTTCCAAATTACGGTTTTATCACCTAGAACTGATTTCATCATTCCCCGCCCATTTTGTGATTCTAGAATCGATGATTGGTTGGTACGCTGGTGGACCAACCAATCACAGTTTTTTGTTAGAACTGTAAAATGGGCGGGGCATGATGAAAACAGTTCTAGGACGGTGATAGACCATCATTTGGAACAGCCCTTCCGAAAGCTAAGTTAAGGTTCCTGATCCGTCAGTCCTGTCAATCAATCGTCATTTGGTCATTGTCATTTCCAAATTCCATTGGGCTTTGGCTGTAATTTTCAACAATTTTAAAGTTATTATTATTTGTTTGCATTTATTTGTACAGGATATCCTTTTATTCCATTTTACTAGGTTTCAAGTTATTTTATCATAACATAACCAACAAGTATGAGTAAAATCGTTAGTGGATTCACAAAAGCCGATTCAGATAACCTGCCTAAAGTTGATATGGCTATGGTGAACGACTTTTATGTGGATAATATGCAGTTCTTAAATACGGAGATGAGAAATGTGAAAGCTAAGAAGTGAGTTTCAAAATATTTATAACACTTGGGATAGCAAATAACATGGTTATGTGAAATGTAAATCTTTTGCGAGTCGGAGCTGTTCTTGGCAACAATGCACTGCTGATAATTCGCGCGGTTGGCACTGATTGGCTGAATTTGAATTCCTTTCTTTAAACTTTAGAATGGAATTACTGAAAAACAAAATGATGTAGAAAGTAACGAAATGCAGCAGAACGTTTATTTTTGTATGCACTAAGCGGTCATAATAATTAAATCATTGTTCTTGACCTCGTGATACTAGTCCATTGTTGACCACCATTAAGTGTCGTAAAATTGCATATTTGGGCCACATACTAAGAGGTGAAAAATATCATTAGTTACAACCAATATTGAGAGGCAAAATCGACGGTCGAAGGGGACCTGGGAGACGACAACAATCTTGGCTCCGTAACATACGAGAATGGACGGAAATACGCAGTGCAGCACAACTGTTCCGTATGGCGGAAGATAGATCCGCTCTAGCCATAGTCATCGCCAACGTCAGGAGGACCTGATACGACACGTGAAAGAAGAATGTTCATAAACCATATCCATATGATTGTACAGAAGGTACATACTTTCGAATTGTGCGAAGCATCTTCTACTTTGGATATGTGTACAAATAAATCACGAAAAGAATAGAGAAATGTAGAAGTGCATTCAGAGATATTTGGCAACTATAATAGGGCAGTAGAGATTTAAGTTAAGGATGTTTAACTGCTACGTTTTCTCCGTTCTCCTGTAGGGAGGTGGTGGTATACATGCTTGGCCTTTAAATGCACGAATACACTGGAAGTCTTCGACATTTGGGCGTATCGAAAAATTTTTAAAACCTCATGGAAAGATAGAGTGACAAGCAAACAAGTACTTAGAAGCATAGACAAGCAAAGAGAAATAATATCATTAAAATAAGAAAATTACAGTACCTGGACCATATTGCACGAGACGAAAAATATAAATTGCTACAACTGATTATGCAGGGCAAAATTCAGGGAAAAGGAGGATGTCTTAGTTGCGTAATCTTAGGGAATGGTTTGGATAATGAAGTTGCGGTTCTTGGGTGTTTAGGTCGGCGTCGGCGACCGTTGAGACTTGACGTTACGCCACAACTTCAACAAAAGCTTTTCGCTTTGGCGACTTCCGAAATACTGACAGAAAACCAAAGAAAATCGCTGCTAAACAGCAGCACACTACTTGCGCCGTGGAGTCCGCTTGACCGACCAGAAGCGCAGGTTCTATATCCTGCTGCATATGAGAGCCGATATACGAGGGTTGCTCTAGTGGCTATTTTTTTTGGTTTGCCGTTACCTTCGGAAACCAAATGGCGCCTGCTTAGTACAATGATTTGGATACAGCTTTAACATGTTGTTTCGTGGTGCAACCTCAAAAATACGAATTGCATTGATAATTGTCAACCTTTGCAGCGAGATAGCACGTGAAGAAGACAAGGCCTACAAACATGGACACTGGTGGTGTCTTAAAACATAAATATTCTTCTCTGTTTCGGACTTAGACGTGTTAAGAAATGTGCGTATACGTTGTTGCGTGTAGTGTCCTTGAACATCAATGTGGTGGTACAGTGAGGTAGATAATAATTAAATGCGATATAAAGAACTTTGCTTTTACAATATAGCCTTTCGAATTTAGGCCTCAAGTCGTGTATGCCTAACAAGATTCATGAAAGTAATTGGCGTATGAAGCGTTAGCTACCACTAGGGTGTGATATCAAAAGGATTATTTTTCTAGTATGAGATTGAGCATTACTAGTCAGTCGATATTCCAAAGGCGTCAAGTCAGCTGTGGCATTCAGCTCTCCTAAACAAGTGTCCAACTTTCGGTCTCCGATCTTTTAGGGTAGATAATGTTTTTTCTCCGTTGGTACAGTCTCTGTTGTGTTATTGCTGCAATGATAATGCGGTTGTTCCTCTGTCACTTGGATAAATCTTGATTCTGAGATGGTTTCTGTTCCTTAAAAATAGGACAGAATTTCTTGAATAACATTACCTTGCAGGCGGGGAATCACAGAATTAGATCTAAATTTGTTGTCGTGTAGAAGGCTGACACATATCTTCTGCCACTCTTTCAAAGGATTTGGAAATAGTCATTATTTGGCGACATAAGAATATGTTTTAATTGCACGGGTGCCCCTACATTTTATTTTGCCAAATAGTACATTCTCGCTTCTGGTGAATAATCAGACTCTGCAGAGAAGTTATTCTTGAAGTTTGTACAAGTCAAGATTACAGAAGGTATAATTTGGTACGAAAGCGTATCTTTAATTGCAAAATAATATGATGCAAACAATTATTTAGGTATCTATAAAAAGCTAGTGCTTCTATTCTAACACCTAATATCCGATACTTCTCCAGAGCTTTAAAAAGCTACCAGTATTTGAACCGTGCCTGTTCACTTACTGCTACTTCTCATTCCTATACTTACTCATCCACTATATATTGACAGCTGCAGCTGTATAGAGCTTCTATAACTAGAAACCTTCGAATATTAAATTAATATTCGGAGCTAGAAACCACCTAGAAAACGTCTTGACAAGACTGTCAACGTTGGTCAACTTAAAATTCATACCCGTCTGTTGACGTTCTTCTACCCTCGTAATCTCCTTAAATGTTGCATAGATTATGATGATATTAGGGTAGCGATATGCTGCGGCATCGTATAGTAGGTACTAATATAATGCTGCTATAATGCTGAAAATCGGTGCATAGGTGGCAGAGTAATTACCAAAAAACAAATCAAATATTCTTCAAACTATGTTTTTAGGCATTGGGCTTCCTGATCGTTTTTGACTTATTCTTTTGTGTGGGGGTGAAATTGAGGGGTTGGGGGGTGGGCGGTTATAAAACTGTACAATTTGTTGTATTCATAATGGGCTATCCTTTGACCTCTGAAAGAAAGACCTAGTAGCATAATAAGAATTGTTAGATCCATTTGAACATTGGCTTGCCCAATACAGAAACCAAGGGACTTAGAATTTTCTGATGCATACATACGAGTATTGCTTGAGATCGATTTGTATTGTGTAATGTGGAAATTATTGAGTTGATTTTAATGAAATTTGGACACAGTATTACTACCGAAAAAAATATAAAACAGCTGAAGCTTCTTTTTTAGGCGTTATAGGGGTTTCAGATCATTTTCCACATTTTCCTTTCCACATCAATGGGGGATAAGGGAGTATTGTGATCGCGGAAATTTTCTGATATCTACGTAACGAGAATCCACGTCACTTATTTTCGTATGTTTGACTGTCGGCCTGTCTGTCTGTTGGCGTTTTGCTAGCCTTGTAATCTCAGTAACTGCTGCTTGGATTATGATGATGTTTAGGTAGGGATATGCTAAGGGGTCGTAATTTGTAATGCTGCTATAGTTTTGAACATCGGTGCATTGGCGGCGGAGAAAGTGATAAAACAAAACATTATCAGAACCCCTCCAAACTTCAGTTCTATGTAGGTATTTCAGGGGTTCCTGATCCTTTTCCATTTTTGTTTTGAAGGACTGAATTCGGAGTGGTGGGGCGGATGGGGAGTTTGAAAATGCAAATATTGGTTGCATTCATAAAATACTCTGCACTGCCCTGGAAAATTGACTTTAGTGATATCTTGTGCTTTTTAGACGTACCCGAATGTTGCCCTTGAATTTTATATCTATGGATTCATTTGATACATACATATTATAATCCTATATCGTAGAGCTTGGAAACTGCGAACTTGGTTTTGATTAAATTTTGACGCCGTATTACTACCGTGGAGGATATTTTATGGTAAGAGTGCGTCGCGTCGTTGTTGGAACTTTTGCCGGTGGCGTAGGAGAAATCAACAAAAAAAGGAAACTTTCAAAATCGTTCAAACTTCCTTTTTGAGATATTTCGAAGGTCCCTAATCATTGTCTACTTCTTTGGTAGAGATTCACGACTTGACTTAACTTGATATCAAGTCAAAATCAAGCGAAGTATTTCTTTTCGAAATTCAACTCAAGTAGTTACAGACCAAGCAACTTGAAAATCAAGTTTTTCAAGCTAACTACTTGATTTTTCTTGAAAAAATAATTCTTTTTTGATATTAATCTGATTAACCGCCAAAACGCAATAACAGTAAACATCTATGTATATAAAGATGTAGTCTTTTGTTTAAAAAAAAAACATCCAAAAACGAAAACTTCAACAAACTTAGTTAAATAATGAATGTAATAATATGAAATAAAAATACGAAACATTCTGATTTCTGACAACAATACATAGTGTTTAGGTTTATTGTCAAGTTCCATAGCCCACGAATCTAGTCTATCGAGCAGCATATTAATGCAAAAATGATGGAAATACTCTTAAGAACATTAAGTTACTGGCAAATGCGTTCAATTAACGACCATTCTGTGTCGGTTGGCTTTAAAGTTTTAAAGTCATCGGGTGCCTGGTTGCTGTCGTAACCTCGGCGATTCCCCTATTTTAATGCTTCGATTCGTATTTTACAGATCAAGTAAAATCAAGTAGTTTGATTTTAATTGATATCAAGTCAAGTAGTTCAGATCAAAAATCAAGTCAAGTCAAATATCAAATTTTCAAAAGCTTGAGCTTTCAAGCCAAGTCAAGTATTTAAGAAAAAACTCAAGCTACTTGGCTTGATGAATCCCTATTCTTTGATGAGGATGGTGTAGGGATACAGGAGCTCAAATTTTTTTGCACCAATAATGGGGTCAATATATTTAACGCCACTTTTTTCTAACGATTCGGAGGTATAGTTGCTAAATATAATGAGAGATGTTTACGGAAAATGTTTTCTGTGAAGCGTATTTCGTAAAACGTCTAAGAAACCTTTGAAATAAAATTCAATGTTTTGGTAGTTATAATACCTTTTTCACCTATTATTCGCCTGTGAAATCAAACTTAACAGTGACATTCTTCAACCTTGATCGTAGCAATGTTTTTTAAAAGCTTTTATTTAACTTGCAATGGATGTATGCTTGTTCGTGTGGAATCTTGAAACTCAATTTTGGGGCAGATATCTTCAACCGATTGAGCTGAAATTTTATATACACGTTTAGTTTGAATGACAATGCACGATAAGCTGTATGACGTCGTTCTAAATTCAATACTGGAATAGTTATTTAATGCATTTCTACAATATGAGTATCCATATTGATATGAGAACGCCCAGTAGATAGTAACGGGAATGACAATCTAATGAGAGGAATGTCATCACTGACAATAGATCCACTGATGTCATTTTTAGTCAAACGACGAATTCAGATGAATTTTGTTGTGAGAGTTTGGGGAAATATATACTATTCAAAGTCGGCGAGTTGTTTATCACTGCATGAACCTGACGATCTGAGAGAAGCTTTTGAATTTGGCGCTCAACTAGAGGCTTGCGGTGTGAGCAAGAATCTGGCAGCAGTCACAGGAGATTCTGGATCGAATTGTACGAGTTCCTTTATACAACCTACGCAGTGGTCATCACCAGGTTGTATTGACGACGGTGACGACATCGACATGAGGTTAGAGGGTAGCTATAACGAACCGCTGGTGCACCGAGCAACCACGAAGGACCGGACAGCCGGTATCTATGACTGTGATGCGACGTACCTAAGTGGTAAAGAAGATCTGCGGTAAGGATTTGCCAATACTAAGTTGTAAAGGAACGTTTGGGGTGCTCGACTGAATTTAGGAAAGTAATAGGGATAAACTGGTGTTGGTAGTGGACTTTTATCACCAACACAGTTTTAAGGTTATGTTTAGAGTAGGTCTATATTTTCAGTCTAGTTTGAGGTTTTCATGATGTCTAATAAAAGGAAATCTACGAGAATGAGTGGATATCAGCATGGCGCAAAATTCTAAATTAGAAACTGTCGTTCAAATGATGACAAATAATATGTATTTTTAGATATAATACGATGTGTTCTGCTGTAAGAGTTTGGGAAAAATATACTATTCAAAGTCAGTGAGTTGTTTTATCATTGCATAATTCCTGTTTACGACGTGAGAGAAGAGAGTCTTTGCACAATGAAAGGGCTTGTTGAGAGTGACTCGAAAAATAATGTGACGTCTATCTAAAACAAATATGGCGGACCATCAAAGATGGCGGAATAGCTATTTTTAATGCACTTCTACAATGTGGGTATCCAATGAAAGGGCTTGTTGAGAGTGCCTCGAAAAATAATGTGACGTCATTCTAAATCAACTAGGGCGGGTCATCCAAGATGGCGAAATGGTTATTTTTAATGCACTTCTGCAATGTGGGTATCAAATGAAGGGGCTTGCGGAGAATAAATAAAAATTTTTTTGATATAAATGCACTTTAATAACTAAAAATAAAAAAATAAATTAAAACAAAAGAACTTTAAAAAAAGGCTTTTATTTAAACGTTCTAAAAAAAGAAAAGAAAATTTTCCTTTAAAGTGTTAACTATGGCCTCAATATACACAATTTAGCTATATGATCATAAAAGCTTGTCGCGCGATTTACTTGTGTAAATTAACTAGTATTTATTCAATTGCCTAACTTGAATTTTCAGTTTAATTGAATTCTTATAGGTACTTACCTAAACCTCGCGATAAGCTTTTATGATAATATAAATTGTGTATAATGAGGCTATAAGTTGGTAGTTAACACTTTAAAGGAAATAATAAATAAGAGTTTTTTTTAAAAATGTGTTTTTGTTTTAATTTATTTAAGTAGATATTTCGAGTTCCCTTCCTTTTGATCAACCCAGGCACGAACTGAAGCTACACCCATGATCCCACCCACTGCATTGTACGAGGGCGAACGAAGTACGCGCACCTACCCCTAATACCTTACGCATCGCAGATAACTTTAAAAAGCGTAAAGGTGTCCGTTACAGAGCTGGGGCTAATCCCACGCCTTGATCCCGGCCGGAGCAATAGCGTCGGCACCTTTGTGATCAAAAGGAATCACCGACCGGAGCACCAGTTGTCTATTATGCGCGTAATGTCGAAAGTGATCGGTGCCGACCGCCACATACCGACATACCGCCCCCTAGGAAACTCGCTCACACGTGAAGGCGAAAGCATTCTGGAACGGAGGACCACGGGGATGCGGCGAGGTATCTAGATTAAGGCGGATAACAGAAAGGTGCTGGGCATATGTTTAGACGATTGTATCGTACAGAATAGGGACGTAACAAAGGTTGGTTGGCATTAAAGATGGAAACAAAGAAGAACGAATCATATAGTGGCGGCTCGCCTTAAGGAGCCAAGGAGCCACACTCTAAAAATTGTTTTGTAAAATTACTAACGAAATCGTAGGTTATTTAGTGCCACCGATTTTGTTAGTAATATTACAAATCTGATTTGTAATTTCATTTAGCAATTTTCTAATATTGTAAATTCGCAAAAACGCATTTGTAATATCACAACATTTTAAGGATATCATATTGGTTTTTTACATATATGTTTTGTAAAACTATTTTGTAAGATATGTAATTTCACATAATTTACTTGTAATATCACTAGATTATATTGTAAAACCACTATACGTTTTATTACAAATTTTCTAATGATTTATTTTGTAACTTTACCTCATTTCATAAAATGACTTTGTAGTCTTAGAAAAAACCTATTATAATAGGTTTTAAGAAAAGGCTGTCATTGTAAACTTATTTTTATTTTATGTATGAAAATAAGGTAACACAACATTAAAATTCTATACAAACACAAAGTAGAAAATCAACTGTTTCAGTCTTATCGGCTGACAAAAAGGCATATTATATCACCTTGTTAGCCAGGCAAACAGCTAGTTAACGTGCCAGTTTATTAAAAAAAGAAATTACTGTTTTCCTACTGGGAGCGTGACCCAAAGTCAAAGTCAAGATGCACTTTAATAAAATATGTTTGAGTCATTTCCAAAGTTACCGAAACATTTTTTGGATTAATCCGGTTAGAATTGAAATATATGACAAATAGTAATTTTATTCTTCTTCTTCAAAGGAACTTGCATTGATGAGCTGGATCTTTTCATTGTAAATGGAAATTTTCTTTTTCCCTTCTTCATTTGAAAATTAAAGAAAATATTGTTCTTAAAGTAAAGTAAATATTATGATTCGAAAACTTTTTCATTAATTAACCAGATCATATCGAAGAAAAATAAAAATGAATCCATCCCTAAATAAATTTGGTGTACAGGATGGCCATATTTCCAAGATGGCGCTTTACCTTGTTTAAATGCACTTTGTATTCATTTTATCCAATGAATCTTCAAACTTCAAACACAAATAGCACCACTACACGTTATATACCGGCACTTCCAAAACAAAATCCATAAAATAACGACCCGTCCGCTGTTTCTCTATTCACACAGGCTGATTCTTTTCGCCCGCCAGTGGCCATATAAAACGTTTCAGTCAAATTACCATTGATACCAACCGAAGAAATCAATTATTTTACTTACATTTACATTATTGAAGTATTTTTTTCAAACAATTATAAATTTACAAAAGAAGATTGTAAAAAAATAAACATTTTGTATAATGGCAATTATCTTGTAATTTTGTCTTACAAAAATGCAACACAGTTTTGTAATTTTACAAATATTTTGTGAAAAAATGAATTATTTGTATTTTTTCTGTAAGATGCTAAACTATTGTATTTTTGTTAAACTTTACTGTGGTTTAACAACATGACGTAGTAAAATCGCTCCAATAATGCTTGTAACTGTTTTGTAAAAATACCCACGTTTTTTTAAGTGCATGGCACCACCACAATAAATCAAGTACCTAACTTTTTTGTGCTACTTTTAAATATTATATTGCATCCTATTTTTAAAAAAATTGTTTAGTAAAAATTCAACATTGACAAAAATCCAATATACCATCCTAATTTTTTCGCCAAACACGTCCATACTATTGCTATGAAAGCACGGCTTGCAGTGTGGGAGCCAAACAGACAGCGACTCCAATTCTGCTATAATAACATCTAGTCGAAAGGTTGAATGAGGTCATATTAACGCTATGCGCAGAGCGCAATTTTAATAGAAAAAGGAGCCAGGTAACTGCTGGCTCACCAAGACTAGATTTTGTTGTCGTTATCGATTGGGAATATTCTGATTAATTTCTGCTGTCTTTTAATAATATTTAGTGGTGACTCGTGATAAGTGAGGGACTATTGCCAAAATGAATAGTGTTAGCAATCTTTTTTTAAAGCCGTTTTCCACATACTCGATTGAGGTAAAAATTGAAATTAAGGAATTGGGAGGACTGCAAAAAACGCAAAATGTGTCTAATTCGTCGAATGTTAAAAGCCCACTACGGAAGTTCAATCGGAATATGTACAATAAGAACAATTGGCGAGGGTTACTCTACAGCAGCAGCGTACAGAACCCGCGCTCCTCTGGTGGCTAAAAGCGGACGAGCCGAGTCGTCCCGCCAAAGAGTTTGCTGCTGTTAGCAGCGATTCTCTTTGGTTGCCTTTGGTTGGTTAAAAAACAATTGGCTTTGTGGATGTGATAAGAAAACGCATTTTTTTGTTTCTCATGTTTTTTGTTTAGTGCGATCCTACCTGGACGAAGAATGTTCACATCAGAAGCAGAACGATCGTTTTCCATGCTAAAAAGGGTTAGGATGTTTCTAAGAAACTCTATGGAAGAACTCGGTGCTATTGGAATGTTATCGGCCGAAAAAAAGTTTTTAAATAACATTAACAATTTTAGCAAACAAGCTAATGACACTTTTGCAAAACATAAGGAAAAACGGTTTGATTTTACATACCAGACAATTTAAAAGTGTATTTTTTGTTTTTGTATACATAGGTTATATTCATAATTATGCTAAGTGTTTTTACTGTTGTTCTATTATATTTTTTAAGGTGCCGATAAATTTAGGTTATTTCTTATATTTTGGCTCCACCGGTCTCTTAAGTCATGAGCCGCTACCGATGAAGCATTTCAAATATTTCAAGCTCTGCAGTTCCTCATCAGGTCAAATCATTTTACTTACTTACAAGACGTTTAAATACTATGTCTTGGGATTTGGCTACAGATAGAGAATGGGAAGGTTGGCTTCGGAATTACCAGATACCTACCCTACGTGCCTCTACTGAGGGGAGAAGAACGATAATAATAAATTTTTCTCTAATCAAATTTTGTTGAGATCTAACGTGGTTCAATACAATACAACCCTTACTGCCGCCTCTCAGGAAAAAATAGTAGCTCTATTGCACGTTTTAGGCCAACACAGTGCAGCATATGGTCTTGGTATTAACTACAACTAGACCAAGGTTATTATCGTAGATAGAGAGCATGATAATCATCGAGAAATAATGTCAACAGGCCTTTGTGAAGTAGCTCAAAGTTTTGTGCACCTCGGTTCTTTGATCGACAAATCGGGTAGCTGTGAAAATGAGATTCGACGGCGCATTCAACAGGCACGTGTGGCCATGACAAAGCTTACTAAAATATGGCGTGACCATAACATCACTAAAGCTACAAAAATGTCGCTGGTTCAGTCTCTTGTGTTCTCCATATTTTTGTATGCCTCGGACTGTTAAAAAGGCAGATTGAGCTCGCATAGATGCTTTCGAAATGTGGACGTGGAGGAGAATGCTGAGAGTTCCTTGTACCGCCAATCGAATTAATGTTTCCATACTGGATGAGCTCGGTAATCCAAAGAGACCTCCATTGTGTCGACGAGAATGCTTACATTCTTCGGACATATCCACAGAAGCGATAATATGGAGAAACTTGTAGTTCAGGGTCACGCCCCGAGTGGGCGGCGCCGTGGCCGTTCCGCTATACGCTGGATGGATACGTCGAAACACTTGTTGGATATGAGTATCAAGAGCGCCGCTGAACTGACATTGTGATTATGGTGATGAACGTGGTTCATGTTCAGTAGGTACAGCAAACAATTTTATTATCTGACATTAAATCACCATCTGTAGTGCCTTGATGGCTGCACAGTTATTGACGGTGATAGCTGTGTTAATTAAAATAGAATCAAGCATCCTCTCATCGTGCCAGTGCTGCCGCAAATTTGAGAATTGTATTGAAATTTGGGGGATTTTTTGGGGTATGCAGAGGCGGTTTTCTTTATTCTCGCGACTCAAGACATTCAACGTCAGCATCGCAATACTCACGAGGGGGACAGATGCAAAAATAGCCAGGTCCATTACAATTGCAAATGTACATATGAACTTGTTCTAATAACATTTGATGGAGTAAGAGAGTTACAATTAGATACAGTGTGTCCCAGCTAAAATTTACTACCCACCTTATCTTTGAAATGATAAACTGATAAAATGAAGCAGAAACAGGCAACTTTTCCACCAAGTATGTCATTATTGTGTCATCTACCCCAGCAACCCATATTCAAAATCTTAAATGAGGCCACCATACTTGTGATACATCATTTTGAAGGAATTTATTGACAAATGTTGAGATATTGCGAAGATACTTTGAATATCTGCTGTACGTCTGCATGGAACGAAATGGCTCGCATTTGTAACCTTTCTTACGATAATATTTCAAGTAGTGGAAATAATACCTAATTTTCATAACCATCTATTTCATTAACTTCCATAACAGTGAATCAAACTTCAACCTGATTACACTGCCGTATTTGTCGATGTTTTCCCTGAAAAATAGTTCATCACAAGTGCGGTGGTCTCATTTAAGATTTTGAAGTAGAGGTTGCTGCGGGGAAGAGGATTGATCGCACAATAATGACGTATTCAGGAGAAAAGTCATCATCATCATCCTCTATCTCATGGTTTCCTCAACATCTTATCTCCAATTTTTCTTTGGTCTTCCTCTTCTTTTCCTTTGACTGGGTGTCCATTGGAGAACTCTTTTGGGCCAAGTGTTGTCGGCCATTCGACGTACATGTCCATACCACCTCAATCTTTTCGCATCTATCGTATCAATGATGCTGGTGGCGATGTTGAGTCTGTCCCTTATACTGCAGCAACTCCTCCAGAATCCCATTTCCATCGCTAGGAGTTTTTTCCTCTGTGGTTTCCCAAACTTCAGCTCCATAGGTGGCGATGCTCTCCACTATTGTCTTGTACAGTCTGACTATAGTGTCGGTCTTTATTTGCGTACTCCACAATAGACTACTTAGCTGTTTAGTCGCGTACTTTCCCTGCCCGATACGATTTCTTATTTCAGCTGCACTTATGGCTTGCTTCGTAATAGTCACACCCAGGTACTTATACGAGCTTACATCTCTAATCACCCCTTGTGCTATACACAAATCTTCTCCAGAATTGCCAACAACGACATATTCTGTTTTATTGGTATTAATTGTGAGGCCCCATTTCTTGTATTCTTCATCCAGTTTTCAGTAGAAGAGTTCCCCTTCGAAATCGACGTATCACGGCGATTTTTGTTTTTTGTTATCATTACAAAGATAAGGTGGGTAGCAATTTTTTGTTGGAACACAGTGTACCTATGTACATATTATGAATTTTTTCTAATGACAATTGATGGAATAACAGATGTCGAAAGTATACAAATAAAAAATACTATATACCTAATATGATATTATACTAAACTGTCGTTCATATTTACAAGCTGCACCGAAGTCCCAAACGTCCCCAATATTTAAGCTTATGATACAATAATAAGGGTGTAAGTTATATCTTGTTACTTGCAATTCATTCAATGCCACATCAACACTGTGTAGCAAGAGCTACCCCACAGCCGTTTTCCTCTCTATGAATTGCGTAATAAAGATTAGCCTCCTAGAGCTGGGGCGACACCCCTGCCTTTTTCTTTCTCGCCCCCTGCATGTTTACGTTGTTTGTAATGAATCGTTCTCTATTGCGACTAATGAACGCGAACCCTCAACTTACTAGGGATGTTTACAGTGACATTCGTATATGTATGTGTCTGCAGTGTACACAGCCTAAGATGGGATGATTTTTTTTTGGAAGCTCTAACCGTTAATGTTAATGAAACAAGCGGAGTTAGGTATATCTGATAACACCTGACGAAAAATTTAAATATTAAAAACTAGCTGCGGTTTTAGGTCAAAAAAATGAAGTCAAGTCGATTGACTCAGTACTTCCCACACATTACGCTGATACCAGTTTATTATTTTCCCATAGCAGGAAGATTCAGTCTGAGATCCCTTGCAACCAAATAATCGCCAACCCCCCCCCCCCCCCCCCCTCTAAAATTGTCTTATGCCGCTAGATCTTTCCTTCACAGGTCAATGGACAGCCTATTATCGATACTACAAACTTCTCAGTTTTTCAACCCCCCACCCCCCAACCACCTCACTTTCACCCCCACCCAAAAAACTGGTAGGAAATGATCAGGAACCCCTAAAACATCTAACAACCGAATGTGAGTTGTTTTCATACGTTTCGTTCTTTGATTGTTGCTACGCTGCCACTGACACGATTTTTAACAAACATACGCGTTTTCCATTCTCACCACGGTAACAATATACTGTGTGAAAATTTCATTAGAATCAATTTAATTGTGCCCACGTTACAAAATACAAAACGATTTCAACCGCAATAAATTCTCGTATGTATACAGAAAATTCTAAGTCCCTTAGTTTCCGTAATAGGCTAGGCAATGTTCGGATGGACCTGAAAAGGTGATTTGTGTCGCTAGATCTTCCTTCACAGGCTAGTGGACAGCCTATTATGAGTACAAGAAATTTTTTAATTTTTCAACCCCCAACCCCCCAACCACCCCAATTTCACCTCCACCCAAAAAAACGCAGAAAATGATCAGGAACCTCTGAAACGCTTAAAATCGAAGTTTGAGCTGTTTTTATATTTTTAGTTTTTTTATTATTTCTGTGCCGCCACTGGCACGATTTATAAAAACCATACGCGTTTTCCATCTTCGCCACGGTAGTAATACTGTGTCAAAATTTCATTGAAATCAATTCAACAGTTTCCTCGTTACACAACATAGATCGTCTAAAGCAATACTCTCGTGTCTACATCAGAAAAAAAATTCTTTCTTTGCTTTCTGTAATAGGAAGGCAATGTTCGGATGGACCAAAAAAAGTTATTTATGTCGCCAGGTCTTCCTTCACATGTCAGTGGACAGTCTATTATGAATGCAACAAGTTTTTCAATTTTACAACCCCCCACCCCCCAACCACCCCAATTTCACCCCCACCCAAAAAAAAGTAGAAAATGATCAGGGACCCCTAAAACGCCTAAAAACGAAGTTTCAGCAATATTTAATTTTTTTTGTTTTTTGCTAATTACCCCGCCGCCTATGCACCGATTGTCAAAATTATAGGAACATTACCTACTACGACCCCACAGCATACCGCTGCCCAAATTTCATCACAATGCATTCAGCGGTTGCTGAGATTACGAGGCTAGAAAAAAGCGACAGACAGACAGACAGACAGACCGACAGACAGACCGACGGAAATGAGTGACGTGGATTTCCGTTATGTAGACATCATAAAACGCCCCAAAAGCGTGTTATCTCAAAATCGAAAATTTTCGCGATCACAATACTCCCCTCACCTATCAAAATCAAATTTTTACTTCCCACACCGATAGGTGAGGGGAGTATTGTGATCGCGAAAATTTTCGATTTTGAGATAACACGCTTTTTGGAGGTTTTATGATGTCTACATAACGAAAATCCACGTCACTCATTTCCGTCGGTCTGTCTGTCTGTCTGTCGGTCTGTGCGCGTTTTTCTAGCCTCGTAATCTCAGTAACCGCTACATCGATTGTGATGAAATTTGAGCAGCGATATGCTGTGGGGTCGTAGTAGGTAATGTTCTTATAATTTTGAAAATCGGTGCAGGGGCGGCGGAGTAATTAGCAAAAAACAAAAAAAAATAACTATTCCTCAAACTTCGCTTTTAGGTGTTTTAGGGGTTCCTGATCATTTTCAATTTTTCTTGGGTGGGGGTGAAATTGTGGTGGTTGGGGGGTGGGGGGTTGTAAATCTCAAAAATGTGTTGTACTTATAATAGGCTATCCATTGACCTGTAAAAAAAGACCTAGCGGCATACTACCCTTTTTTAGGCCCATCCGGGCATTGCCTTGCCTATTCCAGAAACCAAGGGACGTAGAATTTTCTGATACATAGGAATATCGCTTTAGATAGTTCTGCATTGAGTAACGTAAAAGTTATGAAATTGATTTTAATGAAACTGTCACAGTATTGCTACCGCGACGAGGATGGAAATCGCTTAAGTTTTGGAGAAATCGTGTCAGTGGCGGCGCAGCAATAATAAAAAAATTAAAAAAAAAAATAAAAACGCCTCAAACTTTGTTTTTAGGCGTTTTAGGGGTTCCTGATCATTTTCTGCTTTTTTTGGGTATTGGTGAATTTTGGGTGGTTGGGGCGTGGGGGGTTGGAAAACTGCAAAATTTGTTGTATTCATAATAGGCTGTCCATTGACCTATGGAAGAAATACGTAGCGGCGTATTTTTTAAGACCATGTGAACATTGCCTTGCGTATTACACAAACCAAGGGATTTAGAATTTTGTGATGTACCTATACATATAGTATTGCTTGATTTCGTTCTATGTATATTACGTAAAGCAAAAATTATGAAATTGATTTTAATGAAATTTCGACACAGAATTGACTATCGCGGCGAGTGTGGAAGACCCACTGTCTGAAAAGTCGTGTCATTGGCGGCGCAACAATAATAAAAACTTCGCTTTTAGACAGATTGGTATGGTACAGGATTTGCTATTACCAGACTTTTCATAGTAGCCCAACATGTGTGGGAAGTACTGAGTCATGTTATCAGACGTTTACATGTAAATTTAGCCTATAACAGCTATGCTGCTTTTGACATGTGGACGTAGAGGAGAATGCTGAGAGTTCCTTATACCGCCCATCGAACTAACGTTTCCATACTGGATGAGCTCGGTAATCCAAATAGACTATCCTTCATTGTGACGACGGGAATGCTTACTTTCTTCGCACTTATACACAGAAGCGATAATATGGAGAAACTTGTTGTGACGAAACAGTTGCTGGATATGAGTAGGTATCAAGGGCGCCACTGAACCGTAGCCTACCGAGAGATCTAGCCGTGACGCTCATCCCCTCTCCTCGCGTGACGTCACAACTGACGACGATGCCGGCACGCGCCATGCCGTTGCGTCGCGTCGTTCGCACATAATAATTACTGTACCGCAATCGATCGATATTGTAGTTCGGTAGGAACAGGTGTCTATTGAATTATTTTGCCTCCCTAACAGTCTTGTTCTGATTTGTGAAAATATAAGTGATAACTTGATCATTATTCGCTAAGAACATGCCGCATTCCTGTTGTGTACCAGGCTGCAAGAGCAACTATAGCTCAACAGATAGGGTTACCGTTTTTCGATTTCCTAAAGATGAGGTTCGCCGAAACAAGTGGATGAGAAGCATACATAGGAAAGACATGGTTTTAACAAACTCATCTAGAGTATGCATAAAACACTTTTCGGAAAACTTCATCATACGAGAGGATTCAATGACAAGGGAAGACGGATCAGTTTTAAGGGTTTCAAGAGACAAGCCAAAACTGTCTGATGACGCATATCCAACCATTTTTGAAGGCCAGCCTTCATATATGATAGCCAGGTTACCTCCTAAAAGAAAACCTCCTTCTGAGCGCCATATTGAACAAGAAAAGAAGCAGAAAAAAAGAAGATCAAAAAAGAAAGGAAACGGATTCAATTAAGGATTTTCAAGAACTAAAAACCCATATTTCTGTTAAAGTAAGCGCCTTCCTAAATTATTTTTCCTTAGTTGTTAACGAAGATAATATAATCATTTGTTATATTAGTGTAGATGAATCAGCACCACATTTACCTTACATAGTTAAAGGTATAAAGATAGGCAAAGGCTTAATAGTTACATTTTTTTATAAGAACGTAGAAATAGCTAATAGGGATTTTCAAAACATTGTTGGTAAGCTGAAAAGTTGTAACAATTGGTCCACTTTGATGAATCTTCTAGAATATGTGAAAAATTATAATATTCCTAGTGTACCGCATGATGGCTTAAATTTAGTTGGCAAGCTTCTTAGAGAAATCGAAACACAAGAAGAGTCTGAAGAACGTTCAAAGAGAATAAAGTTTATTCGAGAACAAGTTGATTTATTAAACAAAAGTAAAATAGTATACTCGTCTGATACTATAATTTGGGCTAGTACATTGTTTTTCACGTTTCCAGGTGCATATTGTTTTTTAGAAGAGAGTAAAATGTTGAGACTTCCTAGTCCACGACACTTAAAACGTCTAATCTTAAAAATTGGATCTATTAATTCCGGATTAGATCAAACACAAATTAATTACTTGGCTGAAAAAGGGAAGATTCTCAATGATATGGAAAAACGTGTTGTTTTAATGTTGGATGAAATATACGTTAAGTCCGATATTTCGTATAAAAGTGGCAAAATAGAAGGGTTTGCTTCATCAGTGTCTGAGGTTTCGCCAGCCACCACTATTCAGGCTTTCATGATATCCTCCGTATTTTCAAATTACAAGGATATAGTAGGCTTGTTTCCAGTTTGCACTTTAAAACACGACTTGTTACACGAGCTCACCCTCAGCATATTAAAAGTTCTAACTAACTTGGGTTTCCATGTGCTAGCAATAATATCGGATAACAATGCGGTTAATAGAAAAATGTTTGATATGCTTTGTGGTGGTAAAATATGCAATTATTTTTCCAATCCTTTCTCTACGAACTACCAAAAGGTATTTATCCTGTTTGATACGGTTCACATTTTTAAATCAATCAGAAATAACTGGTTTAATCAAAAGGATAACTATCAAACAGTATTTTTTCCGGACATACCAGATGATATGCAAGTTTGCCAAAATTTTCCAAAATCAAATGAAGTAACTGTTGAAAGGGCATGCCTGAATGATTTGAAAAAAGTTTTTCTAAAAGAAGAAAATCAGGTCATAAAGCTTGCACCAAGTCTTTCTAGGAAAGTTCTATATCCTTCTTCCATAGAAAGGCAAAATGTTAACTTGTGTGTACGGCTTTTTGACAACAAAAATATATCTGCATTGAAAGAGCATCACAAAAATGATTCATACGCAGTGAATGGAACCATAAAATTTTTGACTTTAATATCAAACTGGTGGAAGATAGTTAATTGCAAGTCCCAGTTTAAAGGAACACGATTTCGTGATTCCTACTTCGATCCTATAAATAGTGTCGAGCTCGATAAAAATGTTTTGTTTTTGAAAAATTTTGTCAATTGGTTGCAACTATGGGACGATTTGGTTATAGCCGGTGAACAGAAACCTTCTAGAAATGGAAAATTGTCTTCTCAAACTCATTTTGCCCTTACACATACATGCCAAGCTTTCATAGATATGTGTAGTTATTTGCTTGGTGAATTAAAATTTAACTACGTGTTATTAGGAAAGTTTCAAACAGACGATTTAGAAGGGCGATTTGGTCAATACAGACTGATGTCTGGAGCAAATTATCACATATCTGTTGTACAAATTCTGGAATCGGAAAGAAAATTGAAATTACTAAGCCTTCTAAAGCTAAAGTCATCTTGCTACGGAGGCTTCACACTAGATAACTTACTTCTAAAGTCAGAAACAAACAGTGATACTGATGACAGTTCCAGCATGGATGATACATTTCTTGATGTTATTCTTCTAACAGATGATGAATCCATTGATGAAAATGAAGTTCGAATTATAATTTATATCAGTGGATATATTGTCAGGGTTATTGATAAAAATTCCAACTGTACAGATTGTTCGAGTTTTATCAGCTATCAAAAGGACTTAGATGTTGAACTGCCTGGAAATGCAGAATATTCATACATACATAGCTTAGATCGTGGTGGCTTAAAATGGCCTAAAGATATTATTGTCAACATATTGAAATATACTTTATTAGTATTTAAGGTTCTAATTAGCGAAAGATTTGAAATATTCTTTCTAAAATGCCAATTACAGAAAACTGTCTTGCGATGTTTGTCGTGGGAAATATTAAATTACCGAAACGTTTCTTTCAAATCTTGTAATGCTTGCGAACTTGACAGGAGTAAGCTAATTGATCAGTGCATAGATCATTTTTCTAATATACTGTTGAACAATTATTGTAAAAACCACAATTCTAAAGTGCAATCGGATAATATTCAACAAAGAGCTCTAAAAAAGCTTAGCAGTAAATAATAAGAATTTTTTTTATTCATTGATGTATACTTCCTATGTTATCTTTCCTTTTTGTTATATTTTTAGAATGTAACTATTATATCCAGTTTTGTAATGAGTTTATTGCCTAATCTGTAACTAATTTCTATTATAAGTAAGTGACTATTATTTAAGTTTGACTGTACTATTTAAATATAGAACTAATAATTTTTATTGGTATAATATTTGTACGCATTCTAGAATATCCAGTTTACCCAACAATTTACGAAAATACACAAGATGAAATAAAATACTTCTTCTAGCCGTTCTATCCTCTACGCTTTGCCTAAGTTTTATTATTATTAGATTGTTACAATTCATATACGTACTCCACAAACACTGTTTTATCCTCCCCCTTAGAGAATCTTGTTGTTAACTTTACACCCCTAATATTCAAGACGATCTGCTAAAAATAGTACCGCTACAGTGAAATGATTCTGAAATATTAGCTAGAGCCCATTACTTTTATATAGCAGGTATCGCCGCGAATCGTCGACAGCTGTGACGTCACACAACCAGTGTCACGGCTAGATCTCTCGGTAGGCTACGACTGAACTGACAGTAAATCGCGAACGATGGCAAGCTACAGTTCTCAAAACTATTGGTAACATTCGTGTCGGCAATACTCTAGCTCCGACTTAATGTATTTTACAAGTTCACAACACGTTAAGACATTGTGACTATGATGATGATAATGACTATGTAAACTATTCAAATCAGGAACACTAGCCAGTAGTTGTCGAAGTGCAAAAAAATCTGCTTTGAGCATTGTACTCAACTTCGAAGTAGGATCTTGAACTGAAAAGATCCACTGCTCAAGTAGCTAGTCATAAGGACTTTCTACAACCAACCATAAAAATGAACTTAAATTTTCTAGTACTACTAAGTTTTATAGACTAATCATACATGATTCTGCTCCGTTGCCAAATCTAGGGAAACTTCCCTATTCTAGGGACATTTGATCAGCTTTCGGGAAATAGAAAAACTGGCTTGAATTCTAGGGAAATTTCAGAAATTTTGAAAAGCAGCATATTTCTCAATTTGAAATTAGTGGTAGGTAGAGCTACCAATTCAATAAAACAATCATTTTACAATATTCAAATCCATTATTCATTCTGAAATGATTGAATTGCTGTACGCCATCTGTACTCCAATTCACTAAGCTGGCCTTTCGGAGAAAAGACCACCGACTTATGGTATGGAAATAATAAATAATAATTCCAGAAAACATAAAAAATGAAGAGGCACGCTTCCATAATAGTACCATTAGCTGTAGAGTTAACATTAATAGGAATTGAAGAAAACCTGTATAATGATTTAGACAGAGAAGGAAGTGAACAATCTTGGGAAATTATGAATTTGATTTTGTGGAAAACGGCTCTGAAAGTTTTTGGGGTTATGTTACCAAAATAAAAAATGAAGTCAAGTTGATTGACTCAGTACTCCCCACACATTACGCTGACACCAGTTTATTATTTTCCCATAGCATGAAGCTTTAGTCTAAGATCCCTTGCAACCAAATAATTGCCAACCTCCCCCCCCTAAAATTGTCTTATGCCGCTAGGTCTTTCCTTCACAGGTTCAATGGACAGCCTATTATCGATACTACAAACTTCTCAGTTTTACAACCCCCCCCCCCAACCACCTCACTTTCACCCCCACCCAAAAAACTGGTCGGAAATGATCAGGAACCCCTAAAACATCTAAAAACCGAATTTGAGTTGCTTTCATACTTGTCGCGTTCTTTGATTATTGCTACGCTGCCACTGACAAGATTTTTAACAAACATACGCGTTTTCCATTCTCACCACGGTAACAATATATTGTGTCAAAATTTCATTAGAATCAATTTAATAGTGTCCACGTTACAAAATACAAAACGATTTAGACCAATAAATTCTCGTATAGTATACAGAAAATTCTAAGTCCCTTAGTTTCTGTAATAGGCTAGGCAATGTTCGGATGCACCTAAAAAGGTGATTTGTGTCGCTAGATCTTCCTTCACAGGTTAGTGGACAGCCAATAGGCTGTGTACCAGAATTTTTTTAATTTTTCAGCCCCCAACCCCCCAACCACCCCAATTTCACCCCCACCCAAAAAAACGCAGAAAATGATCAGGAACCTCTAAAACGCTTAAAAACGAAGTTTGAGCTGTTTTTATATTTTTAGTTTTTTTATTATTTCTGCGCCGCCACTGGCACGATTTACCAAAACCATACGCGTTTTCCATCTTCGCCATAGTGGTAATGCCGTTTCAAAATTTCATTAAAATCAATTCAACAGTTTCCTCGTTACAACGATCTAACGCAATACTCTCGTATGTTTACATCAAAAAAAAATTCTGTCCTTTGCTTTCTGTAATAGGCAAAGCCAATGTTCGGATGGACCTAAAAAGGTTATTTATGTCGCCAGGTCTTCCTTCACAGGTCAGTGGACAGTCTATTATGAAAGCAACAAATTTTTCAATTTTACAACCCCCCACCCCCCAACCACCCCAATTTCACCCCCACCCAAAAAAAGTAGAAAATGATCAGGGACCCCTAAAACGCCTAAAAACGAAGTTTCAGCAATATTTAATTTTTTTTGTTTTTTGCTAATTACTCCGCCGCCTATGCACCGATTTTCAAAATTATAGGAACATTACCTACTACGACCCCACAGCATACCGCTGCCCAAACTTCATCACAATCCATGCAGCGGTTACTGAGATTACGAGGTTAGAAAAACGCGACAGACAGACAGACAAACCGACAGACAGACCGACAGACAGACCGACAGACAGACAGACCGACAGACAGACCGACGGAAATGAGTGAGGTGGATTTTCGTTATGTACACATCATAAAACGCCCAAAAAACGTATTGTCTCAAAATCGAAAATTTTCGCGACCACAATACTCCCCTCACCTATCGGTGTGGGAAGTAAAAACGGCGAAGCAAATTTGGCATTTCTGCTATTAAAAAAAGCTAGTGGGACACATATTTACTTTACCGCGCTCTAGTGCTAAAATGTGCTAATTGAAACTAAGAATCGAAATAAACTCAAAACAAATGCACTAATTTGGTAATCACGCACAAAAAGAATGTTTAATTTGAAAAAATACTGTTACAATGTTGAAATTGATAACTCGTTACTGAGTAAAATGGATAAAATCTTATGAATCAGATGATGAATCAGATTAAGTGAATTATATATTTTTTTGTTTTAATATCGTTTTTTAAAGTACCTAGGTATTTTATTGTTAATAATGTATGTTTTATAGAATGTTTTTTCCAACAATCGCGTTTATTTGCGTTTTTCCTAGCTTTTTCCAATAAATATAACTACCAACAATTTTTAAGATTCCCGCGAATTTAAATTTAGGGAAAAAAGTGCTAATCTAGGGAAATTTTAAAGAGCACTCAAAGAATTTTTCTCAAAGTTTGTTGGCAACGCTGTGATTCTGCGAACCTGTAAAGTTTGATCTTCTTCTTTAAGTGCCGTCTCCTATCGGAGGTTGGAAATCATCAATGCTATTTTTACTTTATTTGTCGCTGCTCGAAATAGTTCTATGGAACTGCATTGATACCACTCCCTTAAATTTCGCAGCCATGATATTCTCCTTCTGCCGACGCTCCTTTTTCCTTTTATTTTACCCTGCATTATAATGTGTAACAAACGATATCGTTCTCCTCTCATTATATGTCCTAAATACAGCAGTTTTTTAATTTTTGTATTTTTAACAATTTCACAACTTTTAAAGTTTGATGCTACTCGGTATATTATTATGATATTTGTCAACAAAACTGAACCAATGGCAGGCCGAAGGACTCAATTTGTCGGTGAAAGAGGTTGATGGCTCAATTAGTCGGTCCGTTGGCGATGGTTAGCCGATACCTATAAGGGTTTGGGGTGGTCTGTTTGTCAGGTGTCGTATTGTGTTCTCCTATGACGACTATCCGTCTGCTTGGGAGATTATATTTTGTATTCCAGGTAGCTGGTGCTTTGGAAAGCTATTATCGGTCATGATAGGCTATAATTGTTTTACTGCCCTGCTGCGGTCAATTCTGCAAAACGCAGGGGGTTGGATTGTGGTTTCCACAATAGATAAGATTTACTTGTATATCCTTCATTCTGGCCAAGCCTGATCTGACGATAATTTATGGTTAATCAAGTATGTCGGATAGCTTGATTGGAATGCAGTACTCACGAATAAATTGTGTAAGAGTACTTACACAAACACATTTTTGTACCTTAAAGTATAGGTATAGGTCTCTTTAGGACGCTCCTTATTTATACAACCTATTTTATTTCTGCGTTTGGTACACCTCACGTTATTCCAATAATCAATAATTATTGCTCCATTTTTATACATTTTTCGTCGACTGCTGTGTGTATCTAATCCTCTTCTTAAGGTGCCTTATCCTTGAGGACGTTGGCTATTACATTTGCCCATTTAATCTTACTTGTGGCGGCTCTAAATAATTCTAATGATGTCATATTTGACCGTTGTCGCAGACTTTTGAGCCAGGAATTGCATCTTCTTCCTGGTCCCCTCTTGCTATTGATTTTGCCTTCGATGATAAGACGGAGCAGTTCGTATTTCTTGTTTCTCATAATGTGGTCAAAATATTATGTTTTTCTTTCTTCTATGAGGTTCATAAGCTCTGTCGTCTTGTCTTGTTCATTCTCCGCAGAACTTCTATCATTTGTCGTATGACTCACGTAAGATATTCTTAGCATTTTACGGTAACACCAGAGTTCGAAAGACTGTATTCTTTTTTGTGTTGCTTCTGTCATTGTCCAAGCCTCAACACCGTACAGTACAGTGGAGAAAACATAGCACTTCAGTTTTCGAGCTTGTAATGGGATATTAAGTTGGCGGCTGCATAGTACCTCTTGCATTCCATAAAATACGTTACGTGCTTCTTCTATACGTGTTCTTATCTCTAATGAATGGTCCCAAGCTTCGTCAAGGTTACTTCAAGGTAATTTATTCTTCTTACTCTTTCCAGATCTACTCCGTTGACATTAATTTTGACTGTCTTGTTCTGATGTTTGCTGATAATTATCGTTTTTGTTTTCTTTGTGTCTAATTTCATCCCAAACTCTTCACGTGCTGTTGTTACTCGGTTCATCTGTCGTTGCATTGCTTCAGCGCTATTTGCTAGAATAACTGGTTGTCAGCGTAACGCAAATTTTTAATGCTTCGCCCATTTATAATAATTATTGTACCATCCGTGGTGTCTTCTAAAGCTCTCCTGAATATCTCTTCCGAGTAGACGTTAAGCAATAGGGGTGAGAGGATACATCCCTGCCTTACTCCTTTCTTGCAATTAATTTTTTTAGATAATTCGCTTTTGAGTCCGACTTTTGCTTTTTGTTGTTGATAGAGGTATGATATAATCCTTAAGTCTTTGTCGTCAATGTTATATGATCTTAAAACTTCCATCAGTTTATCATGTTTCACCATGTTGAAAGTAATTTTAAAACTATGAAACATAGGTAGGTACACATCGCAATCGACGTCTCTACATCTTTCAGTGATTACACGTATTGAGAAAAGTGCTTCTCCATCTAACGGAATATGAAAATTTACTCGACCATTGTGTCCGTATTTGAAAATAAATATGTACTATTTATTTTTCTTCAAATACTTAATCATTTTTCCCACAATTTTGAGATATATTTAAAGCTGTTGGTTCCTCTACACGCCTACAGCGATTCCAAAACAATGGTAGGTACTGACAAACACAAGCTTTGAAAGGGTGATCAGCTTTGAAAGGGTGATCTCTTTTTCGTCGTAAATCTTCTAGATAGAATATTGGTTTGGAAGACATCTTCACTTTAAGACAACTCTGATAAAACGAATCCAATGGAGGTAGACGAGCACGTATTTAATTTTGCATCGCATATCGACATCAACACACATTTAAAATTCCACAGAACTAACCCCAGATGACCGGTGACTTGGACACACTGCCAAATATTAATGTGAAATATTTCAAGTACGCCACGGTCAGCATGCCTGCGTTTGATAATCTTGTGGCTGCTGCATTAACATATTATTTACTGCGCACAAACCGTAAGACTTTTACTAAACATATTTGTAGATGGTTCTGATAGACCATAAATCATCAATTTATAGAAAACCCTCTATGTTTGATAATCCCTGTCTGGTATACCTACAGGGTGAGTCAAGCTGAATGCCTCGCACTCTTGTGACCAAACAATATAACTTTTAAGGAAAATAACTATGTAGGTCGAGTTAAGGCTACATTTTGAAAATAATGTCTTTCTGCTAAGTTAGTTGCTTATAGGTAGGAAAATTGAAAAACACCGACTTCATAGGTGATTTTAAATCAAACGAACATTACCAGAGATTAATATTCACAACCTTATATCTTTACAAATGCTATCAAGATTACATTTGATGGTATAAAAAAATTAGGCATTTACATTTGAAAAAATCAAGTTATCTGTAATTGAAGTTGGTGTTTTACACCTAAAAGGTTTGTTTTAAGTCTCATATGTGATACATAAAGTCACACTAGAATTGACCAAGGAATCTGAATATAGAATAATATACAGGGTGTTCTATTTAAAGAAACATAACTTTTATAGGTATGTCACGCTTTTATTCGATATCCTGTGTAAATACTTATTTATCATGTACTCATCCTACTAGAGTAACATATATTTGCATAGTTATTTTTCTGAAAAGAGCGATCATTTGGTCACACAAGCATTGAGCTAGGCTTACCCTGTATGTACTATTCAATAAATTCGTCCTAAGGTAGAAGTACCTATCAGCAAGATGCATTTCTATTACAATAAAGAAATGGGCTTATACAATCATATACATATATGTTTGTGATATGCACGTCAGTCTGAATCCCTAATCCTTCTTATAAAACAAAAACCCAATATACCGGCACGACAACTTAAGAACACTTAATTATTATACTGTACCTCTTCGCAAAAGACAAAAAAGGAAATGAAAAACTTGGACGTATATCTGCAACGTGATACTCTGCATAAAATAACCGCTGCCATTTATGAGTTACAGGCCTGTATCAAAGTCGCCCGGCAGAGTCGGCGAAAAACAAAAGCCTATCGCCGGCTTCGATCTCCTTAATTAATTAATATAATTGAAAACAGGCCGGTCGCAGTCGGCCGCGATCTCGCCGCGTCGCGTCACAGCCTTCTGCGATCAACCGGACCGCCGACGCGCGCGACTGTCATTTGTTTCTGTCTCGTTATCCGCCGCACACCACGATGGCCGAGTGGGATTAAGAGAAAAGACGAAGCCATATGTGATCTGATCTGAGTGGTCAGTTGGCAAATGATATGCGTACCATCGCTGCATAAATTAAGTACACCTAATGTTCTGAAAAAGTGATATACCTACATAAATACCTACTGAAAAACACGTAACATTTTTAGAATAACTACAATAAATCATTTTGAAATTATTTCATTCGGTAGGTAATGCTCATAGAGAAAATCTTATTCAATATGCAATTGGGTCATTCTTTCCAAAAACGAAAAAGTAGGTCTCCGCGTGTTATATACAAAAAAAAACTAAAACATAAGAATCTTTGAGAGAGACCCTTGCAGTTTTCAGCCTTCTATAGCCTTATAATTATCTCCGATATAGTTAAAAGTTACACGGAGAAGAAAATATAGTGAAAAAAAAAACAATAAAGGAAGTCAAATCTCCCCTCAGTTAGCTGTCTTTCCACCTGCTGGGTCACGCAATGAAGAATTTATTTGCTATGTTTGTTGTTCGTTCTTTTTGAACTAACTCCATGTGATACTCCTAATGTTGAATTATTGTCTAAGGTTGGCTATATTATTAATGAAATTTGAAATTAGGTTTTCCCAGTATCAAATGTATTGTCTCTCGTCAGACTCTCAAAATTCGCTTATAACTGCAGTATCAACTGGCGAGCAATGCTAGAGATCTTGCGATTTTACTGTGTTTGAAAGACAATTATTGCAAATTCACCTAGAAAATACAAGTAAAACTATATCTGTAAAGCATACTACTCTCCTCCATTAACCTGTCTAAATGGTCCAATCAAAATAATCAGGAACTGAAATAATTTGTACTTTTATAAAGGATAATCGGGAATATAACAACGTATTTGAAGTTAGGTGAAATGTTTTGGTTTAGTCAGATTTGTCCTCGGATGAAAAAATTATCCCCTCCGATAACGTCTTCCGTGAGCTTTTAACGTAACGGAGGGGGAGAGTAACAAAGTTTTTAATGATGCGATTATAAAAAAAAAACATTTGCTGCAAATACGATGGGCAAGTCACAGATTAAAGCATACAATGATAAAGCAAAAAAAATCAAATATGGACAGAGCCTATTATGCATAGACTCCTGATGTTTTTCTAAAAAAAAAAATAATTTTGGAGCTCGATGAGTTTTGAAGTCCTATAAATTGCATCAAGTCAAATCAGCATACCAAGTATACTATAACACAAAAAAATGGAGTCAAGTTGATTGACTCAGTACTTCCCACACATTACTGTGATATCAGTTTATTATTTTCCCATAGCATGAAGCTTTAGTCTGAGATCTCCTTGCAACCAAATCATCGGCAGCCCTCCCTCCCCTAAAATTGTCTTATGCCGCTAAGTATTTCCTTCAGAGGTCAATGGACAGCCTAAAACATCTAAAAACGAAGTTTGAGTTGTTTTCATACTTTTAGTTTTTTGATTATTGCTATATACGCTGCCACTGACACGATATTTAACAAACACACGCGTTTTCCATCCTCACCACGGTAATAATACTGTGTCAAAATTTAATTAGAATCAATGTAATAGTGTCCACGTTACAAAATACAAAAAGATCTAAAGCAATAAATACTCGTATGTATGTATACAGAAAATTCTAAGTCCCTTAGTTTCCGTAATACGCTAGGCAATGTTCGGATGGACATAAAAAGTTGATTTATGTCGCTAGGTCTTCCTTCACAGCCCCTACCCTACACCCTATTATGAATACAAGAAATTTCTCAGTTTTTCAACCCCCCACCCCCTAACCACCCCAATTTCACCCCACCCAAAAAAAACGCAGAAAATGATCAGGAACCTCTAAAACGCTTAAAAACGAAGTTTGAGCTGTTTTTATATTTTTATTTTTTTTATTATTTCTGCGCCGCCACTGGCACGATTTATAAAAACCATACGCGTTTTCCATCCTCGCCACGGTAGTAATACTGTGTCAAAATTTCATTAACATCAATTCAACAGTTTCCTTGTAGCACAATATAGAAGGATCTAAAGCAATACTCTCGTAGGTTTACACCAGAAAAAATTCTAAGTCCTTTGGTTTCTGTAATAGGCAAGGCAATGTTCGGATGGACCTAAAAAAGTTATTTATGTTGCTAGGTCTTCCTTCATGAGTCAGTGGGCAGTCTATTATGAAAGCAACAAATTTTTCAATTTTACAACCCTCCACCCCCCAACCACCCCAATTTCACCCCCACCCAAAAAAAAGTGAAAAATGATCAGGAACCTCTAAAACGTCTAAAAACGAAGTTTGAGGAATATTTAATTTTTTTTGTTTTTTGCTAATTACTCCGCCGCCGCTGCACCGATTTTCAAAATTATAAGAACATTACCTACTACGACCCCCCAGCATATCGTTGCCCAAATTTCATCACAATCCATGCAGCGGTTACTGAGATTACGAGGACACAAAAACGCGTACAGACAGACCGACAGACAGACAGACCGACAGACAGACAGACCGACAGACAGACAGACCGACGGAAATGAGTGACATGGATTTTCGTTATGTAGATGTTACGGTCAAAGATGATATTTCGGTCTTTAACGATATTGGCCGGTCATTGTCGTGAATGTCCTATTACAGCGGGACGTCCTGATAATGACCGGCCAATAGCGTGAATATCCATGTAAACTGGGCACTGTTGATAAACAGGGAATGGATTTACGTTTTTACGACTTTGCCCGGGCAGTCTCGTTAATGTCCGCTCAAGAGTGGGCTGTCAAGGTTTGAATAAAATATAGGTTATGTTATTCTCATTTTGCCATTTTTGTGTCTGTTTGTGTAAGTAGAGTGTGAGTTTAAAAGCTTTAAGCATACAGTAGGTGATAAATATGAGTGCAATGCGTGAAAAATTCATTGAAAAGCTGAACTTGCTTATTAAATAATATTTCAATTTGTCATATTTAACGATTAGGTATTTTAAGTTTGCTTCCAATTTTTACTTCCCACACCGATAGGTGAGGGGAGTATTGTGATCGCGAAAATTTTCGATTTTGAGATAATACACTTTTTGGGCGTTTCATGATGTCTACATAACGAAAATCCACGTCACTCATTTCCGTCGGTCTGTCTGTCTGTCGGTCTGTCGGTCTGTCTGTACGCGTTTTTCTGTCCTCGTAATCTCAGTAACCGCTAGATGGATTGTGATGAAATTTGGGCAGCGTTATGCTGTGGGGTCGTAGTAGGTAATGTTCCTATAATTTTGAAAATCGTTATACGGGGGGCGGAGTAATTAGCAAAAAACGAAAAATTTCAAATACGCCTCAAACTTCGTTTTTAGGCGTTTTAGGGGTTCCTGGTCATTTTCTACTTTTTTTTGGGTGGGGGTGGAAATTGGGGTGGTTGGGGGTTGGGGGGTTGTAATACTGAAAAATTTGTTGTATTCATAATAGACTACCTACTGACCTATGAAGGAAGACCTAGCGACATAAATAACTTTTTTAGGTCTATCCGAACATTGGCTTATGCCTATTGCAGAAACTAAAGGACTTAGAATTTTTTCCGATGTATACAGGCTGTCCATTTAGTGTGTAATTCTTCGATATCTCGCAAGGTATAGCTGATAGAAGAAAATCTCAAATACAAAAGTTATTTGGTTACTTGAGATGCATATCCTAAAGATATTTTGAAATATACAGGGTGTTGCGGGAAAGTAGGATAGAGATCAACTTGATTTTTTTATATGGAACTATAACTTTCTCTCAAGTTCTTCTAGTGTCCACCATTGATCTCTATTCAACCCTAAAATATTTTTGGAATCGGTTGCGACGTTGCCAAGTAATAATTTATTTTCTATTAATTTCCGCATTTGCAAGGTCGCAAGTAATACGTTCAAATTGATACATTCCTTTAACTTTTCTCAATAATATTATAGAGCGAGTTACTTGAATATTAAGCGGATATTATTCTGGATGCTACCAGCAATTTGTATCTACAGGGTGTTTTTGGCAGAATTTTAAATTCCGGCAACTTAAAGGTCGTTTTACTTTGTTTTACTTCCCACACCGATAGGTGAGGGGAGTATTGTGATCGCGAAAATTTTCGATTTTGAGATAATACACTTTTTGGGCGTTTCATGATGTCTACATAACGAAAATCCACGTCACTCATTTCCGTCGGTCTGTCTGTCTGTCGGTCTGTCGGTCTGTCTGTCTGTCGGTCTGTCTGTACGCGTTTTTCTGTCCTCGTAATCTCAGTAACCGCTGCATGGATTGTGATGAAATTTGGGCAGCGATATGCTGGGGGTTCGTAGTAGGTAATGTTCTTATAATTTTGAAAATCGGTGCAGGGGCGGCGGAGTAATTAGCAAAAAACAAAAAAAATTAGATATTCCTCAAACTTCGTTTTTAGGTGTTTTAGGGGTTCCTGATCATTTTCTACTTTTTTTTGGGCGGGGGTGAAATTGGGGTGGTTGGGGGGTGGGGGGTTGTAAATCTCAAAAATGTGTTGTACTCATAATAGGCTATCCATTGACCTGTAAAAGAACGACCTAGCGGCATAATACCCTTTTTTAGGCTCATCCGAACATTGCCTTGCCTATTCCAGAAACCAAGGGACTTAGAATCTTCTGATAAATACATAGGAATATTGCTTTAAATCGTTCTGTATTGAGTAACGTAAAAGTTATGGAATGAATTTTAATGAAACTTTGTCACAGTATTACTACCGCGGCGAGGATGGAAAACCCGTATGGAAAAATCATGTCAGTGGCGGCGCAGCAATAATAAAATAAAAAAAAAGTAAAACAAAAAAAAATAAAAATCCCTCAAACTTTGTTTTTAGGCTTTTTAGGGGTTCCTGACCATTTTCTATTTTTTTTTGGTAGGGGTGAATTTGGGGTGGTTGGTGGGGGGGTGGGGGTTGGAAAACTGAAAAAGTTTTTCTATCCATAATGGCCTCTCCATTGACCTGCAGAAGAAGGACTTAGCGGTATAATATACGTTTTTAAGTCCATCGGAACATAGCCTTGCCTATTACAGAAATCAGGGGACTTAGAATAAATTTTCTAATGTATACATACATACGCGTATTGCTTTCAAACTTTTTGTATTGTGTAAGCTGAAATTTATCTTCATGAAATTTTGGCACAGTAGTACTAATGTGGCAAGGATGGAAAATGCGTGTGGTTTTTAGAAATCGTGTCTGTGGCGGCGCAGCAATAATTAAAATTAGGGGTTTCCGATTATTTTCTACTGTTTTTGGGTGAGGGTGAGATTGATGGGGTGGTTGAGGGGGTGGCGGGTTGTAAATCTGAAAAATTGGTTGTATTCATAATAGACTGTCCGCTGACCGGTGATAGAAATACCTAGCAGCATAATACAGTTTTTTAGGTCCATCGAAACGTTGCCTTTCCACACCGCGAGGAGATAGGGAAGTATTCTGACCGCGAAAATTTTCGATTTTGGGATAATACGCGTTTTGGGCGTTTTATGAGATCTACGTAACGAAAATCTACGTTACTCATTTCCGTCGTCGGTCTGTCTTTGTGTCTGTCGCTCTGTCTGTCTATTGTCGTCTTCCTAGTCGCGTAATTTCAGTAACCGCTTTTTTTATTGGTCCATAAAAATGTATCGTAGTAATATACTATAAATGTAAACATAATCACTGGGCAACCTGTCACAATATCAACATAATTTCTAATTCCACACACTTGTGCAAGCAAATTGCAAAAGAGATCTAAACAATTGTGGAAAGATATCCAAAATATTTGTATGTGCAAATTAGCTTGCAGAATCTGAGGATAGGTATTACAAAATACCGAGGAAATTGTAATTTATTAAATAACATTCTTCAACAGGTCACCACGTTTGGATTACCCTGTTTATACCGAAAAGCATGATCCAACGGATATGTTTTAATCACGCCGGTTAAAGTAATACCTACGTTGAATTGAAAATAATTAAATTCCGAATATAGGTTTACGATAATATATAGCAAGCATTACTGGAGAACAGTTTGTTATTTAATTTAAAAACAAAAATTTGCAAATACTAAAATTACGCCATACTATGTTTGTAGGTATAGTAGAATATTATTTATTATCCGTTGCTTGGTCATGTTCTATCGCGTCGCGAAACGTTTTTTGCTGTCGTGAGTGTCGTGTTTCTAGACGCTTTTTTTGTTGGCTAACCTCTGCTTGGCGCAGTGTTGCCAGGTCAGAATCTAAGAGCACACTTTGTTGGTTGCCTCTCGGAATAAACTGTTGCCGGGGGGTGCAAATATCGATATAACATATTGTAAGTGCCTAGTAACATATCTATATTATTACTTGATTTTTATTTAAAGTAATAGCATCCAAAAATCAACTAAAAAATAACATTAGGCTCCCATTGCTTAGGTACCTAAAATTACATAAATTATGGTTGGTATACATTCATGCATACATGTCTGTAAAAATTAATTTGCTTAACGTTGTGGTAAAAAGTTAAAAGCAAAAAAACCTTTTTTAAACAAACCTAAGTACCTCTAAGGATTTAATTAAATTGAAATATAAAAAAATTAAACTTAGCAGGTTAAGTTACTCAATTAAATAGGTACTGATTTATTTACACAAGTAAATCGCGCGACAAGCTTTTATGATCGTATAAATAGTATATATTGAGGCTATAATGTGATAGTTAAAATTTAAGGAAAATTCTATTTTCTTCTTTTTAGAGCATTTAAATAAAAGCTTTTTTAAATAAAGGTTTTTGTGCTTTTAATTTATTTTCTATTTTTTAGTTATTGACCTGCATTTTTATTCTCAGCGAAACTTCTTAAGTTCGCCATATTGGATTGAGAGTTATGTCAGAATATTTTTATATTTATAATTAATCTGGGCAATCCCCATTTGATACCCATATTGCAGAAGTGCATAAAAATAACTATTCCGCCATTCTTTATGGTCCACCATATTGAATTTAGAATGACGTCACGTTATATTTCGAAGTACTCTCAACAATAAGCAGTTTCATTTGATGCTCATATTGTAGAAATGTATAAAAAATTACTATTGCGTCATCTTGGATGTTCGCCATATTAGATCTATAATGACGTCGCATTATTTTTACTTCCCACACCGATAGGTGAGGGGAGTATTGTGATCGCGAAAATTTTCGATTTTGAGATAATACACTTTTTGGGCGTTTCATGATGTCTACATAACGAAAATCCATGTCACTCATTTCCGTCGGTCTGTCTGTCTGTCGGTCTGTCTGTCTGTCGGTCTGTCTGTCGGTCTGTCTGTACGCGTTTTTGTGTCCTCGTAATCTCAGTAACCGCTGCATGGATTGTGATGAAATTTGGGCAGCGATATGCTGGGGGGTCGTAGTAGGTAATGTTCTTATAATTTTGAAAATCGGTGCAGGGGCGGCGGAGTAATTAGCAAAAAACAAAAAAAATTAAATATTCCTCAAACTTCGTTTTTAGGCGTTTTAGAGGTTCCTGATCATTTTTTACTTTTTTTTGGGTGGGGGTGAAATTGGGGTGGTTGGGGGGTGGGGGGTTGTAAAATTGAAAAATTTGTTGCTTTCATAATAGACTGCCCACTGACCCATGAAGGAAGACCTAGCAACATAAATAACTTTTTTAGGTCCATCCGAACATTGCCTTGCCTATTACAGAAACCAGAGGACTTAGAATTTTTTCTGGTGTAAACATACGAGAGTATTGCTTTAGATCCTTCTATATTGTGTTACAAGGAAACTGTTGAATTGATGTTAATGAAATTTTGACACAGTATTACTACCGTGGCGAGGATGGAAAACGCGTATGGTTTTTATAAATCGTGCCAGTGGCGGCGCAGAAATAATAAAAAAAAGTAAAAATATAAAAACAGCTCAAACTTCGTTTTTAAGCGTTTTAGAGGTTCCTGATCATTTTCTGCGTTTTTTTTGGGTGGGGTGAAATTGGGGTGGTTAGGGGTGGGGGGTTGAAAAACTGAGAAATTTCTTGTATTCATAATAGGGTGTAGGGTAGGGGCTGTGAAGGAAGACCTAGCGACATAAATCAACTTTTTAGGTCCATCCGAACATTGCCTAGCGTATTACGGAAACTAAGGGACTTAGAAGTTGCTGTATACATACATACGAGTATTTATTGCTTTAGATCTTTTTGTATTTTGTAACGTGGACACTATTACATTGATTCTAATTAAATTTTGACACAGTATTATTACCGTGGTGAGGATGGAAAACGCGTGTGTTTGTTAAATATCGTGTCAGTGGCAGCGTATATAGCAATAATCAAAAAACTAAAAGTATGAAAACAACTCAAACTTCGTATTTAGATGTTTTAGGCTGTCCATTGACCTCTGAAGGAAATACTTAGCGGCATAAGACAATTTTAGGGGAGGGATGATTTGGTTGCAAGGAGATCTCAGACTAAAGCTTCATGCTATGGGAAAATAATAAACTGATATCACAGTAATGTGTGGGAAGTACTGAGTCAATCAACTTGACTCCATTTTTTTGTGAAGCGATGAAAATATATATATATATTTTTTAAAATGTTCCTCATATTTTATCAAACAGCTCCCCTAATCTGTAATATCAACTTTGGCCATGCATTGATGGTCGATGCCGTGAATGGCCGGACAAAGATGCAAAAACTAAAATACTTTCAACCTTGTCCACGACAGACGGGCATTCTCGTTATAGCCTGGGCAATAACGATATTGGCCTGGATATTTGGCTTCTAACGTTAATGCCCGGCCAATGTCATCAATGCCCAATTTACAACAGTGGCCGTAACATAGACATCATGAAACGCCCAAAAAGTGTATTATCTCAAAATCGAAAATTTTCGCGATCACAATACTCCCCTCACCTATCGGTGTGGGAAGTAAAAAGAAGAAAATGCTTTATAATAAATTCGCTTATACCACAATATTCTGAATTTGGTGAGCATGGGCCAGTTGCTTTATTGCCACGGATTTGAAATAAAAAAAACTAGCTGTCTGACCTCTTGTAAAACAAATTCGTTAGTACCAGCAGAGTATTGCATCATAGAATTTTAGACAAATAGGATTTTTAGCCAAATACAACGTAGTTGTCAAAACTGTAGCAGTGTAAACTATTTCTTTATCTGCTCGCAGTTTTTGATAATCCTAAGAGACAGAAACACTTCTTCTTTTCGCATATCTTCTCCAGGTATATTGATATTTGTATGTCTGTGGAGACGTGCAACGCCTTTTTCAAATGTCTACAGCAAAAAGGGTGCCAAGTAGATTGACTCGGTACTTCCTGATAATTTACAGCTTACCTCTAACAAGTTTGCATATCTTGAAAAACTATTGTTCAATGGCAGTAAGGATGCGGATAGAAACAACACAAGCGGTCTTGCCGCTTGGAGCTGTGACACGAATGTTGATAGAGCACACGCTCAAAGCCTTTAAAACCACGTGGGAGGACAACTCTAGCTGAGCTGTAGTGAGGAGGTATAGCTAAACACTACCCAGGTGTCGCCTGGGCATGGATAGGTAGGCCGAATAGCGACTGAGGGATACTTGGGAGGATACTCAAGGGGCCCCCGGGAGCTTAAGTGATGTGATCTTGGCAGATCCCCGCAGTCCAACACAGACCGACAGACTATGTACAAAAATCTGAAATACAGGAAGTATTGATTCTATTTATAACTATTTAAATTTTCTTGTGCCACAGGGACCATAAACTCATTCCGCCTCTCCAGTACTTAGGTGTGAAGATTTTTTGGAAATCCAATTTCCAGGTGAGGTTTGTAGTGAACTACAGTGTTTGATAACGGGTGTTTTGGGATTGTGTTCGGTGATAAAGCTACTGCACCGGGGCGCAATCGCTAGCGGGAAATAGAGGGCTGTCATTCTGTCAATTTAAGCACTTAGGAGAAAAAGCATCAATCTTGTATTGCTTTTTTATTTGATATCGATTATCATATGATTAGAAAGGTTTATTTAGAAACCTAAATGCTCTTGATTCCTCAGCTAGAAAATTGTAATAGGAATGTTGATTAGTTATTTGAAAGGTTTTAGATGTTACTTACGTGAAATCTGTTTGAGGTAGGTAAGGAATAGAAAATATTTTCATAAAACCAAACTTTTCGTAATTTCTCCTTCTGCAACTAAGCTTCCTCTCAAATCTTTTTGGAACATGGTCAGGGGCATTTGAGATATGTAAAAATGGATACTTATAGTGCTTTAGTATAACTTTAGCTTTTGATGATCATATCTCCAGTACAATTATAAATCCTTGACTTTGGCACATCCACATTTACATAAATTTCACGAGATTAATGCTTTCTCAGCTATACAGGGGCAAAGGAATACCAGTTTTTTTTTCTCTCAGCTGTACCAGAAAGTACTACTAATTCAGTGTCAAAATTTTATTACAGTCGTATCACTACTTTCCAAGATATGGCACCCATTTATGAGAACATTCGGACCATGTTAGAATAAAAGTATAACTTTTTTTATTATATATTCCAACTGTTGAGTGAACATATAAGATATTTCAAATTTTCATGTGACATGTAACAATTCCAAATATAAGCCGTTATTTAAAAAATTATAATTCGTTACAGTCCTAGATCCTAGAAATTTCTGGGAATGTGAGACGACAGATCCGGTTTAAGAAGATAAAGAAGCTTACTGTTCAATTTACCCTCACTTCATTCAGGCGTTCAAAAAACTTCCCACCGTCTTTGCTTTGGCTACTAAGAGCTTCAAACACATATAATGATTTTGTGGATTTTTGGAATTATATTATCTCTTCTGTCAAATGAAGAACGTCTAACTTTGCAGGATTTGTCATGAGTGTTCGAAAACGTTTCATCCGATATTGAGTAATGCGCGTGTTATAAAAAATTGGAATCTTCTTCCATCCGTTGAAAGACAGGTAGAATCCTGCCAAAGGGAAAGCGTGGATAGCAGATAGGTATCCAATTAGTGATTGGTAAATATAGTTAGTCTAATAGCTATATTTCACTTGGCTTGCCTCTATCGAACACGATGGTTTATAGATATAGTCAGCACAAAGCCTCTTTTTTACTTTCTAGTGTTGCAGCTATTTATGTTCTTCAAATATTAGGTTATAGTGCTGCCCATATCCATATAACATTGGTAAAACAAAAATTAGCAATAGACCGTGACGACTTCGAAATATTGTGCTTTGCGCTAGGTATAGGTACGCATCAGAAATACTGAACGTAAATGAACACAAACAAGTAAGCTATAAATGTCTCTGGGATACATGAGGAGCGTTTATTCAAAATCAGACACGATCATTTTGTAGAACCTGAGAAAACGCCAAAAACTGGTTTATCAAAAATCGATTGATCTAGAAAAGTCAGAATTTAATGTATCAGTATAAAAGGATACGAGTAACATACAGGGTTGGGATAAAGTACAGAACCAAGCAAATATCTTTGAAACGGAAAGGGTGATATTGCTGAAAATTTGCAGGTAAATGTAGTGACGCATAATGCATCCGAAGACATTATGTACAGCTATTAATGTACTTCCGGTCTAACCGGAAGTACCATCAACTTTTTTAATTTAAATGGGACACCCTGTATAATTCTGCAGATTTTAATACATCTTTTTTTTCCGAATACGTCCATAGTGGGTTTAGTATTTGTTTCTGTAAAAATGGGAAAGATAAACCTTTTTTAATTGTCTCACAAATTCGTCCGTGGCGGTCTGCGGTTTTTCCGTTTTAGGTAAATTTTTAATATTTCCCGTTAAATTAAAATGTTTTAGTGTTTTAGTCACCATCGAACGTGTTATAGGACCCTTGTAGGGATGTAAATCATTGAAAAGTTGACACACTTCTTTGTCAGTTCTCACGCGATCGCCGAAACCGAAGGCTTTATCTTTCCCGTTTTTACAGAAACTAATACTAAACGCACTATGGACATATTCGAAAAAAAAGATGTATTAAAATCTGCAGAAATATACAGGGTGTCCCATTTAAATTAAAAAAGTTGACGGTACTTCCGGTTAAACCGGAAGTACATTAACAGCTAACATAATGTCTTCGGATGCATTATATGTTACTACACTTGCCTGCAAATTTTCAGCAATATCATTCTTTCCGTTCCAAAGTTATTTGCTTGGTTCCATACTTTATCCCAACTCTGTATATTGAAGAAGAATTATTCCAAAGATCTTTTTTTCTAGCAATTTCTTTTTGGATTTGTCTACTTCTGCATGAACACAATGAATATGTCCGTTTTGCTTGAACACCTAAAGGATATGTCTATTTTAGAGCTTCAGCAGGTGAAATACAAAACAAGAAAATCTATTGCATATATTAGATATGCAATTTCTGGTCATCCGCAAGACAATACCAAGTCTCATCATCGAGAGGTTCATGTTCTCCAATATGTGCATGCTCTGCCTGCCTTTTCCAAAATAGGCTTAAAAAATCTAAAGAACGAATATCTGCGCAATTAAACTGTTTTTCCAAGAGGGACATTTCTTTTTTTCTGGCGGAATTCTTTTCAAATTCCTTGGAACACTAAGTATTTACTAATAAACAAAGACAATACGTGTCAGGTACGTGTCCAGGATTTGGTTGGGGTGGGGGGGGAGGCCCAGATTATTTATGAGTGTGGGGTGCAAATTTGTGGATTCCATTTTTTAGATGGCATCGTTATACAACGTTTCGGGTGGAATGGGGTCCCGGACCCCCTGGACACCCCCCCTAAATACGTGCCTGGTACGTGCACTTGCAAATGATAAACGTAACAAACTGGTTAAGTACCTACTATACGCAATCTATAATCTGCGCAGCAGAACTCAATCATAAGCCATATGATTTGTGTGTGGATATGTTTGTTTTTGAAATAAACCTGTGAACACAATGTGCAAATGTAATGAAATTTGCCTTATTTTGCTTGTAAAGAAAATTATTTCAATATATCTTGCGTTGGTTGAACTCTGAATTTTTAAATGGCAAATAATATTGGATATGTACTGTTTTGCAAGATTCTGAAGTCAGCCAGCGTTAGAAACCGTACCAGAGAGCGCGAATTTCAAAATAACGCATTTTTCGTTGAAAATGAACATGTCTGGTTCTGCATGGACACTCCTCACATATCTATACCGCCTGACCTTCACTCACTCACCCATTCACACGATTCACAACAAACCACAACCACTCTGTAGACCTCTTTCCACATCAACTTCCCATAACAACAACAGCCAGAGAGCAGGAGTGATTATCTGCGCAATTAAACTGTTTTTCCAAGAGGGACGTTTTTTTTCTGGCGGAATTGGTTTACCTGTTGGCAATTCCTCTAATTGGCTGCCTTTGCGTCCTCCTTTAAAGTTCCTTGGAATACTATTTACTAGCAAACAAAGACAACACGTGCACTTGCAAATAATAAACGATAAACGCAACAAACTGGTTAACTACTACCATTGATTAACTTATTCAATAAGTTAAACAATGGTAGTAGTTAACCAGTTTGTTGCGTTTATCGTGAATAAGTTAATCAATGCTACTACGCAATGTAGTCTGCGCAGCAGAACCCAATCATAAGCCTATTAGATTTGTCTGTGGATACGTCTGTTTTTGGAATAAGCCTGTGAACACAAGGTGCAAATGTAGTGGGATTTCTGTTTTGTTTGTTTGTATTATTTCGATATGTCTTGCTTTGGTTGAACAATAGTGTAGCCGGCAACATTCTCGGCAACAATGGCCAGACTGAGCAATATTTCTTGTATGGCCTGGCCATATAGCCACATATATTCGTTATTGCCGATATATTTTTATGTGTTGCCGGCACATGGCCGGATGATCGCTTGGCTACCGAAAACCTCGGCAATATTGCTCTATTTTGGTGTTCGTTTATTGTTGATATCGAACATTTTGGTAGGAAAATGGCTAATACTTGGACCAACGAGAGGATTATTGATTTCATCAATGAAATACACTTACATCCTGAGTTATGGAAAGTGAAAGTTCCCAGAATTTCCTTGACACTTCATATTGTAACAAAAAAGTTCAAACAAAAACTGAGTGTTTTTTTTTGAAAGTAGAAAAGGGTCTATCATACCATGCTTTCAAAACTTTTTTGTGTACTTCAACCCTTAACAATTACCCCCAACTTCTTTTTTAAAATAGCATCCCACAGCTTTTCCTGCATAAATGAAGTCATTATTTTATTTAACATCTTGTAGTGTCCTTGATTTCATACACAAACTTTTTTTTTCGTGAAGTCATAAGAATAAAATAAATAAAATAAGAATTTGTTTGAGGCGTAATATTTTCGTAATAAAAAAGGATAGAAGAGAATTTTTTCGAAAGCTTGGCACGATAGATCATTCAGCATCCCTAAAAACCCACTTGGTTTTTGTTTTTTCGTTTTTTGCAACAATATTAGCTGTCAAATAAATTCTTATTTTATTTATATGATTTTACGGGGTAGAAATTTTAGTAACTCATTGATACAAATAAATTGAATTGAATAAGTTTGCGTATAACATCAAAGGTCCATAAGATTTTAAATCGGTGCTATATTTGAAATCAAAAAGTTAAGGGCGAGTTTCCGCGGATGACGTACGAAAAAGATTTTGAATGCATGATATAGTCCCTATAGTATGTTCAGAATTACAACTCAGTTCTTGCTTGGACCGATTATATATACATCTTCAGTTGCTAAAAACCACCAGTCTTGTACTAACAGGTATTGATTTTTTTATGTTTCTGTCATTTCTTTTTATTTATGGTTCTATTTCCTTTGAAAGACACTCTTTGGCATCGTTGAAAACTTTTTAAATAGCATACTACCAAGACTTATTTCTAAACTCAAGTTATATAAAGTTTCACGCCTATTGAGATAAAGTCGAATCCACTGTCTTCTGTCTTTTTTATTTAATGTTTTGTGTAAAACAATATAAGCCACTGCATCAGCCATTGCTACCCGACTATATGACCCGTCTATGAACAAATATTGCCGGGATATATATTGCCGAGCCATATGCTGCAATGAAATGTGGTCGTCATGGCCGGGCTATAGTTACCAGGAATATAGCCAAATATTGCAGTAAAAGTATTGCCCGTTTAGAAGCCCCTTTAGAAACCATACCAGAGAGTGCGAGTTTAAAAAAGCAACACATTTTGCGCTGAAAATGGACAATATGGATATGTCTGGTTTTGCATGAACACTCCTCACATATCTATACCGCCTGACCTTCACTCACTCACCCATTCACACGATTCACAACAAACCACAACCACTCTGTAGACCTGTTTCCACATCAACCAACAGCCAGAGAGCAAGCAGGAGTGCGTCGATGGAACATCGCATGGAGAATGCCGTCGCGACGGACGTCGGCATCCGGCAGCGACGCCGCCGGTGCGCCGACGCCGTGGCGTCGGAAACAATGGCGTCCATCTTCGCGCCAATCGAATCCGCAGATTAGCGCGACCACTCAGGCGAGCTAAAGCGAGCACGCCAGGTGGAACGCCCATTTTAAAATTCGACCGCTTCCTCCCGATATATTCTTCTTGGAGACGAGGAAGGGGACAGGGGCGCCGCTACACGCAAGGTTTTGTCTTCATGTGTAGGTATGCTACAGCTGCGTTTTGAGATGCAGCTGCAGCCACAACTGCACTTGTTGAGACTTCCTCGAACCTCTATGCAAAGGTAGCCTTAGGTATATCTTTTGTTTGAAACCCTCCCACCCGCGGGGGGACTGTGTCGATCAATACTGATCAATAATAAACTAAAATTTATTCATTTATAGGGTAAGAGCGTGTAAGAGTACGCAGTCTGTAAGAGTAGGTACGCAGTGCCAAAATAACATAAAATAGTTGTAAGGAGGTCTGATATGTGTAGTCTACAGTATAGATGAATCTATGAAGGAAGGTTATTGTTGTACAAAATAAGGCGGTGTTTTGCGAAAAAATATCAGGAAAAAATGTAAGCAGAAGCAATTTGTGTATAATTTTATAACTTTTTGCGAGACTACAATAGTTAGTATTTGACCAAAATGAAGTTTCATACTGGATTTTGACTACTCGGCGTAGTGGCGGTTTTATAGGTTATAAAATCATCCATATGCTTTGTGTAAATATTTTGACGGCATGCTGTTTTTTGTTTCCTTGACCATGTCCCAAAGAGTACGCCCACAAAGAGTACGCGCGAATATTAACCTTCGCACCATACAAAGATATGTTAATAGAAGAACTAGAGTTAAAAGGAAGTATTGTGAAAAAAAAGGTCTTCGGTGGAAAATACAAGGCCTCAGAGGACCACCCAAGAAAAAAATTCAAGCATAAATTATCAGCGTCTAAGGGTTTTACCGACTCTGTAAATAAAAGTTGCTCGTCCCTTGTGCAGAGAACATTACAGCACTTCGGAATGGATTAGATGCGCACTCTTATGCTACTTGGTGGCATGGAGAGTGTACCAAATATTCTAGGTTTGGTGAATTTGTATGCGATTTTTGTTGAGGATACCTGCGTACTCTTATGACCAACACTGCGTACTCTTTGAATCCAGAGTCCGCAGGAGTATACGCATGTGCGTTTATTTAAAGTAGTTGGAATTTGTTTTGTTGTTACCAAGAAAAATGTGTTATGTTGTTTTCTGGTGCTTAATAGACCAAAGAATTGATATTTATTTTGAATAAAAAAATATAAGTATATTTCAAGTTTTTGTCGCCTGTCAAACTTTAAGCGCGTACTCTTGAGTGTCTGTACCCTATTCCCTTTAGAACTACATTAGTTATTATGCTTTAGAGTCTAATGTCTAATGTTTAGTTTTTTTCTCACAATTCATCTCTTTTTCTACTCCGTTCTTCGGATAAAATGCTGGCACAGGCGTATACAAGGAGGGGGTTATAGGGGTAATTACCCCTCCCAAGATTTTCCAAAAAAAAACTTTGACTTATTTTATTTGACTTATCTATTTAAACAAATGTCGCACTAAAAAAAAACTTTTTTGGGTTAACTAAATTACAAAAGGGTTTGTTTTGCATTATTACAGTGCATATCTAATATTTTCCCATTGTTACATAATCTGTTGAATGTCCTATACAACGTGATAGCTTGTCACAAAAATTTACCTAACTCGTTAATTACCTGTTTTGAGAATTGCACCGATTAGAAAAGTTAAAACAGTAATTAAAAAAAAATAGAGTACGTGTTGTGGCTACTATAGGGTATCTGACTGTTGAGTGTTCCTGATCGTTTATTTTTGTATGCTGTGCCAATAAAATGTTCACGGATGATATACGTATTACATAATAGGTATTTCCGTAAAATTAAAATTGATTAATGCATCAATAGATTTTTTATTTCATTCCCCTAAAATACCAGATACTCCACTGTTTCACCTGCTGTTTATATCTTCTTTTTTTATTTTAATGCCATTAACATTTTCTTTTTCTCTTGCATCAACGTTCTTCACGAACGTATTACAAAAAATGGTGAAAGCACCCACAACTTCATGCCCCGCTATCCCCCCAAGACTGAGGTCTGGATACGCCCCTGAATGCTGGTTGCCTGATTCCATGCTTATCCCTTCTGTTTCATCATCCAGGCAAAGTGTGCACCTGTATTGGGTATCATAAAGCTTCACTGAATCTAGAAACTGATTGTAAATCAAAATTCTATTAGAAAAGCCATAGCAATTCTTTCTTGATATGTTACGTTACTACCATAGCTTCGCATTAAGATCCAATTGCGTGTTCTGTCAATATTTTAATTAAACTTGGTTTCTAGTACTAAGCAGTGTGGCTTTTGACAAAGTTTTGACATGAAAAGCACAACAGAATGCTGCCAAGACAGTATAGATAGGATAGAAGTTCTCTCAAATAGTGACCTTTTAATAAAACTACATCTACAAAACTGTTTTGGTTTTATGTACGGGAGGGTGAAGCACAATCTTTCAAAGAGATATCCACAATACATGATAAGTTTCAGAAGGTACTGTAAACAGACTCATATTATACATGAGTACATAGAAAGTTTATTGAATCTATGCCAGATTCACTCATCTAACAGTCGTTCTTCATCTTCATCTGCACTTGTACTAGTTGTACTACTATACAAATTTTATAAAACTTTCCACGTGAATTTCTTTATCGCAAAACTTCGCTCAAATTATGTACATATTAATCAATTCAATGGCATTTTGCACGTGATTATTTTTTAACATTTATTTTGCACTTCAACCAATAAACAATACTTAAGCAAAGTAATGATACACACATGCCTAGTCTCTGCACATAACCAGGGGGCACTCGTATACAGAAAGCATAGTCCTGGCATCCACAAACTCCATTGTTACCTATGTGGTGGACGTTTTGGTTATTTGCCCCGCATTCACATATTTTACCTTACTTAAAAAGGGAGGCCGCGTATCGGATACCTTAGGTTCTGATCATGACGAGCCTTGCCCATGTTTTACGGGGAAGTTTTTCAGCATAAAATGATGCTGTTCTTAGACCCTTCTTGTCCATTCCCTTTTCGAGGTGTGTATTAGATCAAGGCCGCCCAGATATCTACACATGTCGTGCACCTGGAGAATGGGTGTCTGGAATGAAGTCTGAAGTCTGTCATTGTTAATATATGCAAGATCATCCCAGTTTTATATTCCTTTATGATATGCATCTGGCTTTGTACTTAGTAGCCGCAGTAGACCTGACAGTCCCTGTTACGCGTCTCGCTGTTACGTTTCGTGAATATTGACAATTTTTATGCAGGGACTGTTCGCCCAGGCTTTGGCTCAGTATTCAGCAACAGAGGATCAGAGGATACTAGTCTCAGAGCTGAAGATCGCAGAGATCCTAGATATTTAGGTGTGTTATTATACTTAGATGCCTAGGAGATAGGTATATTTATTTCCAGCACTCTATTTTGTCAGTCTCTTATATTGAGGTGGGAGAATGGTATATAGGTACTATATACTTCAGTTTTATTTGCATTCGGCTGAAGCTTCAAACCCGAGAAAGTACCGAAACCCGAAACAGTTTATTTAGATCAGTTTGGTAGCATCTAGTGGCCTAGGTCATGAACATAGCAAAGGAGCTTGTACCGAGAGCTAGTAGAGCAGACCTTCATTTACTACATTTCCGACAAAGTGGGAGATAGTTTTGCATATCACATTATACATATTTTCAAGAGACCCAGACAGTACAGGAACCTTTTCAGCTCATCATATTTTTTACTTCTCGTTTGTATGGTGGATAATAGACTATAGAAAAGCTAGTTGTTGTTCAAAGCTTGCTAGACACCTTAAATGTCTGGCTTCTGGCTGAGAGTGATCTCAAAAAGTTACTCTGGTCTTCTTCAGAAAGTCTCCATATTTACCAATCGATCTGCAATCAAACCTAAGTGGCGTAGATGCAGTTTCGTTATGAACAGAAATAACTGGGCCTTTAAAATGACAAAGCTAATGTACCTACTGTGTATCAACAAACGAAGAATAAAAAGATGTTAAGAATATTTACTATTCGTTCGCTGCGAAGTTTAAAGTTTGGTTCTGTTATAATTATATGAGTCTTATAGATATATGGTTCGCGGAGACTGAAAACTCAAGTGTTTCTCATTCAGTTTGGACCATTCGATGTTGTCTAGGTCGTCCAGCGTGTCAACGATCATGCGGATGATGTGGATACAAATGTTTTTGAAATCCGATGTAGCACGTCAACAATTCAACAGATGACTAATAATATACGCGCTGCTAAATCCATCTATGCTCCATATAGTAAACTCGGTTTTGTTCGTTTTGTTGTTCTGTGTAAACGGGGTTTTTTTCGTTTTTTCTGTCACTGTTTTGATCTAATCACACAGGGTCGGAATTAGAAATGAGGATTTCATTATACAATACATTACAAAGATGTATTTATTCAGCATAAGCAAATAACAAATACTTCTTTTTTTTATAGGTACTCATAAATACATTGGACATCCACATAAGGGTCACAGCCCTTGTTTGTGGAAAAAAATATGATTATAGATCAATATCTGGATATCCCTAAACATTTTGGCTATATATTACTGAGAAAAATCACTCCTTTTGACGAGTACCATATGCCCTATGAAACTATGAAGAAAAATCCCAACCTAAGAAACACCTGTATCTGGTTTGGAATCCAATAATAATTGGGGTGGGAGGTGTGCTGTATAGACAAATTAGGTATCAGACATGATATAGTTTATTTTCATTTTCAGTTCAAAGGAGAGATATACCTCCCTGTATCTAAGCCACTGCTTTCCGGGATGAGATCCAAGTTTTCAGCATGTTGTATTGAGTATGTTTGAACTTAAAATAGGTGAGTAAAACCAGAGGAAAACACCGAAACATTAAAATCATTGCAAATTTCATTACAGAAAACACCCCCGGAGTAAAAAGCCTCAAAGTCCTCTCAGTGAGCCCGGCAAGTGAAAGTGCTCCGCCGGAGTTTCTCGAGCGGCTTTCAGTCCCTAATGCGAAACGATTATCAGCCTTACAACCGAAAGAGATCATCCTGCTTCCAGATTATCGCTCTGCCCCCACCACCGCGTCGGGCGCACGAGGGCGTGGCCTGCTCCAAAGCCCCGCCCAGCGGACCCTCGGATCAAGTCACCCTTGAAGAAAAGAGTGACGTGAAGCTGCGGCCAGTCTTCTGTATCCTCCGGTGCGGACCGGCACATAAACACTTGCTTGGCCGTTTTCGCGTTTGGGCACGTGGCCACAAATCGGCCAGTGAAATCGGGCGGAAATCGGATAACTCCACGGCCAAGGTCGATTGTTTTTTGCTCGGGTGCTTCCGACGCGAAGTGTGCTGTTTGAGACGGTTCAAAGATTCTGCCGCTGTTTGCCGATCTATGATAAGGGTGGTTGCTTAGATATATACAGGTAACTTACCCAGTTTCTGCTATATACATCTATGAAATTGTGGATTTATCCATTCCTCGCCTAATGGCTGATATTGTACAAGTCAGAAATATAAGAGCTGTTTATATTTTTTGTGCTCCTATCGAGTGCCGACGCTACAAAGGACCCCCTAATCCTTCACAAGACAGCCGACGGGTCTAATACCGTTTTCCCTTTCGTTATTTTTTGCTGCGCTGCTATACGGTCATTATAGTGTAGTCATAATTGTATATGCCTGCGTATAATCAGATGTTAATATACAATAAATACATCAATTTATTTTGTTTTTATCTATTGCAAATTGATATCTTCCTTTATATTGATCTTCTACCACTTTCTCAATTATTATACCTAGTATATTATATGTTGTATAGATAATTACGGTTTTATCATTACTCAGGTCTACATAATAACGTAACTGCACTATAGAAGTTTCGACACTGATTGAGACCTCAAAAAATGTAAACAACTCATATATCTGAATTCTACAATAACAGTTATAGTCTGCAAAATTACGAATCACAACTCTTTCGGAACAAACACTTCTCCCAGGCAATATCCATCCAAATTATTACTTTTAGTCTGCACCTAAAAATATTTACATGTTGACCATTTGGAGTCTGTGACAAAATAGGTTTAAATCAGAAAACATTACTTATACCTTTTTTTCCGCCTTATTACAAAACTAATTTTTTTCTACTCTCTACTACTACATGTGCTTCATAAAAATGTAGTTAACCCTGCTTATTGATTATATCAATAAAAATAATATACCTATGCGGCACATATACTTAACCATAACTGATCTGCCAAGTGTTTCTAGTTTCTAATTTCTCACAAGCCGTTTAGTCTTGCAAACTTATGGTTAAACTTTATTCTAGCCCTGTAAATACATAATATGTGCCTCTAGGTAAAGGTATCCATATCTTTCTCTTTTTTCCGGTCCTGCAAAAACGTAGGATCATATTGAGAGGAAAAAGCCAAAAGATAACTAGCTGATTAGCTAAATTAGCTGATTAGCTTAGATTTAAGGCTAGAAAAATGTAGATTATATTTGATAGAATTCCATTACGACTCGACATACTGCGACATTCTAAGTTTTTAAATTTCGAAAAAATTATGCGTTTAAAAAATTTGCCGCCTAAGATTGTACCTAGTGCCTAAATATGTTAACGATTGTCAACCCCCTGTTCTTTATTAGTAACAATTTCATGAATTTTTATTATATGAAACTAATTAATATATATTACAAATTAATAAAACATCGATTAAAAGTGCAAAAATAATATGTTCTAAACAACCATACCATATTTTTTGGAGGAGCAGAAATTTGAAAAACTTATAAGGACATTGACAAATCAAAAACGATAAATAGATCTCCTTCGCCATTATTTTCCCGGAAAAAATCACAATTTAAATAAATAAAAAAACTACATTATAGTCTCGGCCCAACCTTTCCCTATCATACCAGACACACTAAAATAAGTACCCTTTCCTTAACAACATATTTAAAAATAAAGGTATGTTGAAAGTGATTTTTTTCATGGACTGAAAATAATGAGAAGCACAGTCTACAAAAAAAATAACCATTTATATCGGGAAAATAGGCTGTAGCATGGTTGATGATGGAATTAAGAAACTCGATTTTTTTCTCATTATTAAATGGAGATCTGTTAAACCAAATCAGCTATTGTAGGCAAGCACCGAGTAATGTGCATTGTCAATTTTTGACTACTGGTAAACAGTTTCAAAGGATTTCACTACTAGTAAATGTAAAATGATGCAGTCAGCGGTTGGCGTTAGGCACTCAGTGTATAAGAACTTAGAATTCAGGAGTAATATTCTAGGTCATATTTATCTATATTATAATGTGAAAACGCTGTGTGAAGAGCATCTAAAATAGTAATACTGCCCTAACAAATACATAGGTAATACCTACCCTACGTGTAACTACCATATAATTTGAGCGGAACAACTTGCACTAACTACGTGCCAAATAGAGTTACCAATTATTGACTTTACGACGCTAGAACAGTAGAAAGTAGAACCCTAGATCTGAGCTTTACTGTGATGTGTAATTTTTAAGTACTAGGTGGAATGAGCTCATTCAACAAGATCATTCACAAATAAAAATGTTAGGAGTAGGTGGTGCGATACACATTATTTAGATGATTTCGGATAATGAATATCCGATCATCAAATTGTGCTTGTTGTACTATGTTTCTAAATACGTTACAAACTGATAATATAAATACATAGTGTACCTACATGTTTCAATTATACATCTTTCAAAGTTCCAAAGCTTTCGCATTCCGCATAGGTGATATATCTGCGAGTATGTTACTCATACAAATGTTTATACACGTTATGAACAACAATTTTGTTGACAAGTGCTATTCGTACCCAATTGTTTATCTTATCCCTTCTACTAGTATAGAATTATAAATGTTTCTTCAAAGTTTAAAGTACATTTACAACAGTAATCACTCACCTCTAGTTATCTTTAGTTAAGGTCTAAGCTGAAAGACATCAAATCGTGAAGACAAAAGTTTAATTTCCTTTTCCTAACATTTGAACCAATTTTGAGGCAATATGGGCATCTAAAATTAGTTCTTAATCATTATGTCTTGCGGTACTTAGGTTGTGGTGTCTATTTATAATAATTAACGGTACAATATTGCACGGGTTTCCTGAGGACATTGTATAAAGTTTCTAACTCAATTGCAATCCACACAATGTCCTAACTGGACCGCACGTCTGTAGCCTGTTATCCAAAATCCTAAATATAGTTTGGAAGTTTAGCATATGTTGTTTAAAGTTACTCTATAACAAAACCTTAACCAAGAACAGAACAGCATAAATGCTTCAACAGTTCTCTTTTCCAAATAGGATGCAAAGTACCTAAAACACATTTCTTTGACCAAACGGATATTAAAAATCTGCTGGAACTTATTGAAAAAATGACATGCAACCATCAACGTAATTTAAGCATCCTGAAACGGCAGAAACAAATAACAATAGAAGCATATTTTGGGTATTGCTCGCATTATCTTATATTTGTAGCTCTAATCAAAATATCCCCAAGACGTTATTACGAGTACACAGGCAGGCTAGGTACTACGCGGTTTACAATATTCAGTTTGTTGGAATTGTTTTATCGGGAGGAATACAAAAAGTCACAAATATATAGGGTGTCCCATTAACAATTTTGACTCGGACGTCACGTGATCAAAAACAAATACCTCATTGGATGACACAATAATAGGAACAGATACTACATTTGCTCTAATTTACACCTCCAAAATTATAATTCGCTGCTACTGCCCAGTTCCGATATATTGCTTGTCTTATTAGTCGTCGTAGGAAACCCTGTATATGAAGTGCAACCGCCTTAGGATGAGATGCAGTGAGATGCAGGTCACCCATTAATGTTCAACTTCATCAGGTTACGATTGGTCTACATGGAATGAATGAGTACCACGCATGTATCCATGTTTGCTGGTCATTATCACAATTATCCAAAATATTACAGCGTATGGCTGATGTGCACCATATCCTTCAAAATACTCCAAGAACATGTATATGGACACTTGTAATTAATGTTAATATTGGATCAATGAAAAGATGAAAAGAAATCATTGTTGAAATACGTAGAGAGCATTGTCTAATAGTCGGAAAGCATTGACGCAATCACTGTTTACATTATAGTGATGGGAAGAGTGATAGTTTCTTCATATTCTGCGACACAGTTCAATGTTGGATCTTTTACAGTTGCATGCTCGTAGAATTAAAGTGCAAGCACCAATGTCAAGTCAAAAATATTTATTCAGAGGATCATCGAAATGATGACATTGAATGAGTCAAATTACAAATTACAACAAAAAAATATCAGATGCACATAATTAGTTCTTTCAAATTGCCTGGCAGTTTGTTGTAGGCTTTAATTGCCATGAACTTAGGGCATAATTCTGTTGTTGACAATCGATGAACTGGAATTTGAAGGAGACGGGAGTTTCTAGTACCGTAAATATGATGATCATTCAGGGTTCTGAATAGATGCTTATTGTTTTTGGCATACATCAACAGATCATAGATATAAATAAATGTCAGAATGCCAAGGCTCACAGAAATATCTCTGCAGCTAGTTCTTTTGTCCACCCTAGCGATAATTCTCACAGCCTTTTTCTGCATTATAAATATTCTGTTTGCTTCATGAGATGCACCCCAAGCCATTATTTCATATGATATTGTGGCATGGAAATAAGCAAAATACTATACCAAAACAACTGATCTATCAGTCACATGTATTAACTGATTGATGCAGTACGATATGGAGGCAAGCTTCTTGCAAACATAATCAACATGCATATTCCAGTTACAGTTTTGTGATATATGAATGCCAAGGAATTTCACTGCTTCAACCGGCCTAAGAGTACTACTAAGGCTTCTAATCATGAGACTATTATCATAGTTGGTATGAGAGAATGAAAACCGTACAAATACCGATTTTGTCTCATGTCTCCCAATGACACGATTCAACGCTTATCAACGACTCTAGGTACAAAATATTTTTCTATGTAATGTAAATCTGTATAAAACCGATCTACTGATTTATCAAGAGCCAAGGGCAAGAACTCAAATGGCAATGACAATTTTATTCAAATCTCAGTGAGGTACTCTTTTCAATGACGTATCAGCACAAACTCCCTTTAAGTTTGCAATTCTCTCTATACATTTCTTCCCTTCGTAATTCTTTAGGGCCGGCACCATCGTTTCAAAAAAACCTCCTCAACTTGAGGCGGAAGCATTTGATCTATTCACTCTTCCACATGAAAGTCGATTGCTGCCTCTTCAGGGGTCGAACTTGTAATTATTGCGACATATATCTCGACGTTGTCGAGGGTTATTTCTGTACAAATCGGCGAGATGCCTTAATTAAAGCGGCGTATTTTCGCGCTTAACGACGTGGGTTATTGCGAGTTCAAAGAAGGCCAGCACGGTCGACAGTACGAGTGGTTGAGGGTTGAGGGTGTATCTCTTTGCGGCAAAACGGAACCGTTTGAGACACGGATAATTGGATGCAGACTCTTGTTGAAGATACGTATATATGTAAGTATTGAGAAAGAAGTATGATCGGAAAAATAAGAGCAGTGCCAGCGTCAGGTTGGCGACGTTCATAAATTTTACAGTACATGACACCTAAAAGGTTCATGCTTACGAGAATTACTAAGAAACTCCAGTTTCCAAGTTTTACACTTGATGATATTGATGCGACATCCTCTACTATAGTCTGTCCACTGATGAAGAAAAGGGATAAAAAATTATTTCAAACCCATATTTTGGGGCTTTACTCGGATGAATCAAACTTAATTTTTCTGTTTATAATAACATCACTGCTCTCAGTATCCAGTTTTGTAGACGGTGTGCATGTAACCCTTGACCATACAGTAAAAATTTACATATATTGTGCATGGTTACTCCGTTTGTTCGGTGGATAAGGTATAGTTACGAGTGAACAAACAAAAACGGTACTGTACGTTTAGTGCATTACTTGTGAAAGCTGATAGGCAACCTTTCAGTAACTGTGTTAAACATTTTCAAAACGTAGACTTCCTGTATCTGAAACATTGAGTGAAGGTTGACCTCCCGCCTGTGCTGTGTTCTGTTGGTATAAGGTAGAAATAGTAGTTTCTCTTGGGATATCTTTAAGATCTTTATGCAGTAGTTGCCCATTTGCTTTCTGCATCCTCATGCCGTTGACCAGATGGTACTACTGGTTCATACGCCTTTAGAGGCAATTTCTCACTCCAAGGACAAGAAGGTGTTTTGACTCTCCTCAACTCGTCCACCCAAAGCTGTTGGTTGAGAAGAGGTTACTGCTTATACCGACAGTAGTTCGGTTCCTTCTAGTCGCCTTTTACGACACGCATGATATACGATGGGAGATATTCTAAACCAGCCCCCACACGGGGGAAAATTTGGCTACAAGTATTGAAAAGAAACTATGCAGCAAAAATTGAGAGCAAATTGAGCTTACATGTCCTTTACTTAGGTTGCTGAATTACGTTTCCATTGGTGTTAGTTTCAAAGGTGCTCTAGAAAATGTTTCACTTGATGTCAAGCAAAGATACTCGCATGAAGTCAATCGATGCGTCTTCAAACGTAAAGCTCTATAGACTAAAACTTACTTTTCAATACTTCTGAAGCGAATTTCACTTAAAAAATCAACCAAAAATCACTTATAACTGTAAAGAAGAAAAGTTCAACATACATACATACCTCCTGCCCTTTCTCAGTATGTTTTCAATGCATTAATAGGCGAAATTTAAAAATATGATTCCAGTGTCATACTTTACTACAACATTACAGTACTAGCAATGAACTACAGCTATTTGTTGCAGTAAATCTTAATTATTCCCGATAATTTTTTGTACTTTGTGAACCGATGATATTACATGGATCAGTGGAGCGTAATTTAATAGGGGATAACCACAGGATATATGTTCCAAAAACTACATAAATAGTCTAAAACCTTGGCTAGACGTTGTCCTATGTATTTCTTTTGGATTAACACCTAATGAATAACAGACAATATCTCTTTGCACGAGGTCAATCATTTATGGAACGCATTCATTCAGTCATTATCAAACGATCACACCTTTTTTTTAGCGGACTCTTTCTCTGGGTGTAAAACTTCGTTTTCTCCTCTTTCTACGAAGATCGATCTCGGCTCGACATTGCTTCTGCTTCACAATCTCCGTTTATTCAGCACCGTGACCCAGGTCCACAATGACGCAGATGACTACTTTTCATGCGGACATCAGGAGTAGGCATTCGATCTCTGTAGTCGAGCTTATTATCAAATTCTGAGTGGAAGCAATGGCTCCATTGCTACCTCTGAGTTCAGGTGTTGACTTGGCACAGCCCGTTAACATTTGTTTCTACTTCAATCATGCGAGAGAAACTGAGAAAATCAAGATGATAATAATACTTATTTTTATACAGCAATATTTTACAGAGTAGCGATATAATAGGTTTGCTTCACCCAACAAACATTCATATGTTGGTCCAATGAGTGCCACAGGCACTGTGTTTTGACATAAAAAACAAAAAATTAAATAGTAATACGTAATTACCTAACTAGGAGCCACTGAAGCTAGATGAATCAGAGAAGGCAACCACAAATACAGAAAACCCCTAGCCTTAGTGTCAGTTCTTGATAGAACAACATTCTGCAGGAGCAACTGCTTGTGTGAATGTTTATTCTTTGGCAAAAGTACAGCATATACGGGGTGGCGCATATTAATTAAGTGTTTTTGAAATAATCATAAAATTATCAGTTTTTACTCTAAAAAAAAATTATTGGTAGTAGAACACAGCTGATAATAAACCATTTTGAAATATCGAAGTGCAAAAATTACATCTGGCATATGATGCAGCCGTTCACGAAAATTGCATTCCACTGTTTCTCTCTGTTGATTTTTGAGAGATTCCATGGCGAATCGCTTCCTTTTCTGCGCCTAACGTATGGGGCTGGGTCCTTTAAACACGTAACTTGAGTTACCTTATAGAAAAAAAATCACAAATTGATAAGTCGGGAGACCTAGGATGAAATGCCACTAAACCTCGAAATTGAGCGATTTGGAAACAGGTGGCGAAGAACAGCCATAGATGCTCTGGCGGTGTGTGCCGTGGCCCCATCTTGGTGGAACCGCAAATCTCTGATATCCACACCTCTTCTTTGCAATTCAGGTACGAAAAAGGTATTCACCATATGAATGTAACGTTCAGATGTTACTGTAGCGGTGACCCCATTTTCTCCAAAAAAATATGGGCCAATGATGCCACGCCATATGCCACGCGTTGTTCTAGCGTCTACCGCTCCATGATGGCAAGCAAGAAAGTGAAATGGTTTGAGTCAAGGAATGGATTGTAATAAACCGCGCGTTCCTCCATTTTCTAATACATGACTACTACTCAAACCAAAAATACTTGGTTTTTACGCCCCACCCTGTACAAATTCGTATGGTAACAAGTGAACTGTCCTGTCAAAGAAAAGTAGTCGGTCCGTCTCGTATACCTTCATACAGTTGTATCCTCACCTTTATGAATTCCGCTTCCACTCGAAAAGTTCGCGGCAGTTTTCGTGCTCGGGCGTCGACAAATTCCGGCATAAAAGTCGTTCCGATTTTATAGCGAAAGAGCGCAAAGCCCTTAAAAGTCCGACATAAAAGCGATCTTTTATAGATCCCCGGACTTCTAAACTCGCGCTCCGCTCCGAATTGTATGTAACGTTTCCTTTTAAATATTTATGTCGCATGCAGTTAACTGCGTCGTTACATTGTAGCTTTGAGTTACCTAGCGGGAAAAAGCCCTTTGATCTTCCTCTAACTCCTACAATTATATAAACCTATGTCATTAAATGCCACCGGGGTTGAAATTGTTTGCAAAAATGCTTTTTTAATTAAATTCGTCGACCGTGCTTATATCCACAGAATTTTCTATGGAAGTTTTCATATACGAGTTTTTGTTACTTTTGCCTGGTTTGAATTTTCTAATTTAGATAAATAGATAAATGTGTGGCAAAGATCATTGCGTTCAAATAAATCACTTTAAATCTCCGTTGCTATACTCTAAGCAAATAGACATATTACTTATAGTAATAGATTTTACTAAGTAGTGGACCAAATTATTATAAAAAAGCCACGAGATAGAGCCGATTTCTGAAGTGTCACTGCGGAGGTTTTTATTATGTTATAAATTATCTTTTGTCCTATATCTTAAGCGGCCCACAGATGCTCCGGAAATCCTCAGAGGAAAAACTGCACAGTCTTGGCCTGAAGGAACTTGTATTTTAGCCTGAATACACTCAGGAATCCTTTCAGTTCAGTTCAGTTCTAGCAAGCATGGCATCAAAAAAATACCTGCGCAGGCGATCGAATGGTTTTTCAATTCCACATCCGGTGGCCTGTACAGTCCGGCGAACCTCCACATACGCTCCGATAATCCTTGAGACCAGGATTGTGTAGTTTTTCCTCTGAGGATTTCCGGAGCGTCTATGGGCCGCTATAGACTATTTGCCCATTTAGTTAATACTGTATTTATTCTGCGAGTTCCTGAAAAGCTAATTGTAATTATTATATTTAACATATGTACTGCTTTGAATGGTTTGTTACTCAGAAATTATGTGAATGCAAGTTGGAGTACATTTGAAAAATAACGATTTTTACACAGGATGTCTAATAAAAGCGTGGCATATCAAAGTTATGTATTTTTAAATGGAATACCCTGTAAATTAATGTATATTCAAATCCCTTCTTCAATTCTAGAGTGACCTTATGTCTTACAAGGAATCGTTTATTTTATATTAGTATACATCAAAAAAACCTGAATATAGCATCGGTTATGAATGTAACTTTGCCGTATCACTAAGCATGAGTTGCGTCAGCTTGAGATAGCCGATCAAATTTGAATTGTATTTATACGTGGAGAAATCGGTAGATTAAGCGGGAATGCCTTATAATTTGCGATCAAATGCGAAATTCTATAGCCCTTGTATTGATATCAGGTTGTGAATATGAATGTCTGGTAGTTTTCATGTAATTTCAATTTTCTATAAAATCGGGGTTTTCCAATCAATCAACCTAGCAGGCTATGAAGTATAAATAAGATGGAAGAAAACAACTAACTTAACAGAAAAAACTAACAGAAAGCAACACAAAAATAGGGACGATCTAGAGTAAAAGGACAAGATTCTGGAAATTCTTTAGAACGAATCAACTCCAACCAGAACCAACGTCGGCAATGTATCTAAGGACAAAAAGAAGCAAAACATAAATGGACACTTTTTACAGGCTACTAGCTAATTTCCAAAACCACTGAAGACTGAAATAAAAGGAAAACTATCAGCGATTTTTGCTGGCAATCTAATATATCCAGCACCTAATTCTAAATTTAGTGCCATAAGAAATTATTAATTTTTTTATTCATTAAATATAAAATATTATTCTGGAGACATTAAGCTGCCAGCAACATTCGCTGGTAGTTTACCTTTCATTTTAAAGTTTTTAATGATTTTGCAATTGTCAATCTCTAGTAGTATATTGCTAGTGCTACGCTAGAATGAAAATATCCATTTTCGTCGTACTCCAGCTTCTCTTTGACCTTATACATGCTGCAGCTGTTGTTTCTCGTTACAGTTGATTTGTTTTAAGTAATTTTTATAATCTTGTCTCGTTACTCTAGTGTTTCTGTCTTGCTGCTAAGTTTGTTGTTTTCCTTCATCCGAACAGGTTTCTGTTAATATTTCAAGACCTGCTAGGTAGGTTTTAGGTAGGAAAATTGAATAACACCGATTCGACTGAAAATAGAGAGAAATAGGAGTTATATTTTAAGAACACAACTTTGATACATCATGCTTTAATTAGACACACTGTTTAAAAGTCATTATTTTTAGTATGTAGTCCAACTCGACATACACCCAAAAAGGCATCGTTTGAACACAAGAGTCCGAGGAACTGAGCTTGACTCACTCTGTGTAACATTTTAGCTTATAACTTTTACATAGTATGGAAAATAGAGCAACAGTTTTGTGATAATAAAATGAACTGAAACAGTTATTTAGAATTACGCGGGAGACGTCTAAAGGTGCATTTAGAGTATGCAACAAGTTGTAAAACAACGTGATTTAAAACAATGTTATCGCCTTAATGTTTTGCAACATGTTTCAAGCCAATATGATTTAATAAACTTTTGAATCAAAATGATGAATTTGTGGTTCTTGGGTTTTTAGGCCAGCGTCGTTTAGCGTTAAGGCTTGATGTTTCGCCACCACGAGTGGATGGCATCTTCAGAAGCTATTTCAGTTCGGCAACTTCCAAAGTACTGACGGCTGGAGGATCTGCACCTGCATTTATACCTGTGAACGGTGACGTGGCCCAATCAGGTAACGTTGGTAGCCCCGCCCCCTTGCGATATGGCAGTGTCTTCAGGTCCTTTAGGATGGGTACTCATGTCCGGTTGACTTTCTGTATTTCTTCTTTTCTATTGAAATTATTGTGGTGTTTTTGTATCTCAATGGCTTCTCTGTTAAGTCTGGCATAGTATGAAGATGTTGCGGCAAGAACCTGAGTTTCTTCAAACTTGATCTTATGGCCTCCTTCCTTCAGCACATGTTCGGCTACCGCTGATTTTTCGGTATAACCTAGTCGACAGCTAGCCTTATGTTCTGAAATTCTTGTGTTTATCGATCGCTTCGTTGTTCCTATGTATACACTCCCACATGTGCATGGTATGCGATAAACCCCCGGTGTAGTGAGTGGGTCTCTTTTATCCTTCACCGTTCTCAAATACTCCTGTATCTTTCTTGTGGGCTTGTAGACGGTCTTGACGTTTTCTTTTCGTAACATTTTTCCTATTCTGTCTGTTATTCCAGGCACATATGGTAGAAAAGCTCTTGCTATCGGTTCAGGTTCTTGTTTCGCCCTATTTCTTCTCATTGTTCTTTTTATTTCTTTCTCTGTATAGCCGTTTGCCTTAATAGCGTCCTTTAGGTGTGCCAGTTCGGTGTAGAGTTCCTCTGGTTCGCACACTTTTCTAGCCCAATCTGACAAAGTTGTAATAATTCCGTACTTCTGAGATGGGTGATGGTTTGATTCTTTGTGTAAGTACCGGTCAGTATGTGTTGGTTTTCTATATACCTTGTGTCCTATTGTAGCTCCATTTCTTGTTAGAAGAGCATCAAGGAATGCAAGTTTTTTGTTTTCTTCTACCTCCATGGTGAACTGGATATTTTTATGCACGCTGTTCAGGTGTTCCAGAAATTCTTCTAGTCTTTCTCTTCCGTGGTTCCAAATGACAAACGTATCGTCCAACTATCTGAGCCATATCTTGGGCTTGTATTGAGCGCTTTTCAATGCTGTCTGTTCGATCTTCTCCATTACAAAGTTCGCTACTACTGGGCTTAAAGGGCCTCCCATGGCCAGTACTTTGGAAGTCGCCGAAGTGAAATAGCTTCTGAAGATGCCATCCACTTGTGGTGGCGAAACGTCAAGCCTTAACGCCAAGAGCAACAAATTCATTGGACGATGGCCGCGAAAGCCTTACACAGTACATTTTGAATCAAAAGTTTAAGAAACTTTTTGCATAGTCTAAATGCGGCTTAACATGCAGGAGATACCTACCTTCAATAGCTAGTAGCAGAGGAACGGTTGCCTGTTGTTGACTCTGCACCGTACAGGTCGATACCAAATAAAGGTGAACATCTTTCTCAACACGAACACGGTGTATTGTGGTCCGGCACAGAGTGGCAGGTCCGGCGCGGCGGTGATGTACGACCTCAGCGTCAGCAGCCGGAGTGGAAAACGCCGCCGCCGCGCGTTGATGTCCCATTGTTCCCGGCGGGCGGTCGCTGCCAATTCAGCGCCGGCCGCCGACACACCGCTAAATGAAGACAAATTTTAGACGGCTCTACCGGTCACACCAGAGGCGGACCACTCTCCAAACTAACACCTTTTTAATTCCCACACTGCAGGTGATAGGAATAACGTAAACGCGAAAATTTTTGATTTTACAATAATATACAGGGTGGGGCCTAAAAACCAAGTGTTTTTGGTTTGAGTAGTACTCATATATTAGAAAAGTGAGCGCGCGGTTTATTACAATCCATTCCTTGACTCAAAGCATTTCACTTTCTTACTTGCCACTTGCCATCATGGAGCGTTAGACGCTAGAACAACGCGTGGAATCATTGGCCCATATTTTTTTGGAGAAAATGGGGTCACCGTTACAGTAATATCTGAACGTTACATTCATATGGTGAATACCTTTTTCATATCTGAATTGCAAAGAAGAGGTGTGGATATCAAAGATTTGTGGTTCCAGCAAGACGGGGCCACGACACACACCGCCAGGGCATCCATGGCTGTTCTTCGCCACCTATTTCTAAATCGTTTAATTTCGAGGTTTGGTGGCATTTCATGACCTCCTCGGTCTCCCGACTTACGAATTTGTGATTTTTTTCTATGGGGGTAACTAAGGTCACGTGTTTAAAAGGCCAAGCCCCGTACGATAGACGCAGGGAAGGAAGCGATTCGCCATGAAATCTCTCAAAAATCAACAGAGACATGCTGGAAACAGTGGAGTGGAATTTTCGTGAACGGCTGCATCATATGCCAGATGTAATTTTTGCACTTAGATACTTCAAAATGGTATATTATCAGCTATGTTCTACTACCAATAATTTTTTTTAGAGTAAAAACTAATAATATTATGATTATTTCAAAACACTTGTTTCCTATGCCCCACCCTGTATTTTTAGGACGTTTTATGATGCCTACATATTGGAAATATATGTATATCTCTCAATTGGTCTGTCTATCTTCCTGTCGCCATTCGTCTTAAACTTTAACTGCTAACCTGCGGCAGTATACATACATAACCACTAATGTGCGGTCTGAGATACCGCTATGGTTTTTTAAATATTTATGAGTAGATCTACTTTTATATTATAAATATTTGTTCATAAATGACGAGAAAAAATATAATATTATTGAAAAACTGTTACTACGTTAATCGATTTTATGTTATGAAATGAGCAGTAATACAACACGTACATTATTTTATCTAACACACGTTCTATATAGATCTTTGTCCGCGTAAAGCAACTAAAATTGTGAGCTTTCTGGTTATAACATTTACTGATAGCTGGTCCTTACGTCTGGAAAATAAGCTGCGATCATACTCCAATATTCCATACACAGATCTAGTAGTAACTATACACTCTGAGCTTTCATACCACTTGAGTTTATTTTATCTCATTTAAAAGTTCTCTTCTTCGAGCGTGTCATTTGCTGCCTCGCCCTGTAGATCTTCCGTTTCATCTCCATTTCGATTATAGTCTTCTTCATGTATTTCCTATTATAGGTGAATTTTCCAACTCATCATCACTTTCAGTAAATGCCATGTTTTCGTTATCTTAGTCCATAAGAGTTCTGAACCATTCTTCAATCCTTGGGCCACTAGGATGCATGCGATCCGCAAACCTGCTATTGGAAAAAGGAGAAAACCTCCGTTTTTATCTGCGGTACACAATTGATAATATGCGGTCACAGAAGCCGCTACAATACAATTCCGCAATTATAGCATTCTATATATCTTGCTATTGCCGACTAACTGGAAAATAGCAATATTGTATAAGTTGAACAAAATTAGTGTTGTACGGCTTCCAAAAATGTTAACACTAATTTTCAAAAGTAACCTCATTTATATATTTGTGAACAACATAACATTTTCATCCTTGCTAAAATAACGTAAATTTTTTAAAATTCTCAACATTTGAAATTTTATGAAACACGTTAGGAAACGGAACGGGCGTTTGTCATTAGGTTTTTGTATGAGAAAGGGTATATACTACAATTTATTAAAATGGCAGACTTCCTGAAATGACGATTTAGAACCATTTTTTGTGTTTTTGGACTCCTCCCCACGCCGAAAGCTACCGTTGCCGAGGATAGTGAATCCCCATTTCACCTAGGGCATGAGTAATAGTATACCTAGCATCAATATGAAGACTACTGGCCCTTGGTCTATTAGCTTTATACAATAACACAACATTAGTGCAGTTAGTATTAGGCTGTAAGTAAGCGAAAGTAATACACAAGTTAGGTTATGAGCTTATTTGAGTGAACATCAAAGTGCAAATGTTTTATTCAGGGTTCGGGAGAATCTGCTAGGGCTAGGGCAATGTATGTATGAAGATAAGGTTTTAAAACAGCCTTGAGGATATAAGTTCCAAAAACATTTAATCAAACAGTCTGAACGTCTTCTCGTAAGTCTTGGGAGAATTTCGGGCGAACCCATATTCATATTCAGAACGTTCATATTAGCTACGCCACTGTATCAATCCTTTTGTACAATACCGCCACTGATTGAGCCAGACATCTGAATTTAAAACAATACGTGTATCGGAACAATCGTTTATCTGCGTATCGATTATTATTGATTGATTATTTGTTTATCCACGCTCGATCATAAATTAAATCAACAAAAATTTTATAGTGAATGTGTGACAAGTACATATTGCCCCTATATTTTTCATGATTTACTTCTTTACTGCCATGACCTCTATCGCTCACGAAATATTCAAACAATTAATCATGAAATGCAAAACTGACACACAAGGTCTGTATTAAGAAATGCAGATACGTGAAGTACGACTTTTATTCGTAAAGGCAAAACACCTATTGCGCTTCAGATGCGCTGTGTTTTTCTACACATAGACTTTAATGTTCCGCAAATTAAAACGCATTGCAGAAGCTCCCCGACTGAATACCAAAAAGTGGTGGAAGTGCTCCATAGTGAGAATAATTCCATGGCGGATATTCGATGTGCTATGCTCTTGGTCGTATTATCCTGGAGACCGCAGACAAACATCTCATAATATGAGATGAGAGATAATTATTATGTCAAAATTTAGCAAATACAAATATGTGATCAATTATTTCTGTTCGACTTTTTTGGCCTCGGAGGTTCTCCGTGATGCTAGGCGCATTAACTGACCGTACTGCCACTTTATACAGCGAGTCCAAAAACTTAAGGATATGCCAAAGTGCCCATTACCATGCACATGCAGCAGAAGAGAATTGTCAGGTTCTAAGAAGCCAATCTGGCAACGTTTTGTTTCATGGTCATGACAGGACATCCTACTGTTTATCAGAACTATTAACCCATAAGCAAAAGATGGCTCAGATGCTGCAAATTTCAGAATTCTTATTACCTATAAATATGGAATTTCCTTATAAGGATAGATGCATGAATTTTCTGAACATCAAATCAACCCAATTTTTGGAACTTCATTCATCATTTCTTACAAAGTAAGAAATGTGTTTAATTTGTTTCATTAGTTATATAATACAGAAGCCATGGAGCTTTGATGGTAATTTTTTTACAAACATATTTTTATGCTTTTATATAAAATTTAAATATTTATCAAACTGTAAATGTACATACATTTACTTGTATGTATGTCATATGAGATTGTGTAGAGTTGAATGCTAAGTTTACTATATAGTTTTACATATTCGACAAACAAGGGCACCATTATTTTGTAAATTTAAAATGATTTATGTTATGAATGGAGAGAACATCGAAAATTTAAATATTTGGCATACATGATAAACGAAAGATGGCATCCATATCATAAGCCAGGACAATTTTTCTGAAACTTCGAAAATTTCTTACTAACAAAAACTTAACCTCAGTCTCAGATATACGGGATGAAATGTTATATCTGGTCTGCTCTATTGTACGTCGTGTAAGCATGCACACTGAAAGCAGCAATTACAAATAAGATTGAAGCGTTCGAAATGTGGACTCTGCGACAAATGCTGAGAGTGATCATGTGAGAGTGTTCTCTAGAGAACCGGTTTAGCAGAACAAGAACTTTTTGACCTTACTAGGAAGATGAAAATAGCTTACATAGGACATCTAATGCGTGGGGAACGCTATCAACTTCAACGTCTCAATGTTCAAGGGAAGATCGAAGGAGAGAGAAGATGAATTGGAAGAAAAACGCTATCATGGCTGAGAAACATCCGTTACTGTACAGGAATAAGCGACTTTCAAGAATTACGGAGGACTGCAATTAATAGGATCATTTGATGAGAGAAAGGATGGTGGAGGCCTACACAGGAACCTACATGGCACCCTAAGAAGAAGAAGAAAACGTCTTCTCTACATGAAGTGAACCTTGACAATAAAATTATTGTTATTGTTATATATAAGGAAATACAAATCATTTTAACACATAAACAGATACACTAATCATGCTAAATTGAACAAAATATAAATGCATTGTGAAAATTGCCCATGTTCCCAGATTGGGTGGATAACTGTACTTTAATAGGAAAGAACCAGCTGCTCGATTGGATTGGAAAGACTTTTCGATTGCCTTTCTTTGATCTTTGATACAGTTAACTGATGCGACATCTAAAAAAGAACAGTTCACTTATCTACCTAATGAACCGATCACCAGCATTATCCTAATATGAACTGGTGCTTATCTGATGTGATAATTGAGCTGGTATGCTCGAAATGTATTCCATTGTCTGCTTGATTCAAGCTGTCCCCAATACTTGGTATGCCACGATGAATTGTTGAAACTGTATTCGCCTTTCACAACAACTTTTGCATTGCAGCGCTTTATTTTATTCATTCAGTCTATTCATTTTCCTTCTATTAAGTTCAAATATTTTTTTGGTTCTGGGTGTCAACTGTCAACTGTCAAATTTACAGAATTGCGAATTTTACCGTTACCTTCAGAATTACATTTAAACTCTATTACATATTTCGGGGCGGTTTTGTGAAAAAGTTGGAACCCTAAAATCGACCTATTTGAGCAACCATTTCAAATTGTAATTTTTTGATAAGTTTCCAATCAAAATAACGGAAACGCGTTTTGAATGTGATACATTGATTCTATACCTTTTCCAGCTGTTGTTTCAAAAGTATCAAATTACATTACAGGTATAAATTATACAACACAGTTTGAATTTACAATTACGGTTTAGAAATATAATTTGATGCGTTTGAAACTACTGCTGGAAATGGTACAGTACTCCTTATATAGCTCAGTCATCCAGTGACCGCTTAATTATCCAATGGCTAGCAGACCAAGTGAGTTTTGGCCAAAACCAGCGGATCAGAGAATCAGTGCAGCTCGTCTGTCACTGTTACCGCATCGTCGTTTTTTTGAGATCAATCATGGCAGATTTGCCTATCTGAACTCTAATCCAACAGCATGATTTCACTCCCCTCTCATTTACTGTTGTAAATTTTGTCCGGAGACATACAGTGTCAGGTCATCCATATAAAAGAATTAGGTGACTTTATGTCTCCTCTAATTAGGTTTAGGTCTAGTATCTTATAGCGCTATGGACAAAGCAAAAGTGAGGTGCAAAAGAGCAAGGACTCAAGGAGTCTTTCTTAAGGTACCCATTCACGTTCAGTTGGCCACATCACACATGTACAGTTTGATACTTGATGGCTGAACTGGAGTTCCTGATCGGATACGATATTTTCCGGATGTTAATGCCTATCTTAGAACACACACTAAGATCATCATTTATGTCTCAAGAAGTGTGTGCTGCTGCCTTTGTGGTAATAAACAAAAACAAGAGAAAGGGAGGTGAGAAGATTTGGATGAAGGAATGGTTTCAGAAGCGAAGTATCTTTAAACAGATGAAATAATTCGTCATACATTATAGTTCCCAGATGTCTATCACCATACGCAGTTGCCTTTCCCAAGAAACATTTCAACAGCCTGTTAGCTTCATGGAAGTTTTAAATAGGTTTTAAGGTGACATTTGATAAGAGTTGCATTTTATGACTGCATTTACTATGGCCAAATACACTCAAGATCAAATTATCCTATCAAAAGATTATATGAGGTGTCCATAAAACCTATTTCATATGACCAATAGTCAATTGAAACTGTAAAGTTTTAAGGAAACTTTATGGTGGTCTCATATAGATTCTGGTAAAGCTATTTTGTCCTTTTAGCTGTCTTAAGACTCACCGACTTTAAGAAAGCTTTCAAGAAAGCTTAATGGTTTTAAACAGTTGAAGGAAGATAGGTACTCAATAAATCCGCCTTAAAACTACATATTTTCCAAGTCAAATAAGCACAACTAAAATCTTTCTTCAAACTTGTTGGCCTTAGGGTTGCTAAAGATAAGATAAACTTACTTGGGGAGCTCTAATTTTTTAGGGCTATCTTATGAAGTTTAGTCAATAAACGTTTTCGTTTTATTTTTGTTCATTGTAGTAATCGAGAAAATTCTGAATTTATGATCATAAGATGGTAATAGATTGTATATATACATACAATACTCCATGTTGTCAATGTCTAGATAAAAAGGTTTTCCGTTTTAAAATAATTACATAAAAGCAATCTTAACATAGAATAGCTCCATATCATTGCCTTACGTTACAAAGTCTTAAAGCGTAAAGGATTTAACAATAAAGCTTTAACAACAGAAGAATGAGCAGTCATCGGAGGTTTAATGGAGAATTGCTCAAGTAATTTTAAGACTAACTTTAACGAAATCCGTGGCAGCTCTCTTAAGTGTGGGTCCTACCGGCTGTGAAAAGGTTACATCGTTGTCTTATGGAAGTGCTGAAGACAAGTTTGCTTCAAAGCGGCAAGCAATAGTGAGCGTTATCAGCCTCCTGTAGGCTCTGACAAAATAAAAAATGTTTCTTGAGTTAGCAGTATTAGGTGGGGTATAACACCAACTGAGACATCTTATATGATTAAAAATGCAAACTGCCAGAAAAAAAGCAGAAATTATATTCTTCTGATTCTGATTCTTGGAGATTTAGAGTAGAGTACTGGAAGGTCGCGGCAATATTGCTTCCAAAAGTGATACGGCGCCACTCTAAAAACAGGATTGTTGATTAGAAGCCAGCAAGCAGTAAACGATACTATAGTTATCGCTATTATTATTATTATGTATATTATAAAACCTGTTAAATATTAGAATGCAGAATATTATGTTAATCCTTGTTTTAATGTATCGGTCAATGATATGTTCATTTTGGTTTATATATTTTTCAAGTATACCTATATTTATTCATTTCGATGTGGTGTAATGAGGAAATTGAGTAAATTGAAAAAGGAAATTTCCCAGGTACAAATTTTGATAAAGATTTCCGGTGGTTCTCTTTTTTTCCTTATCTTTAAGCAAACGCCCTGTACTATGTTAATTTCGGAAAATAAATAAATTTAAAGCTGAATGCTTTTACCAACCACGTCGGGCGCCGCCTTCATGGGAAATTGGTCGTTCCAAAACTACCAGCTATAAATAATTCTAATAGACATGGAAACATTATTCATCAACTTGTGTCTTATCGGATGTTTCAGGTGTCACCGAAAAGATCAACCTGGGAGCCACATCCGGACCCGTCCCGACTCCGGGCGGGTTTTCTCCGGTCATCTCAGCCGCGAAGACGCTCTCGCTCAGGGAGTCCTCTTGTGCAGAGGCGTTCTGGAAGATGCCGCACAAAGGTAATTATCTAGTTTCTGAAACTTATCATGTGCTTGTTATTACCACGTTTTACTGATCAACGAATAAAACCACACTTGTTATTATCATATATCAGAATAGGGTCCTTGCACAAAAAAAGGATTACTTCAAAGCATTCACTGTATCATATACAGGGTGTCTCGCGACGGTTAAAACAAGCATATTTGGAACTGGGGGGTAGCAGAGAATTATAATTTTGGCGATGTAAGTTAGAGCAAACGTTGTGTCTTTTGTTGTCATTGTGTTACTCAATGATGTATTTGTTTTTGGTCGCGTGACGTCCGATACAAAATTATTAGTAGGACACCCTGTATATTGTGTTCCTCCTGATTAAACAATTCCAACAAACTAGCACACTTGGGGTCTAAAGTGATCAATTAAAGAGATACAGGTACTTAAAGGATTGTACTACTATAGTAGTACAATCCTATATAATTGATTATAAAATGTACCTACCCCTACAGTTAAATTATTTTACTAGTGTTTCATAATGGTAGTTTTTTTTTTTATTATAGAGGGTTTAGGAAATCGGCTTGATCGCAAGGACAGAAAACACTCACACACCCGGAAGTGTGAGAGAGAGTCTGCCCGCCCGACGTTGAACCAGCTTGAGTCCTCTGATCACATGTCCAATGGACGCAACCACGTCCATCCGACATGTCATCACGGCCCGACCGGCTAAAACCCGTTCCCTCTTCCTTACCTCTGATGTTATATCTCCATCTGCACCGGGCATCATCGTGAACGATATTCTTCGCAGTGCAAGATGAGGCAATGATTAGAACACATTTATGAATAACTTCCAATCCTCATTTATCCTTGAAGCCGCTCCTCTTTCTCCTTTACAGAGAGTATTTTGTTGACCATCTCATGTATGATGTTCCACGCCTCTACGCTGGACAACATCAGCGGGACCATAGTCTCTGGGGTCAGCTCCCCATCTAGTTTTTGACTTGCCTCCTGTCTGTACGCCCCCCATCGATCGCACAGAAACAGGGCATGCTCGGCCGTATCTTCCGCCTCGCAGTGCAAACATCTCTCGTCCATCACCCGTCCTATCCGTTTCCTATACACTCGAAAAGGCCCGTGCCCAGACAGTGCCTGCGTTAGGAAATAGGACGTCTGCCGATGACTGCATTCCGCCCATTCTTTTATCGACGGTATTAGCCGTTTCGTCCACTGCCCGACATCAGTGGTCTCGTTCCAAATGCTTTGCCACTTACTTGCTGTCAGCCTTTTAGCCTCAGCGCGGCTTATCGCATTGCCTGCTTGACCATGGCGGATCAGTGTCCTCTCTTCGGCCAGCAAGTATAATGGTGGTATCGCCGTTATAACTTGCAAGGCTCTTGTAGATACCGTGCGATAAGCACTGGCCACCCTCAGCAGAGACTTTCTTTGCAAACTATCTAAGACCTTCTGATACCTTTTCCTTTTCGTGGCTTTACACCACACAGGGGCTCCGTATAGGACGACCGACTGTACAACCTGGCACAGTAGTGCCCTTTTGTTGCTACTGGGCCCTCCTACATTTGGCATCAGTCGCGAAAGTATTGCCGCCTTCTTCTCAGCCTTTGTCACTACTCGTTTAAGGTGTTCTCCATAACACCTCTCGTTATCTAGTGTGACTCCGAGGTACACTATGGACTTGCTTGGTGTGACCTGCACCCCCTTTAGTTGGAAGACCACGTTAGCTCTCTTGCTCCTTGGGCCGCGCATTATAACTGCCTCTGTTTTCTCAGGAGCCAACTCAAGCTTGTGATCGCACATCCATCTGTCAATCTTGCTCAGCGATGCATTGGCTTTATGAACCAGCTCTGCCTGTTCATTTGCCACGATAACAAGTGCCAGATCGTCGGCGTATGCTACCGTCTTTACGCCGCTGGGCAGCGAAAGCTTCAGCACCCCATCATACAGGATGTTCCAGAGTAACGGCCCTAAAGCAGATCCTTGAGGCACCCCTGTTGTCATAGAGATTTCGGTTCCGGCAATGCAAATTGATCTGGAGTCTAGGTAGCTGCTTATAAGATTCCTTAGGTATTTTGAAATCTTCAGCTTTCCTAGTTCCTCCATAATCATACTCCACGAGGCTGTATTAAAAGCATTGCGGACATCCAGCGTCACCAACGCACACCATTTCTTCTTGGTATCTTCGGCAATCCTCGTTACCGTTTCCAGGGCATCGATGGTGGACCTCCCCGAGCGAAAACCGAATTGGCATGGCGAGAGTCCCCCTGCCTTTTCGATCTCTTTCTCGAGCCTCTGCCTTATCAGGATTTCGTACAGCTTTCCGATGGTATCTAGCAGGCAAATTGGCCTGTATGAAGAGGAAAGCTCTGGTGGTTTTCCGATCTTGCTAAGCAATACCACGTCGGCCCTTTTCCACGCCTTTGGTACGGTTTGCGTACTCAGAAGGTGGTTGAATAGACCTGATAGCAGCTGTGGTGCTGTAGATGCTACCACCTTGATGGCCTCCGGAGGGACACCATCTGGCCCAGGAGCTTTACCATTTTTCATCTTCCCCGCAGCCGCCTTAATCTCTTCCACCGTAAAGATCTCCGGATTCTTTTCGGTGCTGTCCGTCTCCCATGCTTCTGAAATACGTGGGAAGAGCTCTTTCACTATCTCTACCCTTCTGTTGTTACTTAGTAGACACGGTGACGATTGCTTGATCATCCTTTTGGTGACCAACTTGTACCCTTCACCCCAGATGTCCTGTTCTAAGTCTTCGCATAGTTCTTTCCAGTGTTTGGATTTTGAGGTACAGATCAGACCTTTAATCAGCTTTTTCTTGGCGGCATATTCTTCCTGTAGTGCATTTATGGCTGCTTGAGGCTGGTGGTTTCCACGTCGTGTGCGTGACAGCTTACGCCGTACTTGAAGGCAGTCCGCCCTAGCAGATTCGATTTCTGAGTTCCACCAGTACGGTACCTTAGCGGTCTTTGCACCCCTTTTTATGGTACTTTCTTTCAGAACGGCTTGTATCAGCCTCGTGTACCGCTGTTCAGTGACGCTTTCCATGGTATGCAAGGACTCAAGTCTACGGGTAAGTGCCTCTTGGAATTTGCTGACATCAACGAAAGGCGTGTGGCGCTCCGTTGATCTCCTTTTAACTTTGAGTTTCATGTCCATCATAATGGTAGTGGTATTAGCAGCCCCAAAATTATAATTCTCTACTACTGCCCAGTTCCGACATATTGCTAGTCTTAATCATCGTGGGACACCCTAGTATTAAGCTTCATAAAATAGAAGTGGCTTGATTTTTAAGTTGCTTAGTTGCTTGTGAGACGCATTCCAAATATAATTTTTGATCAGTGAACCGCCCAACGCGGTGTTCCCATACGGTTGCACATCCAAGTACATACCATGTCTTCGTTGCTTAGCTTCAGAGTTCGCCCGGCAGCGCTCGATTTTGTATCACATAGGCGTAACTTGTCAAACTTTGCATTTCTTGGAACTAATAATAACAATGATAGAACAAGAGCAACTAGGCTCGAAAAAAGACGGGTTTAAATTTGGAAAAAAGGCCAATAACATAAAGAAACGTCAGTTTTTCTAAAATTACTTCATTTATAATAAAAGCAATTAAAAAATCTATGACAATATGTTTACATTATTGTTGTACAATATACATAGGGCAGTTTTGCCCAATACAAAAATGCGATCTGTATAAATATGATGATGGTGGCAACCAACGGTTTGGGGGAAGTTAAAATTACTGGTCAAGGCCACTCCATAATAGCGAACAACTCATAAGCTTAGATACCCCTAGTTATATAGTTTAAATAAATAAGTACTTCATGTGGATGCGTTTGTTCAACGGAGTACTAGCACTAATGTACTACCTACTGACCTTTATCCTATAAATTTCAGCTGATGTCTACAGTGGGTTGTTGACAAAAAAATCAATAACTATGAAGGAGTCAACCTTTGGCAAGATATCTCATTGAGCTTTCAAAAATTCTGAGTCGTTCACTTTTAATGAATATTTCAATTTGACTCAGCGTCAACAGGTCAAAATCACTTCGAATTGCAATTTGGACAGGTGCAAGCAGCTTGCAAAGGCCAAGCAGAAATAAAATTTTTAGGTTAGAAAAGTCGTGGATCGGTCGTTGTTTGACGTTCTGTGATTTTAAATCACTTCACTATCAATATTATCAATCAGTATTTTGAATTCACGATGGAGATGATACCGCCAGCTATCCACATCCTTCTATTTCTTATTTTTTTACTCAACATTTTATGCCTTGCCAAAGTAGCCAACGATGCGGCAGTGCCCAGTAAGACAGTTAGCTGATAGTCCATTATTTGAATTTGATTTCTACTTTGGTCCTGGGAGTGTTTTTCAGTTTGTTTACACGTTTTTTAACCTCTAAATTTTGGTAATGTAAATGGAAAGAAATGAAATGCTAATTTCAACTTCAAGTTAAAAGTCCATGTAAATGTAGCTTTAGTCAAGTGGAAAAGGAAAATTTAAAAAACTTATGATAAAAAAATTCTTCAATTCAACATATTTCTAACCCGAATCTATGACAACTCTCTCTCTCTCTCTGTTCGTTTCCTCAATTATGAGGGTCGTGACCTCTTTGGAATGCCTCTATTCCTTTTTCTACCGTGTTCCTATGACAACTACAAGGATAAAATTATGACTACCTGTGTAAGTACAAAGAGCTGTCCTTTAATTAAATCTGGAATATGAAAGTACAACGAGACTTATCCATTAACTATCGCAGGATGACACGGAATAAAATGCCGTAGTCTTTGAATAGTTAATCCTTGTTTACAAAGTTTACATCAAACTTATATTTTCAAGCTACTTTTTTTTGAAAAATAGCATATGAGATTTTATTAACCCTTATCCCAATTACGGTTTTATTTATTGTTCAGTAAAACAAGACGTATAGGGACTGATATTGAATGATCTGGTTCCTTGTACTGTAAGTAATATGCGTTTTTGCTCTTCCTATCAACTGTACTTGATTCTACTAAGTACTTGATCCCACTTATCTCATTCACAGTAGTTAATTTTTCTTTGAAGAATAGCATCTGAAATTTTATTAACCGGTTACACTTTTATTTATGGTTCGGTAAAACGACACAGATAAGGACTATTAATAAATTATCTGTTTTCTTGTTCTGTACGTAATAGGCATTCTTGTTCTGCCTATCAACTGTACTTGATTCTACTAAGTACTTTATCTCACTTCTCTCCTTCTAAATAGTTATTTTACTAGTGGTTACAAAAACTGTGGTTAGCGGAAATAATCCATTTCATAATCAGCGGTTTACGAATACTTTTTAGTGTCCATGGACAGTGCAGTTGTACATACTATGTTACATACCTTACGTAACGCGTTTTCTCATCACTCGCTACATGTCATCTTCCCCTGATTTGCTTCAATTCGCAATTTCTTTAGTAAGCTGTCAAGTATATATGGATCAGTAATTCGAAAAATGACCTACATTAATTAGCAGGGAATGCTTGACTCCGTTCTTACTTCCCACACCGATAGGTGAGGAGAGTATTGTGATCGCGAAAATTTTCGATTTTGAGATGATACGCTTTGCGGCGTTTTATGATGTCTACATAAAGACAATCCATGTCACTCATTTCCGTCGGTCTGTCTGTCTGTCTGTCTGTGCGCGTTTTTCTAGCTTCATAATCTGAGTAACAGTTGCACGGATTGAGATGAAATTTGGGCAGCGATATGCTGTGTGGTCGTAGTAGGTAATGTTCTTATAATTTTCATAATCGGTGCATGGGCGGCGGACTAATTAGCAAAAAACAAAAAAAATTAAATATTCCCCAAACTTCGTTTTTAGGTATTTTAGGGGTTCCTGATCATTTTTTACTTTGTTTTGGGTGGAGGTGAAATTGGGGTGGTTGGGGGGTGGGGGGTTATAAATCTCAAAAATGTGTCGTATTCATAAGAAGCTATCCATTGACTTATAAAAGAAAGACCTAGCTGCATAATACCCTTTTTTAGGTCCATCCGAACATTGCTTTGCCTATTCCAGAAACCACGGGACTTAGAATTTTCTGATAAATACATAGGAATATTGCTTTAGATCGTTCTGTATTGAGTAACGTAAAAGTTATGGAATGGATTTTAATGAATTTTTGTCGTAGTATTACTACCGCGGCGAGGATGGAAAACGCGTATATTTTGGAAAAATTGCAATAATAAGAAAAAACAAAAAATATAAAAAAGCCTCAAACTTGGTTTTTAGGCGTTTTAGGGGTTCCTAATTATTTTCTACTTTTTTTGGTAGGGGTGAATTTGGGGTGATTGGGGGAGTTGCAGAACTGAAAAATTTGTTGTATTCATAATGGGCTGTCCATTGACCTGTGAATGAAAAACCTGGCGGCATAATACACTTTTTTAGGTCCATCCGAAAATTGCCTAGCTCATTATAGAAATCAAGGGATTTAGAATCTGTGATGTATACATACGAGTATTGTATTGGTTTAGGTAGCTCTATATTGCGTAACGCGAAAATGATTCAATTGATTTTAATGAAATTTTGACGCAGTATCACTACCGCGGCGAGGACGCGTATGTTTTTGGAAAATCGTGTCGATGGCGGCGGAGAAATAATAAAAAAGCTAAAAATGTACGTTTATTTACGTTTTTTTTTGGGTGGGGTGAAATTGGGGTGGTTGGGGGGTGGGGGGTTGTAAAACTGAAAAATTTGCTGTATTCATAATAGTTTGTTTATTGACCTATGGGAGAAATACCTAACGGCGTATTTTTTTAAGTCCATTTGAACATTGCCTTGCTTATTACAGAAACCAAGGGACTTAGAATTTTGTGATGTATACATTTACGAGTATTGCTTAATTTCGGTCTATGTATACTGCGTAAAGCAACAATTATTAAATTGATTTTATCGAAATTTCGACACCGAATTGACTATCGCGGCGGGAGTGGAAAACGCACAAGTGTCTGAAATATCGTGTCAGTGGTGGCGCAACAATAATTAAAAACTGAAAATATATAAACAGCTCATACTTCGTTTTTAGACGGCTCGGAGGTTCCTGATCGTTTCGCATCGTTCAGTTGAGGCATGCAGAATGAAAACTGTAGCATCCTAGTTTCTAAGGAGAGAGACGCAAGAAACTATTTGCGAGAGTTTTTGTGTTGGATGTTTATTGCGGGCTGGTGGGCGATGATTTGGCTGCAAGGGGATTTCAGACTATAGCTTCATGCAATGGGAAGACAATAAAATGGTATTATTATTATGTGTGGGAAGTACTGAGTCAATCAACTTGACTCCATTTTTTCCTAACAATTAATGGAAACATAACGAAGTAGGATGAACCGCTATGCTTGTAGCATTCATTTATCGCAGTATGGTTCTCTGCTTGATGCGCCATATTATTCCAATTTGCTGCTACAGTGCATACCAGATTAACTAAATGGATCAAATTATACATGGAAATGCAGACCCGCTTTATCATATGGAAAAATGCCGAACGGACGATACTATTGTTTTGAAACGCCCCGAACTCGATGATACTCCATATCAAAAGCGGCACGTATAATTAGTATACCTGTGTTATATCTAACCGGCAACAAATCATATTCCGATATTTTATGCACACGTTTTTGTGGAACGAAATTGAATCAAACAATAAATAAGTTGAGGAATCTTGCACTTGCGACTCGTGACAATGCAACAAAATGCTTTTCTCTTTACTTATTTATTATTATTGTTATATAAAAAGCAAGAGGAGAAAAGACTATTATGGTACGGTCATTTCCGAAGAATGCAGGCAAGTAGGTGGCACTAAAGAGCTTTGAGTTGGACTCCAAATGAAAGAAGAAGGGAAAGAGGAAGACCTAGGAAGGATTGGAACGAACGAGTTAAAGAAGCTATGGAAAAAAGAGGAATGGAAGAGGAGGCATGGCGAGACAAAAAACTGTGGCGAATAGGATAGGAGAAACGTCCAGTTCAGAAGTAAAAAACTCGCTGATATATATAAGAGTAGAGCCAAGACTGAAAGAAAAGAAGAAAGAAAAGAAATCAAAAACAAACAAGTGACTTACGAGTACAAAGAGATAAAATAAAATAAAATAATTATTTATGCTACACAAAACTTATCGTAGTGGTTCTTAAAACTGTTCACCGTCGACGCGTAAACAATATAGTCTAAACTGTTCCAACCATTGAAGACCCGGTTAGAGAGGAAAAGCTGCCGCATAGTGGTTTTGAAAGCTTATTTCTTCAGCTTGAAGTTATGTCCCCGTAGGCTATTCTTACTGCGTTGGTACAGGTATGACCAATCGACACAAAGAGATTATGTAAAGTGCGATAAGTGATAATTAGGTCGCCACGAAGACGACGGTTCAAAGGCGAAGATAAGCCTAATGTCTGGAGTCTTTCCATTGGCATAGTTACGTGCCTGAATCTGGGGGGGGGGCTTAGGAACTATTCTTGGATTTTTGGGGGCTAAGCCCCCACCTAACTACGTCTATCAGTCTTTCATTGTAGTCCGGGCGCACTGTGCCATAAGGTCTTGGTCTCGAACCAACGCAGCAAATTCAAGTAGTGGCCGTAAATAAATTATGTAAAGAGGCTGCAGGTTGAACTGTGACAACGATTGCAGGCATTTTCCAGTAAATAGATCAACATTTTGGCCTTGGCAGATACGGTTGATATGTTCAGACCACGTAAGAGTCTATTAACCATTACTCCATGATCAGAGTGGCTGTTCACTTTAGGGATGGTCTCATCCAGAAGGTTCTGTTTTTGCCGATATGAAGAAGGCAGATTTGGGTTGCATTCATAGGTAACGGCCATGATCTTGACCACTCTTCGATTCGGTTAAGGTCTTCTTGCAGCGCGCTTGCATAAGTAATGGGATTGGCGAATATTTTAGTGCCATCAGCGTAGCAGGAGTAGTTCAACCTAATGACAATCGACAGGTCACAATTGTTTTATAAGAGAAGCTGCTATCAACTCTAACAGTAAAATATCTGTTGGGCAGAAATTCCTCAAACTAAGAATGTTGCCGCGAAAGCCCAAATGCTCCAGTTTTTCAAGTAGCAGTGTGTGATGTGAGGTGAGGTGGAAGAATAGTGCAGGTAGAAAACGACAATGGGAATGTTAGAATCAACAGATTTCGTCCAGGTGTCCAAGCACCGAAGCAGGTTCGTGATTATTAGGCGACCTGGTATGAAACCATATTGGTTAGCAGGAATAAGATAGCTATCATTCGCAAATTCTAGCACACTTCTGCATAGGCCATAGGCGGCGGAGTAATTAGCAAAAAACAAAAGAATTAAAATATTCCTTAAATTTCATTTTAGGCGTTTCAGGGGTTGCTAATAATTTCTTACTTATTTGGGCGTGGTTGAAATTGGGGTGGTTGGGAAGTGGGGTCGCAAAATTGTTGTTGTGTTCTTAATAAGCTTTCCATTGACCTATGAAAGAAATACTTAGCGACAGAACACACTTTTTTAAGTCCATCCGAATATTGCCTTGTCTGTTACAGAAGCCAAGGGATGCATACATCCGATAAATATTACTTTAGATCGTTATGTATTGTATAACGGGGTTAACTTTAATGAAATTTTGCCATAGTATTACTAATTTGGGGAGGATGGAAGAAGCGTATGATTTTTGGAATCGTGCTACTAGTTTTTCATTAAAAACTAAAAATCTAAAAACAGCTTAAACCAAATTTTTAGGGGTTTTAGAGGTTTCTGATCATTTTCAACTTTTTCTTTGGGTTGGGATGAAATTGGGGTGGTTGGGGGGTGAGGGGTTGTGAAACTGAAAAATTTATTTTATTCACAATAGGCTGTCTATTGACTTCACAAAAGGAAGACCTAGCAACATAATACACTTTTTTAGGCCCATCGAACGTTACCTTGGAAGGTTAACAGAAACTAAGGGACATACGAGTATTGCTTTAGATCTTTCTGTAGTTATTGTGTAACCTGAAAATTGTTGAATTGATTTTAATGAAATTGTGACACAGTGTTATTACCAAGGTGCAGATGGAAAGTCGGTGCAATAATAACCAAAAGACTAAAACTATAAAAACAGCTCAAACTTCGTTTTTGTGCGTTTTAGGGGTTCCTGATCATTTTCTACTTTATTGGGTGGCAGTTAAATTGGGATGATTTGGAAGGTGGGGGGGGGGGGGTTGTAGAACTGGAAAACTTGTTGTATTCATAACAAGCTGTCCACTGACCTGTGGAAGAAAAAGACCTAGCGACATGCCACACTTTTGATGCATGCGGAGGAGCGATGGTTTTGTTGCAAGGGGATAGTAGATAGCATTTAATTTTACAATACAGAGCGTGGCTATTTCTTAGGCTAGTTCAGCGCCTAGACGGCTGTCCCTAGAAAATCTGCCGGATGAGACTTACAAAGCTATATTAATAAGGCAACAATGCATTATTAGTTTTCAGTTTGCGCACTTACCAACATCCTGCATGCACTAGTATGCGTCCAAGGACAGAAATCGTAACGGCTTAAGACCTACCAAGTAGTTCCTAGAACACAAACGTATATTTCTGAGGAAACAATGCATTAGACTTCGATCATGGAGTTTAAACAGAATGCAGTCAGCCTGTGATAGGTAGTATGTCAATGCCAGCCAGCATCACTTTTATCGCATAATTTATATCACGAGACAGTATGCAGAGTAAGTTGGTGAATGATATGACAATTCCAAAACAGCCTCCCTAATCTGCTCCAGGTTTAATGCGCTACCATTCCACCAATTCCAGATTGATGTTAAAACAACTCTGTCAGACGTTTCCAAGGAAAGCGAAGGAGTTGCTCCTAGTCGGTTCCTGTGAAGTGCGCACAAGCGCAAGATCTCCATGTTCTCGATGAGCAGATGGGATTAAATCTATGTTCCATTACGCGCTCGCCTGAGCGTGCTCTACTTTGCGCTCAATTCGGGCGCCGCGCCGCGACGCGACGTTGACGCCGAATACGACGGGACCAGGCACGTTATAGTCCAAGACCTGAGTGAGAATTGGGGTTTGGATTAATTTTTTTTTGTGATAAATGGAAAGGTCATGTATAAGTTTTTTGACAAAACTATTTTTGTTTTCTGTTACTTGCAATAATTTTTTTTAAACATCGTTTATTTCTGGAAATAATAAAAATAAACAATAAACTTTAACAATTCCCTAAACAGTACCGAAGGTTCTGGCCTCGAGAATTATAAACATACACTTATCAACATTGCTTATTCGTTTTCTTTAACTAGATTGCTACTAGGGTCCTTAATTATATTATGTACTACTTAATTAACTACATACATGTCTAGGTGTTGTTTTAAATTGTACAAGAAGCTATTATAACATATTTTAGATCTAATTTCAACTGGTAACCTATTATAAGCTCTAGACGCGGATTGCATTGGACAATTCATAGCTATATTTGTACGACTGTAAACCGGATATATATTGTTTTGTGACCTGGTAAAATGATCATGTATATCATTTACAAAATTATAGATAGTGTTATTCTTCTGCCTGCTATTAATTATTTTAAATATTAATTTACCTTGTTCAAGTTCTAAAATTTTATCCATCTGAGCAACTTTTAGTTCTGTATATAACGTGACTGTATTGGTAAGTTTGCTATAATTAAATAGTATTTTCAAAATTTTATTTTGTAAAGTTTGAACATTTTGAAATAAAGTTCCTGAACAAGTTCCTCATATTGGAATTAAATGTGCAAGAAGAAATGCGTTATAAATGCTATATTTGGTTTTCTTAGTGAAGTAATATCGACATTTAAATATTATGGGTAGCATCGGAGTAACTTTTTTAGTAATATAATTTAGATGTGGTTGCCAATTGAAACTTTCATCCACTATCAACCCCAAATATTTTATTGATGAGACCTTTTCCAACATGATATTATCAATTGCAATCTGAAGTTCATTAACTATGGTATTTTTTCTTTTAAATAAAATATATTTGGTCTTATCAATATTGATTTTCAAATTATTATAAAATAACCATTTCAGGTATTTGTCCAAGTCTTGATTCACAAAAGCCTGGAGTTCAAGTTCATTCCTTGCTGTGTATACTAGTACTGTATCGTCAGCAAATGTAGAGTACCTGGCTTTCAAGTTTGCTACTTTCAAATTCAGCACGTAAAGTGAGTACAACAATGGACCTAGAATAGATCACTCACTACTTCACCAAGCTTTACATATTGCCTTCGATCGCAGAGATATGAGTTTAGTAACTTATGTACTGTGCCTCTAATGCCAATATTATTCAGCTTTGTCAGCAGCTTATCAATACTGACAACGTCAAAAGCTTTTTTTAAATCAACAAATACCGCGATTACAAAATATTTTTTATCTAAGGCTTTCGATATATAATTCACCAAATCGAATGTGACAGCCAATGTACTGCTGTTCTTTATGAAACCATACTGATGAATATCCATTGGAACATTACCTTCTAAGAACTTTGTAATTCTAGCTTTGACAATTTTTTCCAGAATTTTAGAAAATATACTAATAATCGAAATCGGTCTGTAATTATTCATTGATTCTTTGTCACCTGATTTAAATATAGGAACGATTCTAGTCTTTTTTAATCCTTGTCGAAATATCCCTGATGTTAAGATGTTATTTGTTAATCGTGTTATGGGTTCTACTACATAATCTTTCATATTCATTAAATCTCCTAGTGTGATATTCATCACCAGGCGCACTACTTTGTTTTAGGTTCAGTATGGTTTCAGTTGTTTCAGCCTCATTTGTTAAACAGAACTCATTTAGTTGAGAGGTATGAACAATTTCCACAAATCAGTTTTCTACTTGGTACCCAGAGACCTCAATTTCTACTTTTAATGTTTTTACTATATTTTCCCCTATATATGCAAAATGTCGATTTAAATATTTTACAATATCGGATTGGTCAGTAACTTTCTTATTTTTAGTAGCCAATGAATCGATTTGAGTTCCTTTTGATTTTGGTTTGAAAAAACTATTAATAAAATTCCACTGTTTTTTATGGTCTTGTCCCATCTGTTCCCATTTATTTCGGAAATGTTGGTTTTTTGCAGATTTAACTTTATTATTGACTTTATTTTTAAGGTTTTTTTATTGCATTTCAAATAATAAGTTACCAGGATTTTTTGTTTTTCTCTTATATGCTAAATCACGCTCTTTCATCATATCAAAATAAAGATGGGTTTTGGAACCCAGTACCGAAAACACGCCGACGTGCGACGACCTCCGAACTCGCGTGACGTCACAAGGGTGGTTGCGATGCTCCTTTGACCAACGACGTCGTACTCCGATAGTAGATTCTAGATTCCCAGCCAATCGTGAAAATACTTGTAACTTGTAGATTTGTTGCAACATAGACGATGAATAAAGTAAATCGGCATTTTAATACACAACCGTTGGTGAAACACATGCGTGTTGGTCAGAATTGAAGAACTGGATAAGAAGCGACGCTCGTCATGTGTAAGGGAACAACGAAATAGAATAGGTTAGAAGAAGTAAACAACGATTTTTTTTTTGTTCCCACAATCCTAAAGCGGCAGCTTGGTAAAGTGTATCCGAAGTCACTTGGAACAGCAAAAAATGCTTGGGCGGCATCTCCTTTGTGAAACGCGGCAGACATAAAGGGTCCCTGGGGCGTTTCACAAAGGAAAAGCCGCCCAAGCATTTTTTGCTGTTCCAAGTGACTTCGGATACACTTTAATACGGGCACACTGACCGCTACTGAGTTGCTGAGAAGAAATACTATTTACGTGCATTATATAATTTTTAATCAGCAAATATACATTTTATACCCATTTAAGTATTTTCACACTGAGTTAATAATTGTCAGTTGCAACGTATAAATTTACGCTCTTAAATACTATCACTCAAAAAACTCTCTACCATACGAGAAGAACAGCATGATCGTTAAAATTGCCTTTGGGTTGCGGGGGTACGTGAAAAAGATAAATCCAGACATGAATATTAACAACTCAAAAATTGCAAGTAGTTAGGCAAAAAGTGGAGACTGGAGGAACTACTAAACTGCGACGCGTCGATATAAACATAACTCCGGTACAAGGTTTCAACAGACTGTTTGGCAAAAACTTGTACGAAAAAAATAAGTTTGCGTATATCACGAAACAAACTAAAATATTCTAAATAATATAGGGATATCATTTATGTAGGAAAACCCACTGGGTGCTATTTGAAAACAAAAAGTTTGAGGTGAGTTTTCGGGGTTGACATACAAACAATGAATTACAATTCAGACTTTTTGAACCATTATTCGTTACGAAAATATCACATTTCGAGAAAATTCTAGGACACGCGGTATATGTACACATATGGTTACCAAAAGTTTTGATAAATCTATTACAAGCGAGGAAACTGATGAACACTAAGCAAAAATATAAAAAGAAGAAAAAAGAAAGAACCACAAAAAACGAACTTGATATAATATGCAATCAAGTTTCTACAAGTACCTCCATAAACATCTTCAACACGACTCTCAAAGTATTAAAATCAGTTTGAACTAAACGTTGCCCCGTCATTTATTTTAGTGTAAGTTAAGCCTAGTACTATCGTCATATTTAAGCTTCTGATAATTTGCCATTACCTTTAGTGTTTCTACAGTGAAACATAAATGAATAAATAAATAATAATTTGGTGCACCAAGGAGAGCAAGCGAAGTTAAGCTACTTCCTTTGAACTGAATACTGTCTAGCTTAAGGCCCGGCCAAACAGAAGGCATTCTAGAACGCGGCGTTACGGCGTTCTCTAACGCCGCGTTACCGCATTCCATTGTTTGTGCCAAACAGGCCTGTTTGACGGACTGAGCAAAACTGTTACCGAACGACCTATTGGACAAGTTGAGCAAGAGTCAAAATTTCAATATTTGTCAAAATGTCAAGTGATTTGAACATAGATGAACTCAAGACCCGGTCAAGCAGAGGGCGTTCTAGAACGTGGCTTTACGGCGTTGCCTAACGCCGTGTTACCGCATTCCATTGTCCAAACAGGCCTTTGACGGGTTGAACAAGAGTGTTATGCCAATTTTTGTCAAGATGTTAAGTGATTCAAGACCCGGTCAAACAGAGGGCGTTCTAGAACGCGGTATTACGGCGTTCTACAACGCCGCGTTATAGCGTTCCGTTGTATCGATACACAGAAAAAAATACTGTTGTGTTTCCAATTAACTGTTAGTATTTGGATGTTTTTCCATCGCTTTAAATATATTTACAGTCGTTTCAAATCCATGTCATTGAAAGAATTCAATCCTTATATTAGAAGTAATCACAGGTACGCCAATAAATTCAAAATAATTTTATATTCGTTCTAACGATATGTATAATCCTTCTAATACCAGTATTGACATATAACGCAATCAAAACATCTTTTTGTTTTCGAAATCTACCCTATGCTTAATTTAAGCAAAGCATACAATCTCTTCAATGTACAAAAATTATTACTGCAACAGCAGTTCGTGATAATTCATTTGATAAAAATTAATTTTGTTTCAATGGACCTTGTCGTTCGCTGAACTATAATCAGTATTCAATGGGACTGATGTTCTGATTCAATGAACGTAAAATGAAGAACAGAGGGATCATCTCAGTGTTACTATCGCCGCGAATCTACCAACATGGACGAGGTTGTTCCGTTGTGTTGTTTCGGTGTAAGCTGTGTTGTGTCATCTCGTGGTTTTGCGTATTGCATCAGCAATTGTGTGATTTAAATGTGTCCAGACAAATATATAATATAAATATATTAAATGGAGGACCCACTGAGAAATTGGGACTTAGAAGAGCTGACACCCACATTTGAATGTAGGTATTTAGATTAGTCAGACAGTTATAATTCAGGTAATAATGCAACAACTGGTGCAGGCTTATGTCTAATTCTTATATCATGCTCCTTATAACTTCATACAAAATCACACCAATCAACATCGAAACGATCGCAATAAAATCTGTTGGTCCAAGGAAAAGGAAGTAGTTTAGATTCAATTACCAAACACAAATTCGATTCAACGACAGGCTGCGATTGAATTATTCATTGGAATCCAATGACATCTTGTAGTTGAATTGACAATATGATATAATTCGTTACCAATTCCCATTGAATAAAACATCGCTGTATTTAAGGAATGCTGAGTGTAACGTCCCATTGAATCCAAGCGTAAGTCTCTGACAGAACGACAGATTTTTCTGTGTGTAGAGAACGCCGTAACGCCGCGTTCTAGAACACCCTCCGTTTGACCGGATCTTTACCTCTATGTACTCAATGCGGTGCGACATGCGGGCAGTACTCCAGGCTAGATCTTATCAGTTCAACCCATTTAAGCAGCTTCACCTTTTTGACTGCTCGTATTACAACGGTAGGAATCGATCGAATAGACCCCGGTTCTTTGCGCACTTGGAGCTTTTCCCACAACGAAACAATAGACGCGCGCGTCGCCTGCGTGCTACCAATAAAAAAGTCATCGTCCGGGGCCGCGTTTGTTCTTTTGAGCAGCTCGGAGCGCCTCCAATGTATAATAATCCGCCCTTCCAGGGAACTGCTCTTTAATCAAGCAGCAATTAAAGGGACTTTTTCAGGGCTCTCCTTCCCCCGTAATGAACCAGTTAATATACAGGCGCGCGCTGAAGGGCTGTTGCGGTAAAAAGATCGCAAATTGACGGATTACTCAAGAGGTGGGTTGTGTGTGGTGGTATTGAAAGGCGGACAATAGCTCCGAGGGATATCGATTATGCTTTTGACGCGAACCGATTTTTTTTGTTTGGTTCAAGTAGGTTAGGGAAATCTTGTTAGTCAGACGTGCTGTGATTATGAAATCAGGATTTAAGGTAAAGCAAGTTCAAAGCTTTACACAAAATAACACAGACATTAGTGTGGATGATGGGAATCGGTGAATGATGGCCCCCTTCATCATCGAGATATTGTATGCACGAAAATCGTAAAATTAAGTCTTTGTATTTATATAAAAATCGTATATTTAAGTACATATTTGACTACTTCAAATAAGAATGGAGAAAAAGACAAAAAAAGTACAACAAGTAGTACTAAGATGGTATCCGCGGATGGATGACCGATGGATGGGTGTGCCAAATAAGAAGAATCTTACACTTTGAGCTCAAAACGCTAATATTATTATGAATTATCAAAAGCTCTGAGTCCTTGGTAGATTTGAATCTGGACTAGGATGAAAAAGTGCGTCAATCAGAATTACCGTACTAACAATAGATTTTCAAAATTGCGAATGTTCTAAAGTGATTGGATACGTTTGAAAGATAGAATGTCAGCGTTTGCATTTTTTTAACTCACTCCACATAACTTAGTTAGCTTACTTTTTTCCTAACTAGAAGTTGTTTATGTATCCATCATTATTGCAGTTTTTTTGTGTATTGCAGTTTACTTGTCTTATTTTCAGCCCCCAATCTTTCCAGATCCTTTATCAGTTTACATAGTTTATCTGCTAGATTTCTCAAACAGTTTTAGAGGCTTGTTAATGAAGGTGCTCCTTCAAGCGTCTATCAGTATCATTTCGGAAGTCTATTTGTTATATGTATGAAGGTGACTCCAGTTTAAACAATGTAATCCTCGAGGCAGCGTTTCAGTTTTTCACACGCAGTCCTGTGAGTCAACAAGCTTCAATAATGTTTTTGTCTTATTCATTTGTCATTCTGTTTCCTAATTCAGCCAGTGGAAACCCCGACGGTCAGTTTTGAGCCACTTTGAGAGGTAAATTATTAATTTTGACAACAAATTATGAACGATCAGAATGGTACTGTTACTTTTTATTTTAATCGTACATTTCAAATTACTACATCTACCTGAAAAAACATGATCTGTAATACTCCTTGAGCTATTTGCCACCCCAGTAGCTGCATTTGCAGTTATTGTATTGAATGGTTTATTGAATAATAAATTACATTCTACCTATACTATAGAATTCATTTCTATTAACCCCCGAACAAGTAAAGCGAACGTCGACCGTTGACGTCGACAATATCGCACAGTCGGATTCCCTGTAAGTAAACGACTCACATCAAAGTCGGCACGGCGAGTGACCCTAGTTGTCTTTGTTAATGTACGGTGATTGGACTGACGCTCATATTACTTTGACTGTTTATAAGACAGCTCTCGCTTGAAGACGACGCTCTTTGCTTTTATATATTCGTAACTTGAGATGCTGTATCACTGTACTGTTTTTGTCGATCAGTGTAGGAAGCTCATGTTTCTAAACATTGCAAGGTTCATTTTGTTTCGTGCTAAGCAACTTTTCGGCCTTTTCCTTCATTTGAGGACCGTGGCGTATTTGAAATTGACATAAAAATGGAAGGAAGTTGATCCTTTTTGTACGAAGTCGACTGTTCTCAAAAAAAAAATTAATAACTTGAGAAGTGGTTTTCGAAAGAAAGCAAAAAAGGTGAAGGATTCAATGAGGATGGGATCAGGTGCCGATGATTGAGACTGATATATTTCAGATCCGCCTGAACGTGTGGAGGGTCGCCAGTCCATCAGGCGACCGGTCTTCAGGCGGACTGTTCAGTTCGAACTGACAGTCCCGCCGGATCGTGTGCATGTAGCCGGCATAAGATATTGAGGTACCGCATCAAATCATGGCACTCAGTGTTCTCCATTCTTGCGGAACAAGGCGTCGCGTCTCGTCGCGGCGTCGTCTTCTACTTGGACGCCAGCTGCCGGCGGATTCCTGTGCAGCCGCCGGCTTCGGCGTCGGCGTCGGCGTCACCGTCTGCTGCGTCGCGGCGGCCGCCTTCACGTCTCGCTAAGCCCTCAATTCGGCATGTAATGTTAAGGTTAATGCAATTTGAGCGCGAGTGTCGAGAGCTTCGCGCGCCCACCAGAGAGTCAACAAACGACACAGACACGACGCCATTTTATCGGATGCTGCTTGCAGACGCGATAGCGAAAGACATTGTTGTAGAAAGTAAGGTTGCGAAAGGATACCATAGAACTGCTTGGGTTCTAGCAGGGGGAAGTACAAGTACTGTTACCGATGTATTACGCCCACGGCCTTTGTGCATTTCATTACAAACTTTCTGTACCTACTCAAGATTAGATTTACTACATGTTTCTAAATTGTTGTTTATAATAATTTACAGTCGAGTCTGTTTATAATGAGGGCGCTAGTACCAGAGTAATTTATCATTAAGGGCCCCACAGACATCGTTCTTTTTCATCAGGTTTGCACGACGTGCCAACCGATCACACTCATTTCGGTCCGTGTGTGCCGAAAAACCTTCGTGTTGACCGTCGTTCCAAAAAATCTGTTCGAGCTTGATTTTACTCGTCGGTGGAATGGCGGTGTAACTATTGGCGGAAGCAAAATATCCAACTTAAGATTTGCTGACGATACAACCCTTATTGCAGCTTCTCAGGAAGAACTAGTGGCCGTTCATCGTACAATCACGACGGGATTTTGCAGTGTCGTTCTGGTTGCCTTCGAGTAAGCGTATCTAGGGTTAGCGACACCTATCAAAAATGTGCGATACACGGCAAAGTAGCAAACAATTTATGATGGAATTCATATACACGTATAGGAGTTTTCCGTGTCTCTGGATAGTCAAATCCGCTGAGTATGCAGACAGAGACAAGAAAAATAAGGCTTACGAAGAACTATTGAAAAAATGGGACAATAGATCCCTCTTTTTCCTTTTATTTTAAAATAAAAAAAATAAAAAAAAAATAAAAAAAAATAAAATAAAATAAAAGGAAAAAGTAGCGTCGGCAGAAGGAGAATATCATGGCTGCGAAATTTAAGGAAGTGGTATCAATGCAGTTCCATAGAACTATTTCGAGCAGCGGCAAAAAAAGTAAAATAGCATTGATGATTTCCAACCTCCGATAGGAGACGGCACTTAAAGAAGAAGATAGATCCCTCTGCAAATACAGATTCAGTGAAAAGGACTCCATTCCGGGATCGTTCAGGAAGGAGTTAAAAAAAAAGTGTTTTCTTGCTGTATTTCACTCTAGTAGCTAAAGCCGCCGCCAATGCTAGAGTATTATCCCTGTTAACGGACCAAAGCTGAAAGAATACCGACAGTGTGTGGAGGTATCGTTCCATCGGTTTAACCGACATCGGTTGGCACGTCGTGCAAGCCTGATGAAAAAGAACGATGCCTGGGGGGCCCTTTACAAGCGAATTCTCATTGTAAATGAATTTTTCTGGGGTGATTCAAACTGCACCCAGAAAAGGAGTTCGTCAGGGATGTGTATTATCTCCGACGTTGTTTAACATTTACTCTGAATTTGTGATGAGACAGGTATTAAACAACTGGAATGGCGGTGTAACTATTGGCGGAAGCAAAATATCCAACTTAAGATTTGCTGACGATACAACCCTTACTGCAGCTTCTCAGGAAGAACTAGTACCTCTATTAAACAACACAACAGAACAACAATAAGATCAAGGTTATGATCGTAGATAGAGAGCATGATAGTCATCGAGAAATAAAGTCAATAGGCCGTTGTGAAGTAGTTCAAAGTTTTGTGTACCTCGGTTCTTTGATCGACAATTCGGGTAGCTGTGAAAATCAGATTCGACGGCGCATTCACAAGACACGTGTGGCCATAACAAAGCTTACTAAAATATGGCGTGACTATCCTCCACTGTGTCGACGAGAATGTTTACATTCTTCGGATATATACACGCTGGGTGGATAATACGAAACAGTTGCTGGATATGAGTATCAAGAGCGCCACTAAACTGACAGTAAATCGCGAATGATGGAGAGCTACAGTTCTCAAAACTATTGATAATATTCATATCGGCAGTACTCTAGCTCCGACTTAATGCATTTTACGAGTTCACAACATGTCTGTTAAGACATTGTGACTATGACGATGATGTTCAGATGGAAGAAAACAACTAACTTAGAAAAACACACACGAACGAGTGTTGATATGTCATGATTTAATGTCACTAATTATTATTAGGTTCTGCTGTTAAAAATTAAGCACAATCAAATGTCAGATACTCTCGCCATCTCTAGAGGGAATGTAAACAACAAAATGCACAGGTCGCTGACCAGCCAACATGTAACGGAAATTTTGACAGCTTGAGGGTACGACTTTATATTTAAATTGGATGTTCATTAATAGATTCAATTATTCCAATAAAAAACTATCCTGGTTCAGGAACATTCGGCAGTGGACAGGAATGAGAAGCCTCGGAAAGATACAAAATGCAGCTGTGAATAGAGGAATTTGATAGGAAGGGGATGGACGCCTACGCAGGAATCTGCATGGCACTCTAAGAAGAAGAATTAGTGTGATGTTACAAACTGATACAATAAGTTGTATTAGTATTTAGCTATACTTAGAGAGTTACTCCTATTATAATACTCGGATGGACCTAAAAAAGTAAACTATGTCCCAAGGTCTTTCTTTCACAGGTCAGTAGACCGCCTATTATTAGTACAAAAAAATGTTCTGTTTTACAACCCTCAACCACTCCAAATTCCTTCCGCCCAAAAAAAGTTGAAAATGATCAGGACCCCCTAAAACGCATAAAAACGAAGTTTGAACTGTTTTTATATTTTTAGTTTTTTATTCTTGTTACGGCGCCCCTGAGACGATTTCTAAAAACCATACGTGTTTTCCACCCTCGCTACGGAATAGTATTATGTCAAAATTTCAATAAAATCAATTTAACGATTTTCTCGTTACACAATACAGAGCGATGTAAAGCAATACTCGCATACATGTTATGTATACATCTAAGTCCCGTTTCTGTAAAACGCAAGGCAATGTTCCGATTGACCGAAAAAGGAAATTATGCCTATAGGTCTTTATTTCACAGGTGAATGGCCAGCCTTTAGGAATACAACACATTTTTGAGTTTCACAATCCCCCAACCACCCCAATTTCACCTTTCGGCTGTAATGCATCAAGCCATTTGTTTCTCATCACTATATTCGGGGGAAACCTACATAGATGCACATAATATACATTAAACAACCATTATTATTCCTGAAACAGGAGTGTAGTTACTTTTGTTCCCAGTTATCCCCATATTTTACGCTACTGAAAACCAAAACAAAACCTATACTAACCTATGATAAGCGGTGTTCACCGATTCGTCGCTATTGCAGCAAACTATGCACTTTTTATTTCATCCCATCATGCAATTATGACAATATTGTTCATAAATAATTTAATTCACACCACAGATAGTCACAACGTCACTCAAATATACACTAAAACTACAAATGACAGCCACATGACAGCTTAAGGACGACGCCGACTGTAGATTGCCAGATCTACGACATATTAGAAGTTATTGCGACATTCCGCTATGAAATTTTCGAGATTTAAAGCAATACAAATTATCTTCACCTAAATCAGTTACATTGCAAATATATTGGAATGTATGGTTAAATACCCAGTTAAATACTTTGAGGAACATGTGTTCAAATTGCGGAAACTGACAGATTTTGAAGAAACTGGAAGGTCCTTAAGCGGACGAAGAAGAGCGGCAATAGCGCTATAGATATTGGCTGGCCAATATTCAAATTAGGCTCCCTCTAGAGATGTCAACTCTGTACTCTCACCGTTCTTGACCGCGCCACTGGTTCCAGGTCTCACCGGAAGAAGGAAGGAGTGAGCAAGATGGAGAACGACAGAGAGGAAACGAAGTGTACGGACTGGTGAGACCGATCGAATCGCGCGAAATGGAATTCTGTATTTGTGCTTGGGAGATGGATCTTGGAGATTTGAAAGGTCACAGGGAATAGAAAATGAATTAGGTTTTAGTGCGGTGGCCGTTGTTTCGGTCTCTCGGACATTCCACAAATACTTGAAATAAGCAGCTGACGGAAGACGAAAGCTGTAATTTGAATCACAAAATGGAGACGTACTGTCAAAGAAAACTGTGATCCTGTTAGACGCTAGCTCACTGAAACGTTAAGCCTAGCCGTGACTGCTACCACGAAACTAGGTTATAGAAAACCACGAGATATAAGCAGCTTCACACTTTACATGACTTGATAGACCATTAGAAGCTTTGGATACTCTAGGTGTGCACGAGTTTCATTAAAATATTAGAAAAAATCATCAAATGCTTACCCATCCTAACAGTGTCATCGATAAGTCAAAATTATCGTTTTTGAACTAAATCGAGTGTATAGGGGGCAGGAGCACCATAGGCTTGGTATCAGTTCGTCAAGCCTAATTTAGATTTTATAAAACGTAGATGGATCTAGAGAAGAGAGGAGAGATATCTGGGCTGAAGTACCTGTGAAATTGATGAGAGTTACTTTTGTCGAACCATTCCTTTTACTTCCCACACCAATAGGTGAGGGGACTATTGTGATCGCAAAAATTTTCGATTCTGAGATAATGCACTTTTTGGGCGTTTTATGATGTCTAGACAACGAAAATCCACGTCACTCATTTCCGCCGGTCTGTCTGTCTGTCTGTGCGCGTTTTTCTAGTCTCGTAATCTCAGTAACCGCTGCATGGATTTTGATCAAATTTGGGAAGCAATATGCTGTGGAGCCGTAGTAGGTAATGCTGCTATAATTTTGAAAATTAGTGTATCGGCAGCGGGGTAATTAGCAAAAAACCAAAACTTTCAAGTATTCCCCAAATTTCGTTTATAGGCGTTCTAGATGTTCCTGATCATTTTCTACTTTTTTTTGGGTGGGGGTGAAATTGGGGTGGTTGGAGGGTGGGGGGCTGTAAAATTAAAAAAAAATCTGATGTAAACATACGGGTATGTTTACACCAGATTAAGTCCTTTGGTTTCTGTAATAGGCAAGGCAATGTTCGGATGGACCTAGAAAAGTTATTCATGTCGCTAGGTCTTCCTTCACAGGGCAGTGGACAGTCTATTATGAAAGCAACAAATTTTTCAATTTTACAACCCCCCACCCCCAACCACCCCAATTTCACCTCCACCTAAAAAAAGTAGAAAATGATCAGGAACCCCTAAAACGCCTAAAAACGAGCAATATTTAATTTTTTTTTGTTTTTTTGCTAATTACTCCGCCGCCCATGCACCGATTTTCAAAATTATAGGAACATACCTACTACGACCCCACATATCGCTCACAATCCATCCAGCGGTTGCTGAGATTACGAGGTTAGAAAACAGCGACAGACAGACAGACAGACAGACAGACAGACCGACCGACCGACAGACAGACCGACAGACAGACAGACAGAACGACTGAAATGAGTGACGTGGATTGTCGTTATGTAGACATCATAAAACGCCCAAAAAGCATATTATCTCAAAATCGAAAATTTTCGCGATCACAATACTCCTCCCACCTATCGGTGTGGGAAGTAAAAGGAAGTATTTGCTGATTAAGCATGTTTAGCGGATAGTAATAACAATAGCCTAACGGTTGTAGGGTAGCTTGGAAATAAACATCTTAAATAATAGGCTTTATGACTTCTTGTCAAACATTTTGTGCTTTGAGATAATTGCAAGGTGTCCTAAATGTATGTATTTCAACTGACGCTTTTTTTACTTATGGGTCAGTGAAGCGCACTGAACTACTATGTGGTACCGTTATGAAATCATCAGAGCACAGAGCACGACTCATAGAAAAATAAATTTAACTTCAAGACTTTATTTGTTTAACGTATTCATACATAGCAAAGAGTTATATTATCTGTTAGTACAACGATGACGATTCTTATGCAAGCCTCTTTTCAGAAGAGGACCTGATGCACCATTCAATGGGTCAAAATACAATATTTGGATGTTCCACAGCTGGTCATAGCGGCATCAACCAACTGGGCGGCGTTTACGTGAATGGCCGCCCATTGCCCGATTCTACCAGACAGAAGATCGTCGAGTTGGCACACTCTGGTGCCCGACCCTGCGATATCTCGCGTATTCTGCAGGTCTCCAATGGATGCGTCTCGAAAATACTCGGCAGGTAGGTAGTGCTGGATCGGTTGGTCTTACTCCCTAAGACCACAGCATAAACATAACCATAACCAACATTTGGCCCAATACAATTTTAAAGATATACAGGGCATGATAGTAGAGCTACGATGCAACAAAATTAGCCTAAGCCTTTGGACAAAAATCTTGCATTTTTGTCTAAATAATCAAATAGCTACGTTAAAAATCGAAAAAGGTACGATACTTTAAAGAAAAACAGATATTAGGAAAAATAAGATAATTCTCATTTTTGTCCTCATTATAACAAAATCATATCTAGCCTAAAATGTTGCAAAGATATACAATGCACACTCTTATGATGATTTTGTCGCATCTTTACCAAACACCCTGTATAACCAGAGGGGCTTGTGGTCCTCTCTTCTCTCGAATTATTTTCGCAATTTTTTTGTAATAACACCCCTCAGAAAAATATTTATCACCATAAGGATAATAGGTGGTCGATGACGCAACCACTAGATTCAGTCCTCTGAATTGAAATCCTGTCTATGCTCCTGAATGTAGGTTTTCAAATCGACATTTATACCTTTTCGTGAAGCTGAGATTATCTGCGAGTACTTTCAGTGGTTTGTATGTGCGTCTCTTCAATATTTTCAACTAGATATGATTCTGTTGAAACGAAAATGAGAATTATTTTATCTTTATCAATGTATCGTACCTTTTCATCTATTTATGACGGTATTGAATTAGTCTTAGCGTATTGAACTAAAATAAGTGAACAGGTTGCTGATTTTACTTCCCACACCGATAGGTGAGGGGAGCATTGTGATCGCGAAAATTTTCGATTTTGAGATGATCTGTCTGTCGGTCTGTCTCTCGGTCTGTCTGTCTGTTTGTTGGCATTTTTCTAACGTCACAATCTCAGTAACCGCTGCATGGATTGTGATGAAATTTGGGCAGCGATATGCTGTGAAGTCGTAGTAGGTAATATTCCTATAATTTTGGAAATCGTTGCACAGGTGGCGGAGTAATTAGCAAAAACAAAAAATTTCAAATATTCCACAAACTTCGTTTTTAGGCGTTTTATAGGTTCCTGATCATTTTCTACTTTTTTTTGTAAATTGTAAAACTGAAAAATTTGTTGTATTCATAATTGGCTGTCCACTGACCTGTGAATGAAAAATCTAGCAGCATAATACACTTCTTTAGGTTCATCCGAACATTGCCTTACTCATTATAGAAACCAAGGGACTTAGAACTTGTGATGTAAACATACGAAAATTGCTTTAGATCGTTCTATATTGCGTGACGCGAAAATTATTGAATCGATTTTAGTGAAATTTTGACCCAGTATTACCACCGAGGCGAGGATGTAAGACACGTATGTTTTGGACAAATCATGTTAGTGGTGGCGCAGCAACAATAAAAAACTAAAAATATAAAAACAGCTCAAACTTTGTTTTTAGGCGTTTAGTCTTGTATTTTTTTTTTGGGTGAAGGTGAAATTGAGACGGATTGAATGGTGGGGAGGTGTAAAAGTTAAAAAATCATTGAATTGGTTTTAATGAAATTTTGAGACATAATTTAGTGCCGCGGCGAGAATGGAAAACGCGCCTGTTGTTGAAAAATCGTGTCAGTGGCAGCGCAGCAATAATAAAAAAACTAAAAATATAAAAGCAGCTCAAATTCGTTTTTAGACGGTTTGTAGGCACCTGATCGTTTCGCATCGTCCAGTTGAAGCATGCAGAAAAAAACTGGCAATCTAGTTTTTAGGGAGGGCGACGCAAGAAACTATTTACGAGAGTATTTGCGTTGGATGCTTTTTTGCGGGTGGGTGGGCGATGATTTGGTTGCAAGGGGATTTCAGACTATAGCTTCATGCAATGGGAAAATAATAAAATGGTATTATTATTATGTGTGGGAAGTACTGAGTCAATCAACTTGACTCCATTTTTTAACGTAGCTTTTTCATTATTTAGAAAAAAAATGATAGATTATATGCTCCTCTTCTGCTGCCGTACAAGCTTGAGAAGCACTATTATTTTGGGCGTTATTATCTTCCATGACAGCGAATAGCTACTCATTATGGGTAGCTTTCAATATTTAGTACCGTTTCAATTGCTTAAACAGTCAAAAATGCTGCATACTCCTCACGACTCACCCATAGACCGCCTTTAAATGTATTGAAGTAGACTCAACAAGAACTGGGAGCATAGACAGTCCCTGCCAGCAATGTCAATAAAAATGATGCGCACTATTTCATATTCATAACTGTTACCTTTCCATCATAATATTATAATAAACACAATAATAATAAACGTATAATAATTTACATTAATCAAAATCGCCTCGTCGTATTCAAGCGTCAATAATGATCAGTTGACATCTGTTTTCCATAAGGGACGGGAAAGCAACAAGCAGTAGTAAACAGAGAAATTGCAAAACACAGTCTGATACTGTTCATTATTAATCTGGGTAATTAGTAAGGATATTAATAGCAATTAAGCCTTGTCATCCTAAAGGTAACACAAAATTGTCAGCTTGTACTCAGCGCAAAAATACAGTGTTCCTATCCCAGCTGAAATTTGCCACCTACCTTAACTCTGGAATTATAAAAAAATAAAAATAGACGTAACACGTCGATTTGTACATCTTCCACCGAATACGTCATCATTGTGCTATCAACCCCTTGACCCCCAATGACTCCCTATACTTCAAAATCTTAAATGAGACCACCACAACATCAATTAATCAGCGCATTGTGGCTGAAGATTGCGGACGAAGTAACTAACCAAAAGCCGGAATCGAAATCATGTTAGGGCACATACGTACTATGCGGTCAGCCGCACTGCACTAGAGAGTATCTGCGTCCCACACTACCGAAACACTGCATGCTTCTGGTCCTTCCTCCATGTCTTCTTGATCGGTGTATATTTTCTGACTCTCAGGTGACGGTACCTTTGCAGGTATTACGAGACGGGATCCATAAAACCGCGCGCGATTGGAGGATCCAAACCACGAGTGGCCACCACGCCCGTTGTTAACAAGATCGCGGAGTTCAAGAGAGAGTGCCCATCCATCTTTGCGTGGGAGATCAGAGACAGGCTGCTCAGCGAAGGGGTCTGCAACAACGACAACATACCTAGCGTAAGTAATGAATATCAGTTTAGCTCAAATGGTTACAAATTCCAAGAAAAAGCAGAAACTATTCCTCACACTGTTTATTTTTTATGATTCAAAATTTTCAAACTACATATGCAACAAATAATTTAGGATGGACGCCACTTTCAAATATATTTTTATTTTATTTTTAATGAACATTTATTATAATAACTTATTAATACAAAAGAAAACACGCTTTTCACTTATCTCGTATAACTCCTTTGTATTTATAAGTTGTGACTAATTCGAAAAATATCATGAAAGGTTATTAAAGATTGTTTTGTCTTTATTTTTGCAATAATTCAATTGTTATATCATAATAAAAATTGATTTTTGAATCCAATACCGAAGACACCCCGACAGCTCCCGAATAAAACTTTCGCGTGTGACGTCATAATGGGCCATTGTTTGTCGGGATTCCAAACATTGGCATTATCTACAATGAAACGCAAAAGTCGTAACATTCGTCTAATCAAGTTTGATTCATAAGCATATTTATTCTGATCGTAGAAAAAAAATGTGTGTAACATTACTAGTCAATACATTTGTTGGTAAAAAATTAAAAAAAAACTGGTCAAGCCCTGAGATCGTACCCTGACATTTTGGAGTGAAAGGCTGGTGCTTAGCTGTTAAGGTACGCGATGTCGATGGCAAAAAGTTGTTTCAATCAAACATATTTGATTAGGTACTTTATTACTGGAATTTGTGATCTAACGTCAGACATTCAAAAACATATTTATTTCGATCGTAGACTTTGTTTAGAGCTGCAAACTTTATTCATCGTCTATAGTGCAATAAATAAACTCTAGTTAAAACAAATAATTATTTACACGATTAGCTGAAAATCTAGAAAAAAGTAATGGTTTTCCATCTTGAAACGAGAAACTTACAACCGCACCCGAGTGCACCTCAATGTATTATAGGTTATGTCTTTTGGATTATCGACAAACAATTGCCCTTGTCTACCGTAGTAGGACGTCGTTGGTGAAATCTAACATTATGACTAACACGCGCTTGGTTTTGTTTGGGAGCTGTCGGCGTACCTCCGGTACTGGATTCAAAAATCAATCATCATTTTAATATAACCTTTGAATTATTTTCAAAAAAATAGTTTCATCATAAAAATTATATATGATCTTTCCATTTATCTCATTTGTTAACCCAATTCTAGACAGTCGCGCTGCTGAGGCTTGTATATGCTATGGTGTACTCTAAATCTAATATGTATAACGAAGCTCATTTTTAATTTGATAGAAGCGCTTTCATGTGTGCTTAGGCTGTGTAATGTCACATATTTTGATGACTTTAATATTAATCTCAATTTTATTTGCACAAAGTAAGGTTTTACTGCCATCTATCATCTATCGCCATCGTTTCGTCAGAGCTATACAGATGTAGAATTTTCATTAAATCAAAGCATTCACAATCTATCCGTACAATGAGTAAGAACTCTCCAGTTTTATATGTTGGTCCAACCTATCAACTCAATTTGTTTGGTGTAAGATAACTCAAGAACTTTAACACATAATAAAGCAAAATTAATATACGTGGTCTATAAATGTCGGTTTAAGGGCCTCTACTGCGGTATGTGGTATATGCTTCATGTTGCAATGCTGGAAGTTACAATATTACCAGAAATTTAGCGAATCGCTTACTCGAATGACCTAGCAACAATTATGGATAGACAACGTGTAAAAATAACTCAAATCTCATACAAAATCAAAGGTACTATAAGATTTTAAAAGAAATAAGGGTGCTATTTGGAAAAAGAAAGTTGGGGGTGAGTTTTGAGGGTTGAAGTACAAAAAAGAAATGTTTTGAAAGCTAGGTATGATAGACCCATTCTCCTAAAATACCACTTAATATTCTTTTGAACTTTTTCTGTTACGAGAATATCACGTATCAAGGAAATTCAGGGACACCCTATATAAAGAGCTGGTGCCAAAATAGATCCCTGAGGTACGCCAATAGCTATATCGTGCATATCAGACCTAACGGAAGCATCCAACTCATTGTTTATCATTGAGACCTATCGTGAAGGAAATGCTTTATCCAATAACACGTTTATGCCATATTGTGCAACTTTTTCCAACAACAGCTCAAGATTCACGCAGTCGAATGCCTTGCTTAGGTCACGGAATATACCAACTGGACATTCTCCTGACTCAATCATTCTAACAAGAGCTCCATATAAACTGCGTATTGCTGTCAAGGTACATTTGCCATTACGAAACCCGTGCTGACTGAAGCACAGCAACTCGTACTGAAGACCAGAAGGAGGTTAGAATCTCCCCTAACTAGGGGTGGGCGAGAATTAACGATGTTTGGAAAACATCGATGTTTCACGTCCGATGATCGATGTTTTTACCATCGATGTTGTTAATCTGAACCATCGATGAAAACATGGATGTTTTTAAAAATTTGCATCGATGTTTCCTTAAAAGTTTCAATTACAAATTGAAAATATACAAAAAAGTAAATTTAGCGAGTCTGCAGTTTTCTGGTCTTGGGCTTTGCCCCATGATTTAAAATACCAATTGAAGGCGCTTTGGGTTCTTTTGTAGAGGTGTGCATTCTACTTCCTTTCAGTGAACTAGTTACTACTATTCTGTACCAAAACAACACCGACGCGATGGTGACGGATTGACGTCATTACGAATTTATGGGAGGGGGGTATAATCACAAGCTACTAGATTTGGCAAGTTGATAAAAACCTCGGCTCACATCCTCACAATGGATATTTCTATGTGAATTGTTTTTTGTTTGTCCTATTTCAAATTGATTTGAGATGACATTTGACATTGGTTGATTTCATCTTCTCAAATTCGCTAAAGTTGCAAAGCAATTTGAAAAAGGAAATAGACAACCAAAACTTATTTTTATTTTTTTTATTAAAATTTAATAAAATTTGTTAGTTTGGCTAGTTTCTGGTCTTTATTGTTTCCTGTTTACTATGCTGTGAAATACTTAGTAGTAAAATACATATTATTTATTTCTAACACTTAAATTGAAGACCACCAATACCCAAATATATCGATGTTTTTGCGATGTTCAAACATCGATGTTTTGAATACGATATATCGTAGTTATCAATGGCAGACCGTCGATGTTGATATCGATGTCCACCATCGATGTTTTCTTTCGATGTCACATCCCTACCCCTAACAACCACGCACACGGAGAGTAATAGAAGCGGGTGGGCATCGAGTAGGAATGATAGGTCAAACAATCGGCGAGCAATCGAGCGCGAAGGGGAAATGCCGTTGTAAGGAGGAAAATGCCTGCGAATGGGACTGAGACCGTTCCACGCTGCCGTTGCCGTTGTTTCGATCCACCGATGAAATGCCCGCCTGTCCCTCTACTGCCCCGAAACACTTTATTTTTATGTTTTTCCAATACTTCGTACACGGACTCAAGGTGAGCTGGCAACAGAACTTTTATGAGCTCATGACTGCTGTTTTGGTATCATTTATGTATGTACAGTTTGCCACATATTTTCTGTCATATATGAGCTTATTTACGTTTCCTAGAAATGCATTCATTTCATTCACTCTTCAGGCATCTTCCCCATCTGCTACACTTTCAGGTTTTCCAGAATCTTGTACACGAGAACATGTTAGGCTGGCGACTTAAAAGCTCCATCTGTGAATTTTACTCCAAAATATAGTATTCATGCATCAATTTCATTATACCAAGTTTCAATCTTCTGAGTTGACCCGTTCAAAAAATACATTAAGGTAATCAATGTATAATACACCTATAATTTCTTGATGGTTAGTCAAAAGTTTTTGAGGTCTAATTGTTCCATTCCGATTTTCATATCTATAAACCACGGTCTTTTTTAGTTCCCACACCGATAGGTGAGGGGAGTATTGTGATCGCGAAAATTTTAGATTTTGAGATAAACATTTTTTGGGCGTTTTATGATGTATATAAATGACGCAAATACATGTCACTCATTCCCGCCGATGTGTCTGTCGATCTGTCGATGTATCTGTCTGTACGCGATTTCCTAGTCTCGTAATCTTAGTAACCACTGCATGGATTGTGATGAAATCTGTACAGCAATGTGCTGTGGGGTCGTAGTAGGTAATGCTGCTAGAATTTTGAAAATAGGTGCATTGGCGCCGGAGAAATTAGCAAAAACAGGAAATTTTAAATATTCCTCAAACCTCGTTTTTAAGTGTTTTAGGTGTTTCTGGTCATTTTCTACTTCTTTTGGGTGGGTGAAATTTGCGGTGACTGGGGGATGGGGTATTGTAAAATTGAAAAATATGTTGCATCCATTACAGACTGTCCACTGACCTGTGAGGGAAGACATAATGACATAAATAACTTGTTTAGGTGTAAACATACGAATATTGCTTTAGATCGTACTGGATTGTGTAACGAGGAAACTGTTGAATTGATTTTAATGAAATTTTAACACAGTATTACTACCGTGGCGAGAAATGAAAATGCGTATGGTTCTTATACATATTGCCAGTGGCGGCGCAGCAATAATGAAAAAACAAAAAACATAAAGCGGCTGAAACTTCTTTTTTAGGCGTTTTAAGGGTTCCTGATAATTTTTCACATTTTACTTTTCTTTTATTTATAAATATAAAAACAGCGCAAACTTGCTTTTTAAGCGGTTTAGATTCCTGATCATTTTCTACGTTGTTTTTTTTTTTTTGGGTAAAATTGGGACGGTTGAGGAGGTGGGGGGTTGAAAAACTGAAAAATTTGTTGTGTGCCTAATAGGCTGTCCACTGACCTGTCAAGGAAGACCTAGCGACTTAAATCACCTTTTTAGGTCCATCCAAACGTTGCCTTGCATAGTACCGAAACTAAGGGACTAAGGGAATTTTTTGTGCATACGAGTATTTATTGCTTTATATCGTTTTGTATTTTGTAACGTGGAAACTATTAGATTGATTCTAATGAAATTTTGACACAGTACTTTTTACCGTGGAGAGGATGGAAGGCGCGAATGCTTGTTAGAATTCGTGTCAGTGGTAGCGTAGCAATAATCAAAAAACAAAAAATACGAAAACATCTCAACCTTCGTTTTTAGATGTTTTAGGGGTTTCTGATCAATTTATACCTTTTTTGGGTAGGGGTAGGGGTGAAATTGGGTTAGTTGGTGGGTAAAAAATTGTTTTATGCATAATAGACTGTTCATTTCTTGTGAGAAAAAGACCTATCGGCATAATACACTTTTTTAGGTCGTTCATAACATTTCCCTGCCTATTACAGAAACCAAGGGAATTTTCTGTTGCACGTACATACGAGTATTGTTTTGATCGTCCTGTATTGTGTAACATGGAAATGACCGAATTGATTTTAATGAAATTTTTACACTGTATTATCACCTTGGCGAGGATGGAAAACGTGTATAGCTTTTAAAAATCGTGTCAGTGGTGGCGCTGCAATAATTCAAAAACTACAACTATGCGACGAGGGGCGACTTCGGAATTCGTCCTGAGACATGGTGTATACAATCCACGGTATTTCTTTGGCGTAATAATAACTCCATATTCCATATCCCGTGCATATTGGATCACTAATTTTTGCAATGTGTGATACAATTTCCTTGTTCAACAGGACTATTCACCATTTACAGCCCATTGTATAGATACAATATTTCCGAGCATTTTCTCTAATCTGTTCCCGGCCCCCGCTGGTAATCCTGCAGGCGCACATTCCTGCGAACGCGCGCTCCCGCCGCCGACGCCGCGCGGCGTTGCCATGGCGACGGGGCTCTCTCTCTTCCCCAAAACACCCCAACGGGCGCCCTCTCCGCCATCACCCCGGCCCCGGCCCGATCCTCCGCTAATTTTCCTGCAGCCCGCCGAGCCGAGCCGACGTTGCCACTTTATTTTCCATAAATATTTTTGCAACAGCCAGAATAAACAGACCCGGCACGTTGCAAAGTCGCCCGTTCCGCTTACCATAACAGCAGGAGGCGGGCGCGGCGCGGCAGGAAGTTTTTCCTTGCTTCGTAATTTCGTATAAACACCCTGCGCCGCTTCGCGGTTGTTTTATGGATGGTTCGATCATGCGCTTTGTTTGGTTTGGAAGAGATCCCGGTTGTTTTGGAACATTGCATACGCAGGCTGAAACGAAATTCTGTTGTTTTCATACTTACCATCAAATCTAATAGTTCAGCATTTATCGGTCACTTAAATACGGAAAATCAAATAACTCGAATGCGGTCTAAGAAGCTTATACTGTATACACAGCCAAGCTAGACCAAATGAAAACAAGCCCGCGTGCGTGATCGGCTCGTGTCGGTGGGGTTCCTAATAGTCCAGTACATTATGTGTAAATTGTGTGTTATAATCTGGCAAGTCAAAATCTCCAAGGCTGACTGGAAAATAGATCCAAATATGCAATGTCAAGTGTTCATTGCCTAATGATCATTTCAAACTGGCAACTGGCTACTTTTGAGTTGCAATGGGCTCATAGGGCAACTCTTTTAAATAGTCATATAAAATTTCATAATTGCACTGGACTATAGTTGGCGCGTTCACAGACGTTAGCGGACAGTAACCATGCGAATGTTGCATGCGACTGTTTATTTGAAGTCTATCTTGGGATTGAATATACAGTAGATATTTTTCGATTTCAACGAAGACTTCTTGACTTGAGTATTTTCTACGTCTATCTTACCATAAATTGTACTATAATGTTGTTTAATATATCTCGCCACAGGAACTACGCTGCCCGAGGTGGGGTGACTACGTGATTCAAGTGACTCTTTACTCTCTTGCAATCTTAGTGCAACTGACAGGAAAGGTATTTCTCATAAATTCTGAAAAATATTGAAAGACTGATTGAAACGATCCAATTTAATGGCAATGGTTGTATAAAACTAAAATGGTGTAATAGTATTTAAATGAATAAAAATTGTTCTAAATGGTTCATAATAACAACAATACGCATTTTGTAGTAATTGGTTCGACCTTATCTATCAGATTGCTGATTCAGAAAAGAAGATAGAAAGTGAATGAGGTTAAAAAAAGATAATGGTTCCATTAAAAAAAATCAAGTTGATCATTATCCTGCGTTCCTGCAACACCCTGTATATTTCAAAATAATTTTAGGATATGCCTCTTAAACAACCAAATAACTTTTGTATAATTTAACATTTTCTTCTATCAGGTACGAGTATACATATATTGCGAGATATCGAAGAATTACACACTAAATGGAAACCCTGTAGATTGGAGATTCCCAAAACCCAAAAAGCAAAAAATCCAGTTTTACGAAGTTCAAAGCTCATAGTTATTGTAATTATAAAAGGACATTTCAATATATGGGAAATCTGAACTGTCTACTTGATTGCAGGCAGTGTTTATACAAAAAAGTTTCATTGGTTTAAAGCAGTGTTCTTTCTGTCCAACTAATAGAGCTAAACTCAGGATTTTGCCTTTAACAATAACCTCCCACAGTGTCCTTGACCTCTAGAGAAAATTGGCTTCAAACCTCCCCGTAACCTCTGTGCTGCTTCAAAGCGTACGATAAATACAAGGCCAGCAAAATGGCAATTATCTTGAATACTGCAGTTATAGCAGTACTACTTGCAACACCCTATGAAAATTCCATCGTGTATGATTTGACGACAGAGTCTGAACATCCTTTTGAATATACCATTTTCCCACCGTGCAAGCAAGAAGATGGAATCGAAAGTTTCCTTTTAGTCCAATAATCTGGTTCATATATTCCACAGCATTTGTTGTGTTCCTGAACCCAGTCGACAAATCCTTTATCTTCTTTGTTTTCATCATAATTATCAAACCTCTCATCCTCATTTCTTACAGCCTCAGGCACATTGCCATTTAATTGTGCTGTTTTTTCTCGATGAAAGAGTCCTTGTCAGTAAAGCATCGTCGGAGATATGACCGACCCAGCTATAGCTAGTCTACTGAGATGCTAGATACAATCGTCCAAACTTGGACAGGCAATCGCTTGATTGCCACATATAATTTTCGTTGAACAGTCTAGGGATTTAAGACGTCGACCGTAAAAGCTAGAGGTACGGATTTGCCTTCCAAACATACCAATCTTTTTGCATTTCTCTTTGGCTTCAATTTGCTGGTTAAACCCTTGTTAACACCAACAGACCCATTCCAGACGTTAGAAGCGCATGCCACCTGCACCTCACTGGCTGCGAGCAATTGGAAACAGAAAAGGGCAGATGAAAGTCAATATATAATCTAGTGCCATGGGGTGCGAGAAAAGTTGCCTGTTTTTACTTTCCATACCGATAGATGATATGACTATTGTGATCGCGAAAATTTTCGATTTTGGGCTAACATCCTTTTTTAGCCTTGCCTAACTCCCTTGTTTACAGATATTTCTCGGGTTAATTTTCCCTCTATATACATGGCCGTTTTGTTGTCCGTGGATAAACCTTGTATGCTCTTATTTAGTGATTTGGATACCCCTGTTCTCTCATAACATTCCATAATTTACATCTGTTTCCATTGTCAAAAGCTTTTCACAAAGTGTATGAAGCTTATATGTATACGTTTTTCTGTTGTATTCACTGCTTTTCTATCTTTCCACGCATTATCTAGGAACATACTAGTAAGGTCTCTTATCACGATATACTCTAGTATGGAACCTCTTTGCTCGTAGCCCGTGCCCCATCTTCGCCCCTTCAGAGCCGCCTTGCCCGTCTGCAGCCAAGCGGAAAGCGCCTGCGTATATAGCACGCCTTGTTGCACACTCACTGGTCGAAGTTGAAGTCGCTCTCTTCGGAACGCACACGCATACACACTCCCTCTCTTGCCTTTTCTCAATGTGTGCTCCATTCTCTGTCGCTGTCATCACCTCCGGCTCCGGATTAAAAACGGGGGTGGATGCTCCGCCAAGATGTGCGGGGGCGGATAAATGCGATGGCGGCGCAGTGAAGCGTGATTGGTTCCTATCTGCCACCCTACATCGTTTCGTTTTCTGCGATCGCTATCCTTTCATCCACAACAACTGATTAAAATCGGAAAAACGTATGATGCATGTTAACAGGAAAACGCTTCTAATAGGCAAGTGTCTCAAAAAGCGAATAATCAACAACTATGTGTATATGGTGTACGGGGTGGAGAGTTGAACAATTTCAGAAGCCATGGAATGACAAATTCAAGCGTTCGAAATGTGGATTTATAGAAGAATTCTCCAAATACCTTGGACCGAGCATATAACAAATAACGAAGTGCTTAACAGAATGAACTGCCAACCACAACTTATGCTGATAATTATTAAAGAACGAAAACTGGATTACCTTGGCCACATTATGAGAAATGAACGTAAATACCGTATCTTGCAGAACATCGTCCAGGGTAAAGTGGAAGGTAGGAGAGGTCCAGGTAGAGGAAGAACTTCCTGGCTGGCGAATCTTCGTAGATGGTATGGTGTCACATCTGCTGAGCTGTTTAGATGTGCTGCCAACAAGATCAGAATCGCCATGATGATCGCTAACGTCCGGAACGGATAAAACAAAAGAAAAAGAAGAAGATGCTGTGAAGATAGACCAAAAACTGAAAGAGTTTGGAGTATATCAATGAATTGTCTTACCTTGATGTTATTTATGCTTTGTTTAAATTCAGAATATAAAAAATATTTGAGAAATATATTAAACGGACCAATTGGATAAAAATAGTAACATTAGCCTCTTCAGTCTCATTTTTGAGGGTAAGTATGAAGTTAGATACATTATAGCTTAGAAACATGGTTACTAGAAGAAGCTCTTCTTTTTAACAAGCTTTTATTAGCTTCCCCTATATGTTTGTTGCTGAGCTTATAATTCTTCTTTGAATTAAGAGGTCGGACTGAACATTGAACGCTCCAGCTTTGCCACGAGAATGATTTTGACGGCGTCAAATCCGTACCTTAAAATTATTAATCTTACACAGGGGCATAGCGGCAGGAGCGTCAAAGGCGTGACATCCAACTGTTTGGAAGTTGGTATCTTTTGTGAAATTTATTGAGGAAACTCGACAGTTTTACTTATCGTTTACGTAGTAATGCTACGATATTGATCAAAACAATTATTCATCTTCATTAGACCGAGCATTAATAAACACATATTAAACTAGTTAAACTAGAAAGAACGCTTTAATGATAAAGTTAAAAACAAAATAAAAAAATAAAAAACACTTTTAGGAGCATCTGAACCGTCTGAAGCGAAGTATAAGCTGTATTTATATTTTTAGTTTTTTAATAATTGGTTGCGCCGCCTCTGACACGATTTTTCAGACACTGACACGTTTTCCACATAAAGTTAACAACAAAATAAAAAAAATAAAAAACACTTTTAGGAGCCTCTGAACCGTCTGAAGCGAAGTATAAGCTGTATTTATATTTTTAGTTTTTTAATAATTGGTTGCGCCGCCTCTGACACGATTTTTCAGACACTGACACGTTTTCCACTCTCGCCGCGATAGTCAATTCTGTGTCGAAATTTAATAATTTTTGCTTTACTCAATACACATAGAACGAAAGTGAGCAGTACTCGTAGGTATATGTATACATCACAAAACTCCGAAAGTCCCTTGGTCTCTGTAATAGGCAAGGAAATGTTCACATGGACTTAAAAAAAAATACGCCGGTACGAATTTCTTCCATAGGTCAAAGGACAAATTATTATGAATACAACAAATCTTTCAGTTTTACAACCCCCCACCTCCAACCACCCCAATTTCACCCCCACCCAAAAAAACGTAGAAAATGATGAGGAACCCCTAAAACGCCTAAAAGCAAGGTTTGAACTGTTTTTATATTTTTAGTCTTTTTATTATTGCTGCGCCGCCACTTACACGATTTTTCCAAAACATACACGTTTTCCATCCACGCCGCGGTAGTAATACTGTGTCAAAATTTTGTTAAAATTAATTGAATAATTTTCGCGTTACGCAATATAGAACTATCTAAAACAATACTCGTATGTCTGTATACATCACAAATTCTAAGTCCCTTGGTTTCTATAAGGAGCAAGGCAATGTTCGAATGGACCTAAAAAAGTGTGTTATGCCGCCAAGTTTGAGGCGTTTTTATGTTTTTGTTTTTTATTATTGCTGCGCCTCCTCAACTCCACCCCTACCGAAAAAAAGTAGAAAATGATCAGGAAGCCTTAAAATGCCTAAAAACGAAGTTTGAGGAATATTTAATTTTTTTTCTGCTAATTACTCCGCCGCCCATGCACTGATTTTCAAAACTATAACAACATTACCTACTACGACGCCTCAGCATATATCACTGCCCAAATTTTATCACAATCCATGCGGCGGTTACTGAGATTACGAGGCTAGAAAAACGCGCACAGACAGACAGATAGACAGACAGACCGACAGACAGACAGACAGACAACCAGGCAGACAGACAGGCCGACGGGAAGAGGGACATGGATTTTCGTTATGTAGACATCATAAAATGCCCAAAAAGCGTGTTATCTCGAAATCGAAAATTTTCGCGATCACAATACTCCCCCTCACCTATCGGTGTGAGAAGCAAAAAGATGGGAGATTATATAATGAGGTCGGTCAATGACCCCCCCCCCCATTGAACGTCACTTATTTATACAGCTTATAAAGATTTCCAGATGAAATAAATGATAACGCGTAGGTTCGTAATAATTTATCAACACCGTTCCATGTCTTTCTGTATTGGGCAACATCTCTTTCACAAGTTTTTGACAAAGCAACTAATCAAAGAACGAAATTCGTCACAAAACGCTACAAAACGATAACCTGTAGTCCTCGAAATCGCTTCCTTTGTCGGCGCATATGCACAGAATACACAATTTTAGGTACAAAAGTGGCATTATAGAAAAACTTCTGAAGCTGAACGTAAATCTCTTTAGGGCTGTCGACGAGACGGTTGTTGTTAAATGTTTTCGAAATGACCTATTATAGTCGCTGAAGTATCATTCCACTGAGTCCGTTTCAAAGGGAACGTTACATGCGGCAGTCGAGTATTGTGTAGCACTTGGATGTATGTCTGAATGGGACAGTACAGAATCGGCGTTGATAAATTGGTTTTCGCCCGACATCTTGCTTAAACAGAAGGTTCGTATACATTATCAAACACGATGCGCAACGTAGCGTTTTGCAACGCTTATGATGAGGCTCATACCTAGGCCGCACAGTAAGGCTCATACATTGTCAGAAATACTGGGTAAGTTGACACCTCGCAACGTATTTTACAAAAACTTGCCAATACACGGCATTGAAACTTGCCGATGAGTCAAGGATATTTAAAATTGTGTGTGGCTCAATGCGCTGTTAGTACAGCCCACTTCACGTAAGAAGATAACAGTGACGTCATAGTTACATAGGTTCGCTGTGTACGCAAAGCGCAAAATCTTTTGTGTTGTGTGTAAGTTATCTTGTGAAGTTTGTTTTTGATTTTATGTGGTTTTACGATCTACCCAAGTCCAATGCCGCCAAAGACATACTATGGTGTGAAGGAACGCACTTATGTTTTGCATTATACTATTATTCAAATTCGAATTGTGGAAACAATTGTTACGGCTCTGACTGTAAGCAATGTCATCCACCATTTTGTTCGCGTCGGTACGTCATCAACTGTGTGACGTACTAATATCTGGTGGACACTCAATATGTTTGCTGGTATAAGTTACTTTAACTTATCATGAGTCAAAAATGTTTAAATGGCTTGTGTACCTCCAAGTGCGACTAGTTTATAGTGGTTTTACTTTTTTCACCTGTTCGAAATATAGCTCAATGTGTTGTTGGCTTCTAGGGCTCTAATTATTATGAATTAAATATATTTGATATCGTTTATCCAGTCCAAAATGTCGATCAGACGTTGCTAGTGTCTAATGCATTCAATTTCGATGAGTTCTTCTTCTTCTTTAAGTGCCGTATGCAATGCAGCGTATAGGCGAGTCGCTGTTCATCATGTTAGATAATGTGTAAGGCATGTTCTCTTGCTTTTCTGAATAATTTTCCGATGTCTCTGATACCGCACCAGTTTCTGATATCTCTGAGCCAAGAATGTTGTTTTCGTCCTGGCCCTCTTCTTCCTTCTATTTTGCCCATTAAGATTTCTTTCGGGATTTCATATTTCGAGCCTCTTAATATATGTCCCAAGTTAGCTACTTTTCTGTTTTTGATAATGTGCAGCAGCTGTCTTTCTTCATTTGCTCTTCGTAGAATTTCTTCGTCGGTGACATGGTCCATCCAGGGTATTCTTAGAAGTTTTCTTAGAGTCCACATTTCGAATGCTTCTATACGATTCATTGATCTTACTTTCATTGACCAGCTTTCTGACCCATATGTTACTATAGGCCAAATGCAGCATTTAAGTACACGCAATCTTAAGTCCAGGGGCACTTCTCGGCGAAGGAGGTAAGTATTAAACTTTATGAAAGTATTTCTGGCCACAGCAATCCGGATCTTTATTTCTTCATCACAGTCGCATTTCGCGTTTAAAGTGGCCCCCAAATATTTGAATTTCTTCACTCTTTGGATTTGCTGGTTGTCGTTTGAAAGGCTTTCATTACCTCTATTCTGGCGACTTACTACCATTAATTTTGTTTTTGAAGCATTGATATTCAATCCGTATTCCTTCCCAGCTCTGTTAACGTTATTGACTAGTATTTGCAGATCTATATATTATCTGCTATAACCGCAGTATCATCAGCGTACCTGAGATTATTAATAGGTGTTCCGTTTATCTTTATACCTCTTGTTTCGTTTCCAAGTGCTTGTTGGAAAATTCTTTCAGCATAAATATTAAACAGGATAGGGGAAAGAATACAACCTTGGCTAACTCTGTTAATCAGAGTTAGGGAAGGTTGTATTCTTTAATCGTGTTTAAAATCGTTTGTGTGGCTCAACCCTTGTAGTATAGGGTGATACTACCTTTGGTGAGTCAAGCATGCTTAAAACAGTTAACTCAACTATCAATGTGGTCGAGTGTATAATGATTTCAATTTTGATGAGACAATTATATTCAAACACTTATGTGCAAATCAAAATGCGAACTAACGCATGACTTTTAATTTTGGCGAGTCACTCATGACTCTGTCAAGTTTCGCCACTTTCCACTCGCTAAACGTTGCGTTGTTAGGTTTAGGAAGGGCCTTCTAGATCAACATTATTTCAGCGACATAATTACAGTAATAGAGCAATTGGCTGTAAACCAGAACCTATATCCATAAATCACCAACGAACATCAGACAAGTTAATCGGTGTCAAAAAATAACTCATCCAAAGCATCTCTCATACATACCCGTCCTCCAAATAGAACAGACATTTATTGCCTAGCTTCAAATTTACTTAATACTTTTGTATATGTTTCCTACTGGTTCTTGGGAGTTACACATATAAAATTACGACTTTACTTTAGGTAGACGATATGACACTTTCCCTCCGTTATATCAAGTCATTACACCTATGACCATCCTTGAAAGGAGTGTACCAATAGGGTAGTTCATTTGCTCTCAGGCTATAAACAATTTGGAAAAGTCAACCTAGTAGTATCTTTTGGGTCAGTTAAAAACTTCTTAATGTAACTTAATCTTATGTCTGCATTCTGTAGACCACATTTTGCTTAGAAGTCGTAGTCAACGTACTCAGAACAAGCCAGTCACAACTGATGATGTACCTGTGCAGAAAATATGGTGGTTTACATTATAGTCAGTGGCCTTACGATTGTTTTATCAATCTGAATGTGAATAATTGTGTAATGCAAAGATACGTATGTCACCTAATATCAACTCATTTGGGAGACATTGAACTTAGGTAAAACATAAAAACACATAATACTGAAAAATAAAACGTAAGGGATAAATCACACACAACCGATATTCAACAAACCAATCAAACTGACGTTGCTGAAGACAATATGGGCTGATGGGCCTTTCATTACCCAGCGACCACGTTTTACGTAATGAAGTAATCGCTCACTTAGACCTAGTAGGCGAATAAAGTGTAGGATAGGATGATTTCCTTCTGTAATCTCGCGCCTAAGAATCTAACGACCATAACTAACATACTAACAGTGTAAATCGACCAAAGCCTGCTAGCTGTTATTATTATACTCTAATATGCTCGGTCTATTAGACGAGCTAAACTTTATCGTGATTTCAATACGAACGAACTTTACAACATTAGTGTACACGCATGCAGTCAACCTCACACAAGCAAGTCGGTTGTTGTCGTTTTGCTGCACCAAGCCATGCAAAACTTCATCAACCCGTCCCTTTTGATGCGTTGCACTTTGATCTAATCAAAGCTGCAGCATGGAGTGGCACCCTTCACCGCCCCCCTGAATCCCGCCCTGTCTATCCGAGCTACTACCTGGCACGCTGCATTCCTCGCAGCTTTGTCAACAAAAGTTACTTCTTGTCACTAATAGAGTTTGTGCAGCGGTGACATACGACATGCTACACAAACAAGTAGGGCTGCATGTCTTCGACAAATCTCCTAAGGCCCTTGGGTCTGTTTGCTCTTGTGCTTCTTGTCGTGTTATTGCAGAATTAGATGAGAGAGAGATGTGTATTTTTTATGTGATCTGTAATTGGAAAATGATGAATTACCCCGAGGATGAGGGTTAGAAAGAGACTCGTGTTTCCCCTGCGCTTCTTAATTTTTTTGCCGAAATGCTAGCGACACAAGAAGACATATAGGAGAGCTGTTTACCCGACAGGTAATTAACTAACTCAATTATTAATTCACCTTGATTATTAAAAAAAAAACATTAATTGCTGAATACGTACTCGTTGTATAACGATTTAGACCGGCTATCACGAACTTGGGTGGTTATTTTTGTAGGATTAGCTTAGAATTAGAACAAAAACTTATTATTTTTCTTCATGCGACATTTCGGCTAATATGTAGTCAGCATGACAAAATCAAAGTTTTCATTGTGTCAAAGAGCGTGGCAAGAGTATAGCTATTTATTAGCTAAAACGCTGCCCACAGTAGTAAGACGCAGGGAAAATTAAGACTGCTAGCAACAATCGCTGGTATTTTTTCTTTCATTTCGAAATTTGTAATAATTTTCGAAACTTCTGAATCTCTAGTACATCTCGAAAGCTAGGCAGTAAAAAATAGCTATTTCTGCCATACTCCAGTTTCTCATTGATATTAGATATACTGCTGCTGTTCTTTCTGATTAGAGCTGATATGCTGTAAGGTATTTTTATGATATTGCCTCATTAACTTTTATTTCGTTCGCATCTCGCATTGCAGGCCAGTTGTTTTCTCCCATCTGAATAACTTCTTCAAAACTCCGATTTGACCAAATTTTGAAATAAAATGGAAACTGCAAGGGATTAGTATCGACAATCCTATATCGTTATAAAGGCTATCAGATTTTATATTTAATTATAACTAAAAACTTTCCTTATTTAGTCTAACGATTTCTCCAAGTACAAGAAGAACTTGAAGTTGACAGCTATATCTCAGCTGAATTATTTCGTGCTTAGTGACATCGCATAGGCACGGCCTTCTAGTTTTATAGACGCTGCGATATCCAATTTTTTTCTAACATGTACTTAAAACTGTACATAAAATGGTGATTTGCGCCTAAACGATTCATTTTAAAAATCATGTGTGATACATAAAGTCACACTAGAATCAACAAGGAATCCAAATATACGGGGAGTTCAATTAAAAAAAATGCAGCTTTGATAAGTCACACATTTATTGGACACCCTGTATAATGGTAAAATTCTTTGAAACATAGACTTCATTGCCCTCTACATTTTTTATTTGAGATCTGTTTTTCTATCTTAAATATGGAAGCAGTTCATCGTTCATCACCAAAACGTTGATGCACTCTAAGGCTAAGACTAAGACCCTAAGTCCTTAGCTAGTGCAGTAAGTATGCCAATTGGTCTAAGGTCGTTGACTGAAGATGTATTGCATTTTGGTATAGGAACTACAAATGCATTTTTCCAAACAGTTGGAAAGTTACTAGTTTCTAGCGAGTAGTTTACAATATTAGTTAAAGGATCCAGACAATAAGGTAAACAGTATCTTATCATATGTACTGTGACGCCATCTTAATGCTAATTATAATATCAAGTACTTCAGCTCTGGCTGCTAGGCGAGATTTGGAGTTTTCATCAACAAGGCATGAGTTGTTTGAATAATATTGTGAAGTATTACTATGAATATTGAATTGTGGTATACTGGTCAATAAATCACTCTTAATTAGATCAGGTATCAACGAATTGGGGCATTTCTTGCTCAACTTATAATTTTCTAGTTTCTTAGATTATTCTAAAGCTGTCTAGGTTTATTAAATGGTTTATGTACATGATAAGTATAATTTTATGCTCTCTTTTCATTCTTTATGGCAGTACTAAACATTTTTTAATTGTATATATTGCAATTTATCAGCTCTTAAGCCAGAATTTTGATTTTTTCGTTTTTGTAACATTATTTGCCTCAGGTTATAAGTCATCCATGGAGGTTTTCTTTTTCTGTTTGTGAACTTATTTACATGTTTGGGGCAACGTATGTCAAATAGATCATTAATTACACAACTAAAATATGATACCTTACTATCCAAATCATTGAGGTAATAAAATCATCGAGGTAATAAAAATATCGCTACCCACATTTCATTACAATACATGTAGCGGTTACAGAGGTTGCTAGGCTAGAAAAATACCAACCGACAGATCTTTCCACAAAAAAGAGTATGTTTGTTATCGTATCCGCAGGTTCCTCACCTGATGCTTTTAAACGGGTCACATAAACAGTGCTCGGTTTTTTTAAGGTACTGCTTCCCAATATCTATATGTTGCTACTACTAGTACGAGTTTTGCCAGCTAGGCACTAACAGGCAATTTTATTTATTCGTCTGAGACCTAAATCACACTGACGAGCTTTAACAAAAGCGAAACGACGTCGTCTGTGATTGGTTTCGGATGAATGAATGAAATTGCTGCTCTTTAATTATGTAGATATCATAAAACGCTCAAAAAGCGTATTATCTCAAAATCGTAAATTTTCCATGATAATAACACTCCCATCACCTTACGGTGTGGGAAACAAAATAGGTACTCCACCGCTTTATGTCCAACCCCATTTTATCAAAATAAAACAAATTAACTCTATCGTTTGATCCAAGGCTAAGGCAAAAATAGGAAGAAAAAGAGTACCTAAAGCCGTGAGAAGCCTTCGATGGGACAAAAAACTGATCCATATTTCATCGTTGCTGGTAAACTAGCGATCCCCTGGTTCCCTGCACACACACGCGTAGGCATATCCATCCAATTTGTGGGAAAGTCCCGTCAGCAAACAATGCCCGCGCCAGATGCAGTCGGGCGCAAGTCGCCCACCTCCTCTCCCTCCACCCCCACGCACCCCTAACTGGCTTATCCCTGGCCTCTCTGGATGGATGTTATTACCGCTCATTCTTCGCGGCTAACCAACTGGAAGCACCTCGTACGCACACACGTCACCAACACGCAATTTCCTCCCTCGGGGTTTGCATAATTTTTCAAATTGTCTTCACCGCCTGATGATGTAATTAATAAGTTACACAGCAGGACGAATTCATGAATTTCAACATGTTGGGTTTAGGGTTTATACGCATAGTAGTCTTGCTAGCCAAGCATCCTGTCCCTTTCTTTAGAGGTATCTTTAGCTAAGGCTTTACATGCTCAGAATTTAAAAAAATCTCATATGTGAGGCGATCTGTCAGTTGGCCTGTTCGGCCGGCGTTGACAAGCTTCGCAACATTGGCGTCAGCGCGCTTTGGCGATTGACGTTTCTCTGACACGAGTGGTTGGTATCCTCAGAAGCTGTTGCCTGTTGGGCATGTTCTGAGAAACTGAGACCGAGACTGAGAGATCTTTCATATTTCCTTCTGGATGCGGTATCGCGTAACATCTTAGATTTTTTTATTTAAAATTTCTGTTTTTTGTTAAGAAGACAATGCCGAAACGGCGAAGAACTTCTGAGCAATAGCAAATAAATGCTATGGTTTAGTGTAAATGCTACCACAAGTGATAGGGTCCGAAGATTTGAGATGTTGGTTTATTGGAAGTTTCATCAAACCTGATGCGTAACCATAAACTGTCATTCATTTTTGTAGATTTGTGAGTCATTTTATATGTGTTTATCGGATAAACATTTATTTCTCCAAAACTGGACAAAAACTTGAACTGAACTTAATGAATTTAGACGGTATGTTGTTCCTGTGCCACTTAGAATTAAAATCTTATTCTAGACTCATTGCGGTGGCTACATAGAAATGCCAAAATACCGAAAATGTAAATTTTCTCATTTACGCCATTTTTAGGTATGGTGAAGGTTATTGATATTTTTACTAATATTTTATTGTTGCATCTAGTAATATAGGTTGTAAAAGGGGGCGGGTGATTGAGGTAGCACCAAACTTGTTTATATTTATTAAAAAAAGCCTTTTGACCAAATAACGTATATGGATAATAACAATAATATTATCGTTAATTCGAAAAATCAAGAGGGGCATGAGCAGCAAAATTTAGCTTCGGCTAGAAGAATGATGTTCAATACACAAAAGTAAATGTAAAAAATACATAAAATATTAGTACGTTGATATAACGTTTTGTTAGGATGCTTCCCGAACGAAATAAACGGAAAAGTCTTACTAATTTGGTTAAAAGATACGTAAAGGAAGTTGTAACAGCAATTATCAAGAAGATACTTCTTGATAATTTTCTTCTTCTTCTGTCCGATCTTAGTAGGCAGTCCGAGTTTGTTTTATTCGTATGTTGTCCAGGTCACATAGGAATATCTGTATATGAAAATGTTATGTGTAGTTAACAGTTCCAGCATTTTTTTGTACAGGGGGTAAAGTTGGGATGAAACGCAAGACTGAGAAACTGAATGACCTTTTAGTTAATGCTGTCATATAAAAATTTCGCCCTAATAACATAACATAAGAGAACATGCTTTTTAAGCATTAATTATTTCCGATGGATATCTCGACCTATCTATCATTTGATACGCATGCTTATTTGTGGCAACACTAGATGTGGACTTTTTGATAGATGTTGCTTTTCACAATAATGCGACCTGGTGTTTCTCTGAGCATTTAGCGTCTTGACTATTGCTTATCTGTCAGAGTGGGTAGTAATCTTTTTACTTCCTATTTTCCGAATACAGAAGCACTGCTGATGTTGAAGTTACTCTCAGACTGAATCACAATCCAGTTTTTCAGAGACAGCATATTTAATAAAAAATAGAGCAGAATTCTGAATATCTGATGTACCCATATTAGTGATTCGAGAAGTAATTTAAACATGCTTGACGATTATCCAACAATAAAAATTTTTTTTTTATGAAACACTGACCTTTTTTGCAGCTGTATTTATTTTGAGAAACTTGTAGTTTGATACCTTATTCTGCTTAATTCGTTCTAAGAATGACATTTTTTATTTCCGGAATATACATACTAATGTAGTCTGGTATCTCAAAGATTCTTCCTAATGTTTTACCTTTCTACAAAATGTGTTTTGTTTAGTACTTAGGTAAATAAAGAAGTTATTTCCACCAGAAATCTTAGTTTTTATACATTGTACCTACTGATTTTTAAGTTTGTGAAAATACTCTTCATTCGTACTTCCACTAATACTACTCGTAATCGTGAACTGCTTCTCAAAAAGTACTTGCGCGTAAAATACTCATAAATACATTTTCTGAGTACTCGTATTCGTACATTATACGAGTATTTTGTTAGTACCCGTGCCCAGCTCTGGTCCAGAAGTTGACTGGACTATAAGCTGGCCATCAGCATTCGGCCTTTCATGTTTCATCCCCAAACGGGAGATAATAAGCCAGGCATCTTAAATTAACCGCATCGAAATTTTAAAACGTTCCGATTTAAAATATGTGGCGGCGTCCGGAAAGAGCAAGGCGGTTATTATCATCAAGGAGGCATTGTCCCGGAGCGGCACCGGAGTCAGAGCAGGAGCGGAAGCCGCAACCCGCCGCCCCCAACCCGCAACGCCGCCGCCGCTTGCCGCCACCGTCCGGGTCTCATAAATTGAACAATTTTATTCCCAGGAATTGGATTACGCTTCACGACGAACGAGCATATTGCGAATTTTTAACATCTGCGCCGGCCTAACGAAGTTACCGGCAACGTCTGCAGAATTTTTACTATGGCGGTGAGCTTTTTTATATCGAATATGTGGTGGGGTGCATGTATTAGACTTTGATGAGGTTTTCGGAGAACCAACGGGACTAGAAAATAAGGATTCTAGCTAGGACGACACCTGACAGATTGTAGCGCTGACGTATCCAACATCGTTTGACCAACAATCTGCAAATCTCATCCAACGAAAAAAATGGAGTCAAGTTGATTGTCTCAGTACTTTCCACATCTGCTGCTAGCTCTTACTTCTAGCCTATTATGAATGAAAAAAAATCAGTTTTACAACCCCCCCCCATGCCCCAACTAACCCAATTTCACCCCCACCCAAAAAAGTAGAAAATGACCAGGAATCCCTAAAACACCGGAAAAACGGTTTGAGCTATTTTTACATTTTCAGTTTTTTTGATTAATTCTGCGTATCCGCTGACACGATTTCTAAAAATTATACGCGATTTCTATCCTCGCTACGGTACTAACACTTTGCCAAATTTCATTAAAATCAATTCGAAAGTTTCCACCTTACACAATTCAGAACGATCTAAGGCAATACTCGTATGTATATTGTATACAGTCGCTTGGTTTCTGTAATAGACAAGGCAATGCTCAGATGGATCTGAAAAATTATGCCGCTAGGTCATTCTTTCACAAATCAATGGATATCCGATCATGGATACAAAAAAATTTTCACTTCTGCAACCCCTCGCCGCATAGGCCCACAATCATCCCAATTCACCTCCATCCAAAAAAAAGTTAAAAATGATTAAGAACCTCTAAAACGCCTAAAAACTAAGCTTTAGGAATATTTGATTTGTTTGGCTTTTGCTTCGCCCCGATTTTCAAAATTATAGCAGCATTGCCTATATTGCGACCCCACAGCATATCGCTACCCAAATTTGATCACAATCCATGCAGCGGTTACTGAGATTACGAGATTATAATATCTCCAAAACTGTAGAAATCAATGAAAGTTTCACCAAAACAGATCATTATTTTGTGTGAATAGTGGTCTGGAGCAATTATTGGGCCGTAGTTCTATAAAATTATTTTCATTACATATATTATTATGGAACGTATTAACAGTGACATCCGAACGTTGTCGCGATATTATAATACAGTTTCTTGTGCGTAGTTTTAAATGCATTGCCACATGCCTCTCTTGAAGCATTTACCAGGCTTGAGTTTGTTTCTGGTCATATATTTTCACGGTTTGGTGCAGTGGCGTGCCGAAAGGACCCGCAGGGCCCGCGGTGCGGGTGGCCCCCGAGCACTCGAGGGGCCCCCTTTGACACCATTCAGTCACTTTGTTTTTTTTTAGCGAAAGTCTGCATCGTTGCCAAGCCTTAAACACTAAATTAAAAAACAGTAAAAGTGTGGGATCCACCTTGAAAAAAACTATGTCCCACCAAAGGGTCATTCAGGGTCGAATCGACAATTTCATTAAAAAGTAACTATTTATTCGTCGTTAAATGTTTGTGGAATCTAGCTATAACAGCAAAGAAAAAATCTGATAGGGATGAGGCAAAAGTCTACAAAATAAAATAAAAAGTTTTGAATTTGTATTTTTAATAACATTTCAAGGAAAAATACTTGACAACATCAATTTACTTTCAAAATGTTTGCAAAAAAGTGATATAGATATTGGACAAGCCACAGATTTAATAGCATATGTTTCAGATCAGATAATTTTGAAAATATCTTTGAAACTTCAGTAACAATAGCAAAAGAATGAGGTATTGTGCCACAATTTACACACAAAAGAATTCGTACTACCAAAATTTTTTACTTATTGAACGAGTTGAAAAATATCCAGACGATGTCACACAAAATCTTGCGTCGGAACTATTTCAAATCCCCGCGCTTCTCTGGTGGCTCAAAGAGGACGCGCCGTGGCGTTCCACCAAGAAGTATGCTGCTGTTTTTAGCAGCGACTTTCTTTGGTTGCTGTTACCTTCGGGTACCAGATGGCGCACCGGCAGAATTCTTTCTGTCTGCCCTCACATGTTTCACATGTTTAGTAAACATGGAAAAATTGATGCTCTCTATTTCCGTCAATCGACCTATGGCGCACTGATGATCGCTAATAAGCGTGAAACAGCTGTCTGCGTACTGGTGGATTGACGGAGATATAGAGCAACCCTCGTATATCGGCTTTAATATGAAGCGGCATATAGAACCCGCGCTTCTCTGGTGGCTCAAAGAGGACGCGCCGTGGCGTTCCACCAAGAAGTATGCTGCTGTTTTTAGCAGCGACTTTCTTTGGTTGCCATTAACTTCGAGTACCAGATGGCGCACCGGCAGAATTCTTTCTGTCTGCTCTCACAAAGTCGTTAAAATAAATAAGTAAATAAAATAAATTTTCTTTCCCAAAAATATAAATTGTTGATTAGTAGCGTACCTGAGATTTGCACTGCATCTCAGTTGTTTCTAGTACTGCCTGTTACATCGGCTCAAGCAAGCCCATTTTCAAAACTAAAACTAATAAAGTCCCTTGGCATTAATTTGTACAGAAAATGAACGGGCAGAAGGCATAGACATAGACCAAATAGTTGATACGTTTGGTGCTTTCATAGTGGCCGTATAATATAAACCGATTCGAAATACTATTTTTTTATATAGAAGCGGGCTCCGTGAAAAAATTGCGGGGGGGGGGGGAGGGCGAAGACTTTGGCACGCTACTGGTTTGGTGATCAAAATTGGCCGCCACCTTCTTGTGAGCTAAGATCTAGTCAAGCTGAATTTGTACGGCAACCCTCTGATGCGCGTGTCAGTGGACTACACAGTTGAGCAAATTTGCAAGCACACAAGGCCGCAGCTCGAACTGTGATTAAAATCGAATTGTGATTAAGCCCAAAATAAACGGAGTCTAATTGTATATGTCACGTTCTACCCTCCTCTTTGCTCTTCCCCATACTTCCTTTCCTACTTTTTCCTTACTTCATCCTGAGGTTGTATGACCTCTGGGCAGGCACGTATTTAGAGGGAGTCCAGGAAGTCCTCCCCCCCGGACGACAGCAAATTTATGGTGGCAACTCTAATCTGGACCCCCCCGAAAAGTCAAGCAAGTGACACCCATAACCTGGACCCCCCCCCAAAAAATCAAATCCTGGATACGTGCCTACCTCTGCGTAACCAGACTTGAGAAACTGATCGACGGACACGACGGTAACCAAGAGCAAAGGTCCTTCGGACCGCTATTATAAACATTGACGAATTGATTATGACTTTTGCCTGTAACTGTCTCTCATATTTATAGCAACAATTCTCTGCCACCAAGCAATCGCCGTCACTGTCTATCCATTTATTTTTAGCTCGCACACCCTCTGATGATCCGCTGTTTATTTCGCTGATGGAGTGGTTTGGCCCCCGTCAGGAACCCCTACCCGGCCAGATTCCGACGGTCTTCCTCACGCACCGAAACCCCTCAAGTACCCCCCGAACACAGTAGCGATTACCAGATTCTGTTACTCAAAACTATTTAATACCAAACGACTACCGGAGGGTAGCCGATCCTCGATACATAATGCTTCCTAATTCCCATAGACGTGGACATGGCGGTCTTAACAACAATGGGGTGCTTGAATGGTATTACCCTTCTCGCTATTATTGAGGAGTGAAGTTATCGTACTAAACAGTTACTCGAATCTAGTTAGAAGAGAGCTTCAAATGACGAGGTTAGGTAATCTAGGCAATCTGGACAAAAAATATAAACTAGAACATCTGAATTCAGAAATATAGGTCGAATTCAGGTTTATGTGAGCTATCTGTCTTCAAAGTATTGATAAAAATTAAAAAAAGGACATATTTTCAATAGATAAAAAGCAAACACCGCGCCTTTGTCTAAAAGTTTATTTTTTAATGACCTCACCCGTAACCTTAACAAGCAATAGAAACGTCAATATTTCTTAGTATTTGTTAAAAGTTAATAAGAATATTTAAAAAAGGCATAGCGAATCTAATAAATGGTTTTATTCATACTCTTCGGAGTCTTCAAAGATATTTGTGTCTTGTAATTAAGAATAAACAATTTTATTTTGGTACACATACAATAATTATACAACCTATGTAATTCCTTTTTTTTTATTTTACAACATTAGAGTTAAACAGGTCACACACATAGAACTAAACTTTTAAACGTATTACGTACTTGTCCGAGCTCGCTGAACCTACTGTTGAGGACAAATAAACAAAACCAAACTGACTAGACGAGGATGATGTACCTCAATTGCTGATTTCTCTTGTATCGTATAGCAAGCGCTCGATGGGTGAATTAATAAGCATAAGCATAATGCGCTATTTTGTGACAAAGCTCAACAGTAACAAAAAAACATATTTTTTTCTCAATAAAACATGTTTTACGTTTTTTTAGTGACGAGAAAAACTTTCTTTTTATATCTCTATCCGAATAAGCATTGTTGTTGGTTAGAACGTTATCCTCCTCCCATATTTGGGAAACAATGGAGCCAGCAAGCACCTCACTATTTTCCGTTTCCCCAATCAGAAAGACATTGATTGTGGTTGTCTCAATCGTTAGACAGTCCTATTAATATTTGCAAAAGGATTTGGCAATTCATTCTGGATTAGATGCGATTCTAGACTAACTGGTTTTGAAACCATATTGATAGGCAGTTAAGATATGTAAATATATCGTTTCAACATTTCGTTGCCCTTATAGGCGAAGCAAACTTTCCGATGCAACATGATATCTTTGACATTCTGAAATTCATTTCTTCCTGCTATTACATATACTTGTATTCCATGGCGCTTCGCTCGCTTATCAATAAAAAAACAACATTTACGGGACAATCAGTTATATTAAAGATTCGATCTCTTCAACAGCCTCGATCAAAGTACAAAATTTGGCAAAAAATTAATTTGGAATGGAGTAGAAAGCTGCATTTACATACATCTAGCCCATCACCGAAAAAGTTGAACTATGAAGGCTTATTCAGAATCATCTAAAAGATCTATGTACTAATGCATCTCCTGTTCTAGCAATAATCCTAGGTTTTAATCTCACCGGCTGTATTCTACTTGCAACTTTTGTTGTACTTTTTCTTAGATTCGAGTCGGTATCTCAATTTTTATGTAGCTTAACAGAACTCAGTATTACTACAGAACAGAATCTAGATAAAGTCGTTATTTTTCAACCTGCTGATAGGCAGATAAGATGATATTAATAATGAAATATTAAATACCATCTAATTGGTTTTTTACATGTGACAGGCATATTTATTCAGATAACTGGAGCCAACAAGTAACTGCAATCTCAGTTTCTGTGTTCTTTATATAAACGGGTGGAATATTTATTTGCACAGTTCAAATATTCCTTTTAGGCACAGCTCCTTTATAAAATGTCATTTTACAGTTTTTTAAGATAAGGTCAATTTATGTGAAAATTCCTAAAGCATTACCTACTACTGATGTGTCCCATGAAGAAGCTGGAATAAGTCTCCCTATCTACTTGTTGGTGAGAGATAAACGGAGAAGTACGACATTTCGCTTGCAGCATTAGTAGCTAAGGGGTAACAAATCAAAATTGTGAGATTAGTCGGCAGAAAAGATCTGACTGTGCACCATCTGGTACCCGGAGGTAAGGGCAAACCAAAGGTGGTCACTGCTAAGAGGCAGCAAATTTCTTGGCGGAACGCAAAGGCGCATTCGCTTCACATCACCAGATAAGCGCGCTTCTATGCCAACTGCATATGAGAGTCGATACACGAGGGTTGCTCTATGTCTCCGCCAATCCACCAGTACGGCAGTACGCAGACGCTTATTTAGCGATCACCAGTGCGCCATAGGTCGATTGACGGAGATAGAGAGCATCAGAATTTTCATGTCCACCAGACATGTAAAGCATGTTAGAGTAGGCAGCAGAAAAGATATGCCTGTGCGCCATCTATCTCCGTCCGTCGACCTATGGCGCACTGATGATGGCTAATAAGTGCGAAACAGCTATCTGCGTACTAGTGGATTAACGGAGATATAGAGCAACCCTCGTAAAACAAAAATTGTTCGTGAAAATACGTAATGTCAGTGCAGAATAGGAAACACAAGCGCAGAAAATGTAAAACGTGTATTATTCTCTTGAGGACTAGTTTCCTTCTCTTGAAAAAGTCTACCTAGCACGCTCCTGTCAGCTCGTCGTGTGATTCCATCGTATCTCCCTTTTGCGACGGATTAGGAATTTAGGACTTCTATTGTGCTACGTGGAATTCAATATAGGTCTGTGGTATAATGCTGTTATTTTAATTTAGGGTACACTAATACCACCAAGGTAGACGTGTCAAGATATGCCGAAATGGAAATTATTGTATCAGTATCAACGCCGTCAAGTTTCAAGGTCTGTTTTTCGATTCTATATCATCTTACTTAGGCGATGTGAAGAGCGTAATCATGACAGTGAATACAAAAGTCGATGTCATTACTTTTACAATCTTCACTGACGGTTGCAAGTTTTTAGTTAAAATTTTTATAACCCAGCCTGACATGATACAGGTTACAGGATATATTCTATTTTTCTTAGGGCCGGTTTCTCAATGTCAAGTTAAAAGTGTCAGATAGGTAGCTGCCAAATAGCGTTTCTATGGGTACAACTATCAGATAAGATTTACGTGAATTCATAAGTTCAACCTTCAATTGTTTGAACAATTTATCTGACAGATAACCGTTAACTTCCAGATAAATATTTAACTGGACATTGAGAAACCGGCCCTTAAAGAAGCTACCAAAAGTGATCTTTCTCTATGATCTAGGAAGTCATCTTATAAACCTTATAATATGATATAATATAATATACCTAACAGAAAAAATGCTCTAACCTCGAAAAGTTTTAGACTGCAGGCTTTAGATGTGGTTTTTATACATTCGCTTGGCAAGGACTATATAAAAATGTAGTTATAAGCCATGGTTCAGGTTACAGCTTCAGGATACTTGCCGCACGCGTTGACGAAACGCATTGACGCCAAGGCGGCGGATCTTGTCGACGTCGGCCGAATGGCCCAAGAGCCAGGAGTTCATATATAGAAAAGCAAGCTTCGTACAGCTACTTTAAAAGAATCACCGGCCATAAATAAAAAATTTTGATAGCTGATCTGACCGTAAAAATGCACGTAAGTCGCTTATCTTTGCAATAGAATAAGTCACACATGGTTTAGTTTCTGTAAATGACCTTGTTTATTGTTGCGTCGTCAAAGCGCATATTAATTAAAATAAGTGTACTCTTAATGTAATTTTTGAGACTTGTCACGCGGTTATATTTCTGACTGAAGGCGTTTCAATGGTCCATTGTTGAATGGAGGCGTTTCAATGGTCCATTGTTGCTGCTCTACAAGGCACAGATCCGACCATCGCTGGAGTATTGCTCCCATGTGTGGGGATGCGCTCCCAAACACTCTCTAAAGCTTCTGAACACTATCCAGAAAACAGCAATTAGATTAATCGATACGCCTAACCTCACAAAGGATCTCCACAGCATGGAACATCGAAAGAGGGTGGCTGACCTATCCCTGTTTTACAGATTCTATCACGGAAGATGTTCGAGTGAGCTCTCCCAGATAATAAAACCACAGGGCGTCCGAACCAGGAACACTAGAGAAGCTCTGCGAGGTCATACTTACCAGGTCGAGGTCCTTACTCCCCGAACCAGTCTCCTCCAGCATTCCTTCCTTTGGAGAACTTCGACGCTGTAGAATCAGCTGCAGGGGAATTTGTTTCCCGACGGCTACAACCTGCAGCGTTTCTAATCTAACGTGTACACCTATCCTCCCGCAGCGCTCTACAGCGCCATAGGCCTTCAGCCTTTGCGGGAGGCCGACCATAAAAAAAGTCGCATCTATTGGAATATAAACCCTCTACTAATGTTTTGGTTATCTTACTACTTATTCCATATTAATGTTTTCAAAACATTTTGTACTTTGACTAAGGCGACAAAGACTGCGAAAAAATATGAAAGGATTTTATATATGAACAGACACTTTTATGTTTTATGTACTGAAGGTAAAATAGTATTTCTGATATAATGTCCAATGGAAGTAACTGCGTCCATCCGACATGCCACCACGGCCTGACCGGTTAAAACTCGTTCCTCCACCTCTGGTTGCCTCGGAAATGTAGAAGGGTTGACACATCTCCAAGGCAACGGGCTATCCTCACTTCCTATCCATGTCTTCTCACTATTTTCCTCGCGGGGATAATAAGGGGTTCAAGATCTTATTTTTCCAGGTTCTCCGTCTTATTGGCTGGACGCCACCTACCTCAACCAGTGCTCGTCTCCTTTGCTGCTCATGACTTGGCTCAAGAAAGACTTTACTTTGCTCCGTTGGTGTCTGTTACTGTCTCTTCGACCAGATTTTGTACGTCTAGGTTGTTTTCAAAATGCTCTTGTCTCAGCTCCACCACCTCTTGCATATCAATATGGAATGCTCGGGTATCTTCAGCCCCGCAATATCCGCATGAGCTGGTCAACGTGATGTTCATTGGTGATCAGTTAAGAACTGCGTCAGGAAGTAGCTCAGGGTCCGATGTTCGCATTTGATCCAACTCCTGATGTCCAGACGTATTGCGCTTATGAGGCTTATGGGTATACACAGTTATACATATGTATTTGCCATGTTAAAACACGCACCATTCCCATTTCGAACAGAACTCACTTGTTTTTCAAACTCATCATCATAGTCACAACGTCTTTACAGACATGCTGTGAACTCGTAAAATGCATTTACTAATTTTACGAGTTTCTCTTGAGATATCTTTAAGATCTTTAATGCAGTAGTTTTCCATTTGCTTTCTTTCAAACTACATACACAATATTTCAGAAGGAGATAGTTGAGACCTTAATGAATGACAACTGTTTACGATCTTCTCAAAAAAGTTTTTTAGTGTGAAAAAACACTCTCACTGCAAAATCTTGCAGTTTTCAAATGTCTGTAATTTAACAGCCAAACACGATATCAAAAAAAGGCCAAATAGGTGACAAAGCGCAAGCTTTCTTCTTCAATTTGCTTTTTGAATCATTAGTGTAACTTTGAACGTTAGGAGCTTGGAAATGCGAAATTCATTTTTATGCTGATCTTTGGACATCACCTTTGGATTTTTGGACTTATCTCCCCTCATCTTAGACATACACACACACTGGAGAAAGGGAACAGGCGGCCACGCCTCCTCGCTAACACGGAAATAAGTATTTTCTTGGATTCTCAATTCGCGCGCTATACCCTAGACCCTTAAAGGGTGTAGATCATTGAAACATTGACCGCTGCCACCCTGAATGATGCACCACTGGGCGGGAGAGGGTTGGAGGGTGATAGTTGGGCACATGGGGCGCGCGCGTTTTTTTGAATGGACCCAGCAAAGCGTGCACAACCCAGCATTCGGAAGCGGTCATATGTGAAATGGTCTGAGATATGAGAGCGGGTTCCGGGACGCGGGGGGTGACCCGCCGATTGTTATGTTGATGCTTTTTTACGAACGTACTTTATTAAAAAACCTGAAGCGCACCGCAAAAAAATCACCTGCAATGTATTGTTAGGCGACAGGGTGAGAATTATTCCACTGCACCACGTTGCTAACCACAAAATATTGCCCAAAAGGCTCCACTATTAAATTTATAGTCCCAGGACGAATTCCAAAAAAAGAAATCGCACTTAGGTTTCGAAATGTGAAGCCGATATTAAAAGGAATTAATCTTAAATTCGCATTTGGTACAGTTTTGTTGTAAAGATGACTGAAATGTGTGTCACTTTCACTCTCGATTTTACAGCTAAAAAATGAATTCAAAGTCAAGTTGATTGACTCAGTACTTCCCACACATTACTGTGATACCAGTTTATTGCTTCCCATAGCATGAAGCTTTAGTCTGAGATCCCCTTGCTACCCAATCATCGGCAGCCCCCCTAAAATTGTTCTACGGCTTATGTCTTACCTTCACAGGTCAATGGACAGCCTATTATCAGTACTACAAACTTTTCAGTTTTACAACCCCCTCCCCCACCCCTCAAGTACCCCAATTTCATCCCCACCCAAAAAAAGGTAAAAAATGATCAGGAGTCCCTAAAACATCTAAAAAAGAAGTTTGAGCTGTTTTCATATTTTTAGTTCTTTGTTTATTACTACGCTGCCACTGTCACGATTTCTAACAACCATACACGTTTTCCATCCTCACCACGGTAGTAATACTGTGTCAAAATTCCATTAGAATCAATTTAATAGTTTCCACGTTATAAAATACAAAACAATCTAAAGCAATAAATACTGTATGTATATACAGAAAATGCTAAGTCCCTTAGTTTCGGTAATAGGCTAGGCAATGTTCGGATGGATTTAAATAGGTGATTTATGTCGATAGGTCTTCCTTCACAGGTTAGTGGATAGCCTGTTATGAATACAACAAATTTTTCACTTTTTGTGTTCCACCCGATAGAACAACAGATTAGCACACTTGGGGTCTAAAGTGATCCATTCAAGAGCTACATGTACTTAAAGGATGGTACCACTACCAAGTGGCAGCTCGTCGTTCAGGGATGGTCCGTAGTGCTTTAGTTTTTGGGTCATATTGTCTGTTTGTAAGTATTCCGGGTCTCGTAACTCAGGAACGAGATAGCGTCTGAGAAAAAAGTAAACAAATAAAACTATGGCTAGCTGTTATCTGGATCCAACTTGCATTGCATGGTCTATTCTCTGTCCAGCGAAGAAAAAGTGTGATCACGCGCAAGATGACTGAATTCTTGTCGCCTGGCCGTAGGCAAGCTTACACCACAGCAGACCACCTCTTGAAACAAACACGATGTGGATGGCGTTGTGCCATAAGGAATTTAACATAATTTTGGTTATAATCGTTTATTTGATACGAAACCCTGGACATTTCATTCTACATTGAGCATAAATGTCCTGAACTACTGTTCACATTTTGGCGACATCTGTGGGCAAGCTCTTTTTCATATTGTCAAAGAAATAATCCAATAAAGAAATCCATTAATATCCATCCAGCGGACCAAAGGGAAAACAGGCGAGCAAAGAGTGACTTTTGTGGCTTGGTCAGAGGCAAGCTTAGACCACTTGGAAATGCCAATGCCTAAGCGCACGCCTGGCACCGACAAATTTGAAGAACAGGCCGCCTTTCTTGAAGAATCAAATACACAGCTGTTTGTCGACGCCTCCTCATAATACGGCCGCGTACGTACGTCTAAACAGGTTTGTCAAATAGAAAACGCATGAACATAGACATCACATTTTTTTGGTTTCCTGTTTCTCCGCTGCATAAATATAACAGTATTATAATCCACAATATGTGAGATGTACACAATTGTTGAAAAACTATAAGTCGTTAGTACAGATTGCTAGATGAAATTTGATATCAAAACTGTACAAGATCAGGTTCATCGTATTCCTTGAAGGTGTATTGGTTGGCAGACCAGGTAGGGGTATTTTCAGTATTTGTTCTGTTAAGAAACTCATATGGTCAAAATCCTACGACAGTAATAATATTAAGCTGATGGTCTTCAAGCTCATTCACGTTTTGCATAATCATCTCTCATTTGAAAGAATCTCCAAAGTCAATATTTTGAAAGCATCTTGGAACAAGTGGTTGTGATTCAGATTCAGAGATTGAGGTAAAACAACTGTCAAACAACACTGTTAAACTTAGCGTACTTCAGCTTATTAGGGTCGATAGGTGGTCCATTCCTGTTAATAAATCTTATGTCGGGTTTGGTAATTTTCTCCTAATTTTATTTGAATATAAAAAATTATAATAACAGTGCTAGAACAGTCCAAAAGGCAGCTTGATGCAGAACTAATTTTCTCAAAACAACAGATCGGTTACCGTCGATGGTTACCATGTAAACAGGTCTCGCAAATATCGGGAGCACGTGAACACCATGATTTTTTTGCGCTCTTTTTCTTCGGTGGATCTAGTATAGTTCAATTGAACGCTGAAATTGTTATATTCTTGGTGGAGGTGCAGGTTGTTAGTCTGGACGGTAAACGGCGAAATATCGTTTGATATCTTTTTTGTTGTTGCGATGTTTTTCGCCACTGAATGCATAATATGTTTGTTTGTAGAACGGCGCAATGCTGGAATTCGCAAACAAATTGCTGTTTTTTCCGATGAAATTTTTTCCGCGTCCGATTCGGCAGCAGGTCTCTCATCAAAACATCCCGAATCACGCCCTTTTGCGCTGCGCTGGCGGTGCTCTGGTAGTCGATTAATTCGGGGAACTTTTTCTGCTCCGAATATTTTTCAACACACGTCAATCCACGGCCACTGGTCCTGATTGCGAATCAGATAAAAACGATTGAAACGCTGCTATATGCAGCAGCACACCCGCCAAATACATAAAACCTTCGAGGGTGGAGGAACAATGTGGATGAAGGGGATCCACAGTGGATCTTGCACTACTGGGGCTGGTAGAAGTCAACTCGGACTTGCAATATGAGGTCGAACGTAAAAATATCTCAAAAACAGTGTCAATCTAATTCATCCCGCACTTAAGGATTCCGCGGTTCAAAAGTGCAACACCGGCTTTGATCAAAAATGTTTAGGGATGAGTGGAATTTCTATAATGCGATTGTTGAGCTCAAAAACTTCGTATTAGCATCAAATCAAATTAGAGTAGGCTGATCAGCTTGATGATTTTGTACTGGGCAAATATGCGCACATGGCACATAGAACTAAAAATAAATGCCTATATGCATAAGCAATCTGAAATGAAGAATAGCATATTTTTGATCACATGGGATTATGCTAAGATTTTTGCAGTTCATAGCTGAAGAAGTCGTTGAGGTAAAAATACAGACATCTTAAATTATGCTCATGACAATCTTGAACCCAAACCAATAATATCTTGCCTATAACAAAGGTACTGTAGTGTTGACTGAAGTAATTCATAAAATATTCACATAAACAATTCAGTTCCTTATAAAGCTTTGTTCATCTAGGAAGAACAATCTAAGAGATTCGTATTACCATTTTTGGTATTTTTTGCGATCTGTTCCCAAAGCTACTGCTGATACTTTCCCATAAAATATTTGTAATGAAAAACATTTGAACACTTTTTCTGCTCGGAATATTTTTTAACACACCCAATCCACGGGTACTGGTCCTGATTGCGAATCAGATAAAAACGACTGAAACGCTGTAGATGAAGGGGATCTACATTGGACCATGCAATACTGGAGACGGTAGAAGCCAAATAGGACCTGCGCTATGAGATCGGTTCAAAAGTATTACACCAGCGTTGAACAAAATTTTCTACAATACGACGGTTGGAGCTCAACGACAGACATAAAAAAACTCCGACGAAAAATGTATGCATCCATTTGCGTATATCACAAATGCTTATACACAACAGCAATCTAAAATCAAGATATTTTTGATCATATGGGGCACTGAATGTGAATTTGAATTTGAAAAACGGAAAGAATTTCCGTTCTTTTTTTCAAATATGTAGAAAACTTGCTAAATAATTTTAAACAGGACATGCACCAAACTTATATTTGGGCATCTAATACTTGGTGTGGACAGAATATATCTAAATTTTTGGTATTTTTTACCTACCTAAGCTCTTTCTCAGAAGTTTTGTTAAATCTGGGAATGATGCAACTTATTACGTCCCAAACTTTTGTTGAGCGTAAAAAGTTATCCTAGCTTTCTCCTTAGCTTTCTCGACCTTAAAAGTTTTTGCCGATTGGAACTTAAATTCACTGCGTTAAGATACATAACTATAGTACTTAATATTACACTGCATTAAAATACACAAATATCATAATGTTACATGTATTTTGAGACACTGAATCTAAATCTCAGACACCTGACGTCGAACGAAACTGTATACGGGTATGGTTTTTTGCGCTAAATTAGAATATTGGACTTGTTACGCAATAGACAAGTGGGAGTAACCAAAAAAAAACTGCGGGTGGTGGAGGGAAACAGTTAACAATGACATTTTATAGAACATCACATACTGCAGATAATCAGAAAGTAAGAAAAGGCCTAAAGGGATTGGACTTGCAAGCTGGAGGGGCGGAGGACAAATGGATTTACAAACAACGAGCTGGCGAAAGTATAGATTGACTAGGATGACTACAGACAGGTCAGAAGGTTGAAAATTAGTCACACGCATCGAAAGTGATGGACAAGATAGAGGATTTCCACAGGCCAAACCATACTAGGTGCTTGCTTGGTTGCTTGCTAGCTGCTCTAAAAAAGTAGAAAAAGACCGTATATGAGGATATGAGATTCAGCACCTAGATGAGATGATAAGATAAGACTTGTTTAGATTTTTTGGGTAGGTGTTTTGTGTATGATAATATCTCAGAATCTGAGAAGAGAGAGAGAGAGAGAGAAATCTGGCTGTAAGTTCGACAATAAAGAGAGAATAAAGAGAATAAATAAAACATGTTATATCTGGCCTACTTTCGAGGATCTACCAGTACTGGAACCACAGTAATGCCTTAGCAAGAACAAGAAGCACATTCCACACCGATGTCGCAAATCATCTCAGCACGCGATGCGGCATGTTAAAGTATTATTTGTGTTTAAAACCGATTAGTTGCCTCAAACCCCTTTTTAGAGCGCGCCACTGGAACGTTATCTTCCCGTCGATCCGCCTGTCACTGGCAGGAGCTCGAATCAGTGACATGTGGCTTCAACAATGCCACAAGTCATATATGCATTTCCATTAATTTCATTAGACTAATTTGATGAATGCTCATCGAAAAAACAGATCTAGATTATACGCCCTGCTTGGACAGATTGTATGTTTAACGCATAAATGAGAATAATAGAGGCCCGTCCTCTGCAGATCCCTGATTTTGGCTCGTATTTTGTGATGTGTCTATCTGAAGGACTTGTAGGATCGATATCTAAATTGGAAATATACAAATATACCTATACCTTTACAGGGCCTGCGGCAACATTAGGTTCAGTTCATACTACGTTCATACATACGCCGAACCCTTTTAGATACCGAACCTCAGAATTAAACCTTTTGGTTGAAACCAAAGACTACCGAACTCAAATCGACTATGTCAAGCTATACCCACCAACCGACATACTTCCTCCTCTTTGCTCTTCTTCTTCCTTCCTCTCTTTTTCTTCCCTTACTTCTCCATGACTTTGTTTGGTATCTGGGTAACCAGACCTGACAGACCGATCGACCGACATGACCGCAACTATGAAGAAAGTTCCACCGGACCGCTCTGACTAACAATGACGAACTGTACATATGCCGAATTTTCTAAAAACTTCATATATCTTCAAACTGACAGTTTCTACCACCTCAGGTGTCACAATCTAAGTATCGTTAGGCTCTGTTTGCTTATAGAGTCTAAATTTTGACCTAGGGATTAAATATACATTACAATAAATAGAAGCACTAGACACACATTACTATATTCTATTTATGTTTATATGTAGGCAACGGGAAGCTAAATCGCTGCCCTTACTTCAAAGCAAGACGTTGGTGATCACAGTTCGTCACAACTTTTGCCTAAGCCTAAAAATATAAATAATTATCATTAATGATAATGAATGAGAAAATTGCATAAAGAAGTGAAATAAATGCCAAATACTGAAGGTACTGATGTAATTCTCAAGATGTTCTCCTTCTCCATATCAAGCAATATAGATAGGTACTATCAACGTCCAATTTATTAATCTCTTAAAGCAGCCACAAAATTTATTTCTGGTTCATTATTGATTTTTCTGTGTTACTAGTTTTTTTATTAGATTTAAACCATTTTCGTCCATCGCCAGTGATGTTAGTGATAAACGGTTTTACTGAGGCGGCCAGTATATATTTTTCAACTTCCAATGGTCGAACTTTCAAAAATGGTGAATGCGACTGTCATTCATATAACAATAATAATATAACCATGTTTTCGAATGTCTTGTAAACTACTAAGAAGGCGCTGGGTGGCTGCTGTAGCGTTCAGTATTATGGCGACCCCCTTTTTTGTATAACATAAATTTACATAATTTAAAAAAATATATTTATTTAATAAATTGAGTAAGTTTATCAATTAGTGCTATGTAAATGTTCAATTTCAAATATTGGTGAATGTTTTAAAATCACCTTACATAGAACAAATGATATGGAGTTAGGCTTAATCGTAGATTCTAAACTGAACTTTAAGACTCATATCACAAATATTGCCCCAAAAGGTTTAAAAATGTTAGGCTTCATTAGTAGATTTAATACTGATTTTTTGGTTCAAACATTTAAGACTGATTTATTCGCTTCTTAAATGTAATTCAATCGTTTGGTCACCATCGCACGCTAATAGTATTGATTTAATTGATAGAGTACAGAACAGGTTTCAAAAGCGTTGCGGATAATTATAAGATGGGACTTTCAGATGACTCCAATATAAATACCTGTGTTAGGTCTTCACTCGATATATCTTCACTCAAGCATCGCCGTTTAGAAACACTTTTGATCTTTTCATACAATTTAATTAATAATCACATTAATCGTCCTGAAATTCTAAAATTAGTCAAGTTCAATGTATGTAGGTGTGAAAGGAACCAGAATTACCGATTTATTTGTTGTTCCATCTTCCTGCAGTAATTATGATGTTATTGAAACTATTACAAAAATTGTACGTGCTAGATTGTCTTGTACTATATCAATCGTTTAATTGCAAAACCTGACAAGTTTTTTTTTTATTTTTTATTTGTACTATTGTCATACGGTACAAATACCGTCACCTCGAAGGCTACGCCTTATATAAGGTATTGACATTTTGAAATGTAGATTGAAATTTGGCTAACCTATATTCACTGCTGCCGCTCTTATACTGCTGTGGTTGTCCAGCTCTTGCTACTGCTCTTCATGACCTTCAATGGATCTATTTGGGCTTGCAGGATGCATTCTTTTTCAATGTGGTGGGTGATATCATCGTTTTAAACTTAAAATTTAGAAGTGACGTTAAGACTATTTTGACATTCGGAAAAAAGTTTTACGGAGAAAAACCGAATACGTCACTATTATGAGTATAATACTAAAACGAGAGTATGATAGTCTGTGATGGTTTAAGATCTAGAATCTAGGACAGATAGTTCTTCTGAAATCTAGATTTTGAATTTGGATACGTCGTGTTTTGCATGTTAGGAGCAGTGACACGTCGTGTTTTGAGTGCTACTTTTGTGGAATTGAATCAAAGCAAGTGAAACACTTATCACTTCGAACTTTTTTTTCACTGAATATAAAATAAACTAAACAAACACTGAGCTCAACAGCTGCAGCTGCGAGCAATGTGAGCATGCTAGATATTAAAAAGGACAAATTTTAAGGTTTAAATCTCAAAAAATATAATTTCAGAATTGTTCAGAACTAGCCTCAGCGATTTCACTGTCAGCTTAGACGTGGTCTTAATTTTTCTAGCTGTAATACTTTGTGAAGTAAAAATATTTTGGTCACCCATGGTTTTTAAATCAATAAAGAATTTATCAATACAGCATAAATCAACTATTAATGGTATTTTCGCGACGAAAGGATAGTACATGCAACGGCCAGAATAACCTCCTTTCATCGACATGTGACTTGCTCCCGTTGTTTGTGGCTCCTGTGGACTAGTCGGTGTCTGCATCTAAGCCTAATTTTCATGACCAGATATGCCTAACGTCCGGTTTTGTAAAGGAATAATATAGAAAATGATAGCGCTTTAGATAATGAACAGAATGGTATATGATATGAGACTCTATTTAGAAAAACGTGCGACATGTCAGATTTTGCATTTAGACGACTTCTATTTAAGTATGTATTGTTAATTGGCAGAGCCGCGAATAAATAAATAAATGGATAAATAAATAAGCGAACGAATGAAAGAATGAATGAATGAATGAATGAATGAATGAATAAGTAAATAAATAAACAAATCAAATTGAAATTTTCGTTTGTTGCAGGTGTCATCGATAAACCGGGTGCTGCGCAACCTAGCGTCTCAGAAGGAGCAGCAGGCTTCAGCTGCAGCGGCAGCCGCTCAGAGCGACTCGGTATACGACAAACTGCGCATGTTCAACGGCCAGGCAGCGGCAGCGGCGGCGGGGTGGGCGTGGTACCCCACGGCGGGCCCCGCGGCGCCGCACCTGGGCTTGCCGCCCGCGCCCTCCGCATTGGCGTCGCACGTCTCTGCTGCCAGGGACGACCTCCAGAAGAGAGGTAGGTGGCTTTTTAACTTGAAAAAAGTATACTGTTGCGTTTTCAATTAATTGTTAGTATTTGGACGTCCTTCCATTGATTTAAGTATATTTACAGTTCCATGTCATCGAAAGAATTTAATCTCTATATTCGAAGTAATTACAGGTACGCCAATGAATTTAAAATAGTTTTAATTTCTTTCTAATGATATGCATTATCCTCCTAATACTAGTATAGACAATTATACTGCAATCAAAGAAATCTTTTGTTTTTAAAATTCATCTTGCTTTATTTAGGCAAAGCATACAATTTATTTGATGTAAAAAATCATTCCTACAACAGCAGTTCGTGGTAATTCACCTAATAAAAATTTTGTTTCGAAAGGTTACTATTTTTTTTTAAGCGGCATCAACTACTATGGCTATTAGCCACATATCAACGCTGTTCTAATGATAGCTCACAAATGGGTTATTTATGTGTAAGGTATGACAAAAATTATATTTTATAGTACAGTTGAGTACTTCTAAGCCACTGTATAAGTTTCGTTACTGTGTCTACTGTTGGTGACAGGATGGCTTTAATACTATCCGGTAGTACACACTCTGCTCTCTCGCCTTCATAGCAAAGGCACTCTATAAGAACGTGACGTACAGTAAGCCTAGTGTCGCATACATGACACTGAGGCGGGTCTATCCTTGCAAGTATGTAGGAGTGTGTTAGTTTGGTATGGCCGATACGGAGTCGAGTTAAAATACTTTGTTGGCGCCTGTGAATATTTTTCGGTAATATCGTCGGGCTCAATAAAGGTTTAACAGCTTTTAACGCTGCGTTACTACAGTTCCATTGCTCCTGCCACCTGTTTCGTAATATTTGTTTAAAATATGCTTTTAGGTCGTCAGGGCGGGTTGGTATATTCAAAGACACATAATTATCTGTAGCGGATTTTGCAGCTGAGTCTGCTATCTCGTTGCCTTTGATTCCAGTGTGGCTAGGAATCCAAGTTAATATTATAAGTTTATCCTCTCTTCGTAAATGTGTGACAAGGGCTTGAATCCTTTGTACTTGCGGGTCATTTGTATAAAGGCAATCTATAGCTTGGACAGAACTAAGGGAGTCTGTGAATATAATGAACTTTTGTTTAGTAGAAAAATAGCTGTACAGGAGGGCCTGCCATAGTTACTATTACACGAACAATAAACCAAACTAAAGATTGTCTATGCTATTTGAGAAATTGGTAAGAAGTTTTCGTACCAAAACATCTATTGAACCCAATAGCTTGTCAGTACTCGGGAGGACTGATGTCCCGATTGAACGAACATAAAAAGGAAGATGGAGATCATCTCAGCGTATTATCGGCGCCGACGTAGAAGACGTTGCTTCGTTGTTAAAATACATTCAAACATGCAAAAGAATGAGAAATATGATGAAATCAAATATTATACAATTTAATAATATTTTATAACCAATAATGTATTTTTAAAAGTAGTGACGACAACAATAACAAGACCATTACTATATTAGCATCTTCAGTATTTTAAAAAAATAAATTAATAAATTTGTTATAGTTTGTCACACAGTTACAATTTATGTGTGATCTGTCTTCTTCGTAAAAAAAGATATATTCAAAGTTACAGAAATTACTGCTTTGGTAATGTTTCAATTTAGTTTTTATTTTTGTCAATATTTGATAATCCATTGTGACAATTATATTACGGTAGTCAATATGCGGATGATATTAATGCAATTACAAAAGAAAAAAATTCAAATACAGCTATCTTACAATATCCAACAATGAGATTATTATTATTCAACAACACTAGGCATTTAAACGAATTGATGTGCTATTTTTACAATAAAATGTGTTGGGCCGAGTAGTTTAGAATAAATTATAAAACACAGGTTCGACTCAACGACAGCCTGCGATTGAATCGTTCGTTACAATCCAATGACATCTTGTAGTTAAATCGATAATACGGTATAATTCGTTACCAAATATACACTTCCCATTACTAAAATATCGCTGTATGTAAGGAATGTTGAATGTAACGTCCCATTGAATCAAAGCGTGGATCTTTTAGGAAACGATAGATTTTTCTGTGTATGTTGTATAAAGGCTACGGTGCTGCAGAAATAATTATAAACATTTCAATGACAAAAGCACAACCAGAAAGAAGCCATTCGTGAAAACCTTATTACGAAATATCATGGCTAACTACATTATCCGCACTTTTCATGTTGTCAATAGAAAACACCGTATTGTGTAAGACCTACGCGGTCGTGGTTCTGTAAACCGCTTGGTTGTTCGGCCGGCGTCAAAACGCTCCGCCGCGCCACCTTGGCAGCACAGCGCTTCGTTGCTTGTCATTTCACCAACACGAGTTGTGCAAAAAATGAAAACGTCGTCATTAAAAAAATTTTTAATAACAAAGAGGTTGAGATTCTAAATAAAAACGTGTGCATTTTGTATGCAAAAAATGAATTGTGTCCCACTTGTTTTAAATATTTGGATATTATTTTATGTGTGCTATCCATACATTGTGCATCTTTAAAGTGGTATTATTCATCATCATTAAAAGCTCTATTCCATAACCCGTGATGCAAACCATGAAATACTCCTTACTCATTCAGCCACAAACAGCGTTTGATCGTTATACTGTTTTTCACAAGAAAATGATGAGAATCAAAATAAATAGCAAAAAACTTAGAAATTTCCTAGTTGACATATACGTGATCTATAAATACGTTTGATGATTTTATTTTGCAACCTTTTGGAATGATTGAGTTTTTCTTCATTTGATGCAGTTGCCCAAAGAAAGCTAATGTACTGGGTACATCTTATATCATATCTAATTTTATACAGGAATGCCCAATAAAGTGAATGTTTAAGGAACTTTCGTGCTTTAGTTCTAACTAACAACTATTTCAGGTCATCAGCTCATTACCGTCCTTTGATAATTGACGTACACTGCTTATCAGAGTATGGTACTGACAACTGTATTTTGCTTGTTTTTATTCCTACCTTCTATTGGCATAAACTCACTATCTCAGGAATACACTGCAAATCTTATCTCTGCTGCTATTGAGCATTTTCCGTGTGTGCGCTTTTCCTGTCCGACTTTCCTTCACCGTCAGTGCCCCCCATGCACATTTCCCACTACCGCACAACTCCAGCTACCACCACCACCATGCCACCCTGTGTTGTGCGCGTCCCTATTTACTTCCGCTTCCATAAACTCCACCCCATTTCATATCCACCCTCGCTAGCGCTCTGCCGTTGCCGCTGCTATTCCATTCTCCTTGTTTTATTTCATCTTCTGATCCGGACGCTCACCCCCCTCCTCCTTCTCATGCCGTCACTCCCCCCCCGTCTCTCCTTCCTGTTTTCTCCCCGTGCTGTTTACGTCGCCGACAAATCTCTTTTCCCGAATATGCATAATTTCGTGCGGTGCAGGGAGCGGGAAATTCTTCAGGTTATAGGCACCCTCTAAATTGCTTTATGAGGTTTTGGGAAAATCGATTACTTGTATCATCTAGATTCTGTCAAAATACGGTTACAGTATGTTTGGTCGTAGGACACTAGCGCGCCGCGGTCAGATTGGTCCTAATCCCACCGGTCAGAAGCGCGCAAAATATTTCGATTACCAGATGGGCCATAGGACACTAGCGCGCCGCGGTCAGATTGGTCCTAATCCCACCGGTCAGAAGCGCGCAAAATATTTCGATCACCAGATGGGCCATAAGACACTAGCGCGCCGCGGTCAGATTGGTCCTAATCCCACCGCTCAGAAGCGCGCAAAATATTTCAATCAGCAGATGGGCCATAGGACACTAGCGCGCCGCCGGCGCCGTCAGATTGGTCCTAATCCCACCGGTCAGGAACCCCCAAAATATTTTGGATAATAGGCAGGTAAGTGGACACCAGCGCGCGGGGTGGCGAGGTAAACTTATGTCTTATAATTTTAACCGATTTTAATTCATTCGTCATTTTTTGCGATCTTGCTAATAGTCACTGAAGGATTTGTAGAACTCCAGTCAGAGGTATCGTTACTTTTGACTTGATAGAAATGAATTACTTTTTTATATTACTAAATGCGAAATTTTGTTCTGAACATAAAAAAGTTAATCTGATCACTATAATGGATGCAAATGAAGAAGTTGGCATTGTCAGCAGACCGAAATGTCTTTATAATACCCGCAAAAATTTTAATTGATCAGAACGTGTTCCAATTTGTCACAAATTTGATCGATTTCTTGACGATGTAAAAAAAGTCCGAGAAAGTTACCTTCACTGCTTGTTTTGTGAGAGCGTCATGGTTATGCTCATTATTTATTTTAAGAACAATCTCTTCCGATTGATCCATCAGCAAAGATGCTATGCATCCTCTTCTAGAGCATCTGTAGGCTACACCACGGGTGGTTTTTTTATCTCTTCGGAAGGTATACTCTTCAAGAACTATTAATTTCTTCCCTTTCACACTTTACATAGTCTCCATGATGAAAAAGTAGAACACAAACAATACTCACAAGCAGCAAGTAAGGATTGCAAACTACTGAAGTATTTTCATTAAGGGTTGTTTTATATACCTACAGAAGCCGAATAGTCATTTAAATAATCTAAGAAGCAACTGTAAGCTACCGCAAGTCGTAAAAAGACAGATGAAAGTTCGCAAGAATAAAAGGGATGTGGTCATTAGGAATAACCCAGCTTAATTTTCTTTCGGCGCACGCAAGTGACGGGTGCCAATGAAGGCACCATTTTTGTAAACAGGTAAAAATCAAACCGCGCGCGCTCGTGACCGATCACCGTCTGTTTCGTCAGTTAGCAAAAAAATAAACGTAAAACGGACCTACCACTTTATACCACTCATAAAGTTTTGTATAAAATATATGAAAACTAGAGGACTAGAGAACTCAAACGCTAGGTACATATAACTCTCGGTGAATCAAATATCTGTATATACAGGGTGTCCCACGACGACTAAGACAAGCAATATATCGGAACTGGGCAGTAGTAGAGAATTATATTGGAGATGTAAATTAGAACGAATGTTGTGTATTTCCTTGTCATTGTGTTACCCAATGAGGTATTTGTTTTTGGTTACGTGACATTCAATTCAAAATTTTAAATGGGATTGTATATTTGGGCTTTTCTGTTTTCCTTCCGATAAAACAATTCCAACAAACTAGCACACTTGGGGTCTAAAGTGATTAATTCAAGAGCTACAGGTACGGATTGTACCACTACCATTGATTATAACATGTACCGCTAGAGTTAAATTATTTTGCTAGTCTTTCATAATGCTAGTAGTACATTCCTTTAAGTACCTGAGGCTCTTGAATTAATCACTTAAGACCCCAAGTGTTCTAGTTGGTTGGAACTGTTTTATCGGGAGGAACATAGAAAGGCACAAATATACAAGGTGTTACAACAATAATTTTGAATTGGACGTCACGTGACCAAAAACAAATACCTCATTTGGTAACACAATAATAAGAGAAGATACAACATTTGCTCTAATTTACACCCCTAAAATTATAATTCTCTACTACTGCCCAGTTCCGATATATTGCTTGTCTCAATCGTCGTGGGACACCCTGAATTTTTATTTTATGTATTGAATGGCATTTTGAAGATCATTCATTTTTCTTTATTCTTTATCATATTCATTCATATCATTATTATAATATAGTATCTATTTCATTTAGTTTAACTGTTGGTTCTGGTATTTTGTCCCAGCTGGGTTTTGATCCTGTTGGGGTAAAGCTCATATTTTCCGGAAAAGATCGAAACCAAGCGGATAAAGGTACATGGAATTGGCTGATACTATTATTGGACTCTCTCTATCCATCTCTGTTGTAATTTGTTTACTAATCAATCAAATAAGATGCATCTGTCTTTCGCTCTTGAGGGATGTGACTGGAGGCTGTCGTGTTACTGGTCAAGCGTAGTTCATTCCTTTATAAATCCACTTGGCCGGCGTAGGTGTGATGGACCTATGATGGTCCTTGCTATCACCCTTATTGGCTGGCTGGAAGTAATTGTCGATCATTTTTGTGTAAGAGCTGTTCAAACAGGAACAGTAATCAACAGCACAATATACGTCCTAGAGCTGAGGACCTATTTTCTTTGTTTTGACGTCTATCTGAGTAATTAAAAAAAAGGTACAATAGCCAGAGTAATTAGAAGAAGTCAAAAAGCTTCTGAATATACTGTCAAATTTTTAGAATTTCTCGATATTTTTCAATATAACTGAGTGACGGTTAAACTGAGGCAGTTAGCAGAATGGAGGTTTGGGAGTTTGAAAATCTTTGTATTTGTAAATGATGGATTCGTTTTGATAGTGTACACTTCAGAACTGTCTGAGCATATGTTCGTTAATATATTTCCAAAGAAAAAGATACCTCTCTTCTATCTTTGATAGAATCCATGATTAGGAAACTTTCGTCTTCATTGCAGTAGTGCACTGACTCGATGTTACTGCTCTGATGGGGACGTAGTATGTTTGGAATAAAAATATTTGTCGGGAGAGTACTTATGAAAATATAAAACCTAGTTAGTTAACAAACATCATAGAGTGGTGTGATTATTTTCTGTTTCCGACGAAACGCAATTATTTTAACGTAAAAAGAAGCTCTATTACCCTGAAAAAATTGCCCTAGTACCACCAGCATTGTGCTAAAAGTTGATCATTTAAATATCAAAATCATATGAAGCTCCTGTATAAAATATATGCAGACTAGCTTGAAAAATGGCTGGAACAGTGATATTTTCCAATTTGAGGCATCAATACCAAAATAATTACTTTTTATAGATAAAGGTACTAGTTTTCTCGAAAACGAATCGACTAATTTTAAAAAATCAAACGTCAGAGTAAAGGGACCTTTGAAACAAGGTAGTACCCAATTCCCTTGTCACTTAAAATTTTTATGGGCAGAGGGTACAAGGCGTTGAAATAGTTTTTGGTTAAAAAGTTGTCCTTCTTGAAAAATCTTTTGAGCTGTCTTGGCATCTTTTCATTAATACTAATAATAAAAAAGGTCTTTTTATTAGGGAGAAATTTAGCCACAGGCTGTTCTTACATTTAACCTTTACCTATAATACTAACAAACAAAAACATTTATATTGAAACATCCCAAAAGTATTTAAATTGCGACAGGTAAAAGTAATACGAAAATTAGGGAAAAATGTAACTTCTTATTCAACCAGTAGTAAAAGACTCATCTTTTTTTTAACATACGAAGAGAATATCTGTTGAGCTCATTATTTACTTGACTATACAGTTGCACAGCATTAGACGAGAATGATCTCGTAAATAATGCAGTGAAGTAGCAAGGAATAGTAAAATTATCTCTGTGCCTTAGATTCAAGTCGTACGCGTTTCTACGAGGTATAAGCTTTTTTAAACAAATAATAAGGGGTGGATGTAGCAACTAATTTATGTATAAAAATGACGTAGTGTAGCTTTACAGTTTTTCCTTGTCGGCGGTTTTCGATAAATCCGGGGTGGAAAGTTTTCAAATTAACACCCTGTATGTAACTTCGTACTAGTCTAAGATCCGAATATAAGACGACCTTCACCGAATTGGTTAACGGATGAAAATCATTTTATTTTAAATTCAATATGTTAAAAAACATATTGCGAGTGGGTTGGCTGAAAAATTTCAGTCCAGGATATGATTAAATATTGAAAAATTAATTTTTTTTATACATTTCACTGGTTTGGTTAATAGACAAATCACATATCAATCGAAAGTATGAAGCCCATAGAATATGCAAACGTTAGGTTGGCTACGTTTTTCCCGTCCCAACTATAGGGTAGGCAGGTATAAACAGGTACATCAATAATAGTCATTTGCACCGGTGTGGTTAATGCATGAAACTCATATTAAAATAAAGATAATTTCATTGCCAACACGTCGATATAGGGTTGTCTGCAAAAAATCAGTCTAGAATTCCGGTTGTCGAATTTTAAAGATCTAAATATTGGTGCCAGTGAATACGTGCGCCAGAGAGGTCCGAGCTAACTATCTCGTGTATTAACAAAGGACGCACCATAGCAGCTGCGTGTAGCTCGGCCATTGAATGAAAGAGAGTGCGCATGTCATGTGTCCGTGAAATTGAAAAGGATAGCGATACACTCGTAAAAGCTGTGCGATATTTTGGAGCACTAATAATTTTTAATATTAAACTAAGTTATTAAGCTATTAAGTAATAAAAGACATATGAAATATGTAACAATCATAAAATCAAAATATATGAATGTTATAAATATTTTTTTCATTAATTAATAACTTGCATATTATGTGTGTATATATTGCATGTGATATTAAAATAGATTCATATTTTTTAAATCAAAAAGTGATAGTGATACATATATAGTACTTATCTCAAAAATTGTGTTTGTTCTATGAGCTGCGTAAATAAAAACCAAAAAAGCAAAAGTTCAAAGTCATCAAAAAACTAAAACGAATAAAGCAATATTTTGATCTTTAAAAATCGACAACCGGAATTCCAGACTGATTTTTTTTCAGACAACCCTATATCGACGTGTTTGTAATAAAATTATCTTTATTTTGATATAAGTTTCATGCATTAGCCACACCGGTGCAAATTACTATTATTGATGTACCTGTAGTTGGGCCGGGAAAAACGTAGCCAACCTAACGTTTGCATATTCTATGGGCTTCATACTTTCGATTGGTATGTGATTTGTCTTTTAACCAAACCAGTGAACTGTTTAAAAAAATAATTTTTCAACATTTAATTAGTCATATCCTGGACTGAAATTTTTCAGCCAACCCACTCGCGATGTGTTTTTTAAAATATTAAATTTAATATAAAATGCTTTCATCTATTAACCAGTTCGGTGAAGGTCGTCTTATATTCGGATCTTCTACTATATTGGATAGAATATACGTAAACCATTTAGTTTGAAAACGGGCTCAAATATTTTAGTAATATGCATCACAATTTTGTGTTCAGTTCCATGCAAAGCTGATATACTCGTATATATATTTGAAACAGTACAACGCAAGCCGAGTGATTTATACTGGAATCATGCGATAAATTCCGAGCAGAAAATATCACTGTACACTAAAACTCTGTTAATAAGTGGTGGCGTAGTTGAATAAAGCGGGATAAATATAAATGATATATACACGACCGACCGCCATGCCGCGCCTGGCGGCAGCCGCTGTATACAAATTTTCAGCGTACCGCTGCACTTTTTCATTTGGATTAATAACTGTTGTTTATAATTAGTAGCCAGATGCAAAATGCAGCCTCAATTAGCAACACAATTCGCTTGCTGTATGCTGGTGCCGTCGACGTCATTAAATTACCTAGGTTCAGTATCCATACTGAAACAGCGATATTAGCAATAATGTAAATGATTTTGGTTGGACGTCGTTATGTAAAGCCTATTTCATAACATAACAAGTTCATTCTGCATTCTGTGAGGTTAACAAGAGACGCGAATACTTTGCTCAGCACGGAAAAGTTTATAACTGGTTTTGAAAAAATGGAGTCAAGCTGACAGACTCAGTAGGAGAGAGTTGAGTAATACGGGATAGCTAACGTTATTTGACTCGAAACTCTCTAGCCATGCTACTGACACCTACTATTTGTTTATCTATTGCTTCATCATTTATTTCTTTCCAAGTTTAAGTGCTTTTGTTTCTTAATTGTTTAAGGATGAAATAGAAAAAAGCCTATTTGTAAGTTAATGTAAAATATCTTGTTTTGCCCACCTTCTTCTTCTTGTTGTAATGCAGACTTCTCATTGAAGGTTGGCGACCACGTTTCTAAATGCGTCTCGGTCTCTTGCAATATGAAACAGTTCTTCGACGTTCAGATTGGCCCATTCCTTTATGTTTCGAAGCCAGGATTTTTTCTTTCTGCCAATACCTTTCTTCCCCTCCACTCTGCCTTGCATAATGTTTTGTAGCAGTATATATTTATGGTTGCGTAAGATGTGGCCTATGTATGACGTTTTTCTTATATTAATGATTGTCAACAGCTTTCTTTTGCGACCAATACGTCTTAGAGCTTCTTCGTTGCTGATTCTGTCAGTCCAGGGTATCCTCAGGATGCGTATATAGAGCCACATCTCAAATGCCTCAAGATTTTTGATCATTTGAGTTTTCATTGTCCAAGTTTGCACTTCGTATAACAATACTGACCACACATAGCATTCCATAAATCTTATTCTGGGGTGGAGGTTTAGATCTCTGTTTGTAAACATTGAGGAGTATTTGATAAATGCCTATCGAACCATTTCTATTTTGATCTTAATTGTTCTTCGTGTGGATCCATTTGAGCATCCATTTTACCAGAATATCCTATTTTGGCTAACCTTCCCCTGCTTCCCACACATTACGGTGATACCATTTTATTATTTTTCCATTCCATGAAGCTATAGTCTGAAATCCCCTTGCAACCAAGTCATCCCCCCCTACCCCCGAAAAAGCATCGAACACAAAAACTCTCGGAAATAGTTTCTTGCATCTTTGCATCTCTCCTCCGTAGGCACTGGGATAGATTGTATTATCAGTGTCAATCTTTGAAGGGTAATGAAAAATGTTCCAGGGTTTTCCGACCACCCTATCCGTGACCACATCCTACCTCGGCTCATTTTAAGAGGCTGGATCATCAGCTGATCAACTGCGACTGCGAAACCGGGTCATTTGGGCGTTTGAGCTTTAACTACCGCGCTGCCCACGGCACACGCGCATTGCGAGGTACCGAAACGACTGTTGCTTTTTCATCACGCGCATTGCAGGTCGTAAGGAGTTAACCGAAATTAACGATTTTTTTGGAGATTACATTTTAGCCCAAACTGACACAGATATTAAAAAAACGTAAATAATAAAAGTTGCTTAGAAAATGGCTAGGAATGGGGGACAAGATTTAGAATTTAATTAAATTGAATAATAAAAATTTCGAAAAATTTCTTTGAAAAATTTTGAAAAACTAACTCTTGTCCCCTCTCTCCAATTACATTCTAAGAGACAAGTATACTTGTGAATTTTCTGATGTTTGTCATCGTTTGGCTGTAAAATGTAATTCCGTTTTCGAGGGATGATCTGGGCTCTTAACTACTCAAAGAAGTAGAAAACGATCACAGTACACTGTACGGATTCTTCTTTTAATTTAGTTTCACCTCTAACACAATTTTCAAAAACCATATACTTTATTGATCTCTATCACGGCTCACCGTATGGTTTAAAAATTGCATTGCTATCAATTTAGTGAGAAGCTACACACATTATAATCATCTACAATATAATTTCAAAAATTACTTTTTGTCTAAGGCAGGGCAGCATTAGGAAAGGGCTGAAAAGTATAGTATGTCGTTCCTTTACAGGGCAATGAAGTGTACACTACAATTTTACACAACAATTTTTAGTTTCACAGCCTCCCACTCCCAAACAACTCCAATGTTACCCCCTTTAAAAAATGTGGAAAGTTATCAGGAACCCCCAAATCGCCTAAAACGAAGTTTGAGCTGTTTTTATAATAGAAGCGTCGAAACGTCGTAAAATTTTATATTTTGGAAATATAATAAGTGACCGTATCCCAAGATTGTTTTACTAACCCATACGCGTTTTTTATCCTCGCTACCAGAAAGATAGTGCTTGGAGGAAGTCCTTGTTGTGAATTCTATTTTTTAGGGTTTACCATTTCCTTCGACTGAGCTCAAAACAGGGGTTCTTGGCCAACAGTTAGATTAGTGCTCACTTCCTCTGGTGTTTGAGTCGCCCAAATTTCTGTCCATTTCCAACTTCAGGTTAAAACCATCAGACTCGAGTTGTAGAGCTGTTGTAATTGGTGGTTTTCTGGGCCTCAATCTATTCAAGGAGAGATCAGGTATTTCTTCGTGGATTGGCAGTGAAGGATTTGTTTTGATTTCATTATATCCTTTCGGAAGGGCATTTTCTCGATGGATGGGTGTTGGAGCTACTTAATTGAGTGTCGGTAGCCAGTAAGTTGAGGTTGATTTGATGCATCCCGTAATAGTTCTCCTGAAAAGTGCTTAATTTGGCTTTAATTTTCAGCTTGATGTTTATTTTCTATTTATTAACAGTTTTAATTTTTTTCACGCAAGCTATGTTCCTGCATTCTACTAATAAAATGACTAATTAATTTTAATAGCAAAAATTCAGATTTATTCTCTCTAATATAATAAAAAATACACAAACTCAGTTAGTAACTTTTGGCAGTAAAATAATGAGCTTTGTGGAACTAGTTATTTATTCGCCCACTTGTACAGGCAATATTATAATTTAAATAAGAGATAATGTCAGTAGAAAGGAAAATAGTTTATTCTTCTTGTTCGTCGTCCTCTTGGGCAAGTTCCGTAGTGTGATCTGAGACGTTATTGGAAGTTGTGAGTGACTGATACAAGCTCTTCTGGTATAATATTTTTGCGACATAGTTTTAATAGATCTTCCTTTTCAGCAATAGTAATCACCAGGATTTAGTTTTTTTGGTGTGGGCGGACAAATTACGGAATCAGTGCGGGGGGGGGGGGTGACTTTTTAAATTGTTCTCGTCGAAGGCGGGGGAGCGCATATTTTGTGGATTAGATTTTTTAGGCGGCCTTACATCTGGCGTTACCAGTGACGTTCTTTGTCAATAGCCCTAGCGTCTTTCCAAACTGCAACAAGAACGTGTACAGCAAGCCTACTGTGGAAATTAGATCAAAATAGCCGCCCCTCACAAGGAACTTAGGAAAACTAAAATTTGACAAAACAAACTTGGACACAAACGTGTAACAAAGTGACCATCGAACGGCCACGTCATCGTCAGTAAGGACCGACACGCGACACCACTGAACTAGAACGCAAAACCGACCAATCGGAACAAATCACGAAAAACGGCGCGTCAGCTATATAGACGAGAATGAATAGCATCGAAATGGTAATGGCAATCCGAAGCTGGCCGTCTGAAATATCTACTTTATTTACAAACTTCAAATCACAGTTGCTGTTAGTGAGTTTTTGCATACGCGCGCCCTGTTCAAACATGTACGAAGCGTTTATGCGAGAAGTCATTAAGGTACTTAAGGATCTTTCGTATTACAATTTTTAGTTTCTACTTTGATGATGGGTTTTAATATAATAGACATAACCTCATCTGACGCATATAGACAGTTAGTGACTTCTAAAACTGAAAGATACAATGAAACTAAAGTGTAAGATGCAGTTAGTTCATTTTTCCACAAAAAGCCAGTTAGTAACTTTTCGCAGTAATGTGACGATATTTATATTGTTCGAACTTGGGACCTATTTTTATTGAGACTATAATCACTCGCGTATTTTGGGACAGACGCTGAGTAGCATGATGGAGCGATAGCTCTACAAAAGTTTTTTTTCCTAGTTTCTGCATGCCAATTGTCTTCGATTTTTCAAGTTAAAAAATGCGATATAAGGCAGAACTCGTAAATGATCCTTTATGGAACACAGCCCCATTATGTGGCAACATCGCACCGTATGTTGTACAACCCCAGCGCCAGCGGGGACATTCCGACAAGGCACATAACTTCCGTGTGAGCGGCCGCCCAACCTAAACTGGTAATTGTGTTAGCGGTAAATTTGGTCGCAATGCCCGACAACGGGCGCGGGCGGGCGCTTGCCGAGCCGCGCTGATGGCGAAGACCAAAAAGAACCCCGCTTCCAGTCCAGGCAGGGCGCGATGATCACGCGACGCGGCATCGCGTTTCCCTGGAAAACAATGGCCTGGCGAAAGACACAATTAAACGACGATGAATTGCCGGCGCCCACCAGGAGGTCGGCTTGCCCGCTTTGGGGGTTGGAAGATCCCACACAGCACTGGATATTCTATGAATATTCTTTAAATCTCCTATATGTTCCATGATTATTCAGTAGAATCATAGAATATTCGTTATTTCTCTTTATTATTCTGGATTATTAACATAATATTCTTTATAGAATATTATTATTTTATCCACTTAGGATCATAAGTGATTATTCGTTTAATGTCTGAATTATTCCAGAAGATACCAGTAATATTCTTCATAGAATATTATTTTAATAATCTACTAAGAACAAGATGTAGCTGTTTTCTGACGAACATTTAGTAATATTTGTAATAGAAATATCTGTATGTAGGCAAATATTCAATATGAGGTATTATTAATTTATATTTGCACATATCTCAGTGAATTAAAAAACCTTCATTCGATTTGCGCTCATCCTAAATATACCTAATACGTATTATGTGCAATTTTCAAAAGTTTATTAGTCATTAGCCATTGCCAGCAGTACAGATACGGCATCCACCGACGATAAAGTGACAGCATCTTGTGCTGATGTATGGTGACTACGGTGTCGTCGGTTGTCAATCTTGTCTGGTTGTCACTCGCTTCAAGTGATCTGTCATTCTGTGCTTCAACATGTGGATGTCGGCATTTTAGCAATTCACCAATTCACGAGTTTTATTCCTGAAAGGCCTGCATTTATACCCAATTTTGTACAATAAAGTTGCTGGTTGTTATAAAGTGTGTGACAGTGCTCCAAATTATGATCACCTACTATGGTGTAAGGTTCATTATATAATGTGAGTAGAATTTTGAGGTTAAATGCGACAAGTTTACATTTTTAAACTTTATTTAGGCGTCTGGACTGAGATGTCTAACCACTTAATTTTTATGACCATCTGCCACTAGTAGGTGCCATTATTTTTGGAACAGTATCCATAATTCCCTAAAAATGTTTCGTATAACAAAATGTTCCTAGAATATTCAAAAACATTCTACCACGATTGTTCATGTAATATTCGTGGGGAATATTCGGCGGAATATTCTAGGAATATAGCGTGTTTTTCCCATTTCGAACGTTTACGTTTAAATATTCTAATTATCCATGGAATTTTTCCAGAGTATTCACAATATCTGTAGTGAATGTGAACAGAATATTCTCATATCATCCGGTGCTATTTGGGATGTCAACGGGTGGCAAATCTATTAAGAATACTGGATATTACTAAATGCAAGTTGATACAGTGCGCTTTTTTTCGTAGGGTTCAGTAGGCCTAATAGTTACCGCGCAGCCTTAAGGCTTATTGTGCAACCCCAGCCAAAGGGATCAAACAGTGTCAAACACAGTCCCGTCCTAAGTTCTTTGCGAACTTTGAAATGCTCTAAGTCCCTACTTTCACTCAAGACAGGACAGTCGAAGATAGCATCTTAGCTGTTCTCTCTCACCGCACTTCCTTTATAATGGGTTTGCCACTTCAAGCCCCAGCTTTTGCAGGTATGCACTGAACGTCTAATGACCAGTTATGAATCCAACCACCTTTCGTAGTTCCTTCCTACTCAGCCTGAGAGCGTCTTAGGTATTAGAACCTCCTCTTAGAGTGTACAATCCCCCCTCTGTTCCACCGCTTCTGGTGTTCATTTGACCAACTGGTAACAATCATCCAAACCATATTGACTATATTGTATGATGTACCACATGCTGGTTCTGGCCCGATGAGAGGGAGTTCTGCGCTTTCCTTGGCACACCTGTCGGTCCTCTCATTACCGCCCACTCCTATATGACTATGTATCCAAGATAATGTTACCTTGTTGGTCTTCGCCAGTGTCTTTAGAGCATTATGGCAGTCCCACACCAGTTTTGAAGTATAGTGGTTACTCGCCAAGACCATCAGAGGCGCCCTGCATTGCGGCTTTTTCTGCCTGGAAAACAGTAGCCAGTTTACGTAGGCGAATGCTTATGTTCCACCCAAGCCTATCACCGCATGAATATGCTTTTTCTACCTGATAATCTCATCTAAAGAATGTCGCACCGCAGGCTGTGAAGTATCATGATGTGTTTCATGACAGGATTTTGTCTCTCCCTCTATGTAAGTACCAAGAGGTGGGATATTCAGCAGTACCTCCAATGCTGCTGTTGGTGAAACCTTTTACCTAGAGTCCTTGTAAAGTCAGCTGACTTTTATTGAATGGTTACTTCTTACACCATGTTACTCATTACGAACACGTTGTGTCAATTGCAACAGGTACTGGTAAAAAGCTTGGATGCCTATTCAGAGCCAGAAAGTACTTCTCACCATCCAAACCCCCTCACGCTATATAAGGCACAGATAAGGCCTGGCCTGTAGTAGCATTGCTCTCATGTCTGGGGAGCTGCTGTGCCTACAGCACTGGTGATACTATTTTCCAGCTGTAGTTTCTTAAGCGTCAAGTGATACTTCAAAATGGTCAAGTTAATTTTCCAACTCGTCAATTGTAAATTCAAACTGACAGGTATAAATTACATCTGAAAGTTTGAAATTACAAGTGACGAGTTGTAAAATTAACTTGACCGTTTTGAATTATCACTTGACGCTTTAGAAACTACAGCTGGAAAAAGTGTAGATGCCGCCCAGAGACGGGCAATTCGACTAATTGGGGACTTGGCCTTAACACGCCACATCCAGCCACTATCTCATCGGCGTGCTGTTGGTGATCTCTCACTCTTTTACCGATGTTCAAACGGCGTCTGTTCCTCTGAGCTATCTTCTATAGTATCGCCGCTCACCGCTCCAACCGAGCGATCGCTGCATCCCACGGTCGTCCTTCACACATCAAGAACCGAGCGGTACGACCGCACATTTACTCCTAGGGTGTCCAAGGCCTGGAAAGGACTGCCAGAAGATGTGTTTGGTGGGCCTGCAAGTGTTGGCCTATTCAAGTCCCACGTTAACAAACTTCCCCTATAACCTAACCTTTTCATAGCAGTCGCGGTACTCTGGTATTCAGGCTTTGCCTACGCGGTATGCACAGCTATAAAAAACTCTAGCTCCAGTATGTAACTTGGTAACCTATACCTTAAATGACTTTTTCACTGCTGATTGACGTAACTTACCTTCGATTTACCCTTTCTGGTAATTATATAGTTCAAATGTAATATGGTTCAAATTGTACAATGTTAGTCTAGAACTTCTGAATAGTAATAAACCACATATTTTGTTGTTTCAGCTGACTTAATGCATGAAAACACCTCCGATGGCAACTCTGAACACAACTCCTCAGGTGATGAAGATTCGCAGCTAAGACTGAGACTCAAAAGGAAACTACAGCGGAATCGGACATCTTTCACGAATGAGCAAATTGACAGTTTAGAGAAAGGTGAGTTTCATATACCTTTATTTCACCGTATCCTAGATTCAGCGTTTTATGCAATGAGCCATTTGATCAGATCCTCCTAGCTTATTATTATTACCTATTGTCTCACTATATTCCAAAGTGTCGAAACAAGAACAGATAAACATTTCATATCAATCAGAGAAGCAGAGAAAGCATCACTACTTCAGACAGTCACCATTAATCAAAAGAATGAAACAACAACTTTCTCGTGGTTCAGTTTTAGTTTTTTTAGTTAGTCGCTCTTAAACGAAACTAGGTACCTCATCGCAATATCATACGAAGAAGAAAATGGTACCTTTACGCGTTTTGAGAGGTGGCTTCAGTTGCAGTGACAACATAATTTAGACTGTCCATCAACCATGTATTTCTACCTCTACCCTTAGTTTCCATTATAAAATTTGATTCACCTCCAAAGTTCTCACAGCTTTTCCTTCATATTTGACCAGAAAACCACGCAACGCAGAACAATGTTTTAGGTTTGTCATATAAATAGTGGATATGACCTTTGTAGCGGCTAAGTGCCTACACAAAAATCTGACATCGGTTTGACGTTCTGGGTTGTCCAGCTTTTAGTTTCCATAAATAAAGAACTTGGAGCCTTACAGCCAACTTTTCCTTCCAGAATTTGAACGAACGCACTACCCAGACGTGTTTGCCAGGGAGCGGTTAGCGGAGAAAATCGGATTACCTGAGGCACGTATCCAGGTAACATTTTTTTATACAAATTTCTAAAAAGAAATGCCTTTGTTAGAAAACGTGTTATAATAAAAAGCACTGAATTTATTATAAGATGGAGGGTACTCTGCTAGCTGACGGGCAGGTGCGATATAGTGTTCTACTTTGCTCGTTACCAGTCGCCTGAAGAGTGTAATATGCCTTCCTCCAACATTGCTCGAAATATATCATGCATCCAATATTTTCCTTTAGTTTCATCATGTTGAGAGTATATAGATGTTAAAAATATCATATCGTCATATCATATCGTTTGATGATGAAGACGTCTCTTCTATTGTTAACATCGTTACAGAATATACAAGTGAACACGACTGACTACTTTTGCTGCTTGTTACCTCACTTTGCTGCCAAATGCTACTCAATTGGTACTACTATCACTGCATAATAAACAACCAGCACAATAACTCAGATTGACGGTAATTACACGCGTATCCCCCCTTTTGGATGATGTTTTGTAGGGATGCTAACGATACTTCGATATTTCTGCACTAATATCGAGTATTTTTGTGATTTATACTTTTTGAGGCATTCCAAGCTGGTATCGATACTTTTGTATCGAAAATAATTATATAATTATTGAGGGGTGTAATCAGTTGCACAAAATTATCTGTACGAACCAAACGTGCCTATTTGTCTAAAAAATATCGAGTTGGTACCGGTACAGATATTTTCATTTTCGCAAACTTCACATCCCTAAAATCATCTCAAGGTCAAATTCTGTCGGCATCATTTTTATATGGGAAATCCTCAGAGACATTATGCTGGTTGTTCACTATGCTGTGATACTATCTCAAAAACTCTGCGGACTTTATTGTCATAGAGAACAGCTATTTCAACTATTTCGTGAAATGTAAAGTTTGTACGTGGACTTGCTATAATGCACGAAAATGACAGAATCTGGAGAAAATTATGACTTCCCCTTCAAGAAATTGGCAAATTATTTTTTGGCGTGCTGTAAAGGCATCTATGAAATGGACGGTTTCTTGTGTCAGTATTTTGTAGTAGAAGCATAAGCCTTATCGCTTGGCTCTTTTTTTCACAATTTCAAGTGACTTTTGATAATGATATGAAATAGTGTAGAACCACAAGTCGCAGGTCCTGTCAGACCCATTTTGGAGAAAACTTCAAATATTTGTATTATTTGCCTCACTTATCTATCAACGCAGCCTTACATCGAAAACTTGTAAGTTTCATTAAGATTTATTTGTGATATAAATATGTATGATAGGAACATGTTTCATTCCCATATCTCTTTTTATTTTTTTGAACTAGTTTGCACCCACAAAATTTGAGCTGATAAGTAGCTATATATTTTTTTAATTCTTATACAATAACGGATGGTGCAAAACACGTTGGAATTCTGTTATATATATTTCATTAGTATTAGATTTCTTAATGCCAAATTGCAATCAGGGGGACATAAAACATAAAAAATAACATTTGGGGTTCTAAGAACCTTCAAAGAACAATGCCATTGTCAGGATTACTGTGGATTCGGAGAGAAGTAAGCCAGAACGTGTTGGTTATCAGCGTATATATGTACATATATTATAAAGCTCAATCTGCATTCTCAAGAAGAAAACTCATCCAGACTAAGCCACCCTATCTAGTACTTCACCCCCTCAAAGTCAACTTCAGTCGCCCATTGCCAACTCCACTATTTGCATACTCATACAAATATTGCGGCACAAAAGATCACTTCTGTTGGACCCCTACGCTTTCGAGTATCTAAACGTCATATTGGAGGCACAGTGTACTTATATAGTTGAGGGCTATTAGGAATTCGTTTGAAGTATAATTCTTGTTGAATAGAATTGTGAATAAATTGAGTGTCTGGCATTTTTGTTTATCCGTATAGTTACTGAAACGACGAGCCAACTTTTACTAGTCCCGTGCATTGCACGCTTTGCGAAGTTTTTAACTTGATCTGAAAAAAACTGAAGCACGAAAAATATAACGAAACAAAAAGTATGAAAACTCGTCCTGACCTCAAAGAGGTATTGTATTTGCGAAAAATTTTTAATTTTCCAGTTTCTGTCCGTCTGCGTCTGTCAGATTTTTGTTCCCAAATTCTTAGCGCACCATAATATTGGAAAAGCAATCTTAGAGATATTTCAACTACTATAATGCTGTAACAGGAATGGAATAGCCCTTTGTGTTCAATTAATCAAGCAAATAACAGAAGATGCTTCTTCAACGTAGAGAGAGCTGTCCTAAATGCGTCATTCATCAATTGGCAAAAAATGGCTCTCAGCATGCTTTGTACCACAACCACTATATACTAGATGTGCACTAGCAAAACAAAAATTCTTCTAAAATATTGCCAGCTTGGTTGTTTTATTTTGTTCGTTTAAAAAATACCTCCATAATATAATATAATAGTAATAGAAGGATTGATATCCTGCTTGTCTGCATCATGGTGTGTCAACAAGAAACTAGGTTGTCGAAACTTTCAAAAACTCTTCACTTATCAATCATTTTGAAGGACGACGTAAACTGATTCATAAAGTAATTTGGAACTATATTCCTAGTCAGACAATTTTTTTAATTTTTTATGTATTCTTATTTATTTATTTATTTCGACAATAAGTCCATTTATATACATATCATCGAGTTCTAATGAACCGGTACAATATTTACCCAAATTATTTATCAATCAGAACAATAATAGTGTGCTTAATAGTTCTCTACATTCAACAATATAATTTTAATTATAATCAATATGGTAGTATATAATATTAAGTGCCTTCATCAAACCTAATTCGTGAATAAATACACAAAGGGGGTTCCTAAATGCGATGGCAGCTAACATACATAATAATATGTATGTCTTCTTGAAAAAAATATTATTTTTACCAACACGATGGATTTTAAAAATCTGTGTGTGCTGGTTATTTATTGTTTTCTGAAATAAGTTTTATACCCACCACTCGATAAAGACTCAATAACAGCAATCGCTACATAACATTCATTTAGGACCAACTTGGCATCAGTCCTTCGGAATGGGTCCCCTAGAGGCGAACGGCCTGAGTTCCTAAGTCGTTTCCGCACAGATCGGGTGTCGTCGATGCCATCTCGTTTACTTACGGAGGCATTGATGATGTGATATCGGTGACGTTCATGTTATTTCTTCTGCAAAGTAATGCTAGAAGGCTTAATATTTCTTAATTTTTCAACAACCTGAAGGATTTGATTTAATCCTGTTTACCACGTAGTTGTTTTGGTTGGGAAAGGGTATTATCCGAGATACTATATTACTTATCACTATTATCAGAGCGCGCGCAAGACAGACTGCATTGAAAACGGAGCTTAGAGTGACTCTAGTAGGTAAGTGTAACATATTTCTAAATCTACGGCTAATATCGAAACCGGTTCAGTTCAAGGACTATTATACTCAGGCCCTTTCTCGCAAGATGAAGCCTTTTCTTTTTCATCACTAAAAGCAATTTCAAACACTAATACCCCTGTACTATAAACGTCATACTGAAGGCCCAACAAATTAATAAATATGTTTATTTGCCTTAGCGTCTGGTGTTTTAGGACGTGCGCCGCTTGTATGTACAAATGTATGTTTTTCATGCTCTCACAACAGAAGAAAATTATGATTAATCGTCCAATGATACAGAGGGAGAGGGACTGTCCTCGGAATTCGGTGAGCAAGGACGGTTTTTGTGCTCGCTCCTGCTGTTTATACGAGTACATTGTTTGATGGAGGATCCTTTGTCTTGGAGGGTCATATGTCACCACACTTGTTGTCAGGTTTGGACGTTATTCCCAAACACATTGTTACCATATGCCCTCTAGCGGGGAAACTTAAACACGATCTCATTTATATCATGAATTTACCCACCAGATTTCTCTGGAAAAATCGCAAAAGCTTATGGAATCAAGAGCTGTTGGTCAAATTTTTTCATTATTTTTAATACGTATTCATTATACAATTACCCTTAAAGAAATGAGGAACTTGAGAAACTATAGTCTAAAGTTGAAGATAATATTTTCAATTTTGCCAGTAATGTCATCTTCAACCCCACTCCGCCCGAGTAAGATGAGGTACCCTCTATATGGGGTGAGATGGGGTATTTTTTTGGTAGTGAGGGGGTTAGGGTGGTAGTTCCTGGTCAGCCTTAAGGCTTATTGTGTACCCCCAGTCAGAGGGATCAGACAGAGTCCCATCCTAAGTTAGTTGCAAACTTTGACAGGCATTGGTCTATGCTCTCCTGTCTTCCCGTCTGGCCTAGATTCAGATGGGAGTTCCTTCTTTCACTCAAGGCAGGACAGTCGAAGATAACATGCTTACCTGTTGACTCTGCCTCACCCCATTCCCTAATGGGTTGGCTACTTAAATCCCTAGCTTTTGCAGATGTGGATTGAACGTCCAATGGACAGTTATAAATCCAACCAACCTTTGTAGTTCCTTCCTGCTCAATCTAAGAGTGTCTGCGGTATTAGAACACGATGGTCCCCTCAGCCTCCTCATAGATTGAACATTCCCCCATCACTCTGTACCAGTGCTTGTAGTGCTCAAATAAATCAGAATAACATCCAACTTGTGACAGCTGTCTGTACCATGATTTATGATATACTACATGCTGGTTCTGGCCCAATGAGAGGAAGTTCTGCGCCTTCCTTGGCATATTTGTCGGCCCTCTCATAACCACTCATTCCTATGTGACTATGCACCCCTTGTTGGTCTTCGCCAGTGTCTTTAGGGTATTATGGCAATCCTACACTATTTTTGATGTATAGCGGTTACGTGCTAAGGCCATCAGAGCCGCCCAGCTATCCGTGTTTACATAGATAGTCTTTTTGCTGTACTCTTTACCTATGCACATTCCAAATGCGGGGACCGCATTCCAGAATTGCTGCTATCGAAAACGGTAGCCAGTTTATCTAGGCGGATTCTTACGTTCTGCCCAGGCCTACCACCGTATATGCATCCTCCTGTACCTGACGAATTTTTGGAGTTATCAATGTACCAGGTGATGCCATTCGACATATGTCGAGGTTCTCTTACAACCCATTCCGATCTGTCGCTTAGGTTGACCTTATATATGGGATCTCGGTGTCCACGGCTCTTGGCATTCCGTCAGGTTGCCATCTCAAGTATGTCGCACCACAGGTTGTTAAATATCGTAGGTGTGTTCCATGGCAGGGTGGTAAAGCCAACTGCCATGACACTGCAGCCATATGCAGCCATTTTTGCCTCTCCCTCTACCTAAATGTCGAGAGATGGGATATACAGCTGTACCTCCAATGGCAACCATATTGGTTTCTTTGGACTTTTCGAAAGCATTTGACAGGATCGATCATGATTTACTATGTGCAAAGTTTTAATACTATGGGCTCAATAACATAACTATTAACTTTTTCCATGCATATTTGTCAAATCGGCCACAAAGGGTACAAATAGACAACAAAATATCGTGTAGTAGAGAAATTGTATCTGGCTTTCCGCAAGGATCCATTTTGGGGCCACTGTTATTTATAATATACAATGCTGACATGCAAAGTGCAATTTGAAATTGCTCCATACCAACCTACGCCGATGATACACAACCAGTATACCATTTTATCCCTTCTCTAGTAGGAGAAGCCAATGACGATTTGAACAGTGATCTCAACAATATAGTCCAGTATGCTCATGATCATAATCTGTCCCTGAATGCACCAAAATGTAATGCAATGCTTTTCAGTTCCACCAGGAATCGAGGCGATTTGAAAATGAATCTGAACTTAGTATTAGAAAACCAGGTTTTAGCTTTTTAGCTACTGGAAATATGAAAAATTTAGGTCTTATTATTGATGAAAATCTTAGGTTTCGTACACATGTAAAAAGCATTGTCCAAAGATAATTTATTAGACTAAAGCTGCTGTATGCACACAAATTCATATTAAGACCGCCAATTAAGAAGACAATCTGTGAAACTTTAGTTATGTCTGTTGTTCAGTACTGCGATATTGTTTATCATCACTGTTTGGATTATATAACAAAGCAAAGAATCCAAAAAATCCAAAATATGTGTTGTGAGTTTGTTCTCAGGCTGAGAAAGTATGATCCTATATCCGAAAGTATCAAAAACTTGGGGTGGCTAAATGCAAGTAAACTGGTTAAGTTACATTGTCTGAACTGTCACTCAGAAAATAGTATCTTCCTCTACTCCTGCGTACCTGATGGAGAAACTTATACCGCAAGGTTCGCAGATATCAAAGCTATTAAAAATAAGCCAAACATAAACTTCACTTGCGAGACCTGCAAAGTAATGGCCACGACTCTGGCCGATCTTAAAGCTCTAGTCATCTCTCTGCAAGCGGAGGTTAAAGAGTTAAAAGCCAACAAACATACTATAGCTGATCAGCTGTCTGCATCTTTGGATTACGAAGAAATAATCCAAGAGATAAACGACAGAAATTCAAGGAAGAGGAATCTAATTATTTATGGGGTTCCTGAGAACAATGAACAACCTGTTGCTCAAAGGAAAACGCTTGACAAGGAAAGTATCAAGAAGATCGTTGGTGTTGTAGCTGAGCAAGTTAACTGCGCCAATGTTAATCCTATAAGGCTAGGGAGAGCTGTCCAGAATGATAACCCAAGACCCATCAAAATTTGCTTAGATAATGAGAATGACGTACATTTATGTATAAAAGGCAGTCAACTACTAAGAAGACATGAGACTTATTCTAGAATACGGATATCCTTTGATAGAACGCCTCGTCAGATAGAACGTTTAAAAAAAGTTAAACAAGAACTAGAAGAGCGTACTCTCAAAGGCGAGCATGGTCTACGAATTAAATTCATTCGAGGAGTACCTCGTATAATTTCGGAAAACTGAATTTGCCCAACACAAAAATACAAGTTCAGTGTTATCTGCAAAATGTCCGTGGATTAAACACGAAGGTTAATGAGCTTTATGCTGCTACTTTAGCGTCGGACTATGACTTAATCGCACTTGTTGAAACTTGGTTATCCAGTGATGTGTCTGATTCAGAACTATTTGCAGATAACTATACTGTGTTGCGTTGTGATCGCGATCATTCACGAACTAATACCACTTGCGGCGGTGGTGTATTATTGGCGTATAGAAATGATAAATTTTTTGCAGAAGTTTTAAGTTTAGAGTTGTTCCGCCATCAGTTTTGCATTATAGACATAGTAGGAGCAAAATTCACATTTTGCTCCACCTCACTATTTGTATATGTTATTTATATACCACCTCAAGTCAGTGCTTTAGATTTTGAAGACTTTTTCGAGGCTTTTGGGCAATATATCATTAATCAATCCAATATTCTTGTCCTTGGGGATTTTAATGTCACCAAATTTGCTGAACATAATCACAATGATAGGTATACTCGTATAATACATAATTTTTTGGAATTCGCAGATTTGAAACAAACTAATAATATTCTTAATTCTAAGGAAAGAATCTTGGACTTGGTAATGACAAATACAAATTGTCAAACATCACGAGATATGCTGCCTATCATTCATGAGGATGTCTATCACCCATCTTTATCTGTAGCTTGTAGTATTAGTGTAAGTAGGGCAGAAAATTTTGAGAGCAATATGTCATTCGCAGGTTACAATTTCAAGAAGGCTAACTTTATTGGTCTGTATAATGCACTAACGTATTTGGACTGGTCATTCCTTAAGACTGCTTCCGATGCGAATACCATGTGTAACTTGTTTTACGAGAAGTTATATGCTGTTTTAGATATGTATGTCCCAAGGTACAAAAAATACAAGAGAAAATATCCTCATTGGTTTAACAGCGAAATTATCCGTAATATTAAGTTAAAACATAATCTTCACAAAAAATATATAAGTACCAATTGTCGTGATACTTATGATCAGTTTTCGCATATTCGTAGACTAATTAAACAACAGGTATCAGATTCATATAAATCTTACATACAGAAGGTTGAAAACAATGTATATGAAGATCCGCGAAACTTCTGGTCTTTTGTCAATTCAAAAAAAAGAACTACTAGGATACCAGGCCGGATGTCGTTCAATAACAGAGAATATGTCAAACCCGAAATGGTTGTCGAAGGATTCGCAGATTATTTCAAAAATATCTTTATTGAGGACACAAATGATGACATATCACATACTGTTTCTGAGTTATCTTCCTGTATCAGTATCAGTGAGCTAGATGAAACAACGGTACTGAATGCTCTATGTAGACTGAAAAACAAATTTACGGCAGGTGAAGATATGGTGCCAAGCTTTTTAGTTAGAGATAGCGCACATGTGTTTGTGGCGCCTCTAACATTAATTTTCAACAAAGCCATTCAAACCGGTAAATTCCCCGATAAGTGGAAAATTGCAAGAGTATGCCCTATTCTTAAAAGCGGCGACAGCTCTGTTATAGAAAATTATCGGGGTATCTCTATTCTTAACAATTTTGCGAAAGTTTTCGAGATGTCTCTGTATGACTTGATTTATGCTCGAACCAATCGACTTATTTCGGCCACACAACATGGATTTATGCGTTTCCGCTCTACAGTCTCTAACTTAGCAGAAATGACTCAAGAACTATCACAAGCGTTGGATGACCGAGGTCAGGTCGACGTCGTCTACACTGACTTCTCGAAGGCTTTCGACAAAATAAGTCACCGCTTAATTTTACAAAAATTGGAACTACTTGGCTTTAGCGAACTACTAATTAAACTCTTCACATCATATCTGAGCCAGAGAACACAGTTTGTCTCGTATAATGGTTTTCAGTCTACAAGGTACATCGTCACATCTGGTGTACCACAGGGAGCTAACTTAGGACCACTATTATTTTTGTTTTATATAAACGACTTATCAAAGTGTCTCAATTGTCCTCATCTATTATTCGCCGATGATCTCAAGATTTATTATAAAATTAAAAGTGTAGAGGATTGTCAGATCTTACAGAATGACCTTTCTTCTCTGAACAACTGGTGTACATTGAACAAACTATCATTAAACGTCTCCAAATGTAAAGTCTGTACTTTCACCCGTAAGCAAGCTTTTGTTGAATTCACGTACACAGTTGGTGATGACAGCCTATCCATATGCTCGGAAGTGAAAGATTTAGGCATATTGTTTGACTCGAAATTAGAGTTTTCATCTCACATCGATAATGTAATTTCTTCTGCTACCAAAAGTTTAGGATTTATAATAAGAAATTGTAGATCGTTCTCCAATCTGGATGCATTGAAAACTCTCTATATTTCCTTTGTACGTTCAAAATTAGAGTATGGATCAATCATTTGGAATCCTTGGTACAAAAACCGAGTTGAATTATTAGAGCGTGTGCAAAGGCGGTTTCTCAAATATATCTCTTGGAAAGCAGATAGAACATATCCATGTCGAGGAATCAGTCAAACTGTAATGCTGGTGCGATTTGACTTAGAACCTTTAGAGTTAAGAAGGATAAACAGTGGTTTAACATTCCTATATCACTTAATACACAATAAAATTGACTCTCCATATTTACTCGCAAAGCTTAATTTTTACGTACCAAAACCCGGCACAAGAATGTCGCTTACTTTTTATCCTCCTATGCCTAAAACTAATGTTTTAGCAAAGTCTCCGCTAAATTATATGTGTACCAAGTTCAACACGATCTCGGATACATCAGATATAAACTTTAATTTGCTGGAAGTAATACTGAATACATATCATGTTCATTATTATTTAGTTACAAACTTGGATTAGTTATAGGATTGTTTTTTTTGTTACTATTTTTCTAAGCTACACCTTTTATAGTCTGTATGATTTTTCTTGTATATTGTCCTGTAATTGGATATTTTTATCTGTTGGGCAATAAATGATTATTATTATTATTATTATTATTATTAACCTGAGACATGGAAGTTTGTTTACAATTCCACCAGTCTGCAATGTTCCAAAGATGTTTCACCTATAATGCCGCAAAATAGTATAATGCGATAGATAATACCTTGAAGTATTTACCAGTTAACAAATTTAAAAGGAAAATGAAAAACATCTTATTGCTACCATAATGCTCAATCTCGAGTGATTTTTTTTTCAGGGTTACTGTTAATACTGCTGTTTATAATATATATACATACATTCCATGTTAGCTTAGGTTTAGGTGTTAGTTTAGAATGTAGTTTTATATAAAGATTAAATGCAAGAATAGCCTTAGGATAAATTTCGCCCAAATAAAGTCGTTAAAATAAATAAATAAATAAATGTACTCTTTATGGTGCCCGCTATGCTTACACACGTAGCCTACTGCACTTTTGTGAGCGTTTTAGATGCTGTGCTTTGATGAACCTTTGGCCACCATGCAATAACGCTGTGCACCACCGTGGGTCTGGCGTACCCAGTTTACCATCAAGGGGGTTAAACCCAAGATCTGGTATGGGGAAACATTCTACATTTTTAGCTGTCAAACTCGCAAGCAAATGTTGCTTAGTCGTCCTCGTCGTCTATCTCAGCACAGCTACAGTGTGCCTCCTTCCCACAGAGAGAACGTGCGACCCATCCTTCATCGAATCATCCAAGTATTTACCATAGCAGCAAAAGCAAGGATATTATATTCATCATTGTCACTTACTGGGGCTGAATTTAGATTATTTTTGGTTTCCGTCTTAATATTTTTCTCTTCCAAATCGGTTTTCTTATTCTTTTATTGTTCTCTTTCCTCAATTTTTATTTCTCAGTTACCATCTGCCAGTTTATTGTTTCTTCTAGCAGAATAAGGCGTGATGCCAACAAGTGATTTGTTGAGGACTGGCGACAGAAAATACTGGTGGTCGTGAAGTAGTTGAGGGGCGGGATGGGGTACCTGGTGCATGGGAGAGTAAGATGGGAGTACCCAGATACTCACCCACGCACATCTGAATGAAATAATATGCCTTAAAATGACACAATTGACTATACAACGGTAAATGCGTCAGTTCGCAATGCGAAATCACGCCAATTCAATTTCGGATCCGACGTTGAACCATATTGAGTCCTCTGATGTCATGACCAACGGACGCAGATGCGTCCATCCGACATGTCACTACGGCCCGACCGGCTAAAACCCGCTCCCTCTTTTCTTACCTCTGCTCAATCTCGATCTGCATCGGGCATCATCGCGAACGATATTCTTCGCAGAGTATGATGAGTTAAGTATGCTTTTCTTCTCTTTCTTGCTACATCCGGTCTTAGCTAAGGCTGAATGGCTGCCAAAACTTGTCATTCTGCCAAACTAGGCTGAAAACAAGGTTGGCTCGGACACTAGATATTCCCTTGTCCCTTTGAAAACTAGAGGTTTATATTAAGCATAAATAGTAGTTACCCACAAAGAAAAAAGCATAACCGTAAAAGGTTTTAAGCAATTTCCGCTGTGTATCATTACAAGAAGTCAAAGACCTGAAATCCTCTTTACCCGAGTCCCGTACCATTACCATTAAATATCCCTAACAGTCCGTAGGCAGAAGCAGCATTGCTTCATGCACCAGATATACCGAATAGAACTGACTCCCCTTTAGCCCATCCAGGATAGTGGGAAAGAGCAGCGCCAGCACAAAAATCAAAAGACGCCATCTACAAAAGAGAGAGCACATCGTCATCATTTCATCTTCTAAACTGGTAGTGTTTATGCTTGCGAGGACCTTTTTGCAGCTTTTCACCAAATGAAAACGTTCGTTGCTAGTAATTTAGATAACGTACAGGGCGCACGTCCAGGGTTGGATTCAGTTTCAAGTAACGGAACCGATCGGAATAAGGATCGGGAGTCGCAGATCCATTATCTGAGATTAGTTACGATATACAGGGTAGCGCAGAAGAAACGCATGTTCTTCACGTAAGCCTACCAGTTTATATATTAAAGATATACATGTTTTAATTGCAGCTAAATGAAGTAATAATCGTGTATTTTTTAATTAATAAGGAAAAATGCAGTCCTGCTGTGGGGTTGCAATCGCTCTTGAAAGACGTGCATCAAGGTAAAACGATACCAGGTTTCAGTTCTGGTAACGTTACGGGGATTGTTAGCATACACTTTAGACCTAAGGTGACACAAAAAAAAAATAAATCGCATGCAACTAAGTCTAGGAAGCGTATTGAGACCAAGGGACATCGCCGAAATGGGAAATAACATGCAGTTGGATATATGCAAGCGCGAAGCAGAACGTGTTGTGATAAATTATTTTCCATTATTAATTTACAAATCCACTAGTATTACTTCATATCTGTCATTAAAACATGGATACTTTTAATATACAAAATGATATGCTTACGTGAAAAACATTCGCTTTCTCTACACCACACTGTACTTTTAACTACTTGTTGCAATGAAACTCATCCTCAATCTAATGTTTTGCCCAGACGCATTAAAGATTACTCTACCTTTAGGTTTGTTAAAAAATATATAACTACCCTTCGTCGCCATCTGATTTTGCTTATGAGGCTCGTGAGAGAAAGTAAAGAAAAATGGGAAGCTAAAAAAGAGCCGGAAAAGATAAGAAGTGTATCAGTTTTCGGGTGGATGTTTGCGTTTTAGTTTCTATTAGAACTCCGGACGCGGCCTTGAGAGCTTGGAAGCCCACTCGACTATGTAGCAATGTATCATGCAATAACATTACTGTGCCTACTTCATGATGCCCTTTTGGGACTCGGTATTGGCGACTGCCCCAATAACCTATCGCAATGGCTAAAGCTGCGATTAGCCACTGATCCGCACACACCATGGCATTTGTTCCTCTTTGAGGTATATTACTACTAGTCTCAGTATATAGATCTTAAGCGTAACAAGAAATGTCATGTACAAAAGATAACGAAGGATTGGGCCAAAGAATGAACCCTTATGATTAATTTTGATCCAGACGAGACCTGGCCTAGAGTATTATTGCTCTCACATCTGGGGCGCTGCTGCCCCTACTAACCTGTCTATACTAGATACCGTCCTGAGAAGGGCAATTCGACTAATTGGCGTCTCGGCCTTAACGCGCCACCTTCAGCCACTTTGGTGACCTCTCACTCTTCTACTGATATTCAAACGGAATCTGCTTCTCTAAGCTATCCTCCGTCGTTCCGCCACTCAGATGCACCCGCGCGACCGCTACATCTCATCCTAAGGCGGCCGTTCTTCATACATCGAGAACCGAGCAGTACAACTGCACATCTCCAGGGTGCCCAAGGCTTGGAATGGACTGCCAGGAGATGTATTTATTGGGCCTGCGGGTGTTGGACCATTCAAATCCCGCATTAACAAAATTCCCCTACCATAACCCTTTCACAGCAGCCGCGGTACTCTGGTATTTAGGCTCTGCCTACGCGGCCTGCCTAGTTATAAAAAAACTGTCAAATGAGGGTCACCAAAACTGAGAAGGAGCTTTTGAAATATCCTAAACAATCTACAAACTAGACTCCGAAACTACTTTAAACAACATTTACAATTTACAATACTATTATTACCATATTACTATTGAACTGAGCTCCTACAGAAGTCGCTAGTTTGTAACACCATTAATATTCGAAGTTTGTAACAGATGATGCATTGAGGTGGAAACATATTTCTTTTGTTCCTAAAACACCGCTATTATGTTTTTAACTTCTGTACTATTTATTTGTACTCTAAATTCATGCTTTTCATTGTAGGTTGAATAATATCAAAGTATGGGAACTTTCCTTTCGTGAGATTTCAAACTGGTAGCCCTTCCTGTCACAAGAGTTTAGAATAACCTAAAATTCTGCGAACTTTGGTTCGTTAAAACCTCAGATAAATAAGTGTCAGGCTCCACCTGCGTGGCTGTTCAGCTCAAGCTAAATAAAAAAATACTTCTGAAAAACTAGTATACGTAAGAATTCCACTGACTACGGTCCTGTGCGCACGAGGACGGGTTGCGAGGGCACAGCTGGTCTGCCTCCATTCATTTTCCTTTACTCACGCAAATTGCAACATTTTCTGAAAGACCTTTCTCTCATTATGGCGGTCCGTGTCGTGTCTAAGATGGCGCTTACTCGTTCGACGGATGTATTTATAAGGAATGTTTAGTCATACGACTCTTCTTTTGAAAATGTCGGTGCCTTTTTTGTTCAAGTGCTTTATCGTACGGCTTCAAATTAGAAAAATCACTTCGAGTAGTTTGACTAGAAGCTTCCCAAACGTTCTAAAAAACTTTTGTCTATGCTCAATAATGGTCGATATAAAATGAAAAATGAAAATCGGATAGATTGATAGATAATAGTTCCTAGCATGGGTGCCAGCAGAGGGGGGCAGGAGGGGGGCATGGCCCCCCTGTAGCAGCGAAGATAAAAAACTTGTATAAGTAAAAACCAAATTTGTTCCCCTACCCCTGATTTGAGCACTCAATTTAAGTAAGTCGCCCCTCCCTGGAAAATTTTCTGGTGGCGCTCTTGGTTGCTAGGCTATGAGTATAAGCATTGATTAACACATTTACGGTATAAGGCATTCTGAAATGTTGGAACAAGTCGATAATAAATAAATAAGGTCTATATATTTATTTGTTTATTTATTTTTGTCACTAGAATTGCGAACCCGCGATGGATCCCTAACAAGTTTGAGCATATTTTGCTGGCACTACCTCTCACAAATATTTTCACTCCATCCAAGTTTACGCCACTCCAAAAATGACGAAGACCTGTGAACCAAAAGCGAAGATTGAACAGCTTAGCGTTTTACTTGTTTGCCCGCAACTGGGCTGATTTTTCTAAAGACCATACACTTTATCTATCCTTGTCGCCGTGATAATGTGTCAAAATTTTGTTGCAACCAAATTAAGTTTCATAATTTAAAAGAAAATGGGGATTTGTCCGACTTGAGGATACGATCAACGTTGCTTCGGTACTTTCCCAGATTTGAGGGACCACGTATTATCGAACATTATTATAGACGAAATGACCTGATATATGTAGATGCTGAAAACTAGACTAACTTAGCTGTGTTTGTTGTAGACTAAATACAGTTGCCAAGTTGTTGAAATTTAGTATATATAGAAGGCATCTGTGTTCAGAACCTTCGATATATCGAAATGATATCTCACCTAATCAAGCAACTTCATTTAATGAAGTGCCTACGGAGAGAGATCTCCTTCAATTATGTATCTAATAAAATTTTTGTTAAACCTTGATAAGTTACCACCTGCTCTAAGACAGATGGTATGATAACCTACAATTTTTTTTTGATTCAATAAACTACAAAAAATACATAAGTTACTTGAGTCGTTCCATTCCAAAAGTTGCCTTATCCATCAGTTTATCCAATTTTTGGTAAATGGATTGTTTTTTGGACATACTAATTATACTACCGGTGCACAATTTTTTTTATGTATTGATAAGGTGATAGCAACAGCAACGGCGTTTTTCTTTTAAAGAAAACTGATATAAATAATAACAATTTCAACTTTTTGGTTTGGATTTGGCGGGTTTTGATGTATCACCAGTGGATAAAGCAAGTTTCGACGCAAAAAAATCGTCACATGAAGGCATATAAAAAGAAACAAATGATCTAATCTAAACTCGAGACTTCTTTAATTCAACACAAGAATTAAGGTTGTGTTTAAGTATAAGAAAGGAAACTAACTCTGGTTATACAACAACATAAGCCGATATACGTATCTCCGTCAATCCACCAGTACGCAGACAGATGTTTCACGCTTATTAGCGATCATCAGTGCGCCATAGGTCGATTGACGGAAATATAGAGCATCAATTTTTCCAAGGTTTACTAAACATGTGAAACATGTGAGAGCAGACAGAAAGAATTCTGCTGGTGCGCCATCTGTTACCCGAAGGTAACGGCAACCAAAGAAAGTCGCTGCTGAAACAGCAGCGTACTTCTTGGTGGAACGCCACGGCGCGTCCTCTTTGAGCCACCAGAGAAACGCGGGTTCCATATGCCGCTGCATATTAAAGCCGATATACGAGGGTTGCTCTATATCTCCGTCAATCCACCAGTACGCAGACAGCTGTTTCACGCTTATTAGCGACCATCAGTGCGCCATAGGTCGATTGACGGAAATATAGACCTTCGGGTACCAGATGGCGCACCGGCAGAATTCTTTCTGTCTCCTCTCACATGTTTCACATGTTTAGTGGACATGGAAAAATTGATGCTCTATATTTCCGTCATTCGACCTATGGCAAAGATTCCAATTGCGAGGTTAGTGCAATTTTCATAAAAAGTGGATAAGACGACTTTTGAAATGGAACTACTCACTCCATCACCTCCGATAAAGATATTTTTAAAAATATTTGGACGGAGTTTGAACTAGCAAATTAATTTCTGACTTACAAAACGTAGAAATTTGAAGTTATAACTTTATTCGAACAAATAAAATCGAAACGGATATCTTCAGTGAAAAGTCTACCTGCAACAAACTGTGATCCTGACTCGGCTATTCTTCACGCTAGAACCCAAGGATTGAGCAGAAAACAGTCTAGCTGATTAAATGTGTGCCATATAACTTGAGTTCATTTATAAGCATACAGCTACAGAAGTATGACAGTCTGATATGATACATAATGCAAGTGTAAGTGGGCAGTCGCCTTTAGAGATATATATACAGGTTGCAATGGAGCAGTATATTTCAGTGGCATGGTTCGTACTGGCTGTTCACGAAGTTTTTTTTTTCAGGTATGGTTCAGCAATCGACGGGCAAAATGGCGACGAGAAGAGAAACTCCGAAATCAGCGTCGTTCCGTAGATCAAGTAGGAACAGTTAGTCCGCCAGTATCAGCTGCAAGGCTTCCGATCAACTCTGGCTTCAACTCAATGTATTCATCAATACCACAACCCATCGCTACCATGGCTGACACTTACAGGTAGGTCATCTGTACTAGAACATTACCAATAAGAATCATGCTTTCTTTCTTCAAATAATTTCATCAACAGTACATCGTGCAGTTGAAGTCACTTAGTAATATGACAGAATATAGTGAAAGTTTGTGTCCATACTTCGTAGTACAGACACAGTATAGTAAACAACTAGCAGAATATCTATGAGGATTACCTATATAAAAACGGTTCCTACAGATTTTGGCCCTGGGATGATTTTACGGGTGTGAAGTCTGGGTAGACATGCGAAAACAAAAATATTGATACCGGTACCAATTTGATATTTTTCAGCCAAATAGGCGCGTATGGTTTGTACAGAGAATTTTGTGCAATTGATTACACCCCTCAATAATTATATAATTATTTTCGATACCGATGCCGCTATAAAAGCAGCGATACTAGCTTGGAATCGCCCAAAAAGTACCTAAGATAAAAATGTTCGATATTAGTGCAGAAGTACAAGTATCGAAGTATTGTTAGCATCGCTATAAATAATCAATCAAAAGGGGGGATGCGCGTGTAATTACTGCCAACCTGAGGTATTGTGCTGATTGTTTACTATACTGTGGTCCAGATATGTGAAATTCCACTTGTCAATGACCGCGCTATGACGCGCTATCCCCAGCTGACTTCTCACAGGCGTGTAGTTGGTGACCTTTCACTTCATACCGGTGTTCAAACAAAACTTGCTCCTCTGAACTATCCTCTATAATTTTACTGCTCACCGAGCCCATCAGGTACACTTATGGTATTGTTACATCTCCTCCCAGGGTGATCATTCTTCATACATCGAAGACCAAGCCGTGCGATCGAACCTTTGTTCCTAGGGTGTCCATTACTTAAAACGGTATTCCTGGTGATGTAGTTTAACGGACCTGTGAGTTTTGACCTGTTCAAATCCCACATTAACAAAACCTTCCTAACCTAACCTCTCCATATCAGGCTGCGATGCTCTGGCATTTAGAATTTGCTTGCGTGGTTGTTTTGCTATACAAATATATATAGTGGCCGCAGAATGCGAGGAGGAATTACCGTTGAAACGTGCAAACATTGAGTAATAATATTTGTCCTCCAACTTCCTATGGTTGAGGCTATGATCTTGCTACACCAAGCATTAAAAAAATCAAGTTGATTGCAAACACATGTGTGATGCCGCTAGGTGTTTTTTTTTCACTGATCAATTGGTAGCCTATTATGCATATAACTAATTCTTCAGTTTTGCAACAACACAGTAATAATACTGTGCCAAAAATTCATTAAAATCATCACGTTGCGTTGCTTCTATACCTACGATTAAAATTATTGCCCCGAACCTTTTCCTCTTTGTGCTAAGTTCATACGTATCTCCATTACTCTTCTTAGCGACCAAACCGGGGGGGGGGGTTATTTGCCAGCTGCTAGCTCTCTGTACAACTTCTGTAAAAAATCAAGACAACACTTCCAATATAAGTACTCAAACTTTGTTCATAGTCATTTCAACTTACTTCCAATACTTTTAGTTCCTCATACACCAAATTTTCAGGGCGGTTTCACTCAGGGGTGAACCCACAAACATTTAGGATCCCACTGTACATAAATACATATGTGTAGCGACCGACGATGGCCAATTTCAACTGGGAATTTAATTAAATTAGCTTTGGAGAAAGTTACAAACTCGGCTGCACTGCCCGAATCAAGCTACGGCTAGTAATAGCTGCTTTCAGGACTCAGGTACACAAGTTCACAATCGGAGAGTCCATTAGCAATAATATAACCGCAGCTCATCGACGATTGGGCTATTTGCCAATTGGGTATATATGCTGTATAATGGTCCGTTAAATATCTACGCAATAAGTTCTCTATTCTTCCTTATGAAGAATGATTTATGCAACAATGGGTTGCATATCTAAGTCACCGTATATTACGTGGCAAATAAAATGAAACCAAATTTGATGGAAAAAGGTAACTTACTAATAATTTGGCTGACTGTAACTTTTGTCAGGTTCAAAACATAACTTGTTCAGTTAATTGTATTGCGACAAAGGCTGCAAAGGCAGTAAATCGCTACCAGTGTCTTTCATCAAACGAGATTTGAGTTTTTTGTCCGGAAAAGGTTGATTGATTGTCGTGGAGCTTTCAGGACCAGATAGTTGATATTTTGAATTAAGACTGTTTAAATTGGCCCAACAGGCACGTGTGGCCATGACAAATCTTACTAAAATATTTGGCTATCAAGCTACCAAAATGTCGGTGGTTGAGTCTCTCGTGTTTTCCATATTTTTATATGCCTCGGAAACTTGGACTGTTAAAAAGGCAGATCGAGCTCGCATAGATACTTTTGAAATGTGGACATGGAGGAGAATGCTGAGAGTCCCTTATACCGCCCATCGAACTAACGTTTCCATACTAGATAAGCTCGGCAATCCAACGAGACTATCCTCCATTGTGTCGAGGAGAATGCTTACATTCTTCAGACATATTCACAGAAGCAATAATATGAGGAAACTTGCAGTTCAGGGTCATGCCCCGTGTGGGCGCGCCGTGGCAGTTCCCCTACACGCTGGGTGGATACGACGAAACAGTTGCTGGATATGAGTATCAAGGGCGCCACTGGACTGACAGTTAATCGCGAACGATGGCGAGCTACAGTTTTCAAAACTATTGATAATATTCATGTCGGCAATACTCTAGCTCCAACTTAATGCATTTCACGAATTCACAACATGTCTGCTAGGGCATTGTGATTATGAACATTAAATTTGACTGAATGTACCTCAAAGTTGTTCAAACATTTTCTTAATAACTGTATTTTGATTTTATTATACACGTTTACACTTATAATGGTGGTATACATTTTTTTGGTGGCGACAAGAAACGCATGAAGAGTTTCTATACTTCACGGACAAATGATAGAGATCTTACTTGCAATTTTCATAGTCTCCCTTTTGGACTCACCAGAACCTTGGTGCTGTGACCGGTATTTTAAAAAGAAAGCACAGGTCATTGCAGACTCTGGTGTTGCCAACCTGACGGCAATGTTTATTACTATTTTCATCGCCTTCTGCAGTAGTTGAAGGAAAAAAATACGAATTTGAACTGAGATCAAAGATGAGTTCATAAGAATATACGATGTTGAGGTTTGCTCTTCACTCAATGCAAATTTATATTTTCTGCAAGCAAACCTCAACGTTATGATTATGTTCTTATATACTAATATTTAATCTTAATTTAAGCTCATAATTTTTCTCTAGCTATTGTAGAAGTTCCAGAACATGGCAATAAGCATTGCCGAAAGTTACTTGTGTTTTGAAAATTCTGGCCAGAACCCCAAGAATTTTCTCCTCTAATTTAGTATCTTAGCCATTCTATATTGATGCGTATTTCTTGTAGTTTGTGATCTTATGCTTCTCAGCCTATACCCTTATGATGTCGAAATAAAGTGCTGGTGATAGACCTGTACTAGGCTTCCTTTATTGTTGCTGCGTGGGTTGGTTCATTCGCCAATACCCCATTGACCTATTATGGCTTGTTATGGATCTCAAAGCATTTCTATTATACCTAAATAGGTTCTAGAACATGAGAAGTAACAATGTTCACCACAGAAATGATTCGGAACTGTATAGACTTTAGAAGAGCTCTCAAAGGGACTTGGCTTTTTCATTTCCTTTTTATCAATTGTGTGCAGATATCTAGACCAGACAAATGCAGGCTTGCAGATTCATTTAGAGCTACCATGCAGTCTCACATCAGTTTAGGTGTAACCCACATGACACTGTTTCAGTGCAACCTAGCTTTGAAATTGCAAAATGCTATGCGGAACAACCATCGAATTCAGCAACCCAACAGTTATAATTAGGGTTTCCAATCCAGGATACCGAAATCCCGGAGATTTTTTGGTCCCAGGGTTAATAAAACGGGATCCCGGTAATCTCGATTTTTTAAATGATGAAATTTCAGTCCGCTTTATTCCTTTTGTTATCGGCATGTTATTTTTGCATTGCTGCGGCAGTGGCGTAACCTCAAATCCGTGGTCCCTTGCAAGAACTATAATGTCTGGTCTGGGGTCACTTCATACCTTTAAAATCCTAGAATCCAACAAAAGAGCAATTACTTATTTGAACAACCAAATACGGATGCTATAAAGAATATGTCAGAGCACTTTATCACAAATATAATCTTGAATTTGAATTGGGACTCTGTTGGTGAAGATATGCCGTTGTGTGAGACACAAAAATAGTTAACACAGACTTTAACCTTAAAGTAGACATCTCCAAGAGGCTACTATTAAAAGTAAGCCTAATTGGCGAAAATTTTAAAATAGAATTGGTCGTCCTCACCATACTTAAAAAAGATATGTCACTATGCGAAAATGGAGGATTAAGAGGCTTACATTTGCATCAGTGTTATGAATATTTACCGACGGTACAAGTGGTACCACCTGCGAGTGTGGAAGATGAAAAAGCCTTCTGTTCATCGGTTTTGTGAAAAAACTATTTTTGCTCTAAGTTCCTGTTCCCAATCTCATGTTTTATCTCCAAAGTTGGTTTGGTTTGATAATTACTTTTCAAAGGCTTTTTTGCTTTTTTAGTAAAACGTGCTTTTTTAATATATCTTTGCATTTTTATCATTACCGTTACTAGTGTTCGAGTTTAAAAAAGCTGTTTTCGGTTGTTTTCTGCTGTTTTTGGTCGTTTTCTGTTCTCTCCGGATGTTTTCGGCTTGTTTTTTGTTGTTTTCTCCAGATGTTTTGTATTTTTTTTTCTGTTGTTTTGAGCTGTTTTCTGTTTTTTTGGTTGTATTCGGTCGTGTTTCGATGTTTTCTGTTTTTTTTGTAGTTTTCTGTTGTTATCAGATGTTTTCCTTTGTTTTGAGCTGTTTCTGTTATATTCGATTCTATTCGGTAGTTTTCTGTTGATTTGAGCTGCTTTCTGTACTTTTCTGTCGTATTTGGTTGCATTTGGTTGTTTTCTGTTTGGATGTTTTCTGTTGTTTTTGGTCGTTTTTTGTTCTCTCCGGCTGTTTTCCGCCTGTTTTCTGTTGGTTTTAAATGATTGTGGATAATTCCGTAGTTAATGCCAACTTTCCGGGATCACGAAGATTGGGAACCCTAGTTATGATAGGAATAACATATCAGTCGTCAAAATGCAATACCCAGCAAGTCACGGAGAAAAAATACAGAAATAGAGAAGAACCGAATACAGCCTTATTATGAGTGAAAATGGTACTAAAACGAGAGTATGATAATTTACGATGGTTTGGGATGTTATGTCTTAATGCCCCAAAATCTAGGACAAATGGTTTTTCTGAATTTTAGATTTTAAATTTGCACGCGTCGAGTTTTGCATGTTACCAACATGACATGTCATGTCTTGTTTTGAGTGCTATTTTTATAGAATTGTATCAAAATAAATGAAACACTATTTAGTTTCTCAAAATCCAAGTTTTCTGACAAACAGATTCTTCAGAACCTGCCATAGCGTTTTCACGATTAGCGTCGACTGGGTCTTAATTTTCTTACGAGCTCCCATGGTTCTTAAATTGATAAATAAATAATTTATCGATACAGAATGGAACAATCGTAGTTAGAAAAAAATAAATTCACCGCACGGTATTCTCAATGAAAGAATAAAACACGCAATGGCCAGAATAACCTCCTATCCTACATGATCGACATGTAACTTGAATCCGTATTCATATTGCCTGGACTTCTTATATCTGATATCGGATTCGGTAAGCGAATAATATGGAAAGTGGTAGCGCTTTAGATAAGCAACGAATTGGTACATAAAAATTTATTTTGAAAAATGTCGGGTTTTGCATTCAGACGACTGATGTTATTTTTCGGTTTCAAATCTTTACGTGTGGATGTGCTAATCCCAGCCGCTAGCTCGCTGCATGTTACGTCCTCTGAGAAGGAATATCAATCAAGACCCAGAATATCCAGCAGCAAGTTGCTGTTGGCGTCGAGGTCAATCTGTTCGGTATGTATGAAGTCGGAATGGGCCTCGGCAGGGGGCCATCACGGCATGTTAGGAGGATTATGTGAAAAGTGCCCGACTACCGGGCGAGCCACCAGACAAGCCATGTAGATGAAATGTCAGATTACGCATTCTATGCATATAGATTCGTAAGGGAATGTTATGCTTGACGAGGGAGCGTATATATTTTCTTACATCCTTACATCCACAAAGTTGTCATTGAATTAGGGATATTTTCAGATACTATTTTTAATGATACGATCTGGAAGAAGTTACAAACCTGTCACTTTGTAATTCTTCGGTTGATATATATTTCCAAATTTTTAGTTTCTAAATGCACTAGTATTTTCGAAAGCATCACTGATATTATGAGCTAACCGTCTTATCAAATGAAATACAGTACAGAATGTCCAATGGAGCATATGGAAAAAACAAGCATAAGCCAAAGAAGTTGTCAGCAGTTCTGATATGAAAAAGCAATTTGTCAGTGCTGACTAGGATCACTGGGTTTGAAAGAAGCTATAAAAATTTCTGTAAGATTTTAATTACCTAATGTACGTCTTACACTCCACTTGCATGCTTACACTTCTAGGGGTGACATTATTTGTATTTTCTCGCAAATAAAAGAAATGAGATAAAATATGTTTATGTTATGATGCCTATTTACCATTGTTTCATTTAATAAAGGAGACACTTCACAATAGTGTTTGGACAAGATCAACATAGCACAGAAAAATTTTGGTATGACACTGCGCCATTTTCTTGCAAATACAAGAAATGAAATCAAATATGTTTATGTTATGACGCCTACTGACTACTACTACTACAAGATCAGCGTAGTACAGAAAAATTTTAGTCTGACACTGAGCCATCACAGAAGTACTACCACTTTTTGGTCTAATCGTGGTATATTTGCATTATCAGTTCCATTTACCTACATGTCACACAACACTTTATATTTGTTTTCTAATTATTTAATTATTTTTCCCATAAGGGAGGCTTTTCGTAGAAAATTTACTTTGCAGCACCGGCTGTCCCCAAAGAATCATTAAATCACAGTTTCACAGACTTGACTGACTTAAAAAGGATTAAAAAATGTACATAAAAAATTATCAGAACTCTTCTTAGAATAGCTCAAGATTAATATTTTTGTCATGCAAAACAAAACAAAAATTAAATTATTAATAAAAAAATCGATATACCGTTTTCAACGGTTTGTTGTTGGATCCCGAGTAACAGGGACGTATGGGGACCCACGTGGCTGCGCGATGAACAGCGTCTGCCTTCGATAGTGGGGCAGCAGCAGCCTTGTGCGCGGTTAGCGCTTGGGTGGGTGACTATATATACACAGGGCATTCAGTTTCGACCGTGTTGGTGTCGCCCACACGAGCGCTGAGCGGAGCATCTTACTCGGCCGGCACTTTGGATGATCGACCGGAAGGCCCGGACGGGTAACCCCCGTCGGACCGTCCGGGATGATGGTGTAATCATTCCAATGGTGCTGGCTGTGCACCGTCCCCCCTCTGAAAACTCATAGTACAATAGGCCAATAGGCTGTGCTGACGGCTGATGAAAAAAAAAAACAGGCACGTAACCAGGATTTGAGGGACCAGAAAGACTAAGGTTGCCACCCTTGAGTTTTGCTTGATCGGGTGATTTATCATGAACAAAAGATTCGCAGTTTGGGAGGGGGGGGGGGGTTCGGTGTAGATTAAAGTTGCCGCCTTTTAATTTGGCTTGACCGTGGGAATTTTAGCGGCATTATATGATGTTTCGGAGGGAGGGGGGGGGTCGGAACCCCCTGAACATTGCCCCTAAATACGTATCTGTCGAGTGAGATGCGAGCCTTGTCTTGGGTTTGTCTCAAGACAAACAGCAACAATGCACATGTAACACTCTCTGCAAAAAACAGAAGCTGTTTCCTGGAGAAACTGTTAAATGATGCCACTTATTCCACATTCATGTTTAGTGAAATTATTTGAAACTTGATAAAGGCCTAAAAGGTGTCCGAAAGGTCAGTAAACAGGTCATCTTCCAGCATATTTGATTCTATTGGTGGGTCTAAAGCGCATTGGAACAGTTATTGGCCTAGCGTTAGAAGGTAATGTGCAGCATATGCAAATGTTTGCGACACTTCGATTAAAGGTCATTCTAATCTATTTGGATGATGAAATTTCATCGTCTGAAGTCTGCCTTTCGCATTTCTATTCAAGCGTCGGCGCCAAGACTTCCCCTTTCACCCACGTACACATCCCCAAAACTCAGAAAGCGACCGAACGCATACACAGAAGGCCCTCGACCTAGCGGATAGACAGCCGGACAGACAGATTAATCCTAGGCAGAGTTGATGCGGACGTGATCTGGCCACCGCCGACAGGGCCGACAGCGTGTCACGTCCCAAGGGAGACTCCTTGTAGCCCAGACACCACTGACGGCCCCCGTCGTGTACTCGTTTTCGTTTTCGGGAAGCTGAACTGTCACTGCTGCTCACCGAGGTTACGTGAGAGTTGGAGACCGATTTCACTTGCACTCAATATCTTTATAGTGTCAATAGCACAGCATATATAGGTACCAGTAGCGCGGTTCCTTCAAAAATATGATGGTTCATCTTTATTACGGTGCAGTGCATCGATATCGTTTCAGTCTCGTTCAGACTGTAGGTAAAAACATGTTGGTTTGACGGATTGAAGAAATTCTGTAATAAAGCCACTATGAATACGAATGCGTGGAGTGAACAGATTCGCCGCTATATGCTGCACAAATACTTATTTTATATGTCTATGGAGATCGTATTCCAGGAAAATCGTATTCGAAGCATTTGCCATAAATTAGTAAAAATCCTAATATAAATAATGTTCACATGTTACTCTGTTAATCAATTGAACAAATTTCTGTTAAAAATTGTAGCTTAGAATCGAATAGGCAAATAAAAAACCACCGAACCTAAATGATGGAATAAATTAAAAAAAAACCTTTTTAAAAAATTAATGCTCTAAATTGAAGAAAATATTTTCCTTTAAAATATCAACTATCAAGTTATAGCCTCATTATTCACAATGTATATGATCATAAAATGACTGAATGAATAAACTAGTACCTATCTACCTATTGAGTAAGTTAATCTGCTAAGTTTAATTTTTTTGAAATTTGTCACCTATAGGTGCTGACGCAAATCTCGCGATAAGTTTTTATGATCATATAAATTGTGTATAATGAGGCGATAAGTCGATAGTTAAAATTTTAGAGGAAAATGTTATTTTATCTTTTTATAGCATTTAAATCAAAGCTTTTTTTAAAGGTTTTTTCTTTTATTTTTTTTTACTTTTTCAATTCGAACAGTCTATCTCTTCAATAAGGAGACGTTCTAATGATTCATCCTACTTAGGGAGCTTAGAGAGCTTCGAGCCTAAGTAAACCACGGCGTGCTCGATTTCGCAATTCCGCCATATTGGATTAAGAGTGATGTCATAATATTTTTCTAATTATTCTCGACAAGCCCTTTAATTTGATATCCATATTGCAGAAGTGCATAAAAAATAACTATTTCACCACCTTGGATGGTCCATCATATTGGATTTAAAATGACGTCAAATTAGAATTTTATAAAAATAACTATTCCGCCATCTTGGACGGTTTGGAATGAAGTCACACAGCTCATCGCGTATTGATATCCAAACTAAACGTATGTACAAAATTTCAGCTCAATCAGTTCAATATATCTGTTTCAAAATTGTATAGCATTCCACCTGTCAAACATACATAGATACTACTGCATACATAGTAATATATTGCAAGTTAAGTAAAAGCTTTTAAAAATGACATTTTTATAGATATACAAGGAATTAAGTGTCATTATTTCCAATTCCTTAAATAGCTGCCTACACGAGTGTCTACAATTTTTGAAAAGCATGGTTCTCAAAATTCTTAATGATGATGGTTTAATAAATTAACGTCTAGATTTGAGGGCGTTTAAATTGTATTCTTATTGTATGCTCATCCACGCAGTCATAGTTTTATACTTTCCTAGAGCTAAAGCATGGCTCATGGAGAGCCAGACACAACATTTATATGGCCTGGATAAGAGACTGTATCAAAAATATAGGTTGTGCAGTATGCAGTTTGGGCCAATAATGTTTACAAACAGTACATGCAAAAGGTTATAGAGATAATCTTATCTCTATAACCTTTTATATAGAGCAACCTTCGTATATCGGCTTTAATATGCAGCGGCATATAGAAACCGCGCTTCACTGGTGGCTCAAAGAGGACGCACCGTGGCGTTCCACCAAGAAGTAGGCTGCTGTTTTAGCAGCGACTTCTTTGGTTGCCGTTACCTTCGGGTACCAGATGGCGCACCGGCAGAATTCTTTCTGTCTGCTCTCACATGTTTAGTAAACATGGAAAAACTGATGCTCTCTATTTCCGTCAATCGACCTATGGCGCACTGATGATCGCTAATAAGCGTGAAACAGCTGTCTGCGTACTGGTGGATTGACGGAGATAAAGAGCAACCCTCGTATATCGGCTTTAATACGCAGCGGCATATAGAACCCGCGCTTCTCTGGTGGCTCAAAGAGGACGCGCCGTGGCGTTCCACCAAGAAGTATGCTGCTTTTTCAGCAGCGACTTTCTTTGGTTGCCGTAACCTTCGGGTACCAGATGGCGCACCGGCAGAATTCTTTCTGTCTGCTCTCACAAGACCCTATGTATCATTCCAAATAAACACTGGTTTCTTTTTGTTCCAGCTCGATGCAAAACGGTTTGTCGTCTAGCTGTCTGCAGCAGCAACGCGACGCTGCCGCAGCCGCTGCAGCCGCCGGCTACCCGTACATGTTCCCGGATCCGCTGCACTCGTTAGGCCCCTCTTACACGCCGCCGCGCGGATGCAACCCGGCCGGCGCGCACGGTCCGCAACCCTCCGCGCATCCGGCGTACGCGGCGGCCGCTGCTGCCGCCGCCAACGCGCCACAGGGGGCTAACGCGGTACCGGTTTCGACAGGCACGGGTAAGTACGTTTGTTTGTTTTTAAAATATGTACGAATTTGAAAAAATTTCAAGATTTTCAAAAATATTTAAAATTTTTCAGAATTTTCAAAATTATCAAAAAATTCTATAATTTTACAATTTCCAAGTTTTTCAAAATTTCCGAACCAATTGAGGTTTTGAATTATGAAAAAAAGTACTTTTTTTGTGATAAATGGAAAGATCATATATAAGTTTTATAACAAAATTGTTTTTGTTTTCTTTTTTTCTCCAATAATTCAAAAGGTATATCAAAATAAAAATGGGTTTTTGAATCGAGCACCGAAAACACGCCGACGGCTTCCGAACCCGTGTGACGTCACCATGGCGGTAAGGATGCTCCTTTGACCAACGGCGTCCTACTCCGATACTAGATTCTAGATTCCCCAGCCAATCGCGAAAATACGTACTGCTAAACTAGTAACTTGTGTATATTTGTTGCAACACAGTCGATGAATGAAGTTTGCAGCTCGAGACAAAGTCTACGATCGAAATAAATATGTTTTTGAATGTTTGAAGTTGAAGTCAGATTACAGATTCCAGTAAGTAAGTACCTAATCAAATATGTTTCGTTGAAAAGATCTCCTCAATCGAAGGATGGCCGTGGTTAGAGAGTCCGATAGCGGATCTCAGGATCTTTGGATCGAAACCCAGGCTTTGCAACTTTTTTTTTATTTTTTTTATCAAAAAGTTTATTGATGTGCTTTTTGCACTTGTTACGCACATTTTTTCTACGATCAACATGAATATGTGTTTGAATCAAATTTTTTTATACATATTACTTGCACTGCACTGTGCAAAAACTAAGTACAGGAGGCGGTGGACAATTCAAAAGATCAATGGAAATGAGGTCTGTCCGTCAATGTCAATCACCATTAATTTTTTTTAAATGTAATAGTTGGTTAATAAAACAAAATCCCTTAATCCATTCAATTCATTGGCATTATTATTTATTTAACTTTGGGCAATGAAGCTTAACAATATTAAATTTTCATAAAAATTTAACAAGCACTGTGCAGTGCAAATAAAATGTCTAACAAAATTTGATTCAAACACATACTTATGTTGATCGTAGAAAAAATGTGCGTAACAGTGAAAAAAGCACATCAATAATATTTTTGATAAAAAAAGTTGGAAGGCCTGGGTTTCGATTCAAAGACCCTGAGATCCACTAGCGGACTTTCTAAGCACTGGGATATCCTTCGATTGAGGAGATCATTTCAACGAAACATATTTGATTAGGTACTTACTTACTCGAATCTGGTATCTGACTTAAACTTCAAACATTCAATAACATATTTATTCCGATCATAAACTTCGTCTCAAGCTGCAAACTTCATTCATCGACTGTGTTGCAACAAATATACACTAGTTACCAGTTTAGCAGTACGTATTTTCACGATTGGCTGGGAACCTAGAATCTAGTATCGGAGTAGGACGTCGTTGGTCAAAGGAGCATCCTTACCGCCATGGCGACGTCACACGGGTTCGGGAGCCGTCGGCGTGTTTTCGGTACTCGATTCAAAAACCCATTTATATTTTGATATAACTTTTGAATTATTGCGATAAAAAAGAAAACAAAAACAGTTTTGCTATAAAACTTATGTATGGTCTTTCCTTTTTTGACAAAGAAAATGTTTTTTCAAAACCTCAATTCCGATCCCAATCTCAATCCCTAACCCCAACCGCAACCCCATACCCATCCCCAACCCCGTTCCTGACCCCAATCCTAAACCCAAACCCAACTCCGATCCCAAAATTTTCTAAATCTCAAGTTTATAAGGAAGAACCACCTTATTAAGAGAATGTAAAGTGCCTTGGAGTATTAATTGATGTAAAGCTAAGATTCCTTAGGCATGCTTTAGTCTCTTACAGAGAATATTTGTACGATTAAGAGATGATTGCTGAATGTGGATAGATCATTGCTAAACTTTAAGGTAAGGAAGAACCCTTGGAAAGCACCTATGCAAATCCCTTGTTATATCTGTCGTATTGCAACAGAGTATACTACCCTTGTCCGGACTATGCTACACTTGCTTAAAATAACTCTGTTGACTTTATCTTTAACTTGAGGAAGTTTGGCCATTTATCAAACTATGGACTGTAAAGTTATCCACTGCTTTGCATGCCTTATTTACTTGAATCCCACTATTTGATTTTTCTTCATAAAGTAAGACAATCTGGCCACATCCCACTCTTGAGCGACATTAACGAGATTGCCCGGGCAAAGTCATAAAAACTTAAATCCATTCCCAGTTTATCAACACTGCCCAGTTTATATGAATATGCACGCTATTGGCCGATCATTATCAGGACGTCCCGCTGCAACAGGACATTCACGACAATGACCGACCAATAGGTATCTCTGACCGTATCATATACATATTTAGCACTGACAAATTTGGTATCAGCTCCATCGCCCTTGTTGGTGTAGTTTGCACGGCACCAGTTATAATCTGGAGCATTGCTGTTGTTTCTGGCTCAGGAGAAGCTTTGTAGTGATTTGTTGACCCTAAAACGGCCCGCCCACGCTCCGGAAATCCTCAGAGAAAAAACTGCACAATCCTGGCCTGAAGGCCCTTGCACTTTAGCCTGAATACACCCGGCCAGCACAGGCGATCGAATGGTTTTTCAATTCCACATCCGGCGGCCTGTACAGTCCGGCGAACCTCCACATACGCTACGGTTATCCTTGAGGCCAGGACTGTGCAGTTTTTCCTCTGAGGATTTCCAGAGCGTCTGTGGGTCGCTTTAGGGAAATAATCCCTGGCTTCGAACACACTCGTTAATTGAATAGTTTAAAAAGAGGGTACTTAGACAAAGCTGCAGGGACGTTTATACATCAGTTATTGACCAAGACATATTGATTTCTCGTGTATGCATACGACAGGAATACTGGCATTTGTGGATTTTGTTTGATTTGATATCCCGCTCTACAGCTCCATTGTCATTCGCTAAGTTCCTTGCAAGATTTCCGTGTTTCCCGATTCAAGAGGAAAATTGACGAGCCTTAAAATGGATTTCCATTTTCACTGGTTCGCAAAATTGAACCATTACCTCGCGCTCAGTCAAGATGAGTTATTATGCATGGGGAAATCAGAGGACGATTACGAGTTATTAGAAAGGGTACAGTAGCAGTACAACATATCAGTATTGAGATACAATGGTAATATAAGTAATTGATTTTATTTTGATTTTTTTGCCGGCAAAGAATTACGACACAATACGTCACACTGTTGTGGCTACCGGTGCAGATAGGAACAAAAATTTTTGCTTTCAAGGATTTTTTTTGATGTCACTGATCATTCCTTCGGAAAATCAACAACTTTTAACAACTTTCCTTTATTTTTAATTCCAGACACGACTAAGGGCAATTTGAAATGGTAGATGAAACGAAATTACTAATAATAACGTAAAAGACAAAGACATATCACGGTAAAATATAGCCATCAGAACTCCTGAAATAGTTTAATGAATTCGATTTCTAAGAATTTAAGATACTTTAACCGTGTAGTCTATTCTCCGAAGTGCGTACGCGAATTGATTCGGAACCAATTCGTAGTTGGTCTCGTTTTGTGGGAAATGAGATGTACAAAGTGCGTCTGCTTGGTTCCATGTTTTTTATTTATTGACTAATAGAGGATATAGGGTGACACATTTCTTAACTTGCCTTTCCCGTAGTCACTGGAGTTGTTCCATCGTTCCATAAATCACGTCCGAATGATCATTTTATAACATGAAAGAAAGAAAATTGATCACTCACATCACGTGTCCAGTCGAGAGTAAATTATTTCTAGCTCTGTTTTCTAATGGCATTTACACAATAGCTGTACATACCGGATCCAAAATAATTGCAGTAAAATCCTTTAAGAATCTTTTAAATGATTCTGTTACAAATAAAACACGCAAAACATCGTCCACGGTGTTTCCCAGATCGCCGGCGATGCTCGGTTTTGCAACGGTACAGCTATTCCTCAATCAAATTTGCATTTTTTAACTACTAAGATTATGAAAAAAGAGCAGCTATAAAGCTCAAGAGAAAAAAACTTTCAAACTTTAGGGTAGTAACTAATAATATGTTTACATTGTTATTATACCCTATACAAGCTATGCGAAATGCATTGAAACCTTATAACAAGTGTGACACTTCAAATCGTCAAATTCAGTTTTTTATTATATAAGACTCTCGGAAAATGTCGCAATTTTGCGGTTTTGTGCATTTCTTTCGCTTACTTGAGTTAACTGCAAAACAGGCAACGGCCGCCAGTTTTGCTATTTTTTCCTCTAGGCGAAAAGGCGACTGTGAACTTGATTATTCATTTTAAATATAAGCGGTAGTACCCAACACGTATATAAGCAACCCGTGTTATGAAATACATGATACTCTGTCGAGCCAGAAAAGGAGACGGACCACTGCTGGCCACTGACAATCGACCGGCCGATTCCCTACTAACTCCTTTCGTTTTCTTGGTCACATTAGGAGCTTTTGAAGCAAGCCGATTTACGGCCGGTAAGGAGTTTGCGGCCCCACCTTAGAATTCCACAAGCGCTCCTAAGGGCCGGATTCACAATCATGGGTTAACTCAAGGTTGTGTGTTGACCGGAGGTTAACCCTAGATGTCATTTTTCACAAATGGTAGCTTTCGATTTTACTTGAGGTTAACTCTGAGTTAACTTGACCCCAAGAATTTCTTGAGTTAACCCCTGATCTGTGATGACGCATGTGCATTAGGTTATGTCACTTTGATTTTGCTACTTGCTAGGCGTTTGAAGTTACATATTTTATCGTTTACCTTAATGCTTTCCATCGTCCTTTTTATTTGAAATGGATGGTTATGATGTAAATGTATATAGCAGTGATAAAGAAGCAATGAGACCAAGAATATTCCGACCTAGAGTCAACTATTTTGAGGAATATGGTGTCCATGGGTCCTTGGTCTTTTTTAAATTTTTGTATTTTTCTTTCAGCACCTTTACAGATCTAAGGCTATTATTTGCACATTTGCAATTAAATTCTTCTCCTATCTCTTCTCAGGCGTTGTTTTTCTCGCGCCATGTTGTTGCACCTTTTGTTTTGCATTCTATTGCATGCCTTTTACCTTTTACCTTTCTACTAACGAAATGAACAGATATTCTTCATCTTTTGAAAAGTTGTTCGCTCTTTTTGGTTTTTCCATGCTGACACACGGGTACAAGCACGGCTATTATTTGAAAAAGGCCCCAGAAACAACCATAACGCCAAGCAGTCCAAACACGAACCCAACCTAAAAATCTTTTATCTATGCCAAACACCAAATAACTGCCAATGAAATGAAAAAACGTCAGTGGTAAAAACAAAAATGAGGTTGGAAATCGCATGGAACTGACAACTCAACGAACTCATTCTTTGACAGTCTTGTCACAAAAACACAAAACACCTGCACGAAACACCTGACAAAGGAAATGAGAAGAAGAATTTTAAATATTGCGGATACAGTACCACCAACCTCTAAAAATAAAACACAACTCGCGGTCGGTTAACTCTACGTCATTTTATGATTGTGAAACAACAGGCGTTCCATTGTTCAGTTAACTCGCAGGTCGAGGTTAGTAAACCATCAGAGTGACCACTGATTATGAAACTGGGCCTTAGTGCAAAATGTGGTGCCTACAAATAAGGCAACCGGTTGCGTCGGAGACTAAAATTTTTGCTTCGCTAGAAGTAGGTACTTGCATTGCATACAGAGCTACTAAAAATAATTTTTTTGTTCTTTGCACGTTCAGTGTACAGTCGATGAACCTGTGGACGTAAAACTATCGACACGCCAAACATAAATACACAATCCCGCAGCAGCGAATCTGTGAAAAAGCGAATGCTAGGCGTCAAGCGTCAACGGGTGGGTAGGCAGACAGGCAGTTTTCCGTTTCGGCTCCGTAAATTTCATTGTCCGCGACGATCACTTTAAACTGCCTCAGTTGCTCCCAGGGATGTGCACCGACAGTTTCAGCAAGGGTCGCAGTTGTATTCACCTCAGAGAGGTTTAGTGAATGAAACATCTGCCTTATTTACTCTACTATATTTAAATGTCTCATTAGACACTACACTCACCTAACGGGCACTTTTCAAAACCGGGGCTCCTATTTTCAAATCATTCGATTTCATTTCGAATAGTACACTCGCATGCGCTTTTACATTCGGGTAACTCCCAAATTTGGAATTTTCAAATGCCATGCGAAATTGTAATCTCGCACGAATCTATTTTCGAATGACTAAAGATGGCAACATAGCACGGTAACCAGGAATGCAACGGAACAAAATAAAACTTATTGATATTCTTGGGATTTTGTGTGGTTCTAACCTAGTTTGGTGAAACCGGCTGTCAAGTAGTGTCAAGTTGATTGTTGATACTAGAAAATAAAAAGTTAATTATACTGCATTCACTGAAGAAATGGAGTAAAAAATTATTTCAAACCCATATTTTGGGGCTTTACTCGAATAAATCGAACTTAATTATTCTGTTTATAATAACATCACTGCTCTCAGTATGCAGATTTGCAGACGGTGTGCATATAACCCTTGACCATGCAGTAAAAATTTACGTATATTGTGCATGGTTACTCCGTTTGTTCGGTGGATAAGGTATAGTATGGCATCATCAAAATCACATTTCAGCTCTGCACAAAAAAGCCATGGTCGAGTTTATTAATAATCATCCCAAATTGATCAATGCAAGTTAGATACTACATATACATTTAAAGACGCACAACTGCAATGGAGGCAGTTGGTAGAAGAATTAAATGCTATTCCAGGAGCTAAGAAAAACTGAAAACAATGGCGATTTTCTCTTAAGTATTAAAGCTGTTATTGATAGATTGAATATGGATAGTTGTATTTTTTTTTGTTCCTTGATGTTTTATTCAGTTTATATACCTAGGATATAACTATTGAAAAATGTAAAGACTAACAAGTTTTGTTATAGGATGTAATTTTGTTAGTCTCTGTTAGAGAAGATTTAAATGTTTTGTTTTCTATTTCTATCATTGCTATTCTTAGTAGGAATAAAAGATTTATTTGCATATAAAATGTGTTTTTGTTTACACAATAAGTAAAGAGCAAATGCTTAGGTTTGCATATATTTTAATCAAAAGTAATATAAGCACAAAATAAATAAATAATAGATAATATATTGAAGTCTCATATTCAACTATAAGTTATAGGTCCAAAATCATATGTTCTTTAAAACTAAAAAAATAAAATTCAGTTCTTAAAGTTCCTATATGGGTACATAGTATATACAATATCATACGAAAATAAAAAAAAAGTATTATAACCTCCAAATAAATGAGCTGTAAACGTCAAAACCACAAAATGTGCTGTCAAAACTACACTACAAAACACACTTTCCGCACACGGAATTCACTTTCGGTTAGTTAAGGTTAATCGAAAAAATTCGCATGCGACTTTGCTATCGGTCGGAAGTGAAATTTGAAAATAGGGTTTTGTTGATCTTGTTCGAAAATATTGCCATTTCGCATTCGAATTAGGAATCGAATGATTTGAAAATAGGAGCCCGGTACGCTTTTCGCTACGATTTAAACTAACTGCTAAGGCTAGGCGCCCACCTGCGATTTGCTGTCGCACCTACTGAACAATCGTAATCGCCAGTAAAATTAGATATGCGCGCACTTGCGTCTAACTGACCGCAGTACTATAATGGATTCCATCAGAACAGCTTATGTGATAGCCTTATTATTACGTGCAAAGGCTAGAAAACAACGGCGTAGAAAGTATTGGGTGCATCCAGTTGTGACCCGGGTGCTCAAAGGGCAATTCCACAAAACTCATCATGATTTGTGTGATTACCCCAAAAAATGTTTTCAATATTATCGGATGAGCATAGCTAGTTTTATTGAACTACTTAATATTATTGGACAAAAAATAACATGTCAAGACGCTAGATGACACCACAAAGTACAAAATACACGTATTCCGCGGTCCGCAAATCAAGAAGTGTGCTTAAAAGGTAGCGAGTGAGCGCAGGTTCATGCTTCTCCATATGGTTCATTTCAATCTGCGACAATCGCGTCGCTGCAAAAATAGGGCTGGTTTCATATTTTTTGTCGCAGCTATTTTTCTGTCGCAAGTGCGTGGAGTTCCGCTGTACGTTATGTGCTTTATTTTGGCGACCAAACAATCGTGCGACAGAAAATCGCAAGTGCGCGCCTGGCCTAACTCCTAATTATTGTGTTATACACCGTATCCTAGGACGAATCCCGAAAAAAGAAATTCGTATTTGTTTCACAGAAATCAACGTTTGAAGTTTGGTTGTAAAGATAACTGAAACTTGAGTGGCCCACTTCCACTTTTGGGAATTCCTTGCAAAAACGGAGAAGGTCAGATTACGCTAACGGGTAGTTTGAATGTTTTTGTCGATTGTTTACAGCAAGTATCATAATGAGGTATTGCTTGTACGGTATGAAGATGATAATGGGGTCCACGCATTGACTAATTCGTGATCTAATTAAAGGAATTTCAACTTTTTTGCTATTATGAATAAACATATAATTTAACCATATTCAAGTCGGTGCCAGAAATCCTCCCTTACAGTTTTAAGGATTTGTCCTGGGACACGATGTGTACCCAACCAACCGTAACATGTTCTACCCATAAGCGTCTATTACCTGTCGCTACGCAATATCTAAAGAAAGTAGCTTGTTTTATTCATTATCTTATTTGCAGTTTCTAAGTTTTCATGTATGTCCAGCTTATTTGATTTTTGATGCCATTTGGTAACAGAAATGTCAGTCGCGCGTTCCGTCCTCTCTCTTTCCTTGTCTAAGGTTGTAAACGTCTTGCTTGTTCAGGTTGTAATTATAGCTAGAGGTGGTGTGCCATCAATTTAGTAGTCATGCTATGATTGTCAATCTAGTACTATCTAATAACGTCAGAACTCGTTTTTAGTCACGTAGTAAAAATTTGAATACCCCGCCATTCATGATTTCATTTTAATAGCAGCAAGAGTGTATATTTTGTTCTAGTCAGCCTTTGAATATGTTTTCTTTCCTCAAGACATTGTCTCAATCCAAATTAACGACCACTACAAGGACCCCATTATGATCAAACCCAGTCTTTTATGATTACTCCAACTCTACTACATTAGTACATTAATTTCCAGAAAAAGTATATAGCTTTTTGTTCTTGTTGTAGCATTAATCTATTGAGAAAATTTCATTATAATCATATAAGTTCTCTGATAATTACCAAGTGATAAGAGCTACCAGATAAACAATACATGCAAGCAGAATTTGGAAAATGAATGACATAGTTTACCTTGGCTAAATAGCTTAGATAGCTAATAAGTGAAAAAAGTGTTTTGTCTCAAATATTAATTTTTTGCGATAATAAGATACCAGAGGACTGGAAAAACTTTATTGCTCCTGAAGTTCGCTTTTGGTGGTAGACGACGAATGGTCAATAAATGGAAATTATAGAAAATGTTCTAGCTTTGTTTTTACGCGTTTTCGAAGCCAGAAGGATGTATCTCAATAATCTCTTTATTCGGAAAAGCTGTGTATTATTTATAGCAATATCAGCTTTGTAACAGCTGGGGCTTTCCAAACCTAGCTTTATATGTTCTCATCAGCCTCCGAGGAATATGAAGATGGGTTTTACTTTTTATAAGTGAGTTTGAAATTCATTCCAGTGACGGAGCACAATTGTCAGAGAAAGACCTTAAAAAGGTTTACTGTTTTGAAAGAAGCTGACCTTTGATCATATCAAACAATACGGAGAAAATAATTTGGAAGAGGAGGAGTGCAGGACTTCATATTAAAGTATTTCCAAACATTTTTGAGGGTGAAAATATGAGAAGGACTGAGTCAACCTAATTGAACTAATTTTTCCTGGTGGAAAAAATCTTTGTGTTGACAAAACCCAACTTTAGCGTAGCACAGAAGCCGACGCGACGTTTTGGCATTCCTGAACAGGAGTAGTAGCAATAACATAGTACAATTTATAGAGTACTGTTCAGGAAACAGAACCTCTATCGAATTACAATCAAAAGGGCAGATATACTCCTTTTCAAGTAGACAAAAATACCATCTCTTCACATTACAAGAAAATGTGTTTTAAGGATATATAGTAGAGGACATGATGACTTCATGTATGCACTCCTGCAGTAATTGCATAGTTATGAAATAAGTTTATACTATAGTCATATTGGATTATGAAAAATTCGTTACAGAAAAGTTCCCCCAGTTTCCCCATGGATACACCACTGTCTGCTGTAACCGGGGAGCCGTTTTCCAATTCGCGCGGCCCGCCGTACGCTCAATAACGTGCGAACCAGAAGGGGGGAAAGGGAGTGTTCGATGAGGAGGGAGTAACAGGGTTGCCGCACTCCACACCTTGTTTGATCTTTTATACTTAGAGCTTTCCTAGTCCAATCTAACCTGTCTTATAAAGCATTGCCTCCTTTTTAAATACATTAGTAGTATTCATAGGTAGAGTTACCAGGTCTCCTTCTTGTAGCAGGACAGTCTTCCTGAATACTATATTCCCATGTATTCCTTTGTCCTTCAAATATCCGCCTCTCTTAGCTTCTCATTACGATTTTGTTTGAAATATTTTGGATGGAGGACGGCAAAATATATACCCTAAGACCATTTGTTTTACTTGCCTGACTATATGTGTTCACAGAAGATCTTTTCTTCTTCATATTACGCTCAGTACCCTTGCTGGAATTTGGCTCTTGCCTTATGAAAAATTAGGTCACTCCAACTAAACAGGTTTTCAATATGGTCCTGGAGTTTTGTTAAGGGCAAAATAATAATGTCGTCAAGACAGGCATTTATTTAAACATAGCATTGACCAACAATCTCTACTGCTTACGCCATTTCTTAGGTATAGATAGGCATGCCAAGGCATCATCATCATCATAGTCACAATGTCTTAACAGACATGTTGTGAACTCGTAAAATGCATTTGCTCATTTTACGAGTTTCTCTTGGGATATCTTTAAGATCTTTAATGCAGTAGTTTCCCATTTGCTTTCTGCATCCTCATGCCGTTGACCAGATGGTACCTACTGGTTCATCCGCCTTTAGGGGCAATTTCTCACCCCAAGAACAAGAAGGTGTCCTGGCTCTTCTCAACCCGTCCACCCAAAGCTGTTGGTTGAGAAGAGGTTACTGCTTATACCGACAGCAGTTCGGTTCCTTTTAGTCGCCTTTTAAGATATGCAGGATATACGATGGGAGATATTCTAACCCGCCCCCACGCGCGGGAATGCCAAGGCATAGAATGATTAAAAATATCGTTATCATAAAACATTCATAGTTATAATACTGTTGGTAACTGACAAGCGTTGATAACAACCAAAAAATTTGAGGTAACGCTATGATAATGATCTAGTTGTTAGTTATTCCCTACTACGTATCCTACTTTATTATTAATTAATTATTATATAATTATATTTATATTTTTTGCAAAAAACACGGTATATGAAAATCCTTGATAATATGTCTGAACTGGAACCATTCCTAAAAAATTATTATTTAATTGTCTTGGAAATGTTTAACCTCTAGTAAATTGCGGTAGCCAGTAGACTGTAAAAATATCTATTACTGCCAGACTTCAGCTTCTCTTTGACCTTAGGGATGTTACCGGCCTTGTTTCTGGTTAGACTTTGTTTGTTGTGAGTAATTTTTATAATCTTGCTCCTTTAGTCTAGTTCGTGTGTATTTTTCTGCTAAGTTAGTTGTTTTCTTCTACCTGAACAGGTTTTTGTTTATATTTCATGGCCTGCTACGTTGCTTATAGGTAGGAAAATTGAAAAACGCCGATTTGTTTGAAAATTTAAAATTAAATGAAAACTACCAGAGATTGATATTCACAACTGTACGTTTTACTGTATAAAAAAATTAGGCATTCCTATTTGAAAAAAATCAAGTTATCGCTGATCGAAGTTTCCTTAATTAATCGACCGATTTCTCCAATCATAAACGTAATTTAATTTTCACAGTCTCGTCAAAGCTGACGCATTTTATGCTTAGTAACACGGCAAAGTTACAGCCTTGCAAGTTTTATAATCTCTGCGATATCTACTTATACCGAAAATGGTGATTTACACCTAAACGGTTCGCTTTAAGTCCCATGTATGATAAACATAAAGTCACACTAGAATTCACCAAGGAATCTGAATATGCAATAATATACGGGGTGTTTCATTTAAAAAAAACATAACTTTGATACATTTCGTGTTTTTGGGACACCCTGTATAACATAGAATGTCGCCTTTATGGGTCTCTATCCATCCGAAATTATTTTCTTTTTTATCAAATACTTTAGCCATAATGCTCCGTGTCGAATAACATGAATAACCCCGTATAGTTATTTTAAATTATTTTTATTTTTTAGTATTTTTTATTTATTATGGGATTAAAATTTTATGATTGACCATTATTGATATTGCTCCAGGTTAAGGCTTTGTGTGAGAATAAAGACGAGCTCAGGTTTGCTTATTAGGATTATCTGAACGGTTATACCTGTTAGGTTTAACTTTACTTTTATTCTCGTTTTCAGATAAACTTTGGATCGTAATTACAGCCAGCTATGTACAATAGTTAATAAGATTAACGATACGTTAAACACGAACACATTTTAATGTGCCTTTCTGGTTGTTGCAGGTGTGATATCAGCTGGAGTGAGCGTGCCCGTGCAGATTCCCAGCCAATCTTCGACCGCCGGTGAGCTGTCGTCGCCGCCATATTGGCCCCGGCTCCAGTGATCTCAGCTGTTCGGGTTCCCGCCGCCGGGCCTGTTGGTCCCGCGGGATACCCCGCCAATGGCCGCGCACATGGCCTCCACCTCAGCCTCGGTGCTCGCTTCCGGGTCGCCGCCAGCAGCCGCTGGAGAGGAGACCTCCTAAACGAGTAACGACGTCATCTTCGTCGCTTAATGTAAATATATACCTACTGCCAGACAGCTATTTCCAATGTCAATTGAAGAATCTCCACTTCCCAGGATTTGTCAAGTACAGTAGACTCTCGATTATCCGAGCTAATTAATTGGACTGTACCCTAGCTCGGATAAATCGCGGGTTGGATGATCCGTATTTTTAAATTTTATTTTTACATATTTTTTGAAGATACTATTATTATTTAATAATGCATACCAATACATAAGTTGAAATATTTATAATAATTTTGACAAAAAAAAAATGAACAACTAAAGACAAAATACATATATGTATACTTAAGTACGTAAATGGTAAACGCCTTTAGGCCTAATGCTCAAATAATCCGGTGTCAACTCGGATAATCCAGCGATCCGAAAATAGAAAGTCGGATAATCGAGAGTCTACAGAGTGTGTGTACTACATTTCGTATCCTAACCGCTCTTGTTGAAAAAAAAAAATGCATCTAAAATAAGTTTATTTGGCCATATCTCCTTTCCAACCCATCTCACTTCAAAAACGCTTGTATACAAAATGGAACTATAAAATTTGTATAACCTTAATTACCATTAATTAATGGCGTACGAGCAGCGTAAAGTGATCGAATGAAGTCCAGCCTTGATCGAGAGGATGGCCTTAGGTTCGCCCATCTTATGTCTTCGGATTCAAGGACCCTTGAACCTAGTATAGTCTACCTCCTCAGCGTGGACATGTCGGGTGTGCTTGTCACCCTCATCACATACAAGTGACGTCTGAAGGTGCTATGGATACCAGGCCCACAAGTAACTTAGCCGGCTTCAACCCAGTGAGAAACAGAACCGCCCCATCTCGGCCAGAAATCCTAAAATAAGATCTCCACCTTGATAGAAATGTCCAAAAATGCCTCTTCATCTCATAAGATGTTGATTTTTCAACCACCCTCTATTTTCCTGCTATGCTAACAGCCCCACAGCCAGCTCATAACCAACAACATTACAACAAACTCCAGCATGATACGGCACCACACCTAGATAAGTGCCGAAATATCATCCAAGACCACGCAGAATGAGTCTTGATGTAAACCTACAAGCAGTCAATGCTGCCTGGCTGTAAGAGCAGATAGTCATCCGTCTCTAAGGCCCCCGAATTTTGCGAATACGAGAAGCATAAGCTAAATCGGGTACATTTTCGGAACGCGTGGTGTATACTCTAAGAAAGGGGGAATAGAGTCGGAGACTAGATATTATCAAAAAACCTGAGTTTAGGCCATTATTTAGCGAGAGGCAGTAGGTGAAAAAATTAAAACTAGGAAAGAACACATCAAAATCTCCGAGAGTACTTGTTTCAAAACTCCCAGAAAACTTTCTAGAAGCATAGTGGTGCGCAGAACACAGAAAAGAAAATAATTGTCCAAACGACACGCTATTTGTCGTAATCGCGGCATAGTGTAATAGCAATATTTTGCCTAGCTTATTCCCGTATTCTTTTCGCTGGATCGACCCAAGTACTTTTGGAATGTCAACTTTCAACGTTTTTCAATACTGGTGGTGGTAGTGGTGCAACATTTTCTGTTATCAAGTGTTTGTTGTCCATTGTTGTTGGATCTGGTCAATGCTGATACATCTGTATTCGAGATCAACAACTCAAAACAAATCAAAATTTATGCAGATTAGAAGCTGCTTGCACTATGCACATCACAATATTTTGACAGCTTTTTAAAGTCCAATCACCTATTCGAAGTCTGACACATATTTCGGTAAATACACTAGCATCTTCAGAAGATTCAGCCTAAGAGCTTCTTAGACAGATCGCAGCGACACGTCTGTTAACCATGTACTCTTTAAGAAACCAAAGCCTATACATCACATTGTTTGACTTCTTTGTTATTTAATTTTTATATGCGTCCAGCTCTTTAAGTTTTACTAAACTACGGACTAATTTTAAAGTACTTAAATCTGTCTTATGTTCGCTGTCAAACCCGCGTTCAGCTACCCTATTTACCTACCATATCTTAAATGTATCCTGTACAGTGTTGTGTTTGAGCTGCGACAATTTATATAACTAAAATCAGGTAATGTCGAAGGGATAAACAAAAGCATGTAGATATAGTAGTTTCTGGCAGCTAGGGAAATTCAGTTTTCTTTATTTGATGGGATTTCCCAAAAAGTTGTGGTGCCGACTATAGCCGCAGCAGCCATCACAGGAGTTCCTGATGATTTTATACTTTTTTTTATTGGTGGGAGTGAAACTGGGGTGGTTGGGGCTGGGGGGTTGTAAAGCTGAAAAATTTGTTGTACTCATTATAGGCTGTCTTCTGACCTGAGAGAGAAAGATCTAGCGGTATATTACACTTTTTTAGGTACATCTGAACATTGCCTTGTGTATTACAGGAACCAAGGAACCTTCTGATGCATACAAAATACATACGAGTATTACTTTGGATCGTTCTGTATTGTGTACTTGGAAACTTTTGAATTGACTTTAATGACATTTTGACACAGATTTATTACCGCGACAAGTATGGAAAACGCGTATGGTTTTTAGAAATCGTTTTAGTGCGGCGCGGCAATAATATAAAACTAAAAATATAACACTTCGTTTTAGACGTTTTAGGGGTTCCTGAACATTTGCAAATTTTTTTTGGGTGGGGGCGAAATTGGGGTGGTTCGGGGGTGAGGGTTCATAAAACACAAACATTTGTTGTTTTCATGAGATTGTCCATTGACATGTGAAAGAAGCACCTAGTAGAATAAAACACTTCTTTGCGATCGGGCGAGCGATGATTTGGTTTCAAGGGGATCTACACTATAGTTTCATACTATAGGAAAATAATAAAATTGGTATCATCGGAACGTGTTGGAAGTACTGAGTCAATTAACTTGACTACATATACGTAGCAGAAAATAAATAGCGCTATCATATTAGCCAATAATTGATACCTTGCGGCTCAAAAGTATTGCTCTAAAGCAAGGCAATAACTGATCAACATAAACTCCCTCAAAAGACTTTTTCTCAACCCTATTACAGTACGACATCCCTATGGATATTATGGACATGCAGGTATACTGAATAAGGACAATGATTCTGTGGTACTCCAAATGCTCACTCTCAAAAATTGAGTGACTATGAACCATCGTGACTATACTGTTTGTTTTGTGAATTTTGAAATATAAATACATTTTCGTAGATATATAGAATTGAGATATTAATAATAATTTTGTATTCTTCCCATACAATTCTTCAGATAGGACAAGTATCCGTACTTTGATTTGAGTTGGCAATCAAATTCTTGGTAAAGTGAGCAGCGTAGTGTAGATAGAATATCAAAAAGTCGCGCGGCTCATGTGTGTGTATATATTAACGAAAAAATGTTAAAATTAACGAATTTTATATTGAGAGTACAATAAATTCACCATCGTACAAAAGTTAGTTTCCAATAATTTAAAGCTATTGCTGCACAACTTATACATTCGTTAGAACTTTTTATGCTGTAACAAATTTTTCTTGTGTAGGAGTGTATAATGGACATACCATTTGTAAATAGCAATATAAATATTGTAAAATGTAATATAGCATTTTTCGTACATGCAATAATAAGCCATGTCTCTGCAATATGTAGATAATGTAAATATAAGATACGTTTTTTGTAAATTCTTGGCGATTTCTGCAATAAGTCGTTGAAGTAAAGCACTATACAAGCTCCCAGTGTAATGTTACTCTATTTGGCTGTAGTATTATTTCAGGCGAACTTAGTTTTTTCAAAGCTAATATGAACAAATAAAATGTATATCCGCAATATTGGTAAACATAAATATGTTGAAAAGCCTAAGTTCCTATTCGGGAATATTTACACTTATGAATGAATCATAATGACGTCATAAATGTCCATATTTTAGAACACCACTACCAGAAAGTTACCAATCCTATTTTAACATAATTCGATCGAACTAATTCAAAGAGTTTTCAAAATTTTCCTCGAAACATCTCTTGACATCTGAATTTTTTTTCATTGTGCATTACGATTTTCTGATTTTTAGCAATATAATAAATTAATCTCAAGGCTACTTCGTTGGGTGCAATAATTACTGTTGAGTATTCTTTAATAAACAGTGATCAGACTAACGTGAAACCCTGATCATGATATTTTCCATTGCTTAGCTATATTATGATGACCAGTCGGTTGGGTATTTTAGTATTTTTTCAGTAGGGCAAACTTGTTTGTGGCTGCCTAAAATTTCAAGATGATAGAAAATACAACTTCTGCCATCATAAAATAAGGTGCTTTATTTGGAATGTAGGGCCATTCATTCACTTTTTCAAAATCCCAAAGCCGTTGGTTACTCTAAGCTATTATGTATAAAGCCATAAAAGTTATAAATGGTCTACAGGTAAATTATTTTCACACAAAACGTAAGGTGCTTGACCAATTTGCGCCAAAGAATAAACTTGTCGAGACCTGATTTCTAGTAGAAGAGACAAAGTCAAGAGAGTAATACTTGAAATCCTTTCATGTCAAAAATAAACCAATCATACTGAATGCACTAGAATTAAATCTTTAAAAATTTCAGGAAAAATTATTAGATCTCGACTAGAAGTACAATATGAGTTGTTGTCGTAACACAGCAGTCGATATAGTAGAGAAAATACGGCTTACATTGTTGGCTTATCTATAAATCTGTAAGGGTCTCGAAACTAGAGAAAGAGCTTTCCGATTAAGTCATGATGTGGACGGTTTATTTAACCATTGACTAACATCGAGATCTCAAAACTAATTCAAAATTGAGCTGAAAATAGAACACTGTTAGATGTCTGTAAGAAAGTTGCACATTTTATGAGCATTTTGTTGAAGAAATACCCTTGGATAGTTCCCTTTGTAAGTGTAATTATTCCTTTTCAGTTTATGCAATTGCTAATTTGCATACATCAATGAGTGTATAAAAAGCATACATAATAAAAATATGCAATATTTTTTCTCAGAACTACAGCCCAGATGTTTAAGTACATAATATTCAACACATTTTTAGCAATAATGTTGTTTTTGCACTCTATGTTGTGGAGAAATAACTGTCAAAAGCAAAGTTTGATCAGCCGTGGTATCTACAATATGAACTTTCTATCGAAGTATATGTTCGACTCGTTATAATCCTACTTCTTTTGACGTATCTTGATACAAAACACCCCCGTGATACTAATCGAAATACGAATAATTTTTTTATAATTAAAAACGTTCAAATCTAAGGGTTGTAACAAAGCCTAACATTTATTCTGAACACAACTGTTCTAGTGATTTTTAAAGTATTATTGAACCAGCCAAAATGGCAGTACAGAATACATATAGTAAATTCTACTCAATTCTGTCCGCTTCTGGGAAACACAATGTTTAACTCCACGTCAAATTGAATAAATTTAATATACGAAGAATAACAGAGAAGTGTAGTCCGTAATATTTGTGTATAAACAGACCATTCAACAAAACCATCATTTATATGCCAACTGGCAAAAATACTGGACATTAGATGGAAAAGCTTCGTCAAACTTTGCTACATTGCAACTTGGTAATAGCGTTCACGACAGAAGGAAGCGTAGTTCGACGCGGCGTACCTGACCAGCCTCTAATTCTCTCCTTATAAATGACTATTAATTACCCTTTATCTTCCTTCTTTATTGGCCGATAACCTCCATATTGTCCGAAGCGGTTTGGTCAATCCAAACAGTTCGACATGACACAAATTATTTAACCTATTTCTCCACATTTTTGTCTATAGGGTGTATAGTTACACTTAAAAGTATTAATCAATGTTGTGTATATTACTGTTGCTGTGATTAATGATAAAAATAAAACATTAACCGCCATGGCAGTTTATGTAGAATAGTGTATACATATTTCTGTGTAGTGTGTAAAAGAAAATTATGTGGAATAAAAAACTATATAATTGAAATAATATGGGTTTTATTCGCCCTTTTTTTTCCTTTCAATATTGAGTTTTTTTTAACTAAAACAAATTTAACGTGGTTTATCCACGACCATTACTATATGTAATCATTCCAAAATCATTTTCAATAAAAGAACAATGGTGTAAGGATTAGTATTCTCAAATCTGTTCCTTATACCCTTTCCATGTATTTTATTGTAACGCTTGGGTAGGAAAAAATATTCCGTAATTATTATAATCAAAGATTACATTACAGGGGGTGTGGTAACTCACAGGGCCATATTCATAGTTACCAATTAACATACTTGAGTATCTTAAGTATTGTTTTGCGTTACATAGTCGTTCCACAGCTACTTGAGCGACGCGTAAGTATAAATCCACGGCCACAAGACTCGCGAAGGTACTACCCAAAGTTAATTAAGTAGAGTGTGGAGTGTGGGTGACCATTTCGGACTACTTCGCTCCTCTTCAAGCCGCTTCCAGATCCAGACGTTGTCGGTCTCTGCGCCGAGGCAAAGGATTGGAGTCGCGAAACGAAGTGACAGTCCACCCTGTTCAGGCTTATTCTTCGAAAGACAATGTTCTGTAAATCTATTTTGTGGTTAAAATGAGGCACATTTGTAATATCTGAGAGTGCAAAATGTAACCAAATGTAACTGCTGCTGCCCTATACATTTCGCCGTTGTCAACTGACTTCGTCATTAACAAAACAAGGACAAGGTCAGGTTTTTGTGTGCCGAGCAGAATCCCTCCTGAGGTTGAGCTATTAGTGTTGTCAACACGACCTTTTGTTGCAGTCAAGGCAATTTTGTAAGTTAATTTTGGAGTAAGCTGTTGTAATTTCTGACTGACACATCAAAATAGTGTTCGTCAAATAAACACAAAACACCGGCACAAAACAAAAAGTGATCTGGATCGGGATCGATCAGTATCAACCCAATCAGCTGTTTAGCGGGATTAATGATTCCATGGATTAAACAAACATCGAACAACGAAAAAGTTGATTCAATAACACAAAACAGATGGTTAAGAAAAACAGACACAGATCTAAATAACCCAATCGCGATCACTTACCATACAAGAGTGAACTATTTCTAACCGATCCTAGATCCTATACGTATGTTAGGTCTGGGTTTCGTATCTTAAACCTAAGCTCCTTGGCGCCTTACATCGATTTGATCATAAAGTGGCACTGAAAATACTGGTATATATGTACAAAGCAATGTACTAATGTATCCGACCTCAATGCTTGCTTCCTCGAATGCTTCTTGACAAGGTAGACTTAAGTCTTACATATTGCGTATTGTTATTTATTTATTTCAACAGGTCTGCATGAATAAATGAAGATCCTCATTCACAGTAGGCACTGCCTTATACAGTTATGTGCAGACTTCGTGCACCAAATACGATGTTGTGGAGATTTTTATTAATCCGCATACAAAAAGTATCGTGAATGAAGCCAACGTAGTACAAAAGAATTATCCTGTAAATAAATGAGACGGTACTCTATCGGTGGCAATGGATTGCAGCACAAGCTCTATAGGAACACTTCAGCGGACTGACACCAAGAGTCTCAGCATTTCTTGTCTTTACAAGCGGTGGTAGTGCTTAATAACTTCAATAAATATAAATTTTTGTTAGTAAAAAGTCTGATCTGCTTGTAGTTCAATATTTGTTTTTATGTATTAAATGAAGGTTTCGATGTCATTACAAAATAAAACAAAATAGTATCGTTATGGGCATGTATTTATTCAGAATGCAATATATAAATACAAACAGTATGAATGGTAGAAACAGGTATATAAAAGATCACTTATACATAGATGAGTACGAAAGTGATACAAAATTTTTGTAAAATCCGTACATATAAAATAGCACATTGTTGATAGCACTCATAGATTGATTAATAATAATTAAAAAGGCTACTTATATCTGGAAGCTAAGGGTAAACATCCAAGTACCAGCATCCTCGCGCGATATACAAATTAATAAATTAACACAAATATGTGTTCAACCAGTCTTTGCAAGATAAAGACCTTGGGTTGAAGCTCTACGGTGAACTGATTAATAATATTCGATGTGCCACCGAAGCGATCATATCGTGCTTTAGCAATCAACGTTTTGAGGAATTGTTGGCCTGGGCGAGCATTAAAGGACTTGGGGGAGAGGGAGGGGGGGTTCGTCAATAAAGACGAGAATGTCGTTATCACTAAATGTATGGCGATACTTTCCTACAGATAGATCACATAGCCTTCAATAGTGTCGAAGGGTTAAACATCAGGAGGCAAATCCTGGAATCTAGATTCGATTTTGGCAAAAAAAACTGATGGACAACACATGAGAATGTTAGTAAATCAGAATGTTGGATGCATGCTAAATTACAGAAAATGATAAAGTAAATGAGATAAGAGATTTGTAACAGCTCGCCAGTATTTCTGTGAATATTATCAATGCCAATTCCTCATGCAAGGCGTAGGTGGCAGTATTTGTATTCCATAACACAAATAATTAATAAATGATGATGTTAATTCCGTAACAGCAATCTAAACATAAAAATCGTAATAGAATGATGACATTTTTCTATTGTTACATAGAGTCAAACACTGCTACGGTTAAATGCTTATAGTGCTTGATATGTGGTTGCATGTGGTAGCCGTGTTGTTAGATAAGACAAATGCAAAATAATTTAGCACACGAACGAGGGTGGGGAAATCGGGGCTACAGAAGTATTGGAAGGAAACTGATGTCGTGGCTAAAGAACATTCGCTAATTGTCAGGGAAAAAACAGTGCCGAAGATTAACTGAATACTGAAAAATGTGCCATTCTAATTGAACATAGCACCAGAAAAAAAAGGAGGAAGAAAAATGCGTCCACTTATCTGCAAATCCGTCCGATACGAATAAGTGGACGCATTCTTCCTCTTCTCCTGCTTATATCCAATAAATTCTAAACTTCCTTACGTGATGTGCCTGCGTTCTGACCGGTGTCGGTTTATGGATGCTTAACCTAGAAGACATTCACCGCTGCTTAAGGGCGCCGTTACACGGAATGCGGACTTATACAATATATCTGGTGCGGTACACACCTGTTGGTATGTTGGTAGTAAATTTACGTGGTTGAAAGCAAACGCAATCTCATGGAATAAAGCCTCTTCGGTCACACGATCTGAGATAATTATTTGGACTGTTGAATGAAGCCACGCGGTTCGCGCGGTGCAATATCTGCCAATCTAAAGCGTCTTTTATGCACGCGTTTATTGTCGTCTATCGACAGACATGTTCTGAAGACATTATCCAAATGAGCGCCTTATGCATCGAAGTCGGTCAGTCGCTCTTTGCCTTGTCGTGGCATTGCGACGCTTGGAATTTACAGAACGCGTCACAACAGGTATTTCAATAGTATTATACATTTTCCAGCAGTAGTTTTAAAAGGATAAAATTATATATCTAAAACGTTAATAGTGAATTGAAACTGTCAGATATAAATTACAACTGACAGTTTCAAGTTACAATTGACGCTTTAGAAATGTAATTTCATCTTTTCGAAACTGCTGCTGGAAATGGTATAGATTTAAAATGCTCATTCTATCAAATGTGGTTTTTATTGCTAGATCGATAGAGCACTATAAGGAACTTAATTGCGTCTCGGAAGTTGTTTCAACGATACCCTGTTGGTGCCCATGGAAAACTTCTAAGTTAGTCTGACATCTGCGTTCATTTTTAAACAGAACATATTTTTTCAGTATAAACATATAAATAAACGACAAAACACATGTGGAAAAAGAGACATTAATACCGTGAGATCGCGCACAGGTATGCCGCTCCGTGTAACGCAGCTTTAACAATGTACATAATACTAATATCACAAAACATTATTCAAATTCATCGAAGGAAGATTTGATATACCGAACGTTGCACTTTAGGCCTATTATGAACATATACTATAAATAGATGCATAATAATGGATTCTGCTGCCCAGGATTAGTAAATAGATAGATAATAAAAAAACACAATGGCTTTTCCTCTCAAATCTGCCACGTGACTGTACTTTCGTTTCTTGATTGGATTGTGATTTCGGAAAATGTCTTCTAATACTTTTACATTTATGAGCACCCTGAAGAATCGTTTGTATAAAATAAAATATAGAAAAGATATGACAAAACTAATGTTTCTATAACAAAACACTAACTCGATTAGTCTATCAAGCTCCTAGTGTCACAACAAGAATTCAATTTGCGGCACATATTTACCTTATTATTGTATACTTTGAAGAAACAAATATATATTAAGCAGCTCAATTTAGGTATTTTAAACTAAGATCTCTACATCCAGAGGTTTTCAGACAACACACGTCGTTTCTTAACGCCGTACTTGAAAAATGTGATTATTGCACAACTACAGAAGGTATGGAAATACGTAAATTTCCGTCCCCCGCGAAGATACAGTCATTTGTCTCTGAAGTATCATGCCCCTTTCCTATTTACTTAAATGTCGATATATCAAATCTGCCTTAAACTTATTAGTGCTAAGATTATTGTCAACTGAAAGTTACCTTGATATGATGTGATAATTCATTAATTTATTTTGGCTTTAAAGAGTCTTTCAAATGTTCTTACCAATACAAAGTGTGCGCTCCTCAATGCGAAGCTAGATATAACAGTCATTCGATGAAACAAATCAAAGCTCTAAGCTTATATTTGATGTTTCCTGAAGACACTACTTTATGTATTTTTATGAATACGTAGTTTATGATATATGACGAAGATATGAGGGTGGTTTGATAAGTTGATTAATTGCCGTCTGTCGGTAGATTAGTATAAAATTTTGAGCAAGCTGGATCATTTAGTTTACATTTACATCACTATAACTAGTTTACGTTTGTCAGTTATTTTGAATGAATATTTAGATATAAGCAAGCTGGCTGCACGATGGGCGCTTCAATTGCTCACGATCGATTATACATGTGCAATATCGTTACCGTAGACGAGATATGGATCCATCGCACCAAGCGACAATCGAAAGAAGAGGTTAAGATAGGTATGCCGGCCAATAAAGTCTAGGCTACATGGTATTTGCACGGTGTCTTTCATATCGATTACATTAAAAAGGCAAAATGACGAATATTACTCACATCTTCCGGGCAGACCTTTTGGATTAGAAATAATTGAATTTATGTGATAAAGGTGTTGTTTCATCGTGACAATGCAGAGGTCGATACGTGTGTTGTCACACCATGGCAAAAATTAATCATACAAGCTACCTCATCGAATACATTCTTTAGATTTCGCCATTTCCAGCTGTTTCCCGTTTCCAGACCTGAAGAAAAAGCCAGGAGGAAGAATATCAGGGTCGGATGAATGAAGACGTCTTCGTTAAAACAGATGATTTTGAAAACCTTGGAAGCTATTATTATTTAGAAGGAATACAAAATTAATAACACCTTGCACTAAATGTGTCGAACTAAAAGGAGACTATGTAGAGCAATGAAACTATTTTTCTCCTAAAAAACAATACGTTTTTTTGAGGTCACGGACTTATTAAAACACTCTCATATCATAAAGACCTCAATCACAATACATTATTTCGGAATAAAGATGTTATTCCTGAATATACATCACTTTGTGGTTTTGTAGATTTTTTTGGCAAATATTTTCCCCATGTAGCTTTGAATTAAAAATGGTTCAGATCGGAGCTCTGTTTTGAAGATTGAATTTTATTGCCTAAATTAGGCTTTTACAATTCAGTCAGCTGCGCTTTTATTTCGAAAGTATAATGGTCATGGCTTACCATTTCTTATGGATTTTGACTGTACTCAGGTGGTGTCGGATATGTTTCCGAATAAAGTAAAGGCGTCGTTTCTGACAACGGCCGTTCCAAGGATACGTTTCTGTTTGGTGGGAATGGTGACCTGCTCCTTTGGTGCCGTAGTTGAGTTATGATACCGGTAATAAATAATAAGACCCACAATATACACAGGAATGTATCTGAAAAAAAATATGATAATGTTAATATAATGATTGTGTATCAGAGTAGGCGGCAGAAGAGATGCCTGTGCGCCATCTGGTACCCGAAGGTAACGGCAAACCAAAGAAAGTCGCTGCTAAACAGCAGCAAACCTTTTGGTGGAGCGCAAAGGCGCGTTCTCTTGGCCTGACCAGAAGAGCGCGCTTCTATGCCAACTGCATATGAGAGTCGATATACGAGGGTTGCTCTATATCTCCGTCAATCCACCAGTACGCAGATAGCTGTTTCACGCTTATTAGGGATCATCAGTGCGCCATAGGTCGATTGACGGAGATACAGAGCATCAGAATTTTCATGTCTACCAGACATGTAAACTTGTGAACTTTTCTATTTGAAGTTGCGCTAGAAATACGTTTGCTATGTTAGTTTGAGCAATATGCTAACACAGCGATAGGTGTGGGATTTGGAAATAGGCCTTTAGCGAGTAACTGGACTGCACAGATTCAAATTAACCTATACTCGTAAAAAAGAGACCTTTCGAATAATAGTACTGTAATGAGACATCTGTATATTTCTACCTACTGTTTGTTCTACACTCGTATAACATACCTGTAAAAATCAAGAATGGCGGATCCAAAACGGCATATCCGAAATCTTTAACAACCACCCTTCTGAAAAAGTCCACGAAAATAAACTCCATGTTCCCATCAATGTAATAACTTATTGCGGCTGTAACTGCGTATGAGCCAATTAGGGCACAAGAAATAATGTGACCATACACCATGGCAGCCACACCAATTATCATGTACGCCATGATTATGCATGCGAATGTCAGCCAGTAATTTAAGTCGGATACGAAAACGTTGTAGTCACCTAGAAGAAAGTCAAACATTCAATATTCACCGTACAATGGACTAGTATCATGAATTTTTTGGTTGCATATGATAGAGTACGTCATAAAAAGCATCTCATTTTTTCCGATTTTTTTGGGCACAGGAAAGCCGTGAAAATAAGGAAAATATTTGAATTCTTCTAGGGCAGTGACGTCATTACCCTAAAAGCGATCAGCCAATCAAAAGACAGATATGTGTGCTGTGTTGCCGCATTCTGATGGCGCGCGAAATGCCGGAGCTGTTCAGCAATGCACTGCTGATGACTCGCGCGGTTGGCACTGATTGGCTGAACTTGAATTCCTTTTTTTAAACTTTAGAATGGAATTACTAAAAAACAAAATGATGTAGAAAGTAACGAAATGCAGCGGTACGTTTATTTTTGTATGCACTAAGCGGTTATAACAATTAATCATTGTTACGTATCACGTGATACTAGTCCATTATTTCAAGGACCAAACTACCCTTCACAAGACTGTCAAATCGAAAGAGATAGGGCATATCGCGAACATCTTTACGTCACATATTATCTTTAATATCTTACCACCCCTGTAAGATCCAAATGGTCTTAGAGCCAAACTACACGAGCGGACTTTCCGCGGCGTATTTCACGCGGCGTGATTTCCGTACATTCAGCAACAAAATGGACAGCAATGTGTTAGGTTGTGCACTTGTGCAGCTGCTCGTACATACAGCTATAGCATAGCTATAGCCACTACTTTCCACATTTTTGCCTTAACATCCCTATTGCTATAGTCTTTACTTTTTATATCGTAAATCGCAGGCCGTTTTACAATTTCACTAATAGAAACTTCCGTGTCAAACATTTTTCTTCGACTGTCCCGTCAACGTATCCGTCGCGCGCCGTCACTTCGTCTAGTTTACTCCGTGCTGAACAACACGTTGCGTCGTGGCGGCGACGATCTTAACGCAGTCGAGAGCGGTTTAAACGCTCACCGCCGACGGAACGCCGACGCACAGGCACAACGCGACGGATTTTCCGTTCGTATAGTGGCGCTCGTTTGATGGCACGGTTCTTATTACGACGTGCGAACCGCGCCGCGTGAAATGCGCCGCGGAAAGTCCGCTCGTGTAATTTGGCTCTTAGAAATAAAACCAAATGATAACATTTTCGTTGAGTTTTTGTGGTAACAATTTTAAAGTGATTTCAAAGTCCAAAAACGGCATATTTTGTCGGACTAAGCTTAGTTTAGCTAAAACGGGCATATAGACAAGCATTGGTAGACATTAATGGTTACTGGGCAGCATAAAATCTCAGACATAGAAAACCCTTCCATTCGCCAAAAGTAAGAGTCTGGGCAACAACGTCATTCCATGGATCATCACTCGCTATTTCTGTAGAAAACAGAGACTGTGACTGCCGACTAGTACATCACATGTGACGTGATTTTCTCTATCTGAAGATTAATCCCCATTTAAAATTTGACCTGGAACCGTCCTTACACCGTGCATCTCCTGATCTTACAAGTGTGAATGCCTTTAAGAGGACAGCACAACAAAAGATATCGCCAGCAATGCTAAATTATTCTCAAAATTTATCCGTTCTGTAAAATAAGAATGTGCAAAACGCTAGTCGACAAGCATCTAAAACAGTGGTCCTTAACTGAAGGTCCGCGCACCACTGGTGGTGCCTGGAAGCTCCTGACGTAGTCTGCGAAGCCATCTGACAAAATATTATTTAGGTTAAAACAACGGATCCCTAGTGATACTAAAATTTGCTCTCAGAATCACGTCAAATTTATCACACATTCAGTATGCTGGTCTTTATACACCGTGTTCAAAAAGTACTGGAACAAATGATTAACTCGGGAAGCAGAGGTCGTACAAAAAAATAGTTAAGACAAAAGTCATAGGAAATTTTCCTGGCTATCCGATGGTGACCTTGACTTTATCAAGGTCAAATCGATTTTCTAAAACGGAAACCCGTACGTTTGACGCCGGAAATAAATTGCCCGGAAAATTCTACGTCCAGACACGAGCTTGACCTTTTGAAAAATTTGACCTTGAATGATTGAGTTCAAGGTCAAAAATCATCAACTGTTGACCTCAATCATCCAAGGTCAAATTTTTCAAATGGCCAATCTTATATCTGGCCGTAAAATTTGCTTTCCATTTCTAGCGTCAGAAGTAGGGGTTTCCATTCAAGAAAATAGATTTGACCTTGATATGTCCTTGATGTTAAGGTCACCATAAAGATCACCATCGGATAGAGGAAAAGTTCCTACGAATTTTGCCTTGACTACCTCTTTGTGCAACCCCTACTTCTCAAAATGTCCTGCTGGTCCCATTTTGACCTTAACCTGATCAACCAAGGTCAATTTTTTCAAAATGTCAATCACATATCTGGACGTAGCATTTTTCAGGCATTTCAATTCCATCATTAAAAGTAGGAGTTTCCATTTAAGAAAATCGATTTGATCTAGAATGTCAAGGTCAAGGCCATCATCGGTTTGCCAAGAAAACTTTCTACAACTTTTGACTTGACAATTTTTTTGTGCGAGCCCTATTCTCTAGTTATTCATTTGGTCTGGTACGTTTTGAATACGATGTATATTAGTATTTTTACGTGGATATTATTAAAACAGATGAAACTCAGTATATTTGAAGAAGCAGCAGATATGCTGAGCGCAGAATGTACCAGTTGTCCAGAAGACCTGCCTACCTACCTACCTTGCTTCAATAGTAATATTCTGAAGTAAAAGACATTGGCAGTTTTGCATTAGAAATGTGCACCTCAATCAAAAGGATTTGGAGCAGTCTGATTAACTGAAAGCTCTAGAACGCGCTGTTAAAGAATTTATCCCTATATCCGCCATCCATATTAGATTAGATTAATTAGACTAAACAAAAATAAGAAAGCAAACATATTATTAGCACCGCTATTGGATCTTTTAGAAAACAATTTGAAAAAAATTTGAACAATACATTCTATCCCGTATTTCAATCTGCTATTATGCCCCATTAGTTTGTTTATGGGCGGCTAACAAATACGTTTTCTATATTTTTAGAAGACTGGGCAGGTGTTGAAAAACTTTTAAACCCTAAAAAACAATGTTTATCCATTTAACACCGCCAATGCGGTTGTAATAGGTATGTAACAAGAAATTTAAAAAAAACCAAAGTTTACCAAGTTTTCCTTGAAATGATCTACTTGATAATATTGATCCCATTATAATTCAATACTATAATCGTGTCTCTACATTAGTGCGCTACCAGAAAATATTAAATATCGCTATCCTTTTGATAGCTTCAATACTTACCTAATTGATAGAATGCTATGGAAGCTATCAAACCACCAGACAGTATCAGACTGAGCTGGACTGATAATAATGGCACTCCAAATTTCCACCAAACAAATAGCCAAAAGATACCGTAAAAAACTCCAATTACCAAAGAAATCAAACCATATCCTGAAATAAATAAACAAACTGGTATCTGGATTCCAATTATACGTTATTGAATCTAACGAAAACTTTGTGATTCGATGATACAGACGTGCGGCCACTTGGATGGCTTCCAACACACCATAAGGAAAATGTAAAAATAGGTATTTTTGTCAAATCGATACATGTCATTACCACTGAACAAGGAAATAAGAAGAGTCACTCTAAGATCCACCCCAAATGCTACCTTTGTCATTCGTACTCTGATGGTACTCTTTCTTATCAGCAATATATAGGGAAGAAATAAATGGATTACGTATCGCGTGAGACTATCGGCCGCCGGATAGGTCAGAGTTCTCAAAAAATAACGGTTATATTAGCGTTGAGTACGAACTTCTTACATTAAATAATATGATGTGTGGTATAGATTTCTATTAATTGTCATACAAGAAGTACCAAGAATGTCAGATAACAGAATGATATTAATTGGAAATTGAAACGGTTGGTTTTTTGTGGGACTCACTTCGAAGGGCCAACTTACCCTTCTTGTTACGTCTAAGAACGTATTGTTGAATTTATATCTATTTACTACGTGAACGTGCGGTTTGAACTAGTATATTTAGAAACGCATTCTTTAGGGCGACGGGACTCTACTTACTAGATAATCTAAAGCACAATAATAAGACATCTGGCATCTAAAATAGCTTATTCCAATATATTTCATTGGTTCACCAAAATATTATTTTTAAAATTTTCTCCGAAATCCCTTATTTCACCGCACAACTTTAGGCTCGACCAAAGTTACAGGCCGTGTCCTTATACGAAGCAATTATTTGTTCTCCGAAACACTTCTCAGTTTCTTGACTTTTTGTTCTTTGTAGTACAGAAAATGTTGCTAAAGTCGAGCTCCAAGTATCACAAATATAATGGGAAGACATATTACGCGGGAAGAAATTAGGCGATGTATGTACGTAAATGTTGGCAACATCGCAACGGGAAGGTAAACATTGGATGCATTTTCTGTCTGCAATAAACCCGAATCTTCGAGAGTTGCAACAGAAAATAAAACATTTACTTGCCACCAAGGAAGTTATAAGTGAAGTGGTAAAAAACTGTGCAAAGAAAATTATCGGAAGTGGTGAATAAACATCTGTAGAGTGATAAAAACACTAGTGTAAAAAAGTGAGGTTAGCTGACCATAAACGAATTGGAGGCAAAATACGGGGTGGTTCTGGCTGAACAGAATTCGACGTTGCCAAATGTCCTAGAATTTCTAGGATAAAGAGGTAAGTTTGGTAAATACCTTTCTCTCTGAACCGTTGAGGTGGAGGGGTGTTTGGCGCCAGTTGGGAGCAAGTAATATACTAAAAATATTGAAAAAATAAGAAATTCAGTTAAGAGCAACGGTAAGAATGGAAAAATATTTAAACAAATAATTGGATAGCGACGATACTGTCTCCGAAGATGGAACAAAAAGGAGAAAGAGAGGAGATGATACTGAGGATGAAGAAGAGGTATTCAAGAAAAGTAAAAAGGTTACAAGGAGCCCACAAAAAGGTAGGCAGTGCGAGGAATCAGCCAAGTTAGACAAGCTATTAGAAATGATGAGCAACTTATCCAGCGATGTTAAGCAGATTAGACAAGAACAAAAAGAGCACAGGGAGGTGGTAGAGCGTCTTATAATGGAAAATGAGGAGCTTAGAAGAGATAATAAGAAAATAAAAGAAGAAAATATACAGATGAGAAATGAAATAAAGGAGTTACGAGACAATATTGAAATAATAGAAAAACACAGAAGACAAAATAACGTAGTTATGAGCGGACGCGAAATCCACACATACGATCAGGCAGTCCTCAAGGAAGAAATTAGTAACTTCATACAGACCCACCTGAAAATAGAGACTAAAATAAAAGCCACGCGCAAGCTAGGTCCAAAAACATGCCTAATCGAACTGGAAGACCAACAAGAAAAGATGAAGATCATGAAGAATAAGGCCAGACTAAAAGATATAAAGGACGAGAGGATTTACATAAATCATGATACAACGATTAAGGAGAGAGCGATGGAAAAAGCAATGAGGAAAATGGCACAAGAAGAGAGAAGCAAGGGAAATGATGTAAAAGTAGGTGTAAGGAAAATGATCATAAATGGTATCGAATGGAAATGGAACGGTAGAGAAGAGAAAATGGAGAAAGTGGTTTTAAAAAACTGATAAATGCTCATGGTAATGAGAAACTGATGACGAACCTGGCAATGAATAAGGAAACAAGCATGAACAATGTTGATAAAGTTATAAAAACAAAACACATAAAAGTAAATACAAGTAAAAAAAGGCAATGTCGAAAAGAACACTTATTAGTGGGCACGTGGAATGTAAGAGGCACATATGAAGAGGGAAAATTGAAGTGTCTGATTGGAGAAATAAAAAAATTCAAATTTGATATAGTAGCACTACAAGAGACAAAACAAGTTGGACAGGAAGTCTTTCAGGTTGACGACGTCCTATTTTTTAATAGCGGAGGTAAAAATAGAATGCTAGGTACAGGATTTATTGTGCATAAAGATCTTAAAGCCGCAGTCGTGGAGTTTAAGCCCATATCGGAGCGCCTGTGTGTTCTAAGGCTGAGAGGAAAATATCAGAAGATTACTTTTATTAATATCCATGCACCCTCAGAAGACAAAAATTTAGACGTTAAAGAGGAATTCTACGCCGAAGTGAATAAAGTATTCGATAATCTACCTAGATATGATATGAAGATAATATTGGGGGATGCAAATGCGAAGATCGGCAAAGAAGAGATTTTCAGACCAACAACAGGTATATTTAGTAAACATGATACGACGAATGAAAACGGACAATTTCTGATAGATTGTGCTAAAGAAAAAAATATGATGATAATGAGTACATATTTTGAAAGGAAGGATATATACAAGGCAACCTGGAGATCTCCTGATGGAAAAACGTTAAATCAAATCGACCATGTTTTAGTCGAGGCTGATGATAGAAAATCTATAAAAAATATACGAACATACAGAGGCCCTGATGCGGACTCCGATCATTTCATGCTAGGAATAAAAATGACGCAACTAATACCAGAAAGTAGAAACAGAAAAAGAGAACGTAACAATACAAATAAAACAGTAAGGTTACTGACACAACAAGAACAAAAGGATTATGAAGAATTTGTAGCTAGGGAGCTAAGGCATGTGCAACTGCAGGAAAATGTAAATAATGATTGGGTGAAAACAAAACAAATAATGAATATCGCTGCAAGTCATTGTAATAGACCTGTAAATAGAAGGAAAAAAGATTGGTTTGATGACGAATGTCAAGAAGCAATTAACAAGAGGAATAAATTAAGAATGGAAATGATTACAAAACAAACGCTAGAAGCACGAAATAAGTATGAAAAACAAAGAAAACAAGTCAAAAAAATTCTGAGGATGCGAAAACGGAAGTACATGGCAGACAGGCTGACAGATATCGAAGAAAATTATAAGAATCGAGAAATTAGAAATTTGTACCGGGGAATTAAAGCTGAGAAAAGAGGATATCAACAGAAACCACTATTTTACAAAGACAAAGAAGGTCACATTATAAGCCGGGAAAGGGAAATAATAGCAAGATGGCAAGAGTACTTCGAGGAATTATTAAATAACCCAAACACTATCGAGATATGTCAAGCTGAGTTGAACAGACAGGAACATGAATCCAACGAAATAGATGAAATACCTCCTACTATATCTGAAGTAAGGGAAATAATAAAGAAAATAAAAAATAACAAGACTCCAGGAAGTGACAATATAACCGCTGAGATGTTTAAATATGGGGGTGAGGCACTAGAGGTACATATGTATAATATGATCAAAAATATCTGGATCAAAGAAGAACTGCCAGAAGATTGGAGGGAAGCAATTATATGCCCCATATACAAAAAAGGCGACAAAGCTGACTGTCACAATTATAGGGGGATAGCACTGCTGAATACGGCGTACAAAATTCTTGCAATGTACTTAAAAGACAAATTGACGGTAGAGATGGAAAACATTGTCGGCGAATATCAATGTGGATTCAGACGTGGCAGAAGCACAATAGATCAAATATTTACACTCAGAGAATTACAGGCAGAGAGCTATGAACACGGGTTACAAACACTGGTACTTTTTGTCGATTTCCAGCAAGCATATGATAGAATAAAACGACACCGAATGTACAAAGTACTTGAGGATTTCAAAATTAATGCTAAACTTAGAAGAATGGTACAGCTGACTCTGCGTAAAACCGAAAACATGGTTAGAATTAATAACGAAATTTCTGAGAAATTTGAAGTTAATGAAGGAGTTAGGCAAGGGGATCCATTGTCAACTGTTCTATTTAGCTTATGCTTGGAGAAGGTGATCCGAGAAGCGAATATCAACAGGGAAGGGCTGCTATATCACAGAAAGCATCAGTGTTTGGCTTTCGCAGACGATGTGGCGATTGTGACGAGAGGTAAGAAGGAGCTACAAGAAGTAGTAAGAAGGCTAGACAGAGAGGCAAAGAAGCTAGGACTATACATAAACGAAGGTAAAACAAAATTTATGGAATGGTCAGATGATGGATGTCAGGTAGGCGAAAAGATTAAAATAGAACTGGAGGAAGGAGGCACAGTAACCTTTGAAAAAGTAGAGAGATATGTATACTTGGGCACTGTGATAACAAACCAACCAAATACCACGGAAGAGATCCTATCAAGACAAATGGCAGGGAACCGCTGTGCATATGCTCTAAATAGTGTTTTAAGAAGTAAAGAAATTTCTAGACGTGCAAAAATCCGGATCTATAGAACAGTGATACTCCCAGTAGTAACATATGCGAGTGAAGTATGGACGCTGAACAAAAAGGAACAAAACATGCTTGAAGTCTGGGAAAGAAAAATATTAAGAAAAATCTTTGGTGGGAAATTGTGGAATAATATCTGGATAAGAAGATCAAACATGGAGCTGAAATCTTTGTATGAACATCCAAGTATAACAGGAGTAGTGAAAGCTCAAAGACTGAGGTGGTTAGGACACGTAGCAAGAATGTCGGACAGACGAATACCAAAAAAGATACAGACATGTGCGATAGGCATGAAGAAAAGAAGAGGAAGACCAAAGAGCAGATGGAGACAGCAAGTGGAAGAAGATCTAAAGACAATAGGAATAGAGAAATGGAACATGGAAGTAACCAATAAGAAGAAATGGAGGAAAATAACCTACCAAGCCATGGGCCTACTAGGCCTTTAGTGCTGTTGTATATATATATATATATGTACGTAAATAAGCATTTCACAAGCGGAAGGCCACAAGGAGGGCTCTTAACAGGGCTACAAAGAGAGGCGATGAAGCCTCCTGGGATGTCTTTAGAGAGGCAAGGAGAAAGTATAAAAAAGAGCTACGCAGCAACAAAAGAGCAAGCTGGCGGAACTACTGTGGAGAATTGGAGTCCCTTTCAGACTCCGCCAGACTAATGAAATTGCTCAGCTGCGAGAAGAGACAAACCATTAGTTCATTCAAGAAAGAGGATGGTACATGGACTACATCGGTGGAGGAATCTCTCCAATACCTCCTCGACTCGCATTTCTCGGGAGAGTCCGGCGAACTGTCTCCAGAAGCTGAGTCGGCTCCCTTGATAGGGGACGCCGGCTTGCCCGAGAGGATGATAACCGATGGATCAGTCTCCTGGGCAATAAACGAGTTTAGTCCATTTAAATCAGCCGGACCTGATGGTATATTCCCCGCGCTACTACAAAGAGGTCTAGAAGAGTTGCTGCCACGTATCTTGGCAGCTTTGCGGAGCTCGCTAGCGCTAGGATACGTACCGTCGTCCTGGAAAGCAGCAAGAGTAGTATTCATCCCTAAACCAGGGAAGATCGACTACTCTTTATCAAAGTCTTATAGACCAATCAGTCTTACCTCCTTTCTTATGAAAGCATTGGAGAAGATCGTGGACAGATATTTGATAGAGGAAACGCTCGTTACCTATCCCCTCCATAACAATCAGCATGCCTATAGGCAGGGTCGCTCCACGGAAACGGCCCTGCATGCTATAGTAGGAAAAGTAGAAAGAGCCCTCTCTCACAGAGAAGTGACTCTGGGAGTATTCTTCGACGTACAGGGAGCTTTTGATAAAGCGCGAACAGCTAATATATGCACCGCCCTTCAGACCAGGGGTGTTCCACCCACTCTGGTCTGCTGGGTAAGGTCAGCACTTCAGAATCGCAAGGCTAGTGCAACATTAGGCGAGGCTCAGCTCGAGGTTGGGGTGAGTGGGGGTTGCCCGCAGGGCAGCTGCCTCTTCTCCCGCCTCTGGTGCCTTGGTATGGATGGCCTCCTTACGAGACTTAGCTCGGCCGGCTTCTACACGCAGGCCTACGCAGACGACGGCCTGGTGTTAGCCTCTAGTAGATTCCTGGGCGTCGTCTGCGATAGGATGCAGATGGCGTGCAGCATTTTGGACAGGTGGTGTGGCGAATCAGGACTCTCAATCAACCCAGTGAAGACTGAGCTGGTCCTATTCACTCACAGGAAGAAGATAGATGATTTTAAAGCCCCCACTCTCCACGGTGTACCGCTGACTCTAACACGGGAGGTCAAGTACCTGGGGCTGTTAATTGATAATAAACTCACATGGGCACAGCATATCGACTATGTGTAAAAAGTCTATAGCTACCATGTGGCAGTTGCGTCGGGTAGTCGGCGGAACCTGGGGCCTAAAACCCAAGGTTCTAAACTGGCTATATACGGCAGTAGTCAGATCTAGGATCCAGTATGGCTGCTCGGTCTGGTGGCCGAGCGTAGAGAAGGTCTCTGTTAGGTTCAAGCTCGCAAAGATTCAGAGGCTTGCAGCAATGAGCATAACAGGTGCCATTAGGACAACACCCACTGCTGCCTTGGAGGTACTCTTGGGCTTGCCGCCTCTGCACCTCTGGATAAAAAGAGAGGCGATGTCGGCCTGCCTGAGAATGCGTGATGGGGGAACGTGGGTAGCACGAGAACCATTAGTTGGCCACACCAGAATAGAGCGATTCGCGGAGAGTAATATCCCGATATCGTCATTCAGGGTGGAAAAAGCTAAAGACATCTTAAATTTAGATAATGGATTCTCACTAGTCATCCCGGAAAGAGACGACTGGATGAGAGGGGAAAGTCAAGTTTCCGCCCAATAGTCTGGTATGCTTCACTGACGGATCGCTCTTAAAGGAGCCAGGATCCGGGGGAGCGGGCTTCTGTCTGGAGGGTAAAGAAGTGCGGCAGAGCTTCGCTCTGGGAACCTGCACGACTGTCTTCCAGGCGGAAGTGTATGCGATATTGATGGCGGCATACTCGACGGAAGTCGAAAAGTGTTCTGAACAGAGCATATATATATGCTCTGACAGCCAATCAGCTCTGAAAGCGGTGGCAGCTTCGAGGGCCAGATCAGCTCTGGCACAAGAATGCTCTGCCGCCCTTCAGAAGTTGGCAAGGCATAAGAAGGTGACCCTACTGTGGGTCCCCAGACATATTGGTATACCGGGTAACGAGAGAGCGGACCGATTAGCTAGGATAGGGGCCAGCAGCCCCTGCATCGGTCCAGAACCTATGCTGGGAATTAGTAGACGCCAGGTCAATGTGGCCCTGGACAACTGGGCCTACAAGGAACTGGAGAAAGCCTGGTTAGAGAGAGACGACTGCAGGCAAGCCAAAAGATTCATAGCAGGCAGGGCCGAACGCAATGGCTTTTGAATAAAGGCAGAGAGACGCTCAACCTTCTGGTGGGGGTTCTCACTGGCCTTTGCCGGCTGAATAGACATCTGTCACTTATGAGAGTGGTAGGGGACCCCATTTGCTCCAGATGCTGGGAGGAGGACTAGACAGCGTTCCACTTCCTGGGCAGACGTGCAGTTTATCACAACCTTAGGGTCCAGATATTCGGCACGACGGAGTTTGGGGAGTGAGCTACTATATTCAGCGAAATGGTGGGACATACTGACTTTCGTCAGGAGGTCTGGTAGGTTCGACAAGGAGCTTTCTAGGGTGTAGAATTTTAGTGTTTTCAGTGATTGGTTCAGTGGGGTTGGCAAAAAGGGCCAAAGGTGGCCTACTTGCCCGGCTTCGCCTCCCCATCACTACTACTACTATTACTACTACTACTACTACTACTACTCACAAGCGGAACGCCAATTTTTTTCATTGACAAGTAGAAGCTCTCTTCTGGAAGGTACTCAACCTACTCCCCTCCCTCCTTCCAAGTATGCTCCTATGATCTCATGTCTACAATATTAAGTGAACAGAGTCTTCTGAAATGCGAGAAAGCATAATATATAATATAACTAAGCAGACCGCGTCGGCAGAGCATAAATATATTTTGTATAGCTTTTTATTTTTAATTAAGTTAAACACGGGCCATGACATAATGTTCTTACTTTTCACCACCATTAAATCTAAATAAAATATATATAAAATATTTAAATTCATATCTACAGTTAAATATTTACAAGGATCATAATATTAGTTCTTTCCGAGCTATAAATGGGCCAAAGATTGCCGGACGGACGTCACAGATAACAAAACGCAGAAACAAACTAACGGAAATAAGTGGCACGATTTTTGTGATTTAGATAACATAAAATTTCCGAAAACATATTATCTCAAATTAGGAATATTTTGAAGTAATAACGATTAGTGATACGACATGACCGAAACTATTATAATTTATAAGAAACGAATTGGGAATTATTCTCTTAGACGATGTATGTAGGTCTGAGTTATCAAAATGTTAAATGATTTATGATGAATCAGCAGGAAAAAATGGCATCAAGGGGCCAGATTCAGTAGTTCTCACACTTAAAACCTATGAAGTGCTATATGAAAACAAAAAGTTGAGGGTGAGTTTTCGAAGATGACGTACAAAAAAATGTTTTGAATGCATGGTATGATAGACCTTATGATACCTTTACAATTACATCTCAGTTCGTGCTTCAACCGTCTTTTGTTACGAAAATATCACGTGTCAAGGAAATTCTGGGACACCTCGTATACATTCGAGCGCACATCAGAAAAAACCGATATGCCAGAAATGGAAATGTTGGAAAGTTGTGCCTTTAATGCGGTACTGACAATATGAATTCCTATAGAGCAGCGTTATTTACAGTGATGCACACAAGAGGTGACAGGGTCCTAAGGATAGGACTTGTAACGCCGCGTAAGGGGAACAAACAAAAGATCACTGTTTTGCACATGTTTATCTAGCTTTGAATAGGGTGTCCTGGCGCCATTTTAACCTTCTCCCAGAAAAGAAGGAAGAAATATTTGGAATCATAACTTGGACGTGTTTCAATTTTCGAAAATTTTGCAGTATTACCCACGCGATGATAAATATCAACACACAGGTTATACCGAACTCTCAATACAAAATATATAGGTGGTATGCATTCTACCAAACTCCTATCACTCCCAACCTCAAATTTATTTATTTAAAAAAATACAATTTGATCAGGGGCATCTAATGCACCTTTAAACAAAGTTTGGCCAGTTTCAATGTTCTTAGATTTTTTCACTAGTCCTCCGCCATATGCATGATTTTCAAAAACTTTACAATCTTCAAATCTTTGTTATGGTGATAATATGGTAGTATGCCTAAATGTATGTCAGGAGGCCTGTAAACAGTTGGATATCTCCAAGGTAATTTTTCTCAAGGTGCATGAAAGTCCTTTACGAACACAAAAAAAAATTTGGAGCTCTCCCTCCATAAGCCTCAGATTTCATCCTCCTCCTCCTCCTCCAAAAAGAAAATGAACAATAACAAGTATAATGCCAAAAAAAGCTTTGGAGCAGTCCTGAGGATGTTTATTTTTGGCTAATTTGTCCGCCGCCAATGAATTGGTTTTCAAAAATCTAATAGCATTATCTGCCAAGATCTTATTACCGTCACTCACCAAATTTTATCAAAATCGATGAAGTGATTACTGAGATAAGCCCGTAAAAAAAATCTCAACATACAGATAGACCAACAGACAGGCAGGCTGGCCGACGCCAATACATACATTTTCGTGCTGAAGAGATCATAAAACGCCCAAAAGACTTATCCCCCAATGGTGTGGAAAGTAAAAAATACGGAAGCCATCCAAGTAACTGACTTGCTGTCATAGTATTGATTAAGTATTTTACCATTATGAGCTGCATGTTCTACTGATAAGACAACGAACGTAATCAGAATACCAATGATAAAACCAATCAGGAACATAGTGAGTCTGAACATCTTATGTCCTTGAAAGCATAAGAGTCCTCCCAGTATAAGTAGAAAGGTTCTGGAAACCTTCCAAAATTCGGACGCTAAAAAAAATAAGTTTGTAATATTTCATCACACCCAAAATAACTAAGCTGAGAGAAGACTGGTTGTTCATCCATAGTACATGAAGTTGCAAAAATACAAAAATTCTTGAAATTGGCTGTAAAACGCTCTCGCTTGGCTTCAAATCGTTTTTTTTACTGTTTTGCAATACCTCAAAAGTGTTTATTTAAAAATGCACTGTGGAATCAACTCCTTATTCACTTCCCCACCCATTGTGATCCGAGACATAATACATTTTATTGAAATTAAAGCAAATTCGTTTGATTTATTATTATACTAATACTAATCAAGAATATACTAATTTAAGCGAAAAAGTCATTAAAATCTAAACGAAATTGGAAAAAGTACTACAATTTGTAATATGGGCTAAATCGAAAAATTAATAAGAAGAAAAAGTGTTTATTTTGCAATTTTTCATCGATATCCATGATAAAACATGGGTGGTTCTATCTAAAAACTCACCTCTGGCCAAAAACCGGTCTGAACCGCAAATCATAATATGGACCATGTAACGGCTCCCTCGGTACCCTACAACTTTTGTCTGAAACTTTTTTCGATATACTTTTCGACAAATATGTGGTCATCATCAGGTATCATAACGTCGCATAAAGAACAGTAAGAAGTTTTTGCTAATTCTGACCTAATACTAAAAAATAAAAACCAAGTTCATCATAGCAGGTCAAAATCGTTACACAAATACAAATTTTTTCGATATAATCGGTACCAACCAAGATACATTTTTGTCTCAAGATAAATGCCCTACCCATATTTATCATATTCTACATTTATGATTGTCTGCTAGCCAATTAACGTATATTTTCAGATTAAACGAATCCGTCCGAAAATTTAAGTACTGTCCAAAATGAGAGATTTTTGGCGACTACAATACCTTTTAGCCCATTGGGATTGCGAGTACTAGTAGTAGTAGAAAAATGTTGCGAGCCACACGTACCTAACGAATCAAGTTCAACTCATATCCACAACCAATCTCCTCCCAATATAAAAAAAAAATACTAACAGAACTCCACACAATCATCTCTCCAGTTCAAAGCATCACAACCGTACGAAACTGCAGGTACATAAGCTGCACTTCTTCCTTTATAGCTAGCTACAACAACAAATACTCTCCCTCTTCCTCGGTAATTGCTAAACATCCTATTGTGCTTGCGATACCCAATATCTTTGCCCACCAATCGGCTGTGGTTCCGTATTCCTTCCACGGTGAGCATTTTCTCTATACCATCAAAATACGTTTGACTATCACTATCGTAGTGGTTGAAATAATACTGGAACATCTCGATTTTGATGGGATTGGCATCGCAAGAAACGCCATAAGCTGAAGCCGGTTGGCTTTTCACCGTTAGATAGTCGTTGGTGTAAGATATGACTTGGTAAGGAGCTACCGGAACATCGAAGCTCATATTACAACCACCTGGTACCGGATCTAGAAGTAATTACATGGAATATTTATGGTTCAGATATTGTGATACAAGGGTGGCCTGATAAGTCCGTGGCTTTTTGAATTTCGCCCAAAGTACCTTTTTAATAGCAACAATGCCTCTGATGGAAGACCATCGTCAAATTTTGCGTCTTTTAGTTTATGTTCTATGTTATACGTGGCGAGGTGATATAGCATCACTTTTTGGGCAAAAAAACTAGAAACCAAGAATAGGCTAATTTACACTGAAGGGACTTTGCAGCGGCAGCATGAGTGGTTAAAAGATGACATACAGAATTCTGTTGCCGCCACACCAGCACAGGTGACGTTGTCCGTTCAGGTCGGCCAAAAGATGTAATTACGCCAGAAATAATCAAAAATATTATGGTACGGTGGCCAAAGGTTCATGGCAATGAAAACCTATGAGTCTAGCTCGGGTCGTGTAAGAATTGATGGTAACCCACCAAACAGCAGCCAGAACAGGAGTTCGTCAGGGATCTCTATTATCTCCGATGTTATTTAACATTTACTCTGAATTCGTGATGAGACAGGTATTGGACAACTATCGGCGGAAGCAAAATATCTAACTTAAGATTTGCTGTCGATGCAGCCCTTATTGCCGCTTCTCACGATGAACTAGTAGTCCTATTAGCTCTATCTTAGAACAACACAGTGCAGCATATGGTCCTGGTATTAACTACAACAATACCAATGTTATGATCCTAGATGGAGAGAAATAAAGTAAATAGGCCGTTGTGAAGTAGTTCAAAATTTTGTGTACCTCAGTTCTTGGATCGACAATTCGGGTAGATGTGAAAATGAGATTCGACGGTGCAATCAACAGGCACGTGTGGCTATGACAAAGCTTACTTAAATATGGCGTGACCATAACATCACAAAGCTACCAAACTGTCGCTGGTTCAGTCTGTTGTGTTCTCCATATTTTTGTATGCCTCGGAAACTTGGACTGTTAACAAGGCAGATCGAGCTCGCGTAGATGCTTTTGAGATGTGGACGTGGAGAAGAATGCTGAGAGTTCTTTTTACCGCCCATCAAACTATTGTTTCCATACTGGATGAGCTTGGTAATCCAAAGAGACTAGACATTGTGTCGACGAGAATGCTTACATTCTTCGGATATATTCACAGAAGGGATAATATGGAGAAACTTGTAGTTCAGGGTCACGCCCCAAGTGACCCTGAACGCCGTGGCCGTTCCCAACACGCTGGGTAGATACGACGAAACAATTGCTGGATGTGAGTATCAAGAGCGTCACCGTGACAGTGAATCCCGAACGATGGCGAGATACAGCTTTTTTTTATGGTCGGCCTCCCGCAAAGGCTGAAAGCCTATGGCGCTGTAGAAGCGCTGCGAGAGGATAAGTATCGGTTTATGTTAGATTTGAAACGCTGCAGGTTGTAGCCGTCGGGAAACAAATTCCCCGGCAGCTGATTCTACAGCGTCGAAGTTCTCCAAAAGAAGGAATGCTGGAGGAGACTAGTTCGGGGAGTAAGGACCTCGACCTGGTAAGGATTAGCTCGCAGAGCTTCTCTAGTGTTCCTGGTTCGGAAGGCCTGTGGTGTTATCATCTGAGAGAGCTCACTCGAACATCTTCCGTGATAAAATCTGTAAAACAGGGATAGGTCAGCCACCCTCCTTCGATGTTCCAGGCTGTGGAGGTCCTTTGTGAGGTTAGGCGTATCGATTGGTGTGATCGCTCTTTTCTGGATAGTGTCCAGAAGCTTTAGAGAGTGCTTCGGAGCGCATCCCCACACATAGGAGCAATACTCCAGCGATGGTCGGATCTGTGCCTTGTAGAGCAGCAGCAGTTGCTCTGGTGTATACAACTTCCTACAGCGGAACAAAACTCCAAGCTTCTGGGATGCCGTTTCAGCAATAGTGACGACGTGGTCGTGCCAGGACATATTATTGTTGATGTTGATTCCCAAAAGCTTGACGGAAGGTGATTCGACTGGGATGGCCTTCCATTTCCACGGTTGGTAAGCCATCGTGAGACTTCTTTGTAAGTGTTATTGCCTGAGTTTTTTGTACATTGAACTGTACTTTATTTGCTAATTCCCACTCGACAATTGTTTTGATATCTGCGTTGATCTGTGAGGCATGCTGCTGTCGCCGACGTACCGTCTCCTGGGATGATAGTGCCTTGCCTGGTTCCATGCACGACACTAATGTACTGTCATCTGCGAAGCTGTAGATTGGATTGGATGTTATTTCCAGCAGCTCGTTGATGTACAGCAGACACATTGTAGGGGATAGGACAGATCCCTGAGGAACACCGGCGTTTATTGAAAATACGTCTGATGAACAGCCCTCGACTACAACAAACAGAGATCGGTCGTTCAAAAAGCTATTCAGCCACTGGCGAAAGTTTGAAGAGCTTGCAAAGGATAGGTGCAAGCTCAGCGGAACAGCGTTTAAGGACAATGGCTGGAATTTGGTCAGGACCAGTAGATTTATTGGTGTTCAGTTTTTGGAGGATGCTTTTTACATCTCGATGTTGAAATTTTTTTGAAATTGAAATTGAAAAATATTCTCAAAACTATTGATAATATTCGTGTCGGCAATACTCTAGCTCCGACTTAATGCATTCTACGAATTCACAACGTGTCTGTTAAGACATTGTGACTACGATGATGGCCAAAGGTTCACCAAAGCACAGCATCTAAAGCGCTTACAAAAGTGCTTCGGGCTGCATGTATGAGCTGAGTATAGCGGGCGTCATGAAGAGTACACCAACATCAGCATTTTAGGGACTGCTAAATATCTATTGACATATACATGGAAGGAGCGGCAAAAATGGCTATGATTCTACGTAAGGTCAACCTAAGTGACACTTTGGAATGAGCTGTAGAAGAACTTCGACATATATTGAATGGTACACTGATGGCTCCAAAAATTCGTCAAGCACAGGAGGAGGCGTATGCGGACGGAATGTAAATACCCGTCTAGGTAAACTGGCTACCGTTTTCCAGGCAGAAATAGCAATTTCTGAATGCGGCAGAATATGTATACTTGGCAAGTAACCACTATACTTCAAAACTATTGTGGGACTGCCATAATACCTTAAAGACACTGGGAAAGGTCCACAAGGTTACGTTATCTTGGGTGCCTAGTCACATAGGAGTGGGTGTTAATGAGAGGGCCGACAGGTGTGCCAAGGGAGGCGCAGAACTCTCATCGGGTCAGAACCAGCATGTGGTATATCATACAACATGGTATAGACAGCTGGCACCAATTGGGTGGAATGAGCTCCAGAAGCGTTGGGATGGAGTGCCGGGGAATGTTCAGTCTAAGATGATACTGAGAAGACCCTCGTGTTCTAATACCGCATATACGTTCTCAGATTGAGCAGAAGGCCACTACGAAAGGTGGTTGAATTTATAACTGGTTATTGGATGTTCAGTGCACACCTGCAAAAGCTGGGGATTGGAGTGGCAGACGCACTATGCAGGTAGTGCCTTGAACGGAAGCAGGAACTCCTATCTGACTGTAGGCCAGAAGGGAAGGAAGGATGGCATTGCATCGCAAAATTCGCAATGCACTCAGGATGGAACTCTATTTGATTGCTTTAACTAGGGATGCAAAATAAGTCTTAAGGCTGAGCGGTCACTATTAGGGCAACTGAACCCTAACCCCCTCACTACCAAAAAAAGAAATCAATAAAATTGATGGAATGATATTGGTCGATCGAAGATTGAAAGACGTGGGATGACTAAGGTTATATGCATTTCAACATAGCGGGTTTATCACATTTCTAATAAATATTTAGTTATCAGAAAGCTACCTGCGTGACGGTGCCGCAGGTGCTTACGTCCGTCCATAAACACATCCGTATGACCACTGCAAAGGAGTGTTTGGGATGTTCAGCCAAAATACAAACAAGTTGGTTACGTTGCCACAGCGACAATCGAAAAAGTGGGTTTCTGGAATTCGCGCGATGCCATTCATTTCATCTATTTGAAAAGCGTAGAACAGTCACAGCTTTTGGATAGATTTGACACTGTTTTAAGACAGAAACGACCACATTTATAGCCCGCGCACACAGACGGCGGTCAGGAGTTCCGAGTTCTGCGTTCAGTTTTGCGTTCATTGTTTGGAGTTCTGAGAGCACAGAGGTGGCGGTTCCTATTGTATTGTTCGTGAAACATGTATTCAGACAGCTCATCTTCCGACGAAGAAGAAGCATTGCTTTTGTTGAGCCTGCAGGCGTCCAAGAGAAAAAGGAAATACTGGGTGTACCCAATTAAGAGGAATTTCTTACGCCATTTGCTGAATTGGTTGAAGATGAAGAACGATATATATTTTCGTATGTCAATAAATAGCTTCAATGTTTAGTAGACCATTATATAGAAAAACAAGATACCAACTGGAGAAAGGCTGTTTTCGTCTTAGACAAGGAAAGAGAGTTACATAATCATTATCACGATTTGTATAATCATTATCACTTAAATCATATAACAAACGTCTTTCTCGAACAAATTCAATTAATTTTTCTGTTTCCGACATGACGGAGTTCACGCGTTCTCTCTCCTTCTGTGAATAGAAATCCGGAACGCAAGAGTTCTCAGTGACCGCTACGGTTTGACTGCCGGCACTGTGCTTTGTTACGAAGTAGTCCATAAATTACAAAGAACGCAGAACTCTGAACGCGGAGCTCAGAACTCCTGACCGCCGTCTGTGTGCGCGGGCTCTTAGGAAAGAAAAGTGTTGTTCCATCAGGAACGGGTGCAAATGTGTATAATCACCGTGGTAAGAATTCACCATCTGGGCTACAAACTCATCCACCATATTTTCCGGGTATAGCCCACTCTACTTATTTTCAGTAATCGTCGAAACAAGCGCTAATTTGCAAAATCTTATTATTTGGAAGGAATTAAAATTTTCTAAACACGTTGGATTAAATATATCTAAAAGGAGGTTATGTAAAAAAGTAAAATGATTTTTAGGCAAAAAATGTTCCCTTATTGAAAGTCACGGACTTACCAAAACAACCTCGTAGCTTTAAATAAGGTTTTTCAGTTTTGCACTGTGTGGCTCTTTGTCTTCCATAATAAATATGATTTTATCTATTGGTCAGTAAGCTATGATTGATCAGACAGTCAAAAGTAAAACATACATACAGACTTTAATCAATATTTCATGCAAAGAAATTTATGTTGAGGAAAATATCTCGGGAAATGATAGTTATTCTAGAATCTCTGTAGACCAAAATATTTTTAAGGAATCGTAGAAAATAAAACTCAGTCGCCTAATGAACGGCTGTAATAAAATTTAGTTTGGATCCCAGTTTAATATAATGTTTATTAATAAAATAGTGGAAAACGCTCCCGTTAAAAATCCTTGCATAAAAAAAGCTTGCAGTCATATACAGGGTGTTTCTATAAGGTCGCAATATTTGAACTATCTGCAATTATTGGCAATCGTAATAACAGGTGATTATGATGTGACAGATCTAAAGTCAGCATATGGAAGTTAGTTAGATCAAGGCGTCCTGATTGTTAAACATTCATATCAAAATGATGAAGATTTGACTGCCTCCATTCGTGAAGTGCATCTAACATTCATTGGATAGTAGGTTTCTAATTAATCTACTCAGGAATAGTCGAAAATGTACTGGGTCAGCAGTATTGTGCTCGTAGTTACATTCTCACTAAAGATTTGCATGAAAATGCCCACAAAGTCCAATTGACTCAACAACTTTACTAACAGCTAAGAGACTTCGTCAGTTAAATCCTTGAGCATACAGAAGTTAATGCCGATCTCGACGCCGATATATCGAACAAAATCGTTTTTAGTAAATAGTGATGGTAATACAATTTTCACATCTCTGGCTTCGTTAATCGGTAAAACTAAAGCGTTTAGGGCTTGGAAAATCAACAAAAAAACTATCTAGGACAATGCTTCTAAAGCAAGTTACTATTTAGTCTGATCTGGAGGAACCATTGGATCGTTCCTAGCCTTTGAAGATGACGAAGGTCAATGAAGGACGATGTTGTGCCTCAATTGGAAAATATTGCTCTTAACATGTGATTTCAGTAAGATGGCTCCACATGAGTTTTTGTGATCTAACACCTTTCGACTTCTGATTGTTGAGTTAGCTGAAGTCCCTTCTGTACACCAACCATATGTTATTGAATCTTGCAATATTGCGATTTTATTGAAACATACTTCATGAATAAAAATAGGCATCTAGATCATATTTATCAGGAAAACCAAGTACTCACTGATTGCATCAAATATCCTTACCATATTCATCATAAACCGTCACGGCCAGCAAAAATTGCACTTCGTTTCCCACCTTAATGTTCCTCAACAAATAGAAAGTTGCTGTGGTAGCTGAAGAGCTCCATACCAGTCCAAGGTTAGTCCCGCTTACATAGGAACCATAGACTATTTTAGAAGAATTTGACAATGTAACATTTTCAAACTGGGTATGAACTTGGACCACTAAAAATCCGATATCTTGTGCGATATTGCTGAATGTTATCTTCGTTATATCTACTGAGGTGGCGTAGTAACCTTTGTATAATGGATTTCCGTCTGGATAATATCTTGATAAATCTATCGCTATGTCTGCTGCAGCTGTAACAGAGATGTTTAGCCTTAATGAGGCATTTCGAGAAATAAGCGCTTCAGAGGCTGAAGGCGGATTGGCGCCCACTAAGAAATAGCGTCTACTTTCCAGTCCAATTTATTTATTAGTACTAGTACCTTAGGGGTCTGTTTCGCCAAAATTGCAAGTTATATAGAGTCACTAACGAGGTCACTAATAAAACCTGGTAAGTTTGTAACTCATTTAAGTTAAAAGTGTTTCCGTAAGCCAAAATTACAACACACTCATTCACTAGTACAGGTAACTAATATACACTCGTTAAAGTTCTTCAAAGTTTTAACCCATACTAATAGCCGGAAGACTTTTATCATGTAATATTATTATTATCATAACGGCTATTTCCTTCGACTGTTTGCTTTAAATTGTTAAACATGACAATGTGGAATTCGTCATTCGATGAAGACCTTCTCATGGAACTGTATCAGGACCTGAGACATCGAGGATTTAGAGGAAGAAGACAGCGGATATTTATGGTCAGAATAAATGTGAATAAATTCAATGAGAGATTTCGAATGATCCCTAAAGGCACTATGGACAGAGGCTGAGACGTGCAACCAAAAGCAGTGAGGCACTATTTGAAAGAGTTATGCTGTATGCAGCGCTTCACACGTTAGATAATGGTGGTCAGTATCACGGGATTGCTAACATGCATGGGATCTTAAAGAACAGTAAAAGCAGTAAACGATATTGAAGTGGACTGACCAAATGACACTAGTATTAATGGCATAGTAGATAAGTTCTCGAGAATACCGGGAATGCATTTGGTCGTAAGATGTGTATAGGGACTACACTGACAAACATAGATGCTCCTAAAGAGAATGAACAAGAATTTGTAGACAGACATGGAGATCATTGAATAGATGTACTGGCTTTGTGGGGAGCAGACTTCAAATTTGACTACGTAAGTGCACGATGGCGTGTATACAGAAAAAACATATTGATTCAATTTGAAGATGGATGGAGACACATTACTGGTTGTGTCATATTAGGTGACCCAGGCTATCCGTTTAGAGAATGATTAATCTCTCCAGCTGACCCGAATTTGAATGATCCAGCTTTGCAACAGTTTAGCCGTACTCGGTATACTTAAATGAACTACCCCTGTAACTTCTTTCACAACTATTAGAAATTCTGGTGAATCACTTATCGTTGTGCAATTGTAACTACAAGTAATTGATAAGGATAACTTGTAAATAAGTCACTTGTAACACTCGTGAAACAAGCCTCTTAACGATGGCCGTTTGCACCGTCTTGCTCAACTGAGGCTTAATCTTAGGTGGATCTTATCCCAAAAATTTAAATTGCATCGCTGCCATTCGTAACTTTAACAGAAGCTTAAATGCCAAAAACCTAAGCCGTACATTTATTTAGCTCAAGCAGCACTTAACCTATAATTATTTTATTGACACGTCAGTTGGTACCATTTGTGAGGTTTTTGTACTAAGGAAAGACGTAATAAGGTGTTTTTCGAACGTTATGGAAATTTTAGTCTAACTGGATAAATTAATGCGGAGAAGTATATACAAAAGAATGGATTACTATTTACTATTACAGCCAACTAAATACTTAAAATACGCATCTTATGGCACTTTTGAACCGGCTACGCAATTTTTACAGAGTCATCTTTTCCATCTCTGTTTATTGGACTGAAATGACGCTATGCAATTCATGGTACAACTGTAGAAGCTTCGACCATCGAAGCAGCTGTTTAAACGCAATATTCAACTACCGGATCAACCGCTCTGCTCTACCAGGAATTAAACACTCGAAAATAACTTTATAATGTTTATGTTAGTATTATTTTCCATTTTGGCGCCCAACGTGGGAGGTATTTTGTTTAGATACATTCGGTTGCCCGCTTTTGATTTGTGTTCATTGAGTGAATAATGCCAAATATTAAACAGAACAGTGTTAGGTTAACAGCCAATTAAATACTTATAACACGCATGTTATGGCACCTTTGAACCGGATACGCAAGTTTCGCGGAGACATCTTTTCCATCTCTGTTTATTGGACGGAAATGGCTCACACATTATGCAATGTGTATGACATGCCAGGTTGTACAACTGTAAAAGTGTAGACCTTCGAATCCACTTAAATGCAATCATCAACTCCCGGATCGACTGCTCTACTATACCAGGAATTAAATACCTGAAAATCATTTTACAAAATCTAAAATAATCCGTTATTAGCTAATAATGGAAAAATGTTGAGACCTGCCTTGATCAATTAGTAGAATTTTAGTATTTCACATTTTGGCGCCCAACGTGTGATATCTTGGTTAGATACTTTTGGTCGAACGCTATTGATTTGTGTTCATTGAGTGAATATTTAATAAAACAGTGCCAAGTGAACAGCCAATTAAATGCTTAAAATACACATCTAATGGTACGTAATGGTACCCATGGTACCTTTGAACCGGCAACACAAGTTTAAGGAGTCATCCTTTCCGATTTTGTTTATTAGACTAAAATGGCCCACACGCTATGCAATTTATGGTACGACGGGTTGTACAACTGAAGTTTCGATCGTCGAAACCGCTTAAGCGCAACTCTCGGATCAACTGCTCTACCATACCAGGAATCAAAACAAGAAAATTACTTCAGAAGATCTATAAGAATCCATTACTAGCTAATAATGGAAACATTTTGAGATCTGCCTTGATGAATTAATGCAATTTTAGTATTTCACGTTTTGGCGCCCAACATGCGAGGTATTTTGTTTAGATACATTTGGTTGCCCGTTATTGATTTATGTTCAATGAGTAAATAATGCTCGAAATAATGCCAAATATTTAATAGAACAGGTCAGGTTAACAGCAAATTAAGTACTTAAAATATGCATCTTTTGGCACTTTTGAACTGGATACGCATTTACGCAAGTTTCACGGAGACATCTTTTTCATCTCTGTTTATTGGACTGAAATGGCTCACACACTATGCAATGTATGGCATGACAGGTTGTATAACTGAATGAATAAGTTTCGACCATCGAATCGGTTCAAACGCAATCATCAACTGTCGGATCAGCTGCTCTATTCTGTAGGAATCAAGACATGAAAACTACATTAGAACATTTAAAAATAATCCATTATCAGCAAATAATGGAAACATTTTGAGACCCTGTTTGAAACCTGCCTTGATGGTTTAATGAAATTTTGGTATTTCACATTCTGGCGCCCAACGTGTGATGTATTTTGATTATATACATTCGGTTGCCCGCTATTGATTTGTGTTCAATGAGTGAATAATACCCAATATTCAATAGAACAGTGCCAGGATAATAACCAATTATTAAATACTTAAAATATACATCTAATGGTACCTTTGAACCAGCAACACAAGTTTTAGGGAGTCATCCTTTCCGATTCTGTTTATTGGACTAAAATGGCCCACACGCTATACAATTGGTGGTGCGTCTGGTTGTACAACTGAAGAAGTTTTGACCGTCACGCCGAATTGAAAATTGCAGCTTAAAAATATGTCGTACAATTGCGAATCGCCCACGAATAGCCCAGCTTGTGCATGCTTCAACATGGCGACCACGTTGCTGTGTGGTATTAGACGTATATTAGTAGACATACGAGTGAAGAGAAAAATTGCAAAAATGGAGACTTCTACTACTTCATTTTGGATCGACTTTATTGAAAGTTATTGCGAGCAGGTCTCTGAGTTTTGAATTTTGTTTTGTTAATTTAGGCCGAAACAGTTCTAATAATAAGGTAAAAGCACCACTGTTCAATTCTAAGGAAATTTCAAAAATCTGGGGGTTCATTGGTCCATAAATGTTTTAAATTCATTTTTGTACAAATCCGTCGCTGCAAAAACTAGTTTATGCACGATTTGGTAGGTATTTTTCTTAACTTTTATATTGTCGTCTAATGAAGAGACCCAGTACTGCAGCCGGTATTGCAGCTATATGTAGTTTGTTTTGACCAACTCTGTGTGCAAACAACCAGTAGTCTTGAAAATTAGATAAAAATAGTTACGACTCATTAATATACAGATCGTTTCAGTTTGTGGTCAAAATACCATACAACTGGTTGTACAACTGGTCTGTACGACAACTGGTCAAAATACAGGTTGAATAGTGTGAGTGTCGTTTAATACCATTTTTGACTGATCAAAATGCACATACAGTAAGTAGAAATGAAGGGTACAGTAAAACTACGTTGGAAAAATTACTGCAACCTGATGCAAAGATCCAGAAAAGTTGGATATTATCTCGGTTAATATAAATCGTATCAAAATATGCAAACGTCCGTTATCGCTACAACTACCTTAATTAAGCTTATCAAAGGAAATTGATTTCCTCTGTACACATTAGTAAAGCGTGGTTTGCGTAGTGAAGGTTGTGTGATTCATGATGCCAGGTTAATGTTTAAATTAATTTGGTTGTCACGAAAAAATATATAAATTAAATTCTCTGCAATAACATTTATTTTTGTACGAGAAATTTGGAAATAATTATAGTAAATATACACTTTTAATATATCAAATATTTTCTTGTGTAATTCCTTACCTTGTACAGAAATACAAGGTGAAGTGAGGAACTATAGGTATTAGTTATATAAATACATATATTGATTGCCTTTAACTGTTAGTTGATGAATATTTATTCACAAATCTTGTATTCAACAACTACTCCAAAATTATGGTACTAAGAACAGTTTCCTCAGGTGAAGCAAAGCAAGTGCTTGGAACTAAATCATTTGTAAAAACATCGGTTTTAAACAGAATAGCAGATAACGGAACTCGCTACTTTTGCGGTATATAAACTTATTTTTGAATTCGTTTAATAATCATGGAAAAGTATAATAAATTAAAATTACTTCAAATAACACATTTTATATGAAGAATTTGGATAAATAACACGAAATTGAAAATTTCATTAAAAATCCTGAAAATAAGCATAAAACAAATGCAAATGCAAATTAATATACTTTTCATATAGGATATTTCGTCACGCACTTAACTGATCTTATACTGGATTACAGGGCCAAATTGAACTATTAGTGATATATAAAGAATAGTTTCACCAGGAGCACTTAAAAATTGAAGCATTCATATATTTGGAACTAAATCAATTATTTATAAGTATCAGTATACACTAACAACTTTTATATCACGTTTCAATAAAACGCTGATAACAGAACTCGCTGGTTTTAGGTTATATGTATATAGTCTTTTCCATACCATACTTATGGGATGATCTTAGATAATATATTCTACTAGTTCGATTAGATTAGAGAACTTACGTCCGAAATATTTAAAAATTATCGATACCTTCATTAGGTAGGTATAAATCCTGATATATATTGTGTGAATCATGCAGTCAATTACTACTATGTAAATACCATGCTCCTTTAAGAAAAACAAATGTGAAATGAATCAATGAGCAAAGTCAAACTAATTTATCTATTATATATTTATAAAACACACATAATCGTCAAAAATTAGCCTCCAGAGAGGTTATCTTCACGGCGACGCTGTGGACAGCTGTAGCCTAACGGTCATCCGCAGGGATTCCTACCTGGCCCGATGCATAACAAAGACAATATCATGCCGATCAACATGTTGACGTTCTCAGTCTTATTCCAGCAGCTAAATATCACATACTCCACTATCACAGATCCTGTGATATTGTCGCTGTAAAGAGCAATCACTGCACTTCACAAAACAAAACAAAACCAGCACAACGTAAAACTAATTTCAGTTGTAGCCGCAAGAGGCAGATGAATGCATATTGCGACGTTGCCGAGTGTAATCTGAAACGTGGATCTGGCGCCTGTACATCAACAGCTTATACAGGGTGGCCTATTTATAGTCGTGTAATCTTTTTAGGTGGACTACGACATAATAAAATTAGAGGCTGCACGGATTATACGCATTTATACATTAAGGCTATTTTCGCTGGATTTCACGCTTTTTCGCCAGACAATATATAGTTTTTGATGTAAATGTTTTGTAGATGGGACGTTCGAAAGAATTTGCTCTCAGATTTTATAATCAAATACAATTCCAGTGAATCGCCAGCCTAAACAGCCACGTAATAAGCCAAGCTTTGTGTATTTCTGTCAAATTGAGAGCCTTAATGCTACTGATTACGTTGCGCTAAATAGAATATGCATACCAACCAGATTTCAAATACTGCCTTGTCACTGCAGTGACAGTGGGATGAGATTCTCAAAATATGGATGCTTCTAGTCGATTTTCGAACCACCTAAGTTCCTTTTTTGAAACAGCTGTGAAATGATTTGATTTACCTAAAATTTTTGTAATCCAATTTTCTTCTGTTCACAAAAAAATTGACAATTTTAGGTCAAAAACCTCTGATGTCTTTCAAGTTATTGATATCTCGCATATCTTTGAGTATACCAAACGTGCAAATATTATTCCTGACTTTTATCACGCCATATTGCAATAGAATAAAAAAATATGCTCACTAACGTTGTGGCATCCTCTCCTCTCTAGTCTAACCAAAAATTAAATTTTCAGTTTCCATTCAATAATAGAGCATATAGTATGCAGGCGTCCTAATTAAACTACTACTGGTCTCTTCGTTAACTAGAACGGCTAAGCAAACTGACCGCAGGAGAAATATGAATAACAGTCATCATTATGTTCTGATAGTCAGTGTTTTCAGGAAATTTAATAAAATAGTGTCTTTAAAAAGCCTTGCTTTTTCAATTCTTGTGAGGGTTGGAGGTTATAACTACTTTTTAGCTCTAGATACATCTCTATATACTAAATAGACCTCACTTCGAGTGTTTGCATGGTTCTTACATTATTTTCAAAAAATCATAAAATTCTCTCTTAACGAAGCGACGCATTATAATTGTGCAATGACCATACAATGTTGATTATTGTTATATAAGATAACGAGTACGAAAATTACGTAACAGATATAAATTCCTATAGGCGCTTAATGCAATTTGAACACGTTATTCCTACTAGGGACCTACAGTGAAACGTTGTTTGCAGAAAAAATATTCTAACACCTTCTGTCGCCTTTCTATGAGATGTAAACTTGAACCTTAATGAAAAATCTCTATCGTAATAGATATCTATGATATCTTACTAATATATGTATGTTGTTAAACCTGTTGTCCCAACCTAACATACGCGCCTCCCATAAAACAGAGTGAATTGGGTAATAGTATATTGGTCAACTAGCGGTAATGATGGTACTAACTCACGCAGTTGAATTTTGTAACTTGACAAGTGAACTACTACAATTACCGCGAATTGATTATTATACTTTATACACGACCTTGCTACGGTAATAAAGAGTACGATTTAAATACATAGTAATTATATAAACTGTTGACAACTTAACCTCACTCGTGTGCAGTAATTATTGGTCTATTTAACCGTATACATTTCCAAGAGATCAGTACTAGTATCTGGTAGACGGTGTTCATAACCCACGGCCGGACCGTGAGTTATGAAAAATAAGTCCACGCTGTTTGTTTATAGGTAGTAAAACTAGTTTACAAGTAGTTTAGTAATGGCTGTTTAACTTAATGGGAGTAGATAATAGCGATTTACTTCAAAAAGAGATTTTTTGAAGGTTTATCATTACTTCGTCCTTATAACGCACAAAATAGCTCGCCTGCAACTAACCACAAACGGCACAGGTGTCCATCAGCTTACTATCTAATCGAAGTGAGCCGTGGAACAATCGGCAACGTCGCGCCAAGTGTCAACATGGCCGTCTGCTGCGATCAATGAATTCGTAGTGAAAAGTGTGTAAAGTGGTGTTTTGTGAAATTATGAGGCATAAATGAATTAAAGGCCGATCCTAAGGCAATGGGCAAGGACCAGGAACTGCTAGAAGCCGCCAGAAAGGGCAACACAGCCGTCGTCGAAAAGATACTCGGGCAAAGAGCCAAAAGGAGTGGTCCGCTAGCAAGGTAGGCTGGAATCAGCTGTCAGATTTCACAGTTTTTTCTATTAAACTTCCTCTAATTTCGGTATCAGCTTACTCTGCAAGGAATTGCGTTAACGAAATACCATAGAAGCCATTATTTTGGCTTCGTAGAGACCATACATCGAGGAACATGTTATAAGAAACTGATAAATATAAATGAGCAATGTCAATATTAATGAGTATACTTCAAACTGATACGTTTTCTAATATTTAATGAGCATACAGAAACACTTGCTGAGAATTGAATTATACAATACATTAGTCTATATAATATACTCCTGATTTGCAGTTCTTTCCATAAATTAAGTTAGTACACAGGCAGTAATCTAAATAGGTTAATCCACAGGTAAGTAATCCATCTGCTTTCTTTGTACTATGCTACCTTTTCCCTGTTTCAAGGTTACTGAACTCTTCATTCATCATATAATAGGCATTTAAATGTCTACTGTGGAAATTCTTTCTAAGAAAAGAGCCAAATCAATGTCCTGTATAAATTTAAACATAATTTATTTAACAGGTTTTTTGTTCATTCCACGAAAGCAGTTAATATCTTGTAAACTACAAAAAACCTGAGGCAGCAAATCTACAATTTACTACTTAGCTCTTTGCAGTCAGTGCATATACTTATAGATATGAATAATTCTAAGGAGAAACATTTCTCTAAATATATACATAAAAATATATTACCAAGTACTTTCTTGGAAAAAATTCAGCACAATCAAAAGTATTTTCCACACGTACAATGATTTTCAATCTATGAATTACAAAATATCGGCACAGATTCTGAATAAAGATTCAATCATTATAGAATCTACTTTCTAAGAGTAACCATGACGATCCCAAAAATGTTTAATAAAAAGCGTGGTTTATATGGACACATACCAGAAATTTGGACGTGTTCGGAAAAAGTCATTTTTAATTAAATTGATTGAATTCCAGTTTGCTGTCAGTAGATAATTTAATGTTTTCAATTAATTTGTTGTTCCGTTACGACACAGAAATATCCTTTGTTTAATTTAAAAAAATTTCACATATATAGCTGCGATACAAGAATTTATTTTAGTTCCAAGATTGAAGTGATTTGGATGAAAAATTAATTCTTATTAAATAAAAAAAAATACAGAATTTTTGACGCCCTATTTTGGTTATTATAAAAACTAGGTACGTTGAGCATTTGTACCTAATGAATTATTATAACAATGTTTGTCTCAACATCAATGAAACGGTATCATCTTGTATATTATTAAAAAAATGTTACAACTACTACCATATTTAACAGGATATTGAATTATCAAAGGACAAACAATTCTTGATTGTGCTCAATTCAGTGAACTACGTGTCAGGTTGTCCCTGGGAAATATTGATCTTGTTGACACATATATTTGTTAATATGATAATAATTGTTTAGAGTACGTCCCCAACAGTAGCCTTAGTAATAAAATACTAATTTAAACACTGTATATAACGTGTTTTTTGTATATCGCACGCAGAGTCGTTATTTATCTACTATTAATGGCACAAACATATTAAAATGTATGGACGTTACGCTAAACTATCACATTTTTCATACTACATGCAAAGGTTGCTCTCTGTTAATTATCCAAATGGATAGCGGTAATGCGAGTGAGAATAAACGTATAAAACATTTTTTCTCCTCGTGATGGGAGATTTCTTTGATTCTGATTAGTCGGTTCCGAATGTCATAATACTCAAATTCATATAGCTCAGAATTTATCGTCACACAAATATATATAGCACAAGCACTATGGAAATGTCCTGAAACACTGCTTGCTTTCCCAAAATTTCGTTTCTTTAGTAAAATATTTTACCCTAAAAGTAACTTGTAAAATTTAGCCTGACAGGATTGTTAACACTGGTTTTTATGGGCGATTAATAAAACTGATTTAATGGCCAAAGGCCAAAAATACGTATTAAGAAAATTGGATTGCAAATTCAAACAGAATACTGTCAATAGAAACCAGGCTAAACATATTTAGCTGTTACACTATCCGCAAGTGAAACGCGAACACTAAGAAAAAAGGGGTTTTCGCATTTAAAATGTGTGCACAGCTTGGCAGAATCCTCTCTAGTACACATCTAATACCTGTTGTTCATTAAGATGCTATTAACCTATATGGCACCTTCGAAAAATCTATACGTGTAAGAATAAAGCATGGCTTTTTGTCGATTCAAAAACTATGAGATATTTTGTAAACCTTTTTTTTTTCCTTGGCACTAGGATCTAGTCCCATCAGCCAGCATCATATTATGTAATAGTCTTAACTGATTGTGAATAATAAAATACATAAAAAATATAAGGCGAGAGTGAACGCCTGCCGTGGGTACACCATCTGTTGAACAAATATGTGTAAGGCATTTAACTGACTTTTCAGTGAAAAACATGATACTTTGGTGTCTAAAGATATAAAAGATTAAATGAGAAAAATATCTTGCGGAAGTTCTGAAAAGTTCATATGAGTGGCTTATGTAGTGCTCATGAACCATGGGAAGAAGACTCAAAGACCAAGCACTCAGTTACAAAAGAAAGGGATGAAACTAAAACAATATCAACATTTATTTGAACGAACCTAGGAAGGAAGGGGATGTGGGTTAGACAGGGGTACAGATTCTTCTCGCCTAGGGGCCCGGCAAGGCATTTGTAAACCTGGCGAGAAAGTAGTTCATTGGGTAAAGATGCCCTTTAGAAGAATTGTAGGCTAACGAGAACGTGGTGCTTCTTATTTATTTCAAAGCAACTGCTGTAACCATGAGGCATATAGCGTGGCTACAGTTGTAGCAGCATGGCATCGAAGACGGGCGAATGCAGCGAACTAGAGGTTGCCGAGTACGTAGGAGAACTACAGACCAACAAGATCGTTATACTACGAGTGCTGGTCCCTCGAGACAGCACGAGATCCGCTTGAGCAGTCTTTGGTGCCAAGAACTCCGGCAATGGCATGCTGAGTGCCATCAGATGGGCCTTTTTCGACGAGTCCAGGTTTTGTCTGGGGGCACACGATGGATGCCAATGCTTAAGATGACGACGGGCGACGGGGTGAATGACGACCGTCCTATGGGTTTGATGGTTTGCGATGCCATTGAATTTAACACCAAAGGTGCTTTCCTTTTACATCTGCACTAACTCAGATCACTTAAAAATGAGATGGCTCAGCTCAGTTGGAAACCTCAGATGAGTTAAAGGAACGTGTTTGTGCAGTTAAATGTCATTTCTCGAAACTTTGTAATATGCTACAGTTCTATGATGTGTCGATTCTTTCCATAACCTAGTTTTTAACTTTTTTGGAAGAGTTCGTCGCTCACCATACACTATCGATTGTCCATACACCACAAAACCCGCTGAAATGCTGAAATTCAAACTTACAAAAAATCCTAACCTCATCTATTTAACATCTAAATGATTTGAGACAACTAATCTACCTTTCGAGCTAGTGCAGATGGGCTTAAGTAGGGGTAAAATATCTCTAGACTCACATTCAGAAAACAAAAGGAACGAACATCGAAATGGGTCAAGATGTCACAAGTGAGAATTATCAAATAAATCATGTAAAAGTCACCTTTAGTAGTAGTTCGTGGCACAATGATGGCCAATGCTATGCGAATGAGCTGTTAGAACCAGTTGCCGTTACTTAATTGTGTCCAAGGCCTCGTATGGGGGTTCCTTCCAGCAGAATAATGTGCGTCTTCATATTCCAGGAAGCTAAGGTGCTCCCCTGGCCTCCACGATTACGCAATTTAAAGTCAATTGAAAAACTATGGGATTGGATGGGTAGCTACATTCACGGTTTTCCCAATCCTGCGATCACGCTGGCCGAATTGGAACATGCTGTGAGGACAGCTTAAGAGGCTGTACCTCTAGACAACAACCACATTAAGAGCATGTCGCGTAGGTTAGAGGAGTGCATTTGTCATCATGACGGCCCATTCTTGACGTTTTGTATTCTTTATAAAACTAATTACGGTAAATGGGTCTGTTTATTATTGTCTTTAATCCCACCGCATTTTATGAACCGCATCTTTTTTTCTCAGAGTTGTGAGTATGTATATGATAAAATAAACCTGGTGTTACCAGAGAATGCCCGCGACATATTGGACCACTCATAAATGGAACAAAAAGTTGATCCTCCAATGGAACCGAGATTAAATCCACCTTTTAAAAAAAACACGAGATGATTTTTTGCCGACACTTCGAAACTGTTCCATTTACTTTGGATTCGGATCAGAAGGAAAAACCAGTGGAGCGGATTGGCATTTAGATTCAGTTTTGAATGCATTATATCCATGTTTCGTCACCAGTTATTTATACTACCATACACTCCTTTAGATCTACCATAATCGTATTCCTTGAGAGTTTGAAGGTACCATTCAACACGATATCGTTTTTGGGTTTCTGAGGGATTATGGGGAACCCAACAACAACAAAATTTCTTGATTCCGAGGCAGTCTTTTAAATTGCAGTCATTCCAATTCCTAGAGTAACTTGGTTATCATCGTCAATCATTTGTCGAACAGTGGCAACATTTTCATCAGTAACTGCAGAAATTGGCCTTCCTTCTCGGAGCTCGTCACTGAGAGAAATGCTTTCAAATTTGAATTCATTCTACCAGCCAAACACAATCCTGAAACATACGGTTTCATTATCAAATGTTTCGGAGAGAGACCACTTTAGAAATCGTAAAATATAGCACGAACATTTACACGCGTTACTTCAGGATGTACCTAGTCAAATACACTCTGACAGAGAAAAGCCAATTTTTGAATTTCGCAAATAAATCACAGAAGTACCTCTTAAAACTAGACATAAATTGTACTTTTGTTTCCAACCCCTTTGATATCAACGGGTATCTTGATTATATTATTTTGCAGAAATTTTCATTGTCTATTATGTATGGAATATAGTATGTACCTCAGTTTAATAATGATTCAATAAACATTTTTGTTGTATAAACGTTGTTTAATATTGTATATCTCATATCTTAAAATCAATTGATTTTTATTAAATAGCAATGTACCCTTTTATTAGGGTCATTTTATAGAGATTTGTTTGCTCTCTTTAATTACATGATATGTCAGTACCCAAGCACAAGACAATATTTAAAAAAAATTAAATTTATCTTCTCCTTAGGGTGCAATCTTCTTACGAAGGTTGGCGACCATCATGACAATTTTCACTTTATTAACTGCGGCTCTGAATAATTGTGTTGTGGAGCAGTTATACCACTCCCTCAAGTTACGAAGCCACGAGGTGCGTCTTCTTCCTACATTGCGTTTGCCATCGATTTTTCCTTGCATAATGACATGGAGAATTTGATATCTTTCACCTCTCATTATATGGCCCAGGTATTGTAATTTTCTTTTTCTGTGGCCAGTTCTTTCGTCTTGGGGAGCTGTCTTAAAACTTCCTCGTTGGTAACATGATCTATTTACGATATTCTCAATATTCGCCTATAAAGTCACATTTCAAAAGCTTCTATTCGTTTCATCATGGTTTCTATTAGTGTGTCTCAGCATACGAATCTTGAGTTCCTTGCCCAGAGACTTATTACAGAAAAACTGTTTCATTTTTATGAAGGTATTCCGGGCGATTTCTAAAATTTATAAGTAGGTATATTACATCAGTAACATTAATCTATGCATGCAGATTTTTTCGGGCAAATCTTTAACACTGTTTCAGTCTTGCTAACTACTGGGTCCTCGATCAGGTTCTGGTAAATGAACTATTTCTAAATTTCGAAGACCAAATTATTAACAATACATCAGACGTATTGCATAGATCAATAACTTTCTGTCACATTTACTGGCCTACTAACAGATCTCGGATATCTAGATTAATGTTACTGATGTAACCCACTTATTAAAGCTTTTATTTTTTCAAACATTTCTTTGTATTTTAACTTTCCACTGAAGAATACTTGGAATACTGGAATACCTCTGAAAAAATATAGCTAAACATCAGGGTTTATTTATACAACAATTTACCACCATAATGGGAAAATCTTTACTTGCACTACTTGCAGAATAAAATTATAAACTACTTTACTTACTTTACATATTTGTCATACCTACAAATATCATTATGGTGTCTTCAGTCTTTTTAGTGCACATTTTGATGGTTGGTGGCAAGAGCAGCTCTATAGATTGATACCCACCAGTTAAATAAAAACAATTTATTATTTATTATTTGTTATGATTATTTGAAACAACCGCCACACAAACCTTTTAGTTAGCAGGCTAGTCAGAGTAAGGGCACCCTCTTGAACCAGTAAACAACCTTCTATTCGCTGGTACTGGAATATGCATCTACGTGAGGTAAGTGCTGACACCCAGTGCTATAGATTTTGGTACCTTGTGGCTGATATCATGTAAATCCCTCAGTATATCGGAATCATATTAATTGATTTGCCCATAGAAGTGATGACTAACTATATGAATAAAATGAATATAGCTGCAACACCTAACACCACCTCTACTAGTTCCCGCACCTGCTCCACTGTGACTGCCGTCTAGACTTCACGCTATGAACCAGATATGAGTCACCGCTTGTTTGTTACGTGCAAAGGCCGTTCGTTAGTTCCAGAGGATGCCGTTGTATGACGTAATATGGCTTGCGCTTTCTATTCTTTTCGCACTGTGTGGACTGTGACTATTTACATTAGAATAGATCGATCGTTTGATGAAAACTATTTCGAAATGTATTGTTACTATTTTTACTGTGCTTTTTTCATCCATTTGTTCACTTACCGGTCATTGCGGGGCCGTAGCTAGGCTTTGACAGGGAGGGTTTCATCTATAAACGAAAGGAGTTGATTTTATAATGTTTCAATTTGCGTAAAAGCTGTATATGTTGTATTGCTGATAAAACTGTCGAAACTGGGGATGCATACACAAAAAAGTTTAAACAATACTAGAATGAATCACTAAGCTTGTAGAAAACATCTTGATTATTTTTATTTTGAATGATTTTAGCAGTTTATTTCATTCATGGGAATACTCATGGGGTGGGGGGTTGGACTCCCGAAACCCCCCCTTATATACGGCCCTGGGCCATTGTAATCATAGTGGGGTATTTTGTAGTAGCAAACTGTTGGAGACATGAAGCTGATACAAATCAGAACTCAATTATTGTACCCGAGAATTGCAGAAAGCAGTAGGCTAAGAGAAACTTAAATAATTTATCAGCAAAAAACCTTGAAAAAGAGGTTTTATTTGAATGCTCTAAAAAGAAGAAAATAAAATTTTCCTTTAAAATTTTAACTACCAACTTATAGTCTCATTATACACAATTTATATGATCACAAAAGCTTGTCGCGAGGTTTGCGTACCTTTAAGTACGAGTATTTAATTAAACTGGAATTGGAAAAAAACCTTGTAGATTAAATAGGTTCTAGTTTATTTATACAACTAAATCGGGCGACATGCTTTTATGATCATATAATTGTGTATGTTAAAATTTTAAAGGAAAATTTCAGTTTCTTCTTTTTATAGCATACAAAAAAAAAGCTTTTTTTTGAACAAGGTTTTTTGCTTTTAATTTATTATTTACTTTTAGTTATCGCTGGCTGCATTTTTATTATCAGAGAACCCTTCCATTCAATATCCATACTATAGGAAAGCATAAAAACTTCAAAAGTTCGCCATATTGGATTAAGAGTGATGTCAGAATATTTTTCTAATAAATTAGTCTCGGTAAGCCCTTTCATTTGATACTCATATTGCAGAAGTGCATAAAATATATACAGGGTGTCCAACAGCGATTACGACAAGCAATATATCGGAACTGGGTAGTAGTAGCGAATTATAATTTTGGGGGTGTAAATTAGAGCAAATATAGTATCTTTTCTTATTATTGCGTCACCCAATGAGGTATTTGTTTTTGATCACGTCAATGTTTAATGGGACACCCTGTATATTTGCGACTTTTTGTGTTCCTCTCGATAAAACAATTCCAACAAACTAGCACACTTGGGGGCCTAAAGTGATTAATTCAAGAGCTACAGGTACTTAAAGGATGATACCACTACCATTGATTATAACATGTACAACCTGTAGGAGCGTAAGAGCGACAAAAGTCTGTGCCACGTCCTCGCCCGATCTCTCGTTCAGTGTGCATTGCGCTTAAGGTGGCAGTTTTCGAAGGCATTATTCGAGACAAATGAGAATAAAATTGACAAAAGGTACTCATATCTAAAGTCCATCACCAGGTTGTAGATATTCTCGATACGTAAATGAGATGATTTTGTTTTTTTTTAATATCTTCCCTATAAATATTAAGGCATGGTCCATCACCTGTTCCCGGATATACGACGACACCCTGTATATCCACCTCTTTTAATATATATTTTTCACGGCAATGCTTCAGGACTAGAGGAAAGGAAACAATCATTAATTCATAATTATAATAATCCAAACAAATATATTATGCACTGTACAGTTCATTTAATAATTGTTTATTTTATATTCCATGTTAAAGCAAATTGCATTATGACTGATTATAATTTATTCGTAATTCATCACTTACTGTTTTGATTTATGTTACGGCTAATTGATGCAATAACGTCACTACTCATTAAATTATGTAATTCCAGAAAGTTTATTTACTAGTTCAAGCTAACATGCACAGTAAAAAATTCAAATGCAAAATACCAGTACCAAACGATGGCTTTTTTGCCATTATACAGGGTGGGCCAATAGTGCGTGGGCGGAGGATTGTGGGCTTACTAAAAAATATTTCAAAAATCTGTCACTTGATCATGGTAGGGACCGTTGAGGGCTATAACGTAAAAATATTTTCACTTACATTTTGACGTTTATACAGGGTGATTCATATCAAACTTACATTTTTTTAAATGGAACCCCCTATATATTATCGCATATTTGGATTCCTTGCTCAATTTTAGTGTGACTTTATGTATCACATATGGAACTTTAAACGAACCGTTTAGGTGCAAATCACCATTTTTGGTATAAGTAGGTATCAGAAAGAAATTGAATATCGCAGCGATCATAAAACTTAGAAGGCCGTGACTTTGCGGTACAACTAAGCATGAAATGCGTCACGTTAGGTCAGACGGCTAAAATTGAATTCTTTTTGTACTTGGAGAAATCAGTAGATTAATTAAGGAAACTTCAATCACAGATAACTTGATTTTTTCAAATGGCAATGCCTATTTTGGTTTAAAAAATCGAATGTAATATTTCATTACCTTTCTAACGATATAGCATACTCGATACCAATCTTTTTTAGTTTTCATTTTATTTCAAATTTTCAGTCAAATCGGTGTTTGTCAATTTTCCTGCATGCAAGCAACCTAGCAGGCCATGAAAAATAAACAAAAGCTCGTTAATATGGAAGAAACCAACTAACTTAGTAGAAAGATGCAAACTAACTAGAGCAACGGGGCAAGATTATAAAATTTCTTACAACATATTAGCTCTAACCAGAAACGATAGCGGTAACAAGAACGCTCATTTTTCACAGCCTACTAGCTATTAGTCAATTTCCAACGTCAGTAAAAAAATTTTTAATCAAAGGAAAACTACTAGTGATTGTTGCTGGCAGTATAATATCTATGTCTTCTGAATAAATTTCCACATTTAATGCTATAAAAAAGTAGCCATTTCCGTAAGTCAAAAGTAATGACTGGAATCCTTCAAATTCTTCAGTAGGTACTTCTACTTATTAGCAAAATCGCGGAAAATGAAACTTGAATTGCAGTCTGTTTGAATTGTAAAACATAATTTAGTTTGCAGAAAACTACATGAAATAAACAAAATTACAACATAGCGTAATTAAAAAATTCTAGCAATTATTTCAATAGATGTTCAGAATGCTCCAGTTGGAGATTTCACTTTTGACTTAACTAAACGGAAGTGACTAATCTCTTTATCCCATTAGATATGAAATTCTAAACATGTTAGACTGGAAGCAAAAATCACTGGTAGTTTTCCTTTTGTTTCAAAATTTTTTAACGTTTTGGAAAGTTGTCAAGCTCTAGTAGACCTCGATAGCTAGTAGGCTGTGAAAAACAAATACTTCTGTCATAGCCCAGCTACTCATTCACATTAGATATCTTGGGGCTGTTGTATCCGGTTAGGGCTAATATGTTGCAAGGAATTTCCATAATCTTGCCTCGTTGCTCCAGTTAGTTTGCATCTTTCTACTAAGTTAGTTGGTTTCTTCCATATTAACGAGCTTCTGTTTATTTTTCATGGCCTGCTAGGTTGCTTGCATGCAGGAAAATTGAAAAACACCGATTTGACTGAAAATTCGAAATAAAATGAAAACCAAAAAAGATTGATATCGAGAATGCTATATCGTTAGAAAGGTGATCAAATTTTACATTCGATTTTTTAAACCAAAATAGGCATTGCCATTTGAAAAAATCAAGTTATCTGTGATTGAAGTTTCCTTAATTAATCTACTGATTTCTCGTAATACAAAAAGAATTCAATTTTAGCCGTCTGACCTAAGGTGACGCATTTCATGCTTAAATGTACCGCAAAGTCACGGCCTCCTAAGTTTCATAATCGCTGCGATATTCAATTTTTTTCTGATACCTACTTATACCAAAAATGGTGATTTGCACCTAAACGGTTCGTTTAAAGTTCCATGTGTGATACATGAAGTCACATTAAAATTGACCGAGCAATCCAAATATGCAATAATATATAGGGGGTTCCATTTAAAAAAATGTAAGTTTGATATGAATCACCCTGTATAAACGTCAAAATTTGAGCGAAAATATTTTTACGTCATAGCCCTCAAGGGTCCCTACCATGATCGAGTGACAGATTTTTGAAAAGTTATTTATTAAGCCCACAATCCTCCGTCCACGCACTATTGGCCCACCCTGTATATAATGTAATTTATTACATGAGAAATCGTCTTCATGATTAATACTACAGAAATACGTTGAGACATTGGGGAACATTCTCAAAATACCACTATGAATTCCGTAAAATTTCATTAAAGAAGTACATATAAATATCAAATTGTCATGATATGTAAAATTAGGTAAATAATCAAGAGGTAGAAAGTACTTAATCAAATATGTAATGTTCATGAGCACTGTAAAATCACCAGTAGGAACACGTTATTTTAGGGTGAGATTCTATTAAATATATTGTTTACATGTAAAAACGCACATGAGGTGTGTATGTAAAGTTACAGGTATATTTATGTACAGGTAAATAATATCTAAATATAATAAAAAATAATTTAAAAGAAGACACTATTATGAGAAAGTACATAGGAAGATATAACTAACTTAACGCATTTATCTGAGAAGTGGAGGAGCAATAAGCAAACAGGTTTTTGACATTTTTTAAGTGAACGATGTAAAGTTTTTGGTTTGGCCCAATCAGCAATTTGAACCATTTAATTTCGGCATAATGTTTTGAATTCAACAAACTGAAGAACTCAGTGCTTAACAACTTCGAGCTGAAACAAAAAATTCGAATGTAAAACAGAATTACATCTTTCATGTGAACATTTGTATGAAATTCCCGAATTGTGAGGCTTTACATATATATCGAACACAAAAACATCCAGAGTGATCTATGATTACTTACATTTAAAAAAAAACAAAGAAACCAGAAAATGGCGTAGCAAGTGATGAGGGAACGCGACTGCGCGCGCATCAGCTGTTGATGAATTGCATGCGATATGCTGTAATTTTACATGATTTATTCTGAGCGCTTTAAATTTACGGAATAAATTATGGAACTTTACAATTTCTTTTCACAGCGTTGGAACATTACACATATACATCATTATTAATGAAGAAATCTATCCTTATAGTTGGGGAGAGTAGGTACAATATTTGTCATGTATAATAAGTAAAAGCAAGAGTGCTATCAATTCTGGAAAGCTACAATCTAATTTCAGGTCTATTAAATTGAATATTTGTAATATTACATACTGTATCGCGAAATACAATAGTTTTCATGGAATATTTTCCAATTACATCTCGGAGTTGCATAGCTTATTCTGTAAAATTTTGAATTTCCTTAGAGAAAAAACTTACTTTTCTCATACGGTATTATTTCACCCATTTTTTCTCTGCAAATAACCGTTAAATAAAGCTCTCATATTATATTTAACAAGACTTACGTTATTCCTGTTCCTACTCTGAGATATTCCAAAAGTGATGAAAAAAACGACCAAAAAATAGATTACTTAAAAATTAAACTATACTTGGAGTATCTGAAAATTATATATATAGAAAATTTCAGAAGTAAAGTCGAAAGCATCATGTAAAAGTAACCAAACCCTTTTCTTTACTTTATTCGTATTGGTCTATACAAATAATGCCACTCTGAAGGCTATGCCTTGTGTGGAGTATTGGCTGAAATAGCTTATAAATATACAACTGAAATTTATGTCCCTGACCTACTTGCTGCTACTTCGCCTCATTCCATCTGCCACTGGTGATTGAGTTGCTTCATTTTATTTGTCAGGATATCTGCAGGATATACGTAGAACCTCTTGGCATTCCATAATATCTAATTTCTATTTGTAGCCTTCTTTTCACTGATGATTTTGACCCATGATTTTGACCATAATATTTTGAACTGACATTATGACATTGAAATGTATTTTCACAGCATTTACTTATTATCCATTTGTAAATGGAATATTTCACCTTCCTGTAAATAACAGAAGTTTTACATCTCAAAAGTACCTGAACTATGCCTTGTTATCACAATTGATGGCAGGGAATCCAAACTTAAGGTTTTAGGGTATTGCGCGCGAAATTGAGAATCCATGAAAAGACGTATTCCCGTGTTAGGAAGGAGGCGTGGCCGCCTGTTTCCTTTCTCCACTGTGTGTATCTAAGATGAGATAAGTCCAAAAATCCAAAGGTGAGGTCAAAAGGTCTAAAGGTCACCATAAAAATGAATTTCGCATTTCCAAGCTCCTGACGTTACTTTTAAACTTGCAGTAATGATTCAAAGAGCAAACTGACTGCGCTTTGTCACCTATTAAATTACAGACATTTGAAGAATACATGATTTTGCATTGCGAGTTTCTTTGCACACTAAAACGCTTTTTTAAGAAAATCATATGTCGTTCATGAATGTCTAAGCTATAATAATGTTCTGAAATACTGTCTATGTAGTTTCAAAAACAAGTGAGTTCTGTTCGAAATGGGAATCCGTGTTTTAACATGGCAAATACATATGTAGGTATAACCAGTGTATACCCAGGCCCCTTAACAAAAAGCAGTGTTGACCCGCGCCCTTTTAACAAATCTACTACAGGTCCGCGAAATGTATTGCAACCAATGTATGCAAATGCTGTGTGAATGAGTGTCTCTAAACCTCCATCTAGCGCCCAAACTACTTAGATGTAACATTCGTGCCATCAATTGTGGTAACAAGGTATATAAGTGTAAGGGGCAAAAAAATAAATGATCATTCTGGGCATCTCTTATAAACATTTAATAAGGTAATAATTCAATCAATAAATAAGTGACAAACATAAACTAAGTAGGAACACAATGAAATATTTAAACTTGGTAGAACTACCTAATTTAACAGCAATCAAAGGTTGGGCGTCTATCGGATAAACGCTCGAAATGAAACATGTGGAAATTAAATAAAAAGATACCTAAGTAGATAACCAATCCGTTGAGGACGAATAAATTTGAAAAATAGGTTAACATGCGTTCAGCTAAAGAGCATGGTCTTATTTTTATACTGGCCTAATTGATATAACAAGCATGTTAATAATTGCACATACTCAAACATAAACAGGTAACAGGTTACATACAACCTATTCGAATTCGTTGTTACATACCAAATAAATCTTTAAACACCAAATAGGTAAATGCAATAATATGTATGTATATTATGCAATTATACCAAAACAACATACAACAAAACTCGAGCAGCGTTTGGGTCGTTGGTGTTTAGGGTCAACTTGCGAAATTCCTCTCTCACAGCTCAAGTCACCAAGGCGGAAAATTATCATGATACCTAATTGTACCGCCTACTCACTAAGGTCATACTTGCAAAGTATCTAATCCGTTGTACTAGTTCAGCACTAAGGGTCAACTCGTGACATACTTCGAGATTGTTATCTGCTGTCATATCGCACATATTCAGGAATTATCAAACCATTAGTGATATAAATGTGTGTATGAAAGTTTCTAAAGCGTCTAGTAAACAAGTCATCAAATAAGTTAATCAGTAAATAACCATACAATTAGTAGAATTGGATATTTTGTAAGAAAAACTCACCTATAAGCAATTTCACAATCACAAACAATTCACCAGACATCTGTATTGTACGAAGGGCAATATATGAATGATATTTTTGGCATTCGGAAGGAATGAATGTAGGTAATTCATAGCAGGTATAAAAAAGACATTACACCATTATACGCAGTTTCGGACCTTATTCTTAATGTGTCGAACAGCATAAATTATTATTGTGAAAGCTCATGAGACTGTTTAGAAATGAATATGGGCCGGATGTTGAGTTGTTCGTCTTAAACACGATTGGAAATCTATCGCCCTTAATCTATTCACTTTTATGACATCGCTTTTGCGTTGCATGCTTAAGTATACCCTTGGAATTATTAACCATTTTCGAATTAGAAAATTTTCTAATCTCGCCATAATACATCTTAAAGTTGCGTAGTTTATTCTGCAAAATTTTGGATTTCCTGTATTGTACTTATACTATATACAGGGTGAGTTTTTGGTACCCGATCGGCCGATAACTGCACTACTGTAAAAGATAGTAAAAAAGTTATATGTAAAAGTTGTAGCTATAGCTGTGCTCCTTGCTCAGAAAATATGTTTGTTTATACAGGGTAATCCATAACTACGTGGTGATGCAAACATATTTTTTAAATGAGAGATACTTATATTCCATATGATTCCATATTTAGAGTCTTCTAATAGTCCTCCTTCTTACAATGTAAGCTATTGTAACATTATACAGGGCTTCTCAAAAGTTATGGCCGTTTTTATATCGAAATCAATGACAAATGAACGTACTGTATATTAAAAAGGAACATGCACATCAAAAATTATGTTTTTTACACGGAATGTTAAGAAATATCCTCTAGTATTAAAATTGACTGTAAAAAATTCCGGCGACACATATTCATGATGTGGAATGCAAAATCTAGATTTTCTCTTTTTTTTAATGTAACCCCCAATATTTTATTATACCAAAGAATTCATTTTAATATGCTCTTTTATCTTTGTATAGCACTTGTTGTACCTACATACATCATTTTCCGAGATATTTCGATTTTTCTGTATATTTAAAATATACCTTCTATTTGTGTACATAAATTTATTTATTTTGAGAAGGTACTATCGAATTTGTTTCTTGTTTAACAAACAATTAAATTATAATGTCATAATAGTATTTGATGGAGTCAGAACCCTGAATAATCGAGATAATAAAGTCAAGTATGCTAAGGAAACAATTTTGTAGACGTGATGCATAATTATCAAGCAGATTTATCAGGTAGGCTTTGAAATATTGGCAGTTTTGATAATCTGATCAAAAAGTTGTATACAAAAGTTGTAGCTATGGATATGCTCCGTGCTCAGAAAATATTTTTGTTTATACAGGGTGATCCATAACTATGTGGTCATGCAAACATGTATTTTTTTAAATCAGACACCCTATACATATATCATCCCATACCTACTAATCCCCCTTCTTACAATATAAGGTATAAGGAGGTAACATTATAAAAAGTAATAAGTCAAAAATTATTTTTTCTACACGGAATGATAAGAAATATCCTATAGTGTTAAAATCGACCATAAAAAAGCCAAGAGCCAAGAGCAAGGAGCATATCCATAGCTACTTTTGAAAAATCCTGTATAATGTTACAATAGCTTACACTGTAACAAGGATTATTAGAAGACTCTAAATATGGAATAATATATAGGGTGTCTCATTTAAAAAATATGTTTGCATCACCACGTAGTTATGGATCACCCTGTATGAACAAACATATTTTCTGAGCAAGCAGCATACCTATAGCTACAACTTTTATAAATAACTTTTTTTGCTATCTCTTACGGTAGTGGAGTTATCGCCCGATCCGGAACTTAAAACTCACCCTCACGGTATTATTTCACTTATTATTTACTGCGTATAGTGCTTTAGTGCATTATTTTTTTCTCTATAAAATAACTAGCCTTAGCTGTTACTAGAGATAGATGTATTCACTCAAGTAATAGTTCCGATTCGATATTTGGAAAGCGCAATTGCGCAGTGTAAGACTATAGAAAGCATGTGCATTTCTTAGGTGACCATAAGTCGCTAACTTTTAAGAAATTTAATTGTTTAAAATGCAAGGAAAAAGAAAATTTCTAAGTCTTTTGCTGCCTTTAATGGTAATGCGAGCTTGTTGGATTGCTCAGGATATTACCAAAATGGAGTATATGTCTAGAACAGTGAAAAATGGTATTACACTAACCCGCCAACCTTCTTAGTACTGCAATTTGACCTCAAAAAAGGATCCCTAAAACGAGTAAGAACGCAATTTGGTTCATTGCATCGAATCTCAAACTGTACGCTCTTTCCGTCAACTTAAATATGTAGTGTAAATAGTATAGGTTATAAGATTATTAAGCTTTCAATACTTCTGGTTTATCATGTATTTTTTGTGGTATATTTCTAAAAACACTCCATACTACTCCCCCTTCTTCGCACGATGTGAGCGTGTACGGGCCGCTTAATAGATATCAAAAAATTTTCGTTAGATAGATATATCAATGTTCGGACAGGTCTAAAATATACAGGATATACAAAAAATGGTGGAAAATTTTTACAGGATGGATGAATAGGACTTCATTTAAATCTATTTTCACCATGCCTGTATTGTGCACAGCTGTCAAATACAACACAAATAACATGTCTTTGGAAAGTTTATCACATTTACATTATTATCAACATGTCCATGAATAATTATTGAAAAAAGCTGGTACTTCTTGATTTATGGATTCAGATTTTCCGCCTCAACTTTTAAGATACATTATTTTAGTATAATCTTTCTAACAGCGAAATGTACAGTAATTTAAATTTTGTTTCTATTTCTTTTTTTTACCACGATACCTGATACATTTTCTTCTCCTATACATTCTGCCTTTAAAAATTGCTAACATGGATTTATATATGCTTAGGGCACTTTAAATGCACCAATATGTCTAAAGTAGATCCAATATATTAAAAATCATTAACTAATAAGGGGTGTGTTCTATAGGCTAATATGAGTCAGATTCAGAAGTAACTGACGCGTCTCAAGTGTCCGATGGAATAATCTAAAAGTGCTGCAATTACTTTCAACACGCTGCAGTACGCTCTTCAAAAAGTAATAACGCCTATTATTCTCGGCCGTTATCTTCACTGAGAGCCAATAATAAAGGGTGTCACTATTTCCCTTCAATATCACCGGATTAAGGCGTCGTGCAAACACTTAAAAATTATTAATCCTTAAATCTCATATAGGCGCTTGTATCCACCCTTCACTCCATATTGGACCATAGGGCCACGGATATCAGGGAACGTGTCATGGGTTAATTGGATTCCTAAAGCCGATGGATATTTCTCTTATTGATAGGTGAACGTGATTTGAGGTCGATTCATCCAGGAGTTTCGTTTGTTTCTGAAATTGGCCGCATCCTTAGAGGACGTTATTGAATCCGAACGGATTCTCATCTTCCGAAGATACTTTATACATGATCAGTATTCTAGTGTTAGATTTAGAGCATAATTTCAAGGAGTTCATTTTTTTTGGGGTGCTCTCAAAAACGAATATGGACTATATAGTCTATCATGCCATGATTTCAAAACATTTTTGTTGTACTTAAGCCCTTAAAATTTATCCCCAACTTTTTTATAAATAGCATCAAATAGTTTTCCTACAAATATTAAGTCCTTATTTTATTAAAAATCTTGTAGAAGCTTTGATTTCATACATAAACCAATTTTTTCGTAGTCATAAGCATAAGATAAATCAAATAAGGATTTGTTTGAGGTATAATAGTTTTGTAATGAGATAAAAAAGGATCTAAGTGAGACTCAATGACCCCTCACACCATGCTTACGAAAAAATTTTTTGTGCTTCAACCACTAAAACTCAGCCCCACCTTTTTTTCAACTAGCACCTCACAGCTTTTCCTACATAGAAAAGGTAGACCTCGTTCCAGGAACTTTCCCAACTCAAGTGGGTGTAGTTCATTCCCTGTCCTTGTTTTACCATATCCTTGTGATAACATTTATTTTTACACGTTTTTAGTTGCTATTTTGAGAAAAAAGCGACATGTGAGTATCATTTCTAGCATGAAATCACGTCGTCTTCTGACTTAAGAGTCCAATCGAATAGTAATACTATTTTGAGCCAGACATTCTTAACTTATTTACGACTGCAGTGCACAAATACCTCCTCACTAGGGTAGCTAAACTCCTTAGAAGTATCATTGTTAGCTTGAAGCACTTGAGGTTGAGAGTCAGGTATGTTTGCCAGAAGTTATCCTTTGGACAAAATCTCTGCCTGCACTACTTATTTTCTATTTAATTTTCTGTACAATCGATAGATATTTACTATAGGACGATTCTCAGCAAGGACTATCCGTTCTGTACAGCACTTCGTGCAATACAATGGAAAATCCAACATATAAAAGGCTCACGAAGCACTCAAGGTATCTATGATTATATACGAAATAACATTGTGAAGCTTAAAAAAATCCGAATTGTACGATATCAAAAAGCTGAGTCGAAATGAGAGAGGTGCCATGCCTTGATATCCTTATAGCCTCTTATAGGTGTATTATTTTCAGCTGTTGCTCTGATTTTGATAAAATTTGTGGATTGGTAGCTTGACTACAAAGCAATTACTAAAAATAAGATGTATCCGCTGTGAAACTTGGCTCATACTTTTTCCTCAGAATTTTCATTTCGATTCGATTTGTAAAAGTATTTTGGAAGAAAACGTGTATGAGACTCGACCTTTTCATATGTCAGAATGAGTAGCATTGTCAGGACTAATCTTTATGTTTGCCACATCTATTCTTCTGTCTATATAATGGAAAGCATCTAATTTGTTTTCATCTTTTGTTGCAGTTTACGAAGGGGACCAGGTGCTAACGTCCAAGACAGTAGTGGATACTCATCTCTCCACCATGCAGCACTTAATGGACACACGTAAGTATAATAATAAGTCTGTAGGCCATTTTCACCAATGAACTGTTGGTTTTTGGGCTGTTCGGCCGGAGTCGACACACTCCGCCACCTTGTCGTCGGCGCGCTTCGAAGCTTGACGCTTTGCCAACACGAATGGTCGGCATCCTCAGAAGCTGATGTCTTGGAAGTTTCTCAGAACACGCCCAACAGGTGCAATCAACTTCTGAGAATGCCGAACACTCGTGTTGGAGAAACGTCAAGCAGCGAAGCGTGCCGACGCCAAGGCGGTGCAGCGTGTCGATGCCGGCTGAACAGCTCAAGAACCAACAGTTCATCGGATCGTCGCCGCGAAAGTCTTACACAATACATTCTGAACAAATTCAGGATATTGTGGTAAGCTACTTATAAAAATTTGCATTATTTTTTTGTGTTATACTTTTTGGTCAGCGGATGAGGCTTGACGCAATTCATAGCATTTCAAAAGTCATCAAGCTCCAAAATGATTTTTTTTAAAATACTGACATTTTTATAAAACGTCGTTCATGGAGTCTTCGCATAGACTCTGCCCGTATTTTAGCTTTTTTGCCTGCTTAATCTGTGACTTGTAAATCGTATCTGTAAGAAATAGTTTTTTATAACCGCAGTATTTAAAATTTCTGTAGTAAGCTTCCGCGTCGTTAAGCAGTCTCCCTTTTCGTTACCTTAAGAGTCAAAGCAGGATAAGTTAACGGAGGTGATAATATTTTTCGTTCGAGGACAATTCTGATTAAACCAAAACATTTCATGTAACTTCCAGAACTTTGTCAGAGAGTGCCGAGTGTCCTTTATAAATTACAAATTAAGTCAGTTCATGATTTTTTTGCTGGAGCACTACACAGGTTACCTGAGGAGAGTAGTTTGCTTTACAGATATAGTTTTACTTAAGCCAGTTTGCAATCATAATCGTATTTCAACAATCTAAACTATAGCGGTGTTGCAATAGATGGCGTTGCGGTTATCTGCGAAATTCATTAATTTATTAAATGCTAACGGAAGAGGTATTTTGGTGAGAGACGATACATTTAATACTGCGAATACTTCATTCCAAATTTTATCAATTATATAGCAAACGTCAGACAATAGTTCAACACTAAGGGTATAACATGAAGTTAATTCAAAAAGAAATAACAAAAAATTCAGCAAACAAATCCTCCATTGTGTGAAACAATAGGTGGGGAGACAACTAGCGGGGGGAGATTACACTCCCTTCGTTGATTTTTTTTGCTTTCTTTTCCTCGGTGGAACTGTCAGCTATTTCAGAAAGATTTGGAAGTTTAAAAAGTCCACGAATCGCTACCAATAATACTTAGCTTTTAGTTTTTGTTATACGTGGTGACGTACATGTTCGTATTTTGGTGAGAATGGCCCCCCTACCAACATTCTTTTCAACAATAAACGTGCATGCAACTCAGCAAACAGGCATTATGAATCCTGAAGGTTTGAGGCTGTTGTGCATTAATATTGTCTGTGAAGAAATGCCACTGAAGCTCCATTTATGGGTAACACTTGGCAAATGGTGCAACCTGCAGGGTATTAATGTCAGCCCCAGACTTGTCGCCATTGAACTTTATAGTGATTCTTTATTTTTATTTTGTTGTGGTGGTTTCATTGAAGTTATATGATAATAAGCTCAGCGCTATCAAAATGATCATTTGTAATAGAGTATAATTTGTACGGCAAGGGTGGAAATGTCCCACGACGATTAAACAAGTGATATATCGGAACTGGACAGTAGCAGCGAATTATAACTTTGGGGGTGTAGAGCAAATATAGTATCTTTTCTTACGATTGTGTCACCCAATAAGGTATTTGTTTTTGGTCACGTGACGTCCGATTCAAAATTTTTAATGGGACACTATATACTTGTGGTTCTTTGTGTTCCTCCCGATAAAAAAATTCCAAGAAACTAGCATACTTGGGGTCTAAAGTGATTAATTCAAGTGCTTAAGGGATGGTACCACTACTATTGATTATAACATGTACCCCTACAGTTAAATTATTATTAATCACTTTAGACCCCAAGTGTGCAGCTTGTTGGAACTGTTTTATCGGGAGGAACACAAAAAGTCATGAATATATATATAGGGTGTACCATTAAAATTTTTGAATCGGACGTCACGTGATCAAAAACAAATACCTTATTGGGTGACACAATAATAAGAAAAATACTATATTTGCTCTAATTTGCACCCCCAAAATTATAGTTCACTACTACAGCCCAGTTCCGATATATTGCTTGTCTTAATCGTCGTGGGACACCCTGTATCTCCGACTGTTATTTATAGCTTATTCACAGAGTTAACATCTCTAGAGGGAATGTAAACAACAAAATACACAGGTCGCTGACCAGCCAACATGTAACGGAAATTTTGACAGCTTGAGGGCATTACTAGTGGCGTACGATTTTATATTAAAATTGGATGTTCATTAATAGATTCAATTATTACTGTGATGTTACAAACTGATAAAATAGGTTGTATTAGTATTTAGCTATACTTAGAGCTCTTATTATAACTTGATTGTAACAGTTGATAATTTATTATTACCATGAAGTGTTTCCCCATATTTTACGCTACTGAAAACCAAAACAAAACCTATACTAACCTATGATAAGTGGTGTTCACCGATTCGTCGCTATTGCAGCAAACTATGCACTTTTTATTTCGTCCCATCATGCAATTATGACAATATTGTCCATAAATAATTTAATTTACACCACAAATAGTCACAGAGTCACTCAAATATACACTAAAGCAACAAAAATCTCAACATACGCAATAACCACAACTACAATGACAGCCTCATGACAGCTTTAGGGGACGTCGATTGTAGGTTGCCAGATTTACGACATATTAGAAGTTATTGCGACATTCCGATATGAAATTTACCATCTTTGAGATTGCGTTAAATCAATACAAATTACCTTCACGTAAATCAGTTACATTGCAGGTATATTTTAATGTATAGTTAAATACTTTGAGGAACATGTGTTCAAACTGCGGAAACTGCCAGATTTTGAAGAAACTGGAAGGTCCTTAAGCGGACGAAGAAGGGTGGCAATAGCGCTATAGATGTTGGCTGGCCAATATTCAAATTAGGCTCCCTCTAGAGATATTAACTCTGTGAGCTTGTTTGGATTGTTTATGAAATTAAAAATCTTCAAAAGGCAGCTGTTTAGTCCTTAATAAAAATTTACGTGTTTTATTGACAGCTATTTACATTCTTACTTCAGCTGTCAATTAAATTGTAGTCAACGAACTTCCGGCAAGCCAACGATGCACCATCAGCGAGGCACTCTTTTCTGTTTGCTGGCAGCTTTTATTCGTAGAAAAGTTGCATAGTTAGTCGTGAGGGATTTTTTTGATGTCCTATATATCATTTTTTCTGTTTTGTTGCAGAGAGATCGTCAAGTTGTTGCTGGAACACGATGCTTCACCCAACATCGTTGATAGCAAAGGATCATCTCCGTTGCATTTGGCCGCCTGGTCTGGCAACCTAGATATTGTTAGGTTGCTTTTGTCAGGTCCGGCAATTTGCAACGTTAATTTAACAGTAAGTATTTTAGAAGTAAGCGCTACCGACTGCCTGGTCTGTTGAGCCCGTGACATTTGGCTATATCTCACTAATTGCACTATGTGATCACTACCAGTATCAATAAAATAGATAGCTATAAGTAGACTGCAATTAGTTTGTAAGTCATAAATACGACTCATCCCTATCACATCTAGCTTTTAAGATATTGTTGATACAAGAAGTATTTGTAACTGAAATATCTATGTTTTAGAGTATAGCAAAAAAGAAAAAGTTACCTAATGCTGCAACTTTATATAAAATAGTAAGCTTACCACATAACTTTTCTAGTAAACCTTATTACAATCTTAGCTTCAACTGCAGGTATCAGGATACCTGAACACACAACGTAGAAACTGGCAGAAATGAATGACATGGTTTTTCGTGATGACATTTAGACGTCCAAACAGCATATTATCTCGAATTCCAAAATTTTCTTAAAGCAATGCTTAGTCGGCCTACAGGCCTTGCAACTTCTAATTTAGTTGTACGAAAGCCTGATACATTGTTACTGCCCAGAATGTTGAAATACTGAGTCAACCAACTTGGTTCCTTGTTGGTGTTTGAGTTTCGAGAACCAAGTTCTTCATTTATAACTCAAACTTTTTGCCACGGCAGACGGGAGGCATCTGTTCTTGTTAAAAACATTTGTTGTTAAGTAACAAAAAAATATTTACTGTACATATGTGAGTGCACCTCAGCGCCAAAAATCCTAATTTTTATTGCATATTTGGGCATAGTTGTTTGTAATGGGCAGTTACTTAGTTACATAGGGACCTGATGAAAGGCAGTGGGATATCGCCATGAATAAGCATAGTTTAAAAAAAAACTAAAAAAACACGCTTTTAACGAACATCGAACTAAAAAAGTTTCTAGTATTCTAGTATTATTGTGAAAAAGCATCGGGCACTCGATTCACGAATAATGTGGCATTAAGCGCCCATGCTTTTTTCACCAGAATACTAGTATTTTTCGTTCATTATTGTTTTAAGCTTGTTTTTAGCTTTTTAGTTCGATGTTCTTTAAAAGCGTGTTTTTTTAGTTTTTTTTTTAGGTTTTTTCAAACTGTGTTTATTTCATTAATTAAATGATTAGGTTACGAAATGATAGCAAACTAGCGCTCCCGATAGGCGTCGTTTACGCGTCGGCGTCGTTCAGATTACAGCACTTCCTGTCAGACATAATGTAAACTTCAGGTGGTTTCGCACTGTCAGTTCTAGGTGGCTATGCACAAAGCCACCAGCTCGACACATGGCACGTTACTTAAGACAACAGATGGCGTAGTGTTGCAGTTACTATCATACGCCCGAAAAAATTCAACACTACCTTTTCAGGAGTATTGAGTGTTACAACCTCACAAACCCACAAGCTCACAAAACTACATACAGGTGAAGCTAAAGGCGAGATCCCACGGCGCGTGGAGTGGCACTCCACGCGCCAAACTTGCCGGTTCACGCGCCGTTGGATAGGGCAGGCTTGGCGATCTTCGGTCGGCGCGGTGAGTCCCGTTATTTGTCGGTAACTCAACACGGTTCAAAGGGAAGCAGGCGTTGGCGCGCAACAAGTCTGTACTAGTCCAACGGCGCGGCTAGAAGCGTGGTCAGTGTCGTGTTAACTTCAGTATGGAGTGGTCAAACGAAGTAGCTTTAGATTTTTTATCCTACTACGAAGGAGAACCCACGGGATCCAAACCATAAAAATCGAAACGCAATTCATGATGCCTGGAAGCGGATAGAAGAGAAAATGGGGATGAAATATTCAGTGGATGAATTGAAAAAAAAGAAAGATACGTTGATGGGCACCTTTCGAAAACTAGTACAAAAAGTTAAAGCATCGTCAAAAACCGGAAGTAGCAGCGATGAAGTTTTCAAACTAGAGTGGTTTGGCTACGACTTCATGTACAAATTTTTGAAATGCGTCTATTCGCCAAATGAAACTAAATATTCAGAGGTAAGTGGATATTGAATTAACAAACCTTTAAAACTCAAAATAATTTCATTTATTTCATTTTAGTAAAAGTAAACACAATCTTGCTTTAAATATTGCTATTATACAGGATGTAAAAACTAATGTGTACTTTCCATTACTTTCGGATTTAAAAAAAAACTTCGTAAACTTTTCTGTTAAGTGTTTGTAAATCTATTGATTCTAAGAAAAACTTTGAATTGAAAATTACTTATTGTTTTTAGCTTTACAACATAGTGTTTAAATACGTTTCGTTTCCGAGATACAATGATCAACTCAATTTTTTTAACACCGACCTACGATTTTCATTTAATTTTTTGTTATCATTAAGTATAATGAAAACTATCCCTTATATTATTTTTGATAATAGATTAAAAAATAAAGTCCGAATTCAAAAATAGAAAATTTATAATATCCAAATAACGAAACATCGTAATTAAAATGAAACAAAGTTATAAAATTTCACCGCCACCACTGCCAAAAGACCTTGCTGCTGCGTGTCCACACTGTCCACGACTGAACCGCGATCCTACAAGCGCCGTAGAAACGGCCGGTCCACATTGCGACGCGCCAACCGCCAACTCTCAACCGTCGACCGAGGATTGCCACGCCACGCGCCGTGGGATCCCGCCTTAATAAAAGCATAAAAGCGTGTTAACAACAGAAACATGACTGTGTAGAATACTGCCTCAAGCTAACTGACTCCAATTTTGTTATCGCATATCATTTCAAGAACTCAGTTTTAAAAGAATCTCGAAATTCGAGTTTTCTCTATTTTTCGAAGCCCATGATAAGTGGATCCTTAGAAACCACACGAACTTCGCAGGCGACGTCGACTTGTCTGAGAATGCGTGACGGGGGAACTTTGGTGGCGCGAGAACCATTAGTTGGTCACGCCAGAATCGAGCGACTCGTGTAGAATAATATCCCAATATTGTCATTCAGGATGAAAAGAACCAAAAATACTTTAAATACAGATAACAGGTTCTCACTAATCGTTCCGGAAAGAGACGATTGATGAACGCAAAGTGAAATTTTCGCCCCACAGTCTGGTGTGTGATCCGGGGGAGGAACAGGAGCTCAGCGAAACTTTGCGCATGTGTAGATTGAGGTGGTCGCTACATTGATGGTGGCACAGTCGACGGAAGTTGAACAGTGTTTAGAACAAAGCATATCTACATGTTCTGACAGCTCTGAAAGCGGTGGCAGCTCCGAGGGCCCGATCAGCTCTGGCTCAAGAATGTACTGCCGCCCTTCAGAAACTCGCCACAAGAAGGTGACCCTGTTGTGAGTTCCCGGACACATTGGTGAGCCGGGTAACGAGAGAGTGGACCGTTTAGCTAGGATAGGGAACGGCAGCCGCTGCATCGGGCCAGAACCGATCCTTGGAATTAGCAGGCGCCAGGTTAATGTTGCCCTAGATGACTGGGCCTACAAGGAAGTGGTGAAAGCCTGGTTAGAAAGAGATGACTGCAGGCAAGCTAAAAGTTTCATAGCGGGCACTCACAAGGGCCGAACGCCATGGCTTCTGAATAAAGGTAGAGGAGGACGAGACAGCGTTAGACTTCATGGGCAGATGTGCTGTGTATCGCAACCTTAGGGTTCAGATGGCGACGAGGAGGAGTCACTGTATTTAGCGAGTTAGTCGGACATACTGACTTTCATCAAGAGGTTTGGTACTTTCGACAAAGAGCTTTCTAGGATGTAGCATTTTAGATTTTAGTGTTTCCAGGGTTGGTTTAGTGGGGCTGGCAAAAAGGGCCAAAGGTGGTCTTAGCCTCCCCATCATTACTATACTACTTAGAGATTCACGACTTGATTTTAAGGCTACTTGACTTGACTTGACATGATATCAAGTCAATATCAAGTCAAGTATTTGTTTTCGAAATTCAAGTCAAATCAAGTAGTTACACATCAAGTAACTTGAAAATCAAGTTTTTCAAGCTAACTACTTCATTTTTCTTGAAAAAATAATTCTTTTGATATTAATCTGAATAACTGCCAAAAAGGAATAACAATAAAAATCTATGTATATAAAGATGTAATCGTTTATTTAAAAAAAACATCCAAAAACTAAAACTCCAACAAACTTAGTTAAATAATAAATGTAATAATATGAAATAAAAATACGAAATAGTCTGGATTCTGACAATAATACATAGAAAAACAACGAACTCAAATGGGGGTGGGTTAGCTCAGTGGTTAGAGTCGAGGGCTCGTGACCGGAAGGTCCCGGGTTCGATTCTCGTCAGAGGCGGAAATTTATTTCTGGTTTTCTCAATCAAAAATAAATATCCTGTTCCTAGAGTGGGAAACAGGTAACAACAAAGCCTACACAGAACACGAGGCTAACGACCAGAGCAATCGATGCCGATGACACAGAAGTAAAAAAAAATTAATATCATCGTTTGCCATCCACGATTTGAGACACATAAGACTTCTAACGGAGTTATCACCTAATCGATTTTTTGTTTTGGTAAGCAGCTCTATATGACTGCCTTTCAACTGGAGCAGAAGAAGCTAGCGTTGCCAAAAAGTCTTTGGCCATTGCGGCAAGGTTTGGAAAAATACATTTCTGTCTTTTCCACCATTCTAAAATATCTTCAGTACTGTCCCTTGCCGCTTGAATACTATTTATAATTTCTGTTCATCGGTTTCATCTCGATCAGGTTGACTGTCAAGTTCCATAGCCCACGAATCTAGTCTATCGAGCAGCATATTAATGCAAAAATGATGGAAATACTCTCAAAAACGTAAAGGAATTCGTTCAATTAACGACCATTCAGTGTCGGTTGGCTTTAAAGTTTTAAAGTCATCGGGTGCCTGCTTGCTGTCGTAACCTCGGTGATTCCCCTATTTTAACGCTTTGATTCGCATTTTACAGATCGATATCAAGTAATATCAAGTAGTTTGATTTTACTTGATATCAAGTCAAGTAGTTCAGATCGAAAATCAGGTCAAGTCAAATATCAAATTTTCAAAAGCTTGAGCCACAGCATAGTAAACAACCAGCACAATAACTCGTGTTGGCGGAAATGACACGCGCATCCCCACTTTTGGGTGATTTTTTGTAGGGATGGTGAGGGTACTTCGATACTTGTACTTCTGCACTAATATCGACTATTTTTATCTTAGATACTTTTTGAGCGATTCCAGGCTGGTATCGATACTAGAGGGTATATAATTATTGAGGGGTGTAATCAATTGCACAAAATTCTCTGTACAAACCAAACGCGCCTATGAGGCTAAAAAATATCGAGTTGGTACCGGTAGGTATCGATATTTTCAGTTTCGCATTTCTACCCAAACCTCACAGCCGTAAAATCGTCCATAAACCCTCCCAAGGTCAAATTTTGTGGGAACCATTTTTATATGGGAAATCCTCAGAGATATTATGCTGGTTGTTTACTATGCTGTGGTATAGGATTCACGACTCGTAGTCGATTTGGCTGACGTTGGTAGTGACTTATTACTCCGCAACGTAAATTAGGTCACTGAAACGAAACGTCAGTTTAGGTCGGATAAACCAACGTGCATACGACATTGGCAAATCTTTTGACGTTGGCAGTTCGTCGTATATACCGACTAACATCAAGCAACGTGGATTTTGATATAACAGCGACGTCGTTGGTCGCCTCAACAAGTTACGACCTCTATTTGCACTTAATTGGACGTCGCTTTAGGCCCATCCCAAGAAACATTTTTAATTTTATCGAAACCTACAGGAGCCTGATACAGCTCAGTATTTCATACCCTTTTAAAGCAAACTTGCTAAGAACTTCATTAAGGCAATGATATAACCTCCACAGAGCCGGGAGGGCCCACACTTAAGAGAGCTGTCACGGCTTTCGATGAAGCTAGCCTTAAAACCAAAAGTACTTGAGCAAGTCGGTGTTAAGTCTCCGATAAATACTCATTCTTCTGTTCTAAAGCTTTGTTAAATCCTTTAGGCTTTAAGACATCATAACTTGAGGTCATGAAATAACTATTCTATCTTAAGATTGCTTTCCTGGAGACATTTTGGCAGACAAAATGACGTATAAAGATTAGTTGGTCTTATGTACATTTTATCAGTGCTCTATCATGAAAACGGAAAGCTTTTTCATCTAGACAATTACAATATGGAGTATTGTAAGTATATATACCATTTATTACTATTTTATGATCATAAATTCAGAATTTTCTCGATTACTACAATGAAAAAAATAAAACGAACCACAGTTCATTGATGAAACTTTAGCCCTACAAAATCAGAGCCCTCCAAATATATTACAATTCAGATAAAAATCTTAATTAAAAAGTATTCAATTCTTTTAGGTTAAAATATAAAGTCGCATATATATTAGTTTCAAAATGCGAGAGCTTACTTGCAATATATGTTCAGTCGATATACACGCTAGGAATTGTACTATGATCAAATACAATTACGTTTATAAAATAGGTAATTGCGCTAATCAGTAACTCAAAAAATATGGCGCAATAGACGCTCATTTCCAGAATATTCTTAAAACCGCCTTAAAACTCATAAATCCTTCATATGGATAATATGGTCTTGATACTGGCCTAATTGTTTTAAAATAGCTAACCTCAAAATATATTTCTTATTCCGTAATATATCGTAAGTAGGTTAACCTGTTGATGTTGGCCATTCTGTGTGACATTACAATTGACAAACTAAAAACTAATCATTTTGTGGTTTCGTGCATTAATAATTATGTGCTGCTGTGCTTGGAGTTGAGCCTTTGAAATTGCTTGAAATGAAGCTGGTATTTCTTATCACGAAATATTTTTCTTAATTTGATTTTGAAATGCCCATTTTTATTTATTTTGCACCACTCATTAAGTTTGGATCCCTTTGTTAAGTGTTAATTTTATCCAAGCCTATTTAACAAAAACATGTCTATCCTATCATAAGCATCCTTAAAGCCAATGAGTTTGAAGGAAGATTTTAGTTGTGCCTATTTGCCTTAGAAAATATCTAGTTATAGTGCGGCTTTATTGAGTATTTTCCTTCAACTTCTTTAAGGCTTTTTTAAAGTCGGTAAGTCTTAAGACAGTCGTAAGGACAAACTAGCTTTAACAGACTTTATATGAGACCACCATAAAGCTTCATTAAAACTTTACAGTTTAAATTGACTATTGGCCGTATGAAATAGGTTTTATGGATACTCCTTATAACCTGTCGATAGGATAATTTGATCTTGGGTGCATTTGGCCATCGTCAATGCAGTCATAAAACACAACTCTTATCAAATGTCACCTTAAAACCAATTTAAAACCTCCATGAAGCTAATAGGCTGCTGAAATGTTTCTTGGGACATTTAGGTCGAAGTCGGATAAATGCTTATTGGGTACCACTTCGACTACATGAACTTAGAAGACGTAGCAACAGGAGCGACCGGGATCTGAATCCGACTCTGTCGTTGTCGGCAGTCATCTAATTAGCGTTTCTACGAGCCGGACCACGGAACGACAACGGACCGCGCGGCGCGCCGCTTTCCGTCGCTCACAGTGTACGTCAAAAGCCCGAAGTGAAGTGCCCCATGTGCTAGCTGAAAGGAGCCATCGGACCATTAATACACCAGCAGCAACGGTGATTAATCCCTAACAAATGGGTCCTTGCGTTGCTATTGCGATTGCCGTTTGCCAATCCGGCCCCGATTGCTTATTCGATTCCCTACCAGTAATTCACTTGATTTATCCTCTACGCCGGGGGATAATCAAACTATGTATTAGGCAGTTTTGATGTCGACTGATGCATTCACTCCGCAAATAACCTTTGAACAAGCTCCTCTCAACTGAGAAACTTATTATCATGGATTCTCTTTGAATTGTTTGTCTGTGTCTGTGCATGCCTTTGCTCCGAGTTTGGAGAACATGAGATATCGGAACGTGTGTGTGTTTGTTCATTCGATTCTGGTTTGCAATCTCTTCTTACGCTTCTTTTTACAGTTTCAATCGGAATGACCTTTTACCTAATAACTTGTACTGCTACTGCCGTCTCAATTAGGACATACTGCCGAATCTGCAGAAACTCAAAAGCATTTTGTTTCATTTTGGTCAGAAATATAACTCTTTTTGTCTTGGAATGCTTGCTTACTCCGCAAGAGGGAGATAATTCGAATCATTTTGGTTCACAGAAAAATCGGAAAAATGAAAGGTACTGGCTGGATTCGAAGCTGGTTCGAACCATGTATACTACGGGGGACCGTAGTGTAGTTGGTATCGCGTCGGCCTAGAATGCCGTAGACGCTGGTTCGAATCCAGCCGGTACCCTTCATTTTTCCGATTTTTCTGTGAACCAAAATGATTGGAATTATCTTCCTCTTGTGGAGTAAGCAAGCACCTTTCATTCCATGAAATCCTGACCGACTGAGTAGTCGCTGTTCAGTAAGAAAGAGAGCTATCGTGCAAATAGCGGTGGGAGACTCACACTCACCCAACAGCCGACTAGATGTATCTGGATAACTGAAATACATGGTTCGCAGAGAGATACGGGGGAGTGGTGGGTGTCGGCGTAGTCGATACCTTGTCACCGACGCTGTATATGGGCTGCAGTACGGGGGACCGTAGTGTAGTTGGTATCGCGTCGGCCTAGAATGCCGGAGACGCTGGTTCGAATCCAGCCGGTACTCTTCATTTTTTCGATTTTTTTGTAAATCAAAATTGTGTTTACATTTTGTAATTGTGTTATTTACTGTGACTTTCGTTTTCCAAGGATTATGTCATATTATGTCATATAACCAAAAATAGGGTACTTGCAGAGGTCGTGAAATCGCCTCGAGAGTATACATAGCGTAAAGAAAACCATATCAAGAAGCAGTAGGAAACAAAAAACATGATTTTACTGGAGGCCAAAAAAAGATAATTGCAAAATAAAATAAGGATATATTCAAATTTTTCCACGTGACTTAAAACAAGGGCTGACGTCACAGCTCTCTTATCGATATCGACAATCGATACTGCTACAGCGCAGGTCAGTGAGATTCAACTGCGCATTCGACTAGAGATGATCTGAATTCTTTAACAATGCGACTCAATTTATTGATACCTTAAACATATTCGATACAGGCAATTAACCCACTAGCATTTTCATTGCAATACAGTTTTATATCTGATAGGTATTAGAGTTCATCCTGTTTGTGACCGAGATTCGCAACTAATCGAAGCCATCGTTTTATTTCGGCGCATCCCATTATGAATTAATCCAAAAATAGAATCTAATTCAAGCCCATCCCTACAAAGTGAATTAGTAATCTAGCCTAACTTTTATTCTTTTGACTTTTGTACTTTTGTGTGTAACTGTGTTTTGTGGTTATAATGATCAATGTCAAAATGTTAAGGTTAGTACTGGCTATCGATATCGAATATCAATACTTTACATCCCATCACTATACGATATCACTGACGTCAGAGGTTGTTTGCGCGGGATTTTCCGGCATTTGAAATATTTTTTGGAATATCTCTCACAGCCGATTCCAAAAAACCAAACAAGTGATTTTGTCATGTTTACTAGGCTCTAAGGAACGCGTAAATGACATAATATTTTTTTCTGCAAGTACCCTATTGGACAAGCGGCTAGCCGTACCAAATGTACTTTGGCTCTCTGACTTCCGCATGCGCAGTGTACTAATGTCATGTTATGATTTGAAAATTGTCACACCTTATATTTTTAAACTTGAAAATGAAAATGTAACCTAAATTGTATTATTTTATTATGTGGTCATTTTAGTGCGCAGCATATGGGAAAATTTTTGATTATCGATATCTCAGAACATTTTATTCGTGATAAAAGATGGTGCATAAAGAAAAACTAGCTGTGAGTTGGTTCGATCTGCCATTGTGTATACAGGGTATGTAAAAACTCGGAAAATCTGACCGGTTTTTTCCTATCTATTTCGGATTTTTTGCATTTTCAATGACTATTTTCGCGGTAACCACAGGTCATACGAAAAAACTTTATATATCTATAATTTGGTTATCTCAAAGATTCAATTTTTTGGGTTAGTTTCATCAGATTTTCATAATTTTTACATACCTTATATACACAATGGTATGGCAGATTTGATCAACTCACTGCTAGTTTTTCTTTATCTTTTATCATGAATCGAATTTTCTGAGATATCGATAATAAAAAAGTTTCTCGCATGTTGACCACACTATATGTCAATCTTTTTATGTCTTTATAGTTGTAAAATTAATTAGTTTAACATACGAGTACTTAGGTAATCGAAAAGAAATCAGTTTTAAAATTATAAATGATCAAAATAAAAAATAATAAACAATTTATTTATATTGAAATTCAATTAGTCTTATTCTGGTGGATGTAAAAGGTTTAGCGCGATATTATTTTGCTTCTTCGGCATTTGGTTGGCAAGTATTTAAAATCTTTTGATGGCGTTTTTTTTTGTTTTGTACAGACGTCTCTGTTGTGAACTTACTAGGGTGAAATTTTTTCACATGCAGCCTTAAATTGCAATGCCTTGAAAATAATGTAATGCACATAGTACATCTTAAAGCCATTCTTTTAATTAATTCACAGTAAATAATAGACGTTAGTTCAATTACAATATTATTAAAATCCTCAGACTCTCAGACGAAAAATATCAACGATACATAAGCCCTAAACCGCGAAAGTGGAGAAAATCCCAAAATAATGCAGGTCGTTTAGTTTTAGGTTATGTTCCGTGTCAACGTCAACTGTCAAAGTCAGGGAGCCAAAGTACACTTGGTACGGCTAGCTGCTTGTAAAAATTGGCTTTATCGCGATAAAAATTATAAGAGAGGGAATTTTAGGGACAAAGGTAGTCGAACTACAGGACCAAAGCTCAGTGTCAATTGGGACATAATGCTCGAGCGGCACTGGTGTCAAGCTTTATGAACCTTTAATTCCTGCAATTTAGTATATTCCAAAAATCTACAATATGTATAGGAAAGTAAGTTTATTTGATTGGACATAAAAGTTTCTGCTTGTTTCAGACCAAAGACGACGAGACAGCCCTCCATTGCGCCGCTCAGTATGGCCACACTCAGGTGGTGAGCATGCTGCTCGAACACGCGTGTGACCCGGGCATTAGGAACTGTCGTGGGGAAACCGCCTTAGAGCTTGCTGCCCAATACGGCAGGTAAGTCATTTAGACTCTTCAAAGTTGCGAGAGTCTCGCAAGCGTTACTAGGTATCATGATACTACAACTTTAGAAGGTACTATTCGTCATTGTCTGTCAGAGCGGTCCGGTGGACCTTTGCTCTTAGTTGCAGTCGTGTCGGTCGATCGGTCTGTCAGGTCTGGTTACCCAGAAACCAGACAAATTCAGGGAGAAGTAAGGAAAGAAAAAGGAAAGGAAGGAAGGAGAAGAGAAAAGAGGAGGAAGTTCGTCAGTTGGAGGGCTTAGCTTGACATAGCCGATTAAAGTTCGGAAATTTTTGGGTTTGACCAGGAGTTAATTTTGAGGTTACATGTCTAAAAGGGAAAAATTTAGTTTTCAAAATTGCACGACTTAATTTTGATCACAATGCGAGCCGCGGCCTTGTGTGCTTGCGAACTTGCTCGACTGTGTAGTTCACTGACTCACGCAACAGAGGGTTGCTGTGCGATTCCGCTTGACTATAACGTCGTTGCGCTTGCTGTTTAATGTAATCCCTCAAGTAAGGGATGTCAAGGTCTCTGTGAAGGGTGTCGTTAGAAACATACCATGGGGCGTTAGTGATTATACGCAATGTCCTGCTCTGCAGAACCTGCAGGCTTCGCATGTGCGTTTTGGCAAGGAAACACCAAGCCGCACATGCGTAGGTAATTGCCGGTCTAATAATCATCTTGTATAGTCGAATTTTATTCACCAAACTTAATTTTGAAGTTCTACATAACATAGGGTAGAGTTGACGAAACGTAATTTCGAACTTTGTTTTTAACGCTTCAGTGTGCCTCTGCCAAGTCATGCCCTTGTCGAGGGTAATTCCTAGGTACTTGGCAGAATTTTCCCATGGAACCCTAGCACCGTTCACTGAGACCTCTAACGGGGCACCACGACGCTTTTTGGTACAATATATAGCCTGCGTTTTCGAATGATTGATTTTGATGAGCCACCGATCCGCCCACTCTAACACTTCATCCACCGCAAGCTGCAGCCCATCGCGGACCAGATCTCCAGTCCACGACTGAGCTACAATCGCAGTATCGTCAGCGTAGAGATAGACTTCACAGTTGCTGGGGCAAGGGACGTCATGAATAAAAAGTGAATAAAGGATAGGTCCAAGGACCGAACCCTGAGGAACACCGGCCTTTATGGGCCGTAATGTCGAAAAAGTATTGTTAATTTTGATTCTAAATTTCCTTCCTTCGAGAAAGGATTTTAAAAGTTTTAGAAGCCAAAATGGGAAACCCTTTTGAATTAATTTATAGAGGAGGCCCTCATGCCACACCTTGTCAAAAGCCTTTGATACATCCAGAAGCAAGATGCCAGTACTTTTGTCTTGGGTGAATCCACTGGTTATACGCTCCACCAGCCTGACTGCCTGCAACTCCGTGCTGTGCTCAGACCGAAATCCAAATTGAACGTCAGGAATCGTGTTGTGATCTGACGAGCAATTCTCAAGGTGACGTTTAATCACCACTTTAGAAGGTATGCTCACGCGCATGATGTCTTCCATCTCGCTTCCACCTGTGACGTCAGCGTGTGACAAACGGGGTTTGTTTTGTTTACTCGTTTAGTTACAGGTTATAGCCGAATATTTTCGGTTTATTTTCTTGAGTTTACTCGTTTACCGTAGTAAAGTTTGATAAAACATTAATTATTTGCGATTCTGGAGTTTAACACATATTTGAACAATGGTTTATTGTGTGGTTGTGGGATGTAATAATAAAAAAGTGAAAACTATTCGTCACACTACCGCTACTTGGGATGATTTGGAAAATTTGGCAGGTTTCATTGCATTTAAGTTGAAAAATAAGGAGAAACTGGGTTATATCAACACCGTCTCGATGTTGGTTATATCCCAGATTGCACAGATACTTCTCTCAGTTGGGTCAACCATTTAACAGAAGGTGGACTACAAAAACATACAGATGAGTTCTTGGCAAAATGTAATGAGCTCGGCCACATATTTTCCAACTATAATGGAAACGCTTTTAAAATTGAAAAAAACTATCTTGCGAATTTAAACAAATTATCAGAGAATGTAGATGTGACTGATGAAGCAAAGATGTGCTTGTTTTTTAAATGTAAAATGTATTTCAGAATATGAATTCTTGATAGGGGAATTAGAGAGACCTCGAATATTAGAATATTAGAAAACGAAAATTCACTGTAAAATAGTATAAAGTAATAAGTATACAGGGTCCTGCGACGGTGCATCCAGCTTTCCTAGCGCCTTTCCTATTTGGAATAAAAAAAAGCTACATAATATAAAAATGCGCTAAAAGATGGTTAAAGACTTACAGGTTGCAAAACGTATTTTGATATTTCATTTTGAGTTCATATAGAGAAAGGCTAGTTTTATATGCTCTTATTCACCCCTTTTCCAGTCCTTATTGTCTGTCCAAAATATATTTCCCCATAGACTCATATATACAGAATAAATACCTAACTACAACACAAGAGAGCAGCAAATAATGTGCCCTATACCCAAACCATCAGAAACCATCACTACAAGTGGATCAAACTTTTGAATTCAAACAACCGTATATATAATAAACAACACTGTTTATTATATATACGGCTGATCTTCATACTACCTTATCGCACTCATTTATATCGAGCTATGCAGATGACACGCAGCTAATTCACCACTTCGATCCTGATAATCTGACGGCTGCTGTTGATATGTTAAACGTAGATATTGAAAGTTTGGTCACATACACTAAAAACCATAACCTTTCATTAAATCCAGCGAAATGCAGTGCGATGTTGTTCTGTTCGAAAAAGTTGTGTGATAACCTTACAGCCAATTTAAATATAAAAATCACAAACAACGATTTACATTTTGTAGACAGCTTAAAAATACTTGGAGTCACACTTGATCAAAATTTGAGGTTCAGATCGCATGTTTGTAATGTTTTAAAAAAATCATACTTCAGGCTGAAAATTTTATATTCCAGCAAGTATATATTAAGTTTTAATGTTAAGAGGGCCCTCTGTGAATCTTTAGTTATGTCAGTGGTTCGCTATTGTGATATTCTATATTACCCTTGTCTAGACAGTTTAACCAAGTTGCGTCTACAAAAAATCCAAAACTCATGCTGCAGATTTGTTTGTGGTTTGAGGAAGTTTGATCATATCTCAGCTAAAATCAGGGAAATTGGTTGGCTGACTGTAGAAAAAACTGTGAAGCTACACTACATTATTTTTATACATAAATTAGTTGCTACGTCCACCCCTTGTTATTTGTTTGAGAAGCTTATACCTCGTAGACATGCGCACGACTTGAATCTAAGGCACAGAGATAATTTTACCATTCCACGCTACTTCACAGCATTATTTACGAGATCATTCTCGTATAATGCTGTGCAACTGTATAATCAAGTAAATAATGAGTTTAAGAGTTATTCACTTCTTATGTTTAAAAAAAAGATGAGACTTCTACTACTGGTTGAATAAGAAAGTACATTTTTCTTTATTTTTTATATTACTTTTGCCTGTCACAACTCAAATACTTTTTGTATGTTTGAATATACATTTTTTTTGTTAGTATTATAGGTACATACACTATGTTATGGTTATAGGTAAAGGGTTAAATGTAAGAATAGCCTGTGGCTAAATTTCGCCCTAATAAAAAGACGTTTATTATTATATTATTAAACAGATACATGGTGTGAAAACATTTTGAAAAAAATTGATGAAAAACCTGTTATTACTAGGAATCTTTAGTATACGAGAATTCACCTGTACATATATTTGAATAAATAAAAAATAAGAAAATTTGGTAATGTATTTTTCCACCAATCATTAGCAGAAAAAAGTCAATATTCATTCGCCATAAACATAAAGCCATTATGCTTGTTCATGATTTTTAAAAACCTCTAACGACAAAATCATGTTATTTATTTCTTGTCTACCTTTTATTAAGAGAATTATACAGTAAATACATATGCAAATTGGCTTGAAGAGCTGGTGACGCAACATCATAATCTATATATAAAAAATAGGAACGGTAATCAAAGGCTCCTGAATGGAGTATATAAAAATTCCACCCCCTACCCGAGAAATTTTCCCACAGATGGTTTCACTAGGCACTCCAATCAACCTCTTATATGAGATTTCAGGAAAATACGTCCAGACCGCTCTGGCTCTGTTCTTTTTCCACAATGTACATCTGGCTCTGTTCTTTTTCCACAATGTACATTTTTTTTTGAGTACATAGATTCAAATTTTTTTATCTGAAATTCAGAACGCTCGGAACTACTGCAAACGGGTCAGGCGTCGATTAATATCAATTCTCTGTATAACTATTTCACCAATTTTTTATTCAGATATAGAGCAATATGTATCGTTTATATTATACTTTGCATGAGCTATTGTCATTTTGTATGAATATTAAATATCTGAGACAGATATAACAGGAAACGAAATAAAACTTTCAAAAATCAATGCTTTGGCGCCATGTGCTTGTACACTTTTGTCACACGGTGACGTCATGCGCAGACTGGTTCGAAATCTGTCCGCCAAGTGATCATATCTGTCAGTGTCGTAGTATCATGCTAGGTATTGGAAAATTTACGAGGATTTTTCACTAGTTGGATTTGACATTCAGTTGAAGGAGCTGAAATCCTCAATAAAACTAAACATATCAGTACATACTTAAAAATGAAGTTTCTGAGGCTAGATCATCATCATCTTAAAAGAGGTTATTTCAAAGTCCTTTGACGTTCGACTGACTCACAATGCTCCAAAATGTATATATGTAGGTATGTACATATAGTAAGTATATTTTAAACATAATGTTCTAAACTACAGTTTTTTGTATGGCTGAGGACGTAATTTGTCTGAAGCTTACTTAACTACAATTCTTGTAGAAGTACTAATATAGTTTATGTCGAAAACGACTGATGTAAAAAAATTACTGCAAGGTATATTAATTTCTCACTTTGGTTCATCCATTTATGTATATCGAAAATAGTTCAGCACAGATTTCTCGAAGTCAAAATTTAATGACTAGTAAACAGGCGCGACTTGTGCCTTTTTGAAAGTTTTTTACATTCATCTTTCAACGTGACTGCGTACATATTTTTTTATAAACATCCTCGCTTTCATTTTTCAATTCTGTTTATGGGTAATACGATATTTGTATTAATTTTTTCAATTTTTTACAGATTGGAGACTGTGGAACTTCTCGTGAGGACTGATCCCTCTTTGATACAATGCCTCAAAAGAACAACTCCAGACACCGTATTTCCCCATACTCCTCTGCATTTAGCAAGTCGGAATGGCCACAGGTACTGTTAAATCTATCTTTTATTCAGAATAATTCAACATTTTAGTTTCTTGCACCTATTATGTTGGAATCTATGTTACTTATTTATGTGGATTTATCTTTCGTAATGTACGTCACCATATTTGTTTCAAGAACCAAGATGTCGATTCTGGTGAAAGACGGGTGATATAATAAGTGTCTAGATAGTGTGTATTATTAAAGAAGTAGAAAATAAAACACAACGTGTCAGGTTTTTGATTGGTCAAGGGGCCTGGATACATACATTTATTTATACATACGTATTTGCCATGTAAAACACGAACACAAAATCTCTCGCATAACTCACTCTATTTTCAAACTACATATATAATATTTCAGAAGGCGACAGTTAAGACCTTAATGAATGACAACTATTTTCGATTTTCTCAAAAAAGTTTTTTAATGTGCAAAAAAATTCGCAATGCAGAATCATACATTCTATAAATGCCTGTAATTTAACGACCAAACACGATATCAAAAAAAGGCTAAATAGTTGCACAAGCGTAAGCTTTCTTCTTCAATTTGCTCTTTGAGTCATTGCTGTAAGTTTAAAGGTAACTTCAGGAGCTTGGAAATGCGAAATTCATTTTTATGGTGACTATTGGACCCTACCTTTGGACCTTTGGACCTTACCTTTGGATTTTTGGACTTATCTCCCCTCATCTTAGACACAGACACTGGAGAAAGGGAACAGGCGGCCACGCCTCCTCGCTAACACGGAAATACGTCTTTTCTTGGATTCTCAATTTCGCGCGCATACCCTAGACCCTTAAGAGCATAATAATTTCCGATTGGATAAGCTCAGTATAAAAAAAATAATTTCTCCATTTACTGTTGCTGAAATTTCGAACCACTATTTTTTTGACGGATCGATATATTTGCTTAGAATGGTAGCAAAGAATGGTAAACCGCACTCCTTTTCATTTGCGTTGTCCTATGATTGGAACTTTCCCAACTCCAAATGAATTGGCAACAGTGAAGCTGTAAAATCGAGTATTATGGCTATTTGCGGAACCAGCAGCGTTGGTAGTCCAAATTTTTTGATATAATTCTAGGAGCTATTCTTTTGCCATCGTAACGGCTCACAAAAACCTGAACTTAATAGGGCAAGGCCTACGATACTTCGATATTGTTTTATGGAATACCGTTAATTCTAAGCAACTACTTATCCGATTGAAAAAAATTGTCGAATAGATGATCTAAATATGATTCAGACAACTGTCAATAGACCTACAATCCATTAAACAATCTTTTACTAACAACTCTCGTCGTTGGGAGTCTGTAATCAAGTGTTATTTCTCATACCAGAAAGTAGCAAACGCTATTTAGGTTAACAAATATCTTGTTTCGCTCGAACGTTAGAGGATGAGGCCGTAAAAAATGCAGCTTCACTCAAAGAGCAGATGCGTGGTTTCATCAAAGACTCAGCTCCAGCAGAAGTTGAATCCCTGTAAAAAGTTAGCTCCAGGAGAATGTTGGATCCGTGAGAAAAATGTGACAAATAAATGTGCCGGTTCTCGAAGAGGAAAAACATAGTTGCAAGGGACTTCACCAAATCGTGACTCCTACCAAAGTAAATTTTCGACTACAATTACAAAAAATTCAGCAGCGTTCAAAAAGGAGATATGTGGCTTCAAAGACTTGGTCGCAACTGACCCATAGCTTCATGAAAAGGTGTGTGAGTCTATTAAAAAGATGTGACGGTCCTCGGACGAGAAGAAGAAATAGCTTCAAAGGAGTTCAGCTCAGTTAAAAAAAATCGGGTTTATTCAAAAAAGAGATCTTTGTCTCCATCAGAAGGTTGACGCCACCTAAACTTGGCTCCAAGTAAATAGAGCTGTCTTCTTTCTAGGTTAACAGGATCAATACCTACATCATCATCATAGTCACAGTGTCTTAAAAGACATGTTGTGAACTCGTAAAATGCATTAAGTCGGAGCTAGAGTATTGCCGACACGAATATTATCAATAGTTTTGAGAACTGCAGCTCGCCATCGTTCGCGATTTACTGTCAGTTCAGTGGCGCTCTTGACACTCATATCCAGCAACTGTTTCGTCGTATCCACCCAGCGTGTAGTGAGACGGCCACGGCGCCGCCTACTCGGGGCATGACCCTGAACTACAAGTTTCTCCATATTATCGCTTTTGTGTATATGTCCGAAGAATGTAAGCATTCTCGTAGACACAATGGAGAATAGTGTCTTTGGATTACCGAGCTCATCCAGTATGGAAACGTTAGTTCGTTGGGCGGTATAAGGAACTCTCAGCATTCTCCACCATGTCCTCATTTCAAAAGCATCTATGCGAGCTCGATCTGCCTTTTTAACAGTTCAAGTTTCCGAGGCATACAAAAATATGGAGAACATAAGAGACTGAACCAGCGACATTTTTGTAGCTTTAGTGATGTTATGGTCACGCCATATCTTAGTAAGCTTTGTCATGGCCATACGTGCCTGTTGAATGCGCCGTCGAATCTCATTGTCACAGCTACCCGAATTGTCGGTCAAAGAACCGAGATACACAAAACTTTGAACTACTTCACAACGGCCTATTGACTTTATTCCTCGATGATTATCATACTCTCTATCTACGATCATAACCTTGGTCTTATTGTAGTTAATACCAAGACCATACGCTGCACTATGTTGTTCTAAGATGTTTAATAGAGCTACTAGTACTTCTTGAGGAGCTGCAGTTAGGGTTGTATCGTCAGCAAATCTTAAGCTGGATATTTTGCTTCCGCCAATAGTTACACCGCCATTCCAGTTGTCTAATACCTGTAATTCAGAGTAAATGTTAAACAACATCGGAGATAATACTCATCCCTGACGAACTCCTTTTCTGGTTGCAGTTTGACTGGACAGGTTACCATCAATTCTTACACGAGCCGAATCAGACTCGTAGAGTTGCTATATTATTATGAGAAACACTGGGCGAGAAGAAACTCCCATAAAGATGAGGATTTCCCACAGTTTAGGCCACTTTACATTATCAAACGCCTTAGAATAGTCCACAAAGCAGATAAAAACTGGAAAATAATGCTCTCTGGCTTTTTCTATAATTTGTCTTAAGTTGAAGATCTGTTCACGGGTACCGTGTCCTTTCATGAAACCTGCCTGCGCCTGAGAAATTTGCCAGCCAATAAAACCCTCCAAACGAGATTGTAAACTATACAGTAGAACCTTACTTGCATGAAAGATTAACGAAAGTATGCGATAATTGTCTGGATTTGTTGGAGATCCCTTTTTATGAAGTGGAACAAAAATTGATGTGCACCATTCATCTGGCCAAACACCGGAGGACCAGACACTCTGACAAATATTATGTAAAAGAGAGATGCCGTCGTCACCCACGCATTTTAAAGTTTCGGTATAAATAGCATTAATGCCTATAGCTTTATTACTTGTTGAGGGCATGTTCCACTTCAAACAAAAGAATATCCGGTTCGTGTTCAAAATCCAATGAGGGGGCGTGAAGGCCATCCTCATGGTCCTACAGATCATACATTATCTTAGGAACTAGTGCATTGTTCAAAATAAAATTATAGTAACATGACAAAAAATGGTTAAGGAGTACTGCGACTGCACCACTATATGGACAAGGAGAAAAATGGGCCAATGGAACTTTGGATAAATAGGTATACGGAGAAGAAGTTAAGAACTGTTTGATGGGTATAGGTATGGAGTAACAGAAAAAACAAATATGTAAATCATTAGAAAAGTATTACTAAACAGGATTTTGACTGATCCACAAATAAAAGCACGTAAGAATATGTGTGTTCAAAACGGTAGAACTGTTCTTATGTTCCTCCAGCGTTCGTTGAACTTATCCAGTCTGTTGATTGATTCTGTCGGCAAATTTTTCCGCAGCTTCGCCTACGCACTCGCGCACCCGCCACGCGTGAAATCGGTCTAATAAGCGAAAGCTGGATAGTAGTGACTAGCGACTGGCCGCTGTAAACAATAATTAATGCCCATTAGCCAGCTACTGGAAGCCAGCCGGGAGAAGTGGGATCGCATTTGGCACGCGTTGTCGACCACAGGGTCGTTGACACTTTTTTCTATACCCTTCAAGGAGCCTTTCATGTAATATAGCCAGACAAATTAGCCCTTTTCGTACCGTTGATTAGATTTCGACAGTAAGGTACTGGCCTGAAAGACGACGCAGCAGTGACCTGCGTTGATACATCGCAGCATAGTTACAATCAGCAGTCACTCGTCCCACTTGTTCCATACACAAATCGGCAGCAGCGCTTTGCTGGTGTTGCATGGGCTCATATATGTAAGGTTTTGGCGCGCAGCATATTATTATGCCAGTCAACATTATTGCACAGAATAGCAAAAAACAAACGTCGTATCACATGACTGGATTTCCAAAAACCATTGACTTCTACCGAAATTACTTTGAAAATAAGAAAATCGATATGTTTCTTTCCACATGATTACTTTGTCAACCTCTCAAAAATATTTACCAGTAGACCGTAAATAAGGGGAAATAGTTCATTTATTACATGAGATGATAGTACCGATCTGTTATTTATCTTTAACAAAAGCTGACGATTGTTTGTTATTATTTGGCTATTTAATTGATACCTAAAGCTTTAAAGCTTTTTTAACAAATTTGTCGTCAAAGTTTAACACTTTATTTTAAATAGTAAAGTGCCTACCATTAGATATCCCACATCGGCAGACAAACCATTTCCCTAATAGTCAACAGACTCTGACAGTCATAAAAACCATCAAATGTACATGTTGATAAAATCTAGCCCTAACAGTACTTTCGCAAGGCATTGACATTTTTTTTCTATGATCAAATAATTTTGCTACAGCATCTTTATAACAGCTTTCAGGAACTAACAAACTTCATTTTTATTTAACAGCTTATTAATAAATTAACTGCTTATTGGAATATAAGCAATTCGTGCGAAAATCCTGGAAGCATCCAAGAAAATGTCGCCTTGAGTCTTGGAAATGTTATGAATAATAGATTTCATTAAAGAAAAATAAATAAAATGTCCTCATCAATTATGATTTTTTTCTTAAATTCCATGGAATATAATATGTGAACTAGATGCTGTCTAGTCCTCCCATGTAAGATGTCATTCGATTTGGTTTTTGTCTCGGTTTTTGTGCATTGTTCATCACTGTTTGAATCCATCTTGCCGCGACCTTCAGGCACTGTAATCTTCATAAATAATTTCTTGAGTTGAACCGCAAGACCAGCTAACATTAATCAGAAATTCATTTTATGCCAATCTGGTGATCATTTTGTACCAAGTCGTTAGTTTCTGAAACTTTTGTGGCTCTTTGCGCAGTTAGTGGTCGACCGGGAAGAAGTCCATCTTCAACTTCACATACGTGTGCTTTTTATCAGTTCAGAGGTTTCAGTGTTTCACCCAACCGACACAAAATGTTATCGCTCCTCTTTAATTTTTCAAATGTCAAATCAAAGCCAATTATTCTGTGCTATAAGATTCTAATTTTGAAAAAAAAATATAGCGCCGGTCGCGCTTTATACTATATGTATACTCTCATTTTCCCTGCTAGTTCAAGCAACTGAAAGGACAAATAATTAATGCAATTTCATGCGATTCACCGCATTTTATTATTAATACACACAATGTTGAATAATAGACACTATTTTGACATCTCGGAGACATGGTTTGTATGAGGCCTATAGAGAAAGGTTGGTAAATACTTGATTCACCATGCGTAGATTCAATGATGGGCTTATAAAATTGGAATTATTTGGAACAGCATCAGAAAATCTGAAACTATCGAAACGTGAAATGGTGTACAAACACTTGGTAGGTGTTACTTTTCCTGATAATGGCTAATTACCAATAGAATTTACTGATCTTTCTTAGCGGGAGTCCTGAATCGATTGACGATCATAGAATAGAGATAAAGTCGGTATTTGGTATGACCTCTGAGGTTCTTAGTGTACAGAAAGAAGCGGCTGTACCAGTTCTCTATATATCGAAAAAGACCGCATTGTGTTGAGACCCAGCAGTCTGACGACTTTACTTACTTACTTTTTTACTATTACTTTTTTGATATTTATTTACCAATATCTATCTTATACATGCCTAGATGGCTAAATGTATAAAAGGTGAATAAATGGTGGAGCCCACGGAAGGTATTCACCTTGTCCGTGAGATTGAACTATTAATGATATAAAAACTACGCTAAGTGCGATAAAATCTAGACAGTTAGGTATCTTAATAGTGATTGTTCAACAGACCTAAATATTTACATTGTATGAATTATGCAACCTGCTGATTTAACCTAAGCATATTTGTGGTTAATGTCCTTGCTCGTATACTACTAGTCTTGCAGGTTATTATACCCAGATCAATACGGTATTTTGCAAAGTGATGTACTTAAAAATAAACGAAGCTCGAATGAGCGGGCCGTAAGTAGTGGGATCTGGTTAGGTATGCATTCCTGAACATCAGGTCGTTGACACGCGTTCCTATTCCCGAACCAATATCCCTCTTTCCATTGCCCGTCATCTCGTCACCGAGTAATTCGAGTTTTCCACTCCGGTTCGCTCGATAGCATTCTCGCATCGACAGCTGATCGTACGTAGCCGCTTGCGAACAACTCTTCCTTATTTCGTTATATACAGCTAATATGGGGAAGATATATCTCATAGTTCAGCAACGTCCATTATGGTGTACAAGATAATATCTACACAGAAAAAGATACTGTTGCGTTTCCAATTAATTGTTAGTATTTGGATGCTTTTCCATCGCTTTAAATATATTTACAGTTGCTTCAAGTCCACGTCATTGAAATAATTCAATCCTTATATTCGAAGTGATCACAGGTATTCCAATAAATTCGAAAATAATTTCATATTCGTTCTAATGATATGTATATTTATAATCCTTCTAATACCAGGATTGACATATAATGCAATCAAAACATCTTTTTGTTTTCGAAATTCACGCTATGTTTCGTTTAAGCAAAGCATACAATCTATTCGGTGTACAAAAATTATTACTGCAACAGCAGTTCGTGATAATTCATCTGATAAAAATTAATTTTGTTTCAAACGGTAAGTATTACGCGAACAATAACCCATGCTTTCAAAACATTGTCTATGCTGTTAAAGAAATTGGTAAGTAGTATTCGTAACAACAACATCATATATCGAATTCGATAGTCCTTGTTGTACGCTGAACTATAATCAGTATTCGGCGGGACTGATGTCTCGATTCAATGAAGGTAAAAAGAAAGAACAGGGCGATCATTTTAGTGTCATTATCGGCGCCAACTGGCCAACATGAACGAGGTTGTTTCGTTGTGTTGTTCCGGTGTTAGCCGTGTTGTGTCATCTCGTATTTTTGCTTTTTGCATCAGCAATTGTGTGATTTAAATGTGTCCAGTAATATATTAAGTGGACGACCTACTGAGAAATTGGGGCTTAGAGGAGCTAACACTCACATTTGAATGTGGGTATTTAGATGAGACGGACAGTTATATTTCAGGTAAAAATGCAACAATTGGTGCAGCTTTAGGTCTAATTCTTATATCATGCCCCTTATAACCTCACACAAAATCACACCATTAAACATCCAAACGAATCGATCAGTTGTCCTCGCTATAAAATCTGTTGGTCCAAGGAAAAGAAAGTAGTTTAGAAGCGATTATAAAACTCACATTCGATTCAACGACAGGCTGCGATTGAATCATTGATTGGAATCCAATGACATCTTGTAGTTGAATCGACAATACGATATAATTCGTTTCCAACTATACACTTCCCATTGGATAAAACATCGCTGTGTTTGAGGAATGCTGAGTATAACGTTCCATTGAATCCAAGCGTAAGTCTTTGACAAAACGACAGATTTTTCTGTGTGATAGTTGACTGGTTTGGAGATCCTGAAGTAATTCAGATTTTCCGGTATTTATTTTTCGAAAGGACAAATAGATAATACCTCCATTGATGAGCGATCAATGAGTGAGGATGGGGGGAGAGAGGAAGGCGAGTAGCCACATCGACGCCTAGCAGAAAATCTAATCATACTGTATAGACCATGGTCATTTGGCGCTCAAAGAAGGAAGCCAGGAAACAAGTTGATATTTTGCAGTGTGTGTGTATTTGTCGTGCTCTTTTTTCATTTTCACCTTGATTTCTACTTGTCCGTTTTATAATATCTCCTTTATGAACAAGACCAAATTTGGGGAGTGCATCGATTTCAGAGCCGAGCAAAACGTCACACTAATTTCTCTTACACTATCAGATGTATATAGTGTATCCCAGCTAAAATTTGTCATCCCTTTCATCATTATTGTGCCATGAACCTCCTCATCCCCAGAAATCCTTACTTCAAAATCGTAACACAACATAGCAAACAACCAGCACAATATCTCAGGTTGGCGGAAATTACACGCGCAGCCCCACTTTTGTATGATTTTTTTGTAGAGATGCTAACGACACCTCGATACTTCTGCACTAATATTGAGTATTTTTATTTTAGATACTTTTTGAGCGATTCCAAGCTGGTATCGCTACTTTTGTAGTGGTATCGGTATTGAAAATAATTATATAATTATTGAGGGGTGTAATCAATTGCACAAAATTCTCTGTACGAACCAAACGCGCCTATTTGTCTAAAAAATATCGAGTTGGTACCGGTATCGATATTTTCATTTTCTTATCTCTACCCAAACTTCACAGCCATAAAATCATCCCAAGGTCAAATTCTGTGGGAACCATTTTTATATAGGAAATCCTCGGTGATATTGTACTGGTTGTTTACTATGCTGTGATCGTAACTGACCTGACCTAACCACCATACCTGTGATACACAATTTTGAAGGGATGCATTGACAAATACAACAGTATAATGGGATTGGTGATTGATTTACTATTAAAGAAGTAAAAAAATATGGTGATTGTCAAAATGAAGTATTATTTTCATTATCTGAAATATTATCGTAAGAAAGGTTCCAAATGGGAGCAATTTTGTACCATGCAGACGTACAGGCGATATTTAAAATTTCTTCGACTGTTTTTATGTGAACATTTGAAATCCAAAATTTGTATTATGGAGCCCGATCCTATATGTAGACGATCTCAATAGTGCATCCGGAGATGTTTAGGCACTCCAACCTGCCTATTCCATCTTGATAACCGGCAAGCGAACAGGGAGCTGCAAATAGAATGGAATTCAACCAGGCCCAAATCCAGTTTATCTAGGTGTTACTTAGACAAGATTCTGTCCTATAAAAAACACGTAGAGAAGACTGTAGCCCTGTAGGATAATCACTGGATAATCATCGGCTCTCTAAAAAATATCAACCTGGACCACCTATGCATATTAGCGGAAAAAGCCCCCCTCAACTCAGGCGAACGAAGTAGACAGTCATTAGATAAAGAAACCCTCTGTATGGGCACAAGCCCCCAGCATTCAGACTTAAATCCAGGTAAAAATTTGTTATGTCCACAAACCCACTGACAGACTCCAAATAGAGAGCAAGATTGAATAATTTTGTAAAGGCAGCTTTTTTATATTTCTGCTAAAAAATAATTGTTTTAACAGATTGAAAGTTAATTCTCCTAACACATAACCGAAACTTGATTGATGACATTTTTGGGCAAATTAAATGTAAATAAAAATAACAAATTTTAGCGTAATGGGATTACCAGTATTTTAAGGCAAACTATCTTTAAGAGGATACTTCAACCTATAAATTGACGGCTTTTAGATTTGAAAACATTATTTGTTAATTATAAAATGTAATCGCTAACAAATCGTAATTTTCCAATTACATTGGCAAAAACCTAGAATTCTGATAGTGTACTAAACAAAAAATTAGTACCTACGATTCATCAAATAGTTTGAATAATATTCAAATCGTTTATTCTACTGAACTTTTCTTTGCAATGCTATAAGGCAGAAAATCATAAATATACAACAATTCCACAGGCAACATATCAAATAAGATGACAGAAAGTTTATAGGTAGGTACTTCATAAAAAAATAGTATAAAATAATTTTTAGCATTGTTAAATCATTAGCAGTAGCACTCTAATTCTGTGCTTATAAAAAAATAGCTTACCTTTACACAATTGTTTTTCATATCTGAAAAGCTGGCACTTATATACGAACTTTAAACAAAAAAATATCATAGGTCAATTTGAGCCAAAGTTAGACAATTCAAAATTCTTCGGTTCATAACATATGTTCATAACAATTAAGAAAAATTGCCAATGCAACACATTTTTTATAGTGTCATCGCCTTAAAGCTCAAGGTCTGAGAACAATGGAGTTTACATGACTTTGAACCACAATTCATTTTGGCAACATAGGTGCAAAATTTTCTCCTACTATAAAGCACAGTGACGTGACTGACGTGAGGCATCATTTTGACAAGTACCCATCAAAAATGTTAGGTTTCAAGAAAAAGGCTTTAATAATTTTGATACTTTCGGTCATAACTCTTCAAGTTCGGTCCGAAATTATGACTCTGGACAAGTCGTCCTTCGAAATGGCGAAGTCGACGAAGCCTTATGTAATGGTAGAGTTTTACGCTCCGTGGTGTCACTATTGCAAGGAGTTCGCACCGGAGTACGAAAAAGCCTCAGAGATGTTGGCTAGCAGAGGCTCACCAGTCACTTTCGCCAAAGTTGATGCTACCGTGGAGAAAGATTTGGCTGACGCTAACGGGGTAGAAGGGTATCCGACGATTAAACTATTCAAGCATGGACAAGCGGTCAAGTATACTGGAGAGAGACATGCTGATAGTTTGGTCAACTGGATCAATCAAATGGCTCCAAGCGGTAAATAAGATATATGTATATGTTTATGATGTAATATAATCATTTTTCCTCCAGAATTACTATCGTTATTATTTAGCGATACGTTTTCACTCAAATCTCTTAGTGGACCTTCAAATTTCTTATGCGGGAACAGTGGGCGGTGATGTGTTTTCTAAAATTGCAAAATTTTGTAAGGTGGAGTTATAAAATACAGTGGTCTATTCAAGGTTATGAGATGCAGTTTGGCTTCCTTTATGTCGTATTGCAGCTACTCTAATGGCTTTAGTTCGTTTTAGCAAAATTCGAAGTAGGGGCTGTCAATAGACCTGAATTGACGCCCTGAGTCGGAAAACATCACTTCCAGACTGAGGAAGCACCCCGGTGAAATTCTGCGGCACACTGAAATTTCGGTGATCGGTCACGAGCGCGCGGGGTTTGATTTTTACCTGTTTACAAAAAGGGTGCCTTCATCGGCACCGGTCACTTGCGCGCCGGAAAAAAAATAAGGTTGGATATTCCTAATGACCACATCCCTTTTATTCTTGGGAATTTCCGTTGCGTTGATTGAGATGGGTTTTCGGTTTATGATTTCTAGATCATGACCAGGTTGCGGAATGCTTTGTAGAAGACTTTTATGCCATTATTCCCACTGACAACCACATTCTCAAATACGCGGATTATATAGTGGAAAATTATACAGGGTTGGGATAAAGTATGGAACCAAGCAAATATCTTTGAAACGCAAAGGGTGATATTGCTGAGAATTTGCAGGTAAATTTAGTGACGCATAGTGCATCCGAAGACATTATGTTAGCTATTAATGCATCCGGTCTAACCGGAAGTACCGTCAACTTTTTTAATTTAAATTGGACGCCCTACATATTTTTGCAGATTTTATTACATATTTTTTTTCGAATTTGTCCATAGTGGGTTTAGTATTTGTTTCTGTAAAAAATGGGAAAGATAAAGCTTTTTTATTTACTGAAACGTTAATTTTCTTTGATGTATTAGAGTAAGAAAATAAGAAAATTAAAAATGAATTATCTCAGATGTTATTGCTGAGTTACCTTTTCCGAGATGTCTCTACGACTCAATTCACGTCAGGATCAGGACGTCAGGAGGTAAATGGCCAGCATTTTAAACTTCTGAAGAAGCTTTATCTTGCCCGTTTTTACAGAAACTAATACTAAACCCTATGGACGTATTCGGAACAAAAAGATGTATTAAAATCTGCAAAAATATACAGGTATTCCGGTTAAACCGGAAGTACATTAACAGCTAGCATAATGTCTTCGGATGCATTATACGTTACTACACTTGCCTGCAAATTTTCAGCAATCATTTTTTCCGTTCCGAAGTTATTTGCTTGGTTCCATACTTTATCCCAACCCTGTATGTATTTGCCATGTTAAAACACGGATTCCCATTTCGAACAGAACTCACTTGTTTTTCAAACTACGTACACAGTATTTCAGAAGGTGATAGTTAAGACCTTAATGAATGACTATTTACGATTTTCTCAAAAAAGTTTTTTAGTGTGAAAAAAAATTCGCAATGCAAAATCATACATTCTTCAAATGTCTGTAATTTAGCAACCAAACACGATATCAAAAAAGGCCAAATAGGTGACAAAGCGCAAGCTTTCTTCTTAAATTTGCTCTTTGAATCATTACTGTAAGTTTAAAGGTAACGTCAGGAGCTTGGAAATGCGAAATTTATTTTTATAGTGACCTTTGGAGCTTACCTTTCGACCTTTTGACCTTACCTTTGGATTTTTGGACTTATCTCCCCTCATCTTAGACCCACACACTGGAGAAAGGGAAAAGGCGGCCACGCCTCCTCGCTAACACGGAAATACGACTTTTCTTGGAATGTCAATTTCACGCGCTATACTCTAGAGCCTTAAGTATCGACTATGAATACGACCTAGAAAAGTGTCTAAGGCTAAGGAATCTCTTCCACGAGGCCGAATTACGAAAGTGTCATCGACATATCGGAACCACATATTTCGGTTGCAAGATGCTGACATTTAATGCTTCTCGTTCAAAAACTTCCATGCCAACCAAGCTGAATGAATGGACAATACCTCGCGAATCGTTCTAACAATAACCTTCGGGTGTTTGCCGTTGCGTGTAGATTTGTTTGGCGCAACCAGATGGGTACCTCAGAGTAACAACTGGACATAGAGGTAGTAAACAAACCACTTCAGCTTGGCGTGCTCAAAGCCATCATCTTTTGACACTTCAGCCTCCAAACATTGCCAACTAACCTGAAAATTCTTCCAATGCAACCCATGTTACAAAAACATTGCTCTGCACTGTCCCATTTCGAAAAACTGTTAAACTACACGCGAATATAGCACAGCAAGTCCGTAAAGCTTCACTACAGTTACCAACAAATAGCGAATTCGATTTTACTGACCAAGCATAAAAGACGCACAAACAAAACAAACGTTTGACAGTCGGGGTTTACCGTAAACAAATCGCAGGAAAATTACATAGGCGTTGCCAGCTCCTCAAAATGTATGTAAGACTTCAGAATTTGAGTTTATAATGAAGAAATATGCAGTAACGCAGTAGAGGTCAACATATCTATTGATTTTGCTGTAATCATTCCTGAGACATCAAAATACTGTCATTTTTAACGTAGATTGTAATATTTCTGGATACTATACAATTAAGACGATAGTAAACAATTATGATTGCCGTATCTGGTCCGTATAACAACGTAAGAAAAGATGTTGGCCTATTAGAATTAGTTGTTTACTACCTCTATGTTCAGTTGTTACTCTGAGGACGGTACATATGTACCTCACAAGTCACCACATGTCCTTACACACCTGTACCGATGTTGGCTATCTAGTAGCGGCATATATTGGTGTATGTACAGAGTGTATACGTGTATCAATCGAACGCAGGCAATTATGGTGGGTCGTACATACATGCATACACACACACACGCCGTACAGCGGCATCTGTATGCAATCTGCCCGAAACGCACGCATGATATCACACCCATATTGCGTGTGTATATGATCAGCGCAGCGATGGGGGTTAAGGGGGAAGGGAAGGAAGATAGATGGCGATGGCCGGGATGATGATGGTACAGATAAGGGAGGCGGAAAAGCTACCAGCTAGGAAGCTGCGTATACCCGTCAGTCGGCTGTTGATTGAAAACTAGTATGTGCTCGTGCAGTTTATGTATGCTCTATGCACAGGTGGACTTCACGATGATATACCAAACCACTTGCAGTTTGGTGACTGCTATGCGAAATCGTCATAACTCCGAAATGTATCTTCAACAAAAACTTCAAGACTATAGTTAGAGATCTAAAACATTTTGAAGAACTGAACCTACACAGAGGAATCGTTTGTTAGATAGAAGGATCAAAGTCCGAGCAGGGGACAAGGGCGGCAATCTTTTGAAGAAGCTGTAACTCTATATACACAGCATTCCGCTCGGAAAATACGCTTCTGTATTTCTGTCAGCAATGTATGTGTTACGGTTAACGTGTTTACTTTGATAGTTTATATACTAGCTGGATAGTATACAAACTATCCAAATGTCTCGTTATTTTGATGGAAACTCATAAATAGCTATGAATATTGGTTGGTTTGTATACTAGCCAGCTAGTTTATAAACTATACAAGATATGCCGCTAAAGTATATACCACAAAGATATCACACATATTAACCAGTGTTTCTGGTCAGTTTACAAACTATCCACATCATGTGGATAAGGTATGCACCTAATATATCTAGTAATCCATAATAACCAACTCGTTGGTTAGTATGTAAACTAACTAATTTACTTTGGTCAATTTAACAGAAAAGTGAAGTTATGTTTATGGAAAGTCCAAGTGTGACGTGTTGGTATTGTTTACTGTCATGCCTTGCAAAATTTCTTTAAAAATGTTTAAAAATGGATCAGCAACAGCAATTTGAAAAGTCAGTATTAGAATGTTACGAGAAAAAGTACCAAAATTCAAAATTAATGAACGACAGTGATTATAATGTACTTCTGCAACATATAAAGAGAATACGCGAACAAGGACCTAACACTAATAACAAGATTGATTATCATGTAATGAATACTCATGATTTACAGAGAATCGAATCCTCTTATGTAATCTTATATAAAAGATCTGGAAAGTATACTTTACGTTTGAGTGAAACCTATGATGCCATTAAAGCTGCCCAGGGTCTATAGAGATTTATTTTAATGAATATTTTGTCACACAAATAGTATTTCCGTTTGTTTTACTTACTTTTAGGTAATTATAGCACATGTATGTTGTATCTATGATTAAACTTTACTTCTGGTTAAAAATTGTTTTTCTAAAGTAACCAAAGGAGATTGGTTAGTTTACATACTAACCAACGAGTTGGATATTATGTAGTACTAGAGATATTAGGTGCATACTTTATCCAAATGATGTGGATAGTTTGTAAACTGACCAGAAACACTGATTAATATGTGTGATATCTTTGTGGTATAATGCTTTAGAGGCATATCTTGTATAGTTTATAAGCTAGCTGGATAGTATACAAACCAACCAATATTCATAGCTAGTTTAGTCGAAGTATAATTTTCCATCAAAATAACGAGCATTTGGATAGTTTGTATACTATCCAGCTAGTATATAAAGTATCAAAGTAAACAGTTTAACCGTAACATATGCAATCCTGCATTGTGCAAAGATAAACAATGATCGAGCGTGCATAAACTAAAAGATCGCGACAATCACAGATAATCATATTACACCCAGGGCAGTAAACATCCCCAAAATGACGTCTAGACAAATTTATAAACGCCAACAAGTACTGGGTAAGCACTTCTTCTTAAGGTGCCTTAGTAGGCATGCACAGTAGCGGCAGTTGGAAGCCTTGGAGAGCGTTGGAGTGCATTGGCCAGCGCCGAGTCCCCTCAACAGGTAGCAGCAGGCCGGCGCCGGTTCCGCACGCAGTCAAGTACACCAGTGCATGGTACAGTGAAAACAGACAAGCAGAAGAGTACAAAAAAAATTAGCCAGTCGCATCTAGACACGGTATAGGAAACATGCAATAAGGGTTCAAAATGTTGCCCATTATTGGCAAACCAATGAGGGATAGTTGCAAAAACACTGGAAATGATTCCCATGAGGGGCTAGAGGGTACAATGGGGTAAAATTGTTTTTGGTTAAAAAATTATCTCTCTGGACAAATATTTTGACGTGTCTTGGCGTTTTTTCGTTTAATCAGCGATTTGTGATAAATCAGTGGTGGAAAGTTGTCAAATGAACTATTAATACATACACATGTAGATTCACATCATATACATTAGAACCATTTAGTTGAAATTTGTCAATCAGATGAATATGTGACTGATACTGTACATGTTCAACGAATTCTTGTGCGCGTTTTATTAAGAAAGCTATCTACTCTGGCAGAGACTGTTTGAATCGTTTTGTAAACGGGTTTTTGGTATCAAAAGGTAGAAGTGTTGTATCATTTTGGCGCCGCATGACTGATTTGTTTGGTTTGGGAATTATTGTGGCACCTAGCCTATATCTCGTGTTGTGGTTGTGTATAGATGTGTTATGCTCATTTGAGTATACCTATGACACTATGTGATAGTACGTAGTAAATACAATTGCCTAACGTTATAGATTTTGGTCTCGTAATATCATTGGTTGGGTACATTGTTATTTTGTTAATATCGAATTACATATCGAATATCAGACATAGTTAAAGTATATATAGTTTGAACAGGAATGCCTAATACCCCATTATCTCGGGCTAGAAAACGGATTAGGCGTAATTACCAGTAAATGCCTCCAAATGAGGCCAAAACAATTCGAGATATCTTTGTTAAATATTTTGCAGAGCACCTCTTATCTTATCTATCACTACCACATTTATGACAAATTTATTGATGTATTACCTCAGTTCCAAGCTTATGAATATATCCAAATAAATATTGTACATAAACTAACCGTCTACTTTCCACCACATTTGTAACAAATTTCTTGATGTATTACCTCAGTTCCAAGCTTATGAATATATCCAAATAAATAAATATTGTATATAAACTAACCGTCTACTTTCATAACCGCACTTATTCCCTTCCAATGTTTTTCTATCGTAGTGCGGCTATAGTACAGCTTGTGCCTTTTATCCCAAACAGGGGTTTTCGCAAACACTGAAGCTATAAGTAAATCGATACTCATCTTCGACTGGCACAGACGAAACCAGGTTATAAAGCGGTCGAAAACAGTTGAGCAGGTTAGCCTGCATGCGGTACTTGCACGCCTTTGCACGCAGTTGCACGCATACTAAAATGCCCCACTGTGTTTGCGCACTTATCCTTGAGAACGTTGGCTATTACATTTACCCATTTAATTTTATTAGTGGCGGCTCTAAATAATTCCGTTGATGTCATATTTGACCACTGTCGCAGATTTTTGAGCCAGGAGTTGCGTCTTCTTCCTGGCCCCCTCTTGCTATTGATTTTGCTTTCGATGATAAGACGGAGCAGTTCGTATTTCTCGTTTCTCATAATGTGGCCAAAATATTGTGTTTATCTTTCTTTTATGAGGTTCATAAGCTCTGTTGTCTTGTTCATTCTCCGCAGATCTAGGGTAGGCACTGAACACAATAAATTAACAGTGGTATGGCTTCTAGCACACCCAGGTATAGCTAAAAGGCACATTAGCTTCCAAGAAAGTGATCATCTGCTTCGTATATTGGCACAGAACCTGCCTAGAGGGGTGCCTAAAATCACAATTAGTCACAAAATAAGGGAAAGTGTGAAACTCCAGCACAAGTACTATTACGTAGAATTCCACATGCCTGAAAATAGTTGAAGAGCTGGATTCTTTGAATAGGAATCTGCTTCGACTAATAGCTGGCCTCCCTGCAGGATATTGTGGCCTGAAGGATTACCTGAAGAGAACGAATCTATACAAGGGGGACATCGGCTGCAGACTATACGGTAGAGTGAAAGAGTCAGTCTTCTATGTGCTCTGTGAGTGGGAGGCACGACTATTCCAATGAGTACTCTAGAAAATAGGACTAAAATGGGACTAATAGTACAATAAGCTTTAAGGCTGCAGTATTAACGAGAAATGTTTGTCGGACGGCTCCTGGGAAAAAGAGAAGGTCACCAATAGGCAATGACATTTACTAGACACTTGCCAGTATGCATAATCTTTCCCACTAACAGATACAAAAGCGATAGGGTAATCAAAATAATAGGCATAAGTATAACCAATCCCAATTGCGGCCTGTTCTGTCGCGATCGTAAGCATACAACGAATGCACCGTTTATTTGCACTGAGCTGTCTGTTCATGGAATTGACAAGGAAGATCGCATTATTTTAGTAATAATGAACTTGATCACTACACTGGATCTATACTTGGTATTATCAAGTTTATCTTTTGGCGAAGTGGAACGTCGGCTCCGAGTTAAAAACCTCTTGCATTAATTTATCCCAAAATTTGAAGAAACCTTTTCTACTAAAAAAACTGGGATAATAATTACTTTAACTGTATTACTAAACTTTTGTGTAGTAATTTCTGTTACAATATAGTATAAAATTCGGATTTCTTTATGTCCCTATTTAGCTATATACTACACAACACCTTTTTAACCATGTCATGTTAACAGACTCATTACGACTCTCACTGTTTTCCATCTTACCTAAGTAGGTCTTATGCACTGTCTTGGTTATACCACATGGGCACTGGATTCATTATTTCTGGCCTTCATCCACAGGTACCCACTAGAAAGAGCTAAAATAATGTCCCCAAATCATTTTTAGTTTCCATGCAACCTAAAGTTGAGATTACTCCACAACTGCACAAGTTTACCGGTGTCCACCAAGTTATCCATTGGGTGCTCTGTAGTTTTACATGCAAAAATAAAAAATTATATTTTTTGACGCGCCCTTAAGAGGTCTGGATACACACAGTTATACATATGTATCTGCCACGTTAAAACACCGATTCCCATTTCCAACAGAACTCACTTGTTTTTCAGACTACATACACGATATTTCAGAAGCTGATAGTTAAGACCTTAATGAATGACAACTATTTCCGATTTTCTCAAAAAAGTTTTTTAGTGTGCAAAAAAACTCGCAATGCAAAATTATACATTCTTCAAATTTTTGTAGTTCAACAACCAAACATGACATCAGAAAAGGCTAAAAAGGTGACAAAGCGCAAGCTTTCTTCTTCAATTTGCTTTTTGAATCATTACTCTAGGTTTAAAGGTAACGTCAGGAGCTTGGAAATGCGAAATTCATCTTTATAGTGACCTTTAGACCTTAGCTTTGGACCTTTCGACCTTATCTTTGGATTTTTGGACTTATCTCCCCTCATCTTACACACACACACACACTGGAGAAAGGGAACAGGCGGCCACGCCTCCTCGCTAACACGAGAATACGTCTTTTCTTGGATTCTCAATTTCGCGCGCTATGCCCTAGACCCTTAATAACGCGTGGTAAGTTCCTGATTAGATGACTTGGCTACATTTTTTCATGTGTTGTGCCCGTTGCTCATTTTGACACAGACTACCGGTACACATGGTTGCTGAGGGTAGCAACCTTCGCTGTAGCCAAGCAATTAGAGCCCCCAGTGAGGTGTGAGGAATCGCAGCAAGCTAGAAATAGCGATTATCAGCGACGCGTGACGCAGTGCCCCGCTCCATCGAAGATGATCCCGAATTGTCCATTGATGTGTTGTGCTGACAGGTAGCCAGGCACCGTAAACAAGCTGTTGCACAGATACCGCACCACCTAGGCATTCGCTGAAGGCAAAGCCGCGGCGATAATAAATGGTCAATTATTGTGATGCGCTTTTCCCCCTACGTCTAGGTGATGTTCGATTCGACGGCGCGTAGAATCACCTACCCCTCATTTATCGCGCTTTAATGACCCTTAAGGGGCCTGGATACACACATTTATACATACGTATTTGCCATGTAAAACACGGACTCACAATTTCTCGCATAACTCACTCTACTTTCAAACTACATATATAATATTTCAGAAGGCGATAGTTAAGACCTTAACGAATGACAACTGTTTTCGATTTCCTCAAAAAAGTTTTTTATGTGCAAAAAACTCGCAATGCAAAATCATACATTCTATAAATGCCTGTAATTTAACTACCAAACATGATATCAAAAAAAGGCTAAAAAGTTGCACAAGCGCAAGCTTTCTGTTTCAATTTTCTCTTTTAGTCACTACTGTAAGTTTAAAAGTAACGTCAGGAGCTTGGAAATGCGAAATTCATTTTTATGGTGACCTTTTGACCTGACCTTTGCATTTTTGGACTTATCTCCTCCTCATCTTAGACACACGCACTGGAAAAAGGGAACAGGCGGCCACGCCTCCTCGCTAACACGGGAATACGTCTTTTCTTGGAATCTCAATTTCGCGCGTTATACCCTAGAGCCTTAAGTATCGACTACGAATACGACCTAGAAAAGTGTCTAAGGAATCTCTTCCACGAGGCCGAATTACGAATTTCTGGGATTCTCAATTTCGCGCGCTATACCGTAGACCCTTAACTAAACAGACATGTGTTGGAAGATAAAATTATGACTAACACTACTGTAGCCTTCACCGAAATATAAAATTTTTTTTGCTGTCAATCAAATCAATTCCAAATTAATCTTAGTCAGACATCTTGTAGTTTGATAAAGGGTACAAAAGTGGACAAAACGTTAGTAAAAAGTGCATCTTCCAACATTGGGATTTTAGTTATGGGTCAGTAATGGGTGGTAAATTAAAAAATTAATCGACTTACCTGAAGGAAGATTAATTGTAATTTTCCGAGCTTGTCCGTAGATATAATTATTACATTGTAGTTTCCCCGAAATCTACTCGTCAGCACGAATATTTGTAAACATAAGAGAAAAAACCCCTGAAACACTGGTCCTCCGTCTCCAAGCCTCATTCCGGTGAAGTGCGAGTCTCAAAAATCACCTAATACCTGGGAGCTAGAACGGAGGACTCCAGGGTGGGTGGGTAATAATTATATCTACGGACAAGCTCGGAAAATTACAATTAATCTTCCTTCAGGTAAGTCGATTAATTTTTTAATTTTCCTTCGCTTGTCCTTGATATAATTATTACATTGTAGATGTTCAGAGTAAAAAGGTGATTTTTGAAACATTTATTGAAGTAACTCTTAGTATCTGTGAAAACAAGCTATTGCAAACAATATATAACATATATATAATATATAACTTAACGACAACACTTACGTTCTACAAAAAAGAAAACGACCAACATTATGTTTAATATAATAAACTGTTAAGTAGGTATATTTATCTGAAAAGTCATCTACTTTGATATAGGCTCAATAAGCGCTCTAGCAAACCTATCATTTGGTTCCTTGAGGGGTTTATTGTAATAACTAAAGAACATGGTAGAGGGAGGTGTCCAACACGCGGTATTTCGTATTTGCTCGATACTCACTCCTGCCCTGAATGCGGCAGACGTTGACGCGTGGCGTACGCTGTGAGCAGAAAAAATAGAAGTGTCGACTCCTGCACTATTTAATGTATCTTTAATCCAGCGACTTAAGGTCTGAGATGATGCGGCATGAAAAGGTTTTTTGATAGTAAGAATTAAATGTTGCTCTTCTTTATTGCGATAAGGCTCTGTTATTTTAATGTACGTCTCAATAGTGTGCGCCACACACAGTTGTGGTCTATCCCGAAAAAAGGGAAAAGTCAATAATGGTTGGTTCCTTCCTACCCCAGTAGTCTTAATTCTATCCTCAACTTTTATTTCTATCTTTTCGGATGTTACATTTATTTGATTTAGTTTAACTAAAGACAGAGTTTGTACCCTACTAGCTGATGTCAATGCCATGAGAGTTACTAGTCTATAAGTTAGATCTCTTAAAGTTAACGACTGTAATGGGTACCATGCTTCTAGGTATGTCAAAACTGGGTCAGGATTCCATGTAAAGTTGTACTTAGGCCTTGGTGGACGAATGTTGGAAACCCCTTTTAAGAACCTATTTATGATCCTTTCGTCTATAGATGGTGGACTAAATAGAAGTTTTAGTGCTGACCTATGAGAATTAAGAACTGAAAATGAGTTCCCTTTGTTAAGCGTATCAATTAAAAAATTCAAGTATACTTGTAGCTTATATTCTAATGGGTCTTGACCTCTACTGAGACAAAAATCCCAGTATTTATTAAAACAGGAAGAGTACTGTTTAAGGGTACCTCTTGATATGGAGGCTATCAATACTTCGACGGCATCTACAGGGATTCCTTGTTTGAGAAAAGTTCTCCGGATAACTTCCCTGCCACCAGGGAAATCTCTTTGCAGAGTGGATGACTCTTCCTAAAAGGGGAAAAAAGTAGACATTTTTCTGGTTGGAAAGTGAGGGGTGTTGTAACCAATAATTTATTAAATAGTGGGAACCACGGTTGGGTTGGCCAATATGGCACAACTAGGATTCCTAGCGCCCTATCCTGTATAATCTTTTCTAATACTCTTGTGATAATAGAGAAGGGGGGGAACGCGTAAAAATAATATTTCGACCAATTGGTTGTAAAAGCATCAACTGAAAAAGACTCTGGGTCTGGAAACCAAGATATATATCTTGGGCATTTTTTATTTAGCCTCGTGGCAAAAAGATCTATATCAGGGTGGCCAAATCTATGTATGATTCTTTGAAATACCTTGGTATTTAGTTCATATTCAGTATCGATAGATAACGATCTTGATTCCCTATCCGCATTAAAGTTTGCCGCGGATGAAATGTAGCTAGCGAAGATTGATATACGTCTTTCCTCACACCAGCTCCAAACTTCCTTCACAATATTATTTAAATAGCTATATCTTACGCTTCACCCCCGGTTTATACAAGATATCGCCGTTTGATTGTCTATTCTTAGTAAAACACGGATCAATGTCTTGTTTTTTGCAAAAGATTTCAAGGCATAGTAAGCAGCTTTAATCTCTAAAAAGTTAATATGCATTTGGGTCTCCTGATTGTCCCAAAAACCATGACAAGTAGATCCCTCACAAAATGCGCCCCAGCCCGTTTGCGAAGCATCTGAAAATATCTCGAACGAGAAGGGTTTGAGTTTTATGTCCTGGCCTAATCCCACGTTATTTTGCCACCAATCCAGTTCATGCCATAAGTGCTTGGGGATAATTACTTGGGAATTATAATTAAAACTGTTTTCATGGAGTAAATCATATCTTACTTTTTCAAGGGACTTTAAATGGGTAAACCCATAGTCCGTCGCGGGGCAAGACGCTACCAATTTACCTATTAACACCGCAAAATCCTTAAGGGTGTGTTTTTCATTTTCTTTTTTGAATTTTTTTATTATGTCATGTACAATTCTAGTCTTATCTTCCGGAAGAGAAATGCGCATAGTTATCGTATTATAAATGAAACCCAAGTATCTTAGTTCTTGTTGTGGTGTCAATATGCTTTTATCCCAATTCACTATAAAACCTAAACTCTGGAGGAGGTTTACTACCGTTAAGGTATTGTTCCGACATTCATTTCTGTCACTTCCCATTATTAAAATGTCGTCCAAATAGATGATTATAATAATACCCTGAAGTCTAATAAATTTAACTACTGGCTTTAGGATCTTTGTAAAGATGTAAGGTGCTATGTTCAGGCCAAAAGGCAAACTATTGAACTGATATAGGCTATTGTCGAACCTAAATCTCAAATATTTTCTATCTTTTTTCCTTATTGATACTAAATAGTACGCGTCCTTTAAGTCAATTTTGGAGAGAAAGTAGCCTTTATTTATAAGTTTTAAAACGGTTCTGTAGTCCTCAAATTTGAAATGAGGAGCTTGAAGGAAGGTGTTAAGTTTTTTTAAATTCAATATAAATCTATCTTCCCCATTTACCTTTTTAGTTAAAAAATAGGTAGATATAAATTGACCTTCTACAGGACAACAACTGCTAACACAGCCTATTCTACGTAATTTTTGTAAGGATCGCTCATAGCTTTTTCTCTGAGCTTCCACAATTTGCACCGCAGGCTCAACTCTTTGGATAGGTTTTGAAAAAAATTGTAGGGATACTCCTTTAATCCAACTCAAGATTGTAGTATCCGGTGTTAGGGCCTTCCAAACGTGAAAAAATTGAGAAAGTCGCCCCGCGTGAGCACCTACCTCATTTGTAGAATTTATTTGCGGAATCTCTTGGTTTTCTGCTGATGACGGTCGAACGGTCTCCCCTCTCTCTTCTGTTTCAGTTTTTCTTTGTACGGTGGGCGCTGGGAGTTTAAATAATTGGACGGTCCACCTGAAGGACCCGCCTGGCCGTAAGCTGGTATAGTCTTCTTCTTGAAAGTGAAACTGGTCTTTTTTATGGATTGCTCATTTTTGACTGCCTCAGCAAAATTCCGGCTGAATAGGAATTCATCCATATGCATTGTTTTTGCCACCTTTTGCAGTCCGTATTTAGGTAAGGAATAATTTTAAACTTCCTGTGCGTTGAAATGGCATGATGAACGTTACTAATTAACTGGCAGCCATCTGCTAAGACTTTTAAGTCCTCTGCTTGTTCTGGAATAGGTAGCATTTTTCCTAAAACAGTCCCCACAGCTGAGAGCCCATGGGCGATTTGTTCTTGAAGTGCCATCAAAAAACTATCATGATCGAGCGCAGATTTTGGTAAGCAAGCCTGAATCTCGCTGTTAAGTATGGGAGGACTTAGAGCCTTACAGTTAGCCGGAATCTTATAGGTATTCATTATTTCCCCACGCCGTTCTTTGGTTAAACCCTTTAGTAAATAAGAGTTCCAACGGACGATAATTTCTTCATGAAATGGTGGACCATCAATATTAATGCAATCCGGTTTTATGCCTAAACCAGTAATGTTCTGCTCTGGGAGAGCCGTATCTGGGAGGGGTGGGATCTCTTCATTGACAGCTATTTCTGGCTCAAGAGGTGTATGTGCTTGATTCCCCTCTTGAATATGCGGTTCTTGACTCAGCTCATTGGTAGACGAGTCTGTAAAGAGGAGACCTCTTTATAGTCGCCTTAATAATGACCAGATAATTAATAATTATAGGCCTGAAAATCACACGATGTAAAGGCCAAAATAAGCATAACATGAAAGACACGTCCATAATAAAATCACCCGATTTTATTAATGGTGCAATTCGCAAAATAACGACCGTTGATTCATTGTGTTGGTTCATCTTCACCTTGAAAACATTGTGGTAAACTAATCGTGCCTGCGACAAAAACAAGATAGTGCAAAAAACGCAAAAAACCGCCGGCGCGGCGATCCCGTCGTCAGGCGTATTGACATCAATACCTATAATTTCAAATACCACCCGGTGTTTAAAATCTATACTTCGTACTTAATTAAAGATGTTAATTACCACTCGGTGATTAAAATCTAGAGCTGTGCGATTGTTGTGAGCCAAAGAAACCACGCGATTTCATTTCAGTAAGGCTATTCTAGTTCCGGGGAATAACACTCGTTTTCCCCCATATAGACTAAATAATCAAAACTTACCTAGTGATTCCTTGCTGGAACTTGGTTCACTATCACTGTCACTTTGGGTATTCATTAACTGTTCCTGCATTTCCCGTAATTGGCGTTTTAGTCTCTTTATTTCACCACTTTTCCGGTAAGAGGATCCACTCGATCGTTTCGGCATTGTGGATCGGTGTACGGTACCGACGAGCACGAAAAGAGGAATGAGGCTTGGAGACGGAGGACCAGTGTTTCAGGGGTTTTTTCTCTTATGTTTACAAATATTCGTGCTGACGAGTAGATTTCGGGGAAACTACAATGTAATAATTATATCAAGGACAAGCGAAGGAAAATTAGAGAGAGTTTCGGAAATCAGATTAAGCTACCCATTACTGTAGTTGTTCATAAATTTCGTAGGTATTGATTTTTTTTTTAATTATTAAGGCGCCTGGATGTACACTGTTATACCTACATATGTATTTGCCGTGTTAAAACACGGATTCCCATTTCGAACACAACTCACCTGTTTGTCAAACTACATACACAATATTTCAGAAAGTGATAGTTAAGACCTTAATGAATGACAACTATTTGCGATTTTTTCAAAAAAGTTTTTTAGTGTGCAAAAAACTCGCAATGCAAAATTATACATTCTTCAAATGTCTGTAATTTAACAACCAAACACGATATCAAAAAATGCTAAATACGAGGGTTGCTCTATTATATCTCCGTCAATCCACCAGTACGCAGACAGCTGTTTCACGCTTATTAGCGATCATCAGTGCGCCATAGGCAGAACCTTTTTGTCGCCTGCTACAAAGGCTAAATAGTTGACAAAGCGCATGCTTTCTTCTTCAATTTGCTTTTTGAATCATTACTGTAAGTTTAAATGTAACATCAGGAGCTTGGAAATGCGAAATTAATTTTTATGGTGACCTTTGGACCTTACCTTTGGACCTTTTGACCTTACTTTTGGATTTTTGGAGTTACCTCCCCACATCTTAGACACACACACTGGAGAAAGTGAACAGGTGGCCACGCCTCCTCGCTCACACGGAAATAAGTCTTTTCTATGATTCTCAATTTCGCGCGCTATACCCTAGAGTCTAGACCCCTAATCTCACAGATAACACATACATACACTTGAAATTTTACTCGGATTTTTTTGGATGTTATATAATTAAAGTGTTATCCTATTGTTATATCAGTGTAGTATGTACAGCAGTGTTGAAATATCCATAAAATACCGAGCGAGTGAAAAATTCGTCATTATTTTATGCAAAATGCACAGAAAAATTTCGTGTGTAATCTCTCGGATTTGTCAAGGACACTATTCAAGACTACTAATTTCCAATATGTCCACAAACAAGATAGATTCATAAGACATAACATGCCATAAAAACAATTTGACTGTATAAAATATTTCTACTTCATTTATGCTGTATTTAGAGAATCATTTAATTGCATTAAAGTTGATTCATTCAACAAAATAGTCGTATAGATGTTGTAAAGAAGAGGTTTTGTTGTCACATTATTGATCCTAAGGAGCTGTCATGTAGTAGTGATGTATGGATTCTTTAGCAGTTGCGAGAAGGTTTATACAACAGTTGCTTAACAGTTGCAGGCAATCGCTATGGAACATCTTAAATGATTGAACTGCTCTATATGTTGTGCCCATTTTACCCGTATAACTGTTGTGAGAACGTTTTGCAAACGTTCTTTTAGCAAAAAAATGATGTGAAAGAAATGCTGGGTAAACGTTCTTACAACTTTAAAAGAATTGTTAGATGGGCGGTGTAATATGAATTTTTTTTATAACTGAGTAGACCGCGCAGACAGAGCCTAAATACTAGAGTACCGCGGCTGCTGTGAAAAGGTTATGTTAGGGGAAGTTTGTTATCGCGAGATTTGAATGGGCCAATACCCGCAGGCCCAATAAATACATCTTCTGGCAGTCCATTCCAAGCCTTGGACACCCTGGGAACAAATGTGCGGTTGTACCGCTCAGTTCTTGATGTATGAAGAACGACCGTCTTAGGATGAGATGCAGCGGTCACACGGGTACATCTGATAGGAGCAGTGAGCGGCGGAACGATAGAGGATAGCTCAGAGGAGCAGATTCCGTTGGAATATCGGTAGAAGAGTGAGAGGTCACCAACAACACGCCGGTGAGAAAGTGCCTGAAGGTGGCGCGTTAAGGCCTGATCGCCAATTAGTCGAATTGCTCTTCTCTGGACGGCGTCTAGTATAGACAGGGTAGTAGGGGCAGCAGCTTCCCAGACATGAGAGCAATACTCCAGGCAAGGTCTTATCTGGGCTTTATATAGCGTGAAGAGGTTACATGGTGAGAAATACTTTCTGATGGCTCCAAATAGGTACCCAAGCTTTTTACCAGCAGCTGTTGCAATTGACGCGACGTGTTCGTGCCAGATCGTCCTGTATCCCTATTTCATCTGTTTTTTTCTTTGTTTCCAGGGCCGTAGTGGAGGTGCTGCTACGTGCCGGTTTTGGCGTGAACATGCGCACAAAGGCCGGTACGGCTCTGCACGAGGCGGCGTTGTACGGTAAAGCGGACGTGGTGCGCGTGCTTTTAGAGCACGGCGCCGACACCGCAGCAAGGGACTCACAGGGCAGGACCGTATTCGATCTGCTGGGGATGTTCGACACTGCGCATGCGCAACAGGAGATCGTCAACATACTCAAACGTAAGATTGTATATTGCTACCCGAATAATGCTTTAAGTGCTATATAAATACCTGCATAGTAGCCGCCCACCAAGTCGATGAGGTCAGGAAGGGGTCAGTGCAAAAAGTGGCCAAGTCTACATTCTTAAAGCATCGTGTCCACTAGCAAATAAAATTGCTAGAGTTACTCTCACAACTCACTTGCGTAGCGTGTGCACGACGTCATTAGAGAAATATTGCAGCAAAATTACTTGCACATAAAGGACTTGCGACTTGTAGTGTACACGGTTACTCTCATGAAACTAGTTTGACACAAAAATTTCGAGCCTGTTTCGAAAGTCTTGCAGCAAGGAGTGTTGTAAATCAAATATCGAGAAGTTCAACTAGACGACTTTTAATTGAAAATTTTGATTGATATCCTGAATTATGGAATGTACATATTCAGAATTTAATGACAGATTCAAAAAGCAGAATGCATTACAAAAATTGGCCGACTTACTTCTACAGCGGAAATTCAAAGAATTTAATTTGAGAACGCAATTAAATATATCACAACTACCGCAGCAGCTACAGATTTTGCATACGACATCTTATCTATAGTGTATACGGAATCAGAACAATCAAGCACAAGTGAATTTGCAAAAGCAATTTCCTAGATTAAATTTGCGAACAATTGAAAGATAGTGTAGACAAACAAGCAAGTACTTGCTGCAAAAACTATCGCAAGTTACTTGCAAGTGGTTACGAGGCTTAAGAAATTGAGTTGTCTCCATCTATATGAAATTACTCATAGAACACACATACACAGTGTTAGGTGCGTATCAGATTTGTGAGAAGAAGCGTCCTACTACGTAAAAACCTGTATGTAAGTATCTAAGTTGCCGAGTTCACGTGTGACTTAGGAGCTTTTCGCACTGATCCCTTCTTATTCATTAGCAGTGAAATTGTAAAGTACTTACGATGGCATCGAGGTCACGAAATAAGATACAAATTCGTTATAAATTCTTGCATGGTTTAAACATAGACCAGTTCTTAGATAGAAGAAATGACTCGGGACACTAGGTGATGCTGGTTCACATAGTTCACCGATATTCAGGTGGTATAGAGAATTCCAAAGGGGAAATTTTAGTCTTCTGGATGCTGAGATAGGTCGTAGGAAAATGTTCCTGCTGTGTGGAAAATGCTTGACGAGAACAGGCGAGTCACCTACTAACAAATAAAAGGTACTTCAGGCCTAAATGTTCCAGCAATTTGTGCGGTTCTGCACGATCATTTGCACGTCGAGAAACTTTGTTCTCTACGTACAAATGATTATGCCGCATCAACTCACTGAAGAGCCGATGACCGTGTGACTTGAGGCCAGAAGATGCTATACGTACCAAAACCTGGCACCAGAATGTCGCTTGCTTTTTATCCTCCTATGCCTAAAACTAACGTTTTAGCTAAGTATCCGCTAAATTATATGTGAACTAAGTTGAACATGATCTCGCATTTATCAGATATAAACCTTACTGTCCTTGATGTTGTATTGAATACATATTCTATTCATTACTATTTAATTACAAATTTGGTTAGCTATAGGACTTTATTTCTTTTGTTATTCTCTTTCTAAATTACACCATTTGTAATATGTTTTTCATGTATATTGTCCTGTAATTGGATATTTTCATCTGTTGGGCAATAAATGATTATTATTTGCTAAGTTCATTTCGCATGACAGCGGTAGCAACAAGTGGCGAAGGGCTGTGCCAAGTCAACACCTGAACTATTACTGATCTGAATTTATTACTATTATTATTATAAGTTTGATAAGGGACAACCTCCATATCGTGACAGGTGACAAGACTTACGATGTGCCGTCCGAGGCTCTATATGTATAGCATGTTCTGAAATGGCCTGCGCCGGTACTCTGTAACTTAGAAACGTGTTTCTATGCACTATGTACTATGAAATCGGGTGGCCTCGTAAATATGACAGCGTGCCGTGACAGCATAGTAGACCAAAACTGTCCGATCGTCATGGTCGTCATGGTGATAGAAACATGTTTCTATCTCTTAACTTAGGGAGTACCCACGCTGTTCTCTTTGGTCCAACTGCCCGTTGAATCTTCGATTTTTGATCAATCCAGTATTAGCTTTAGCGTATTGTGGGCTTGAGTGCGGCATGCTATTGACACATGTTATCTTTACAGGACATAAAAGAGGATTGCCGCTAGTAGACAGCGATGGTGAAAGTATAAGCCAACCTTTTCCAACTGTGCCAAACACTGATTCGGATTTAGGTAATTAAAAATACTAGTTCTTGAAGATATTGCACCATCCACACCTTAGTGGATCTGCTGCAGCTATAATGCTCTATCGTACTGGATACTAAAGAACAGTGATTAGGATAACCAAATAAATATTTAGTATTGCAAAAACCTACAGTAGCTTGACTTAGTTTTAGTGGAAACCGTTTAAAATTAGTGTCAATCGACTGGGCTTAACGTCCTGAGTCAAACAAGATTACTTCCAGACCAAGGGAATGCTGGGGTGAAAAACTACGTCACTTTAAAATTTCAGTACCTAACCTAATAGTTGTCGAAGTCAAAATGGGTTAAAGGAGGTTAAAACACGCGTTAGTCGACTCGGCTTGAAGTCCTGGTTCGAATTAGACCACTCTCAGACTGAGGAAACGCTCAGAAGAAAATCTATGCCACTTTGAAATTTCAAACATAACATAAAATGACTTAGAAACTTCTATAACTTTCCACAAAGTAAATGATCAATCAGTTCCAAAATATTCATTGACGACACCAGGCGCAACATCAATAAATGTAAAATAATTAAGTTACGATACTTTGAATTCTTAATGTTAAAGCTATTGGAAAAATATCGCTATCTGAAGATGAGCTTAGTTTAGGTTGAATTAGGTTTGTGCAGTTGCGTAAATCGGAGGCCTGGGAGGGTCAGCACCCCCCCAGATACTCTGACTATGAATACTTTAAATACTCTAAACAACACCGCCCCCTGTTCCGTTTTCTTCATAATGCGTCGGAGTTGGCCCCAGGCCCTCGAAAACAATTTTTTAGCTTAATTTCTTATTGAAAATCAAAGTAAACGTTTTTTCAGTCTATTGGTTGATACAATTCAAAGTCGGTTAGATTATGTTAGGTAAGGTATTGAAATTTCCAACCTTCAAAGTCTCGTTGATTTTCACCAGAATGCTTCCTCACTCTAAGAGCGGTCGAGTTCGACTCACGACGTCGATTAATAACCACTTTGACCTCAACAACTCAACTGGTTTGGTTAAGTTAGGTAATGAAACTATAAAAAAATGCCGTAGTTTTTCACAAGAACAGTCTAGAACGGCACCGATCAGTAGAGATGGCTTGTTAATTCGATATTCAAGGGGTTCGCCTCTATGTAACCCACTTCTGACGCCAGTACCGATGCCAAGTGACCATTCTTGTTAGGTCTATACACGATGCTTTCACCGACAATGCTAAACTTGAAACTATGAGGAGTTTCGTAGTAAATCACGTCTATGGATCACTTAGCTAGTTATGGTTGATGAAATTGTCACATGTTCTCTTATTATGCTTATATTCTGCATGCTTCTGTAGGTAGCCCATACGAGAACGTTCGTCCATCCTCGAAAGGCGCCAGATCCACAGCCACAGATCCTTCGCCAAACACTTCTCCACAACGGTGGGACTTCCATACGCAAGCCAGGACTTCAGAGACATTTGACGACAGAAGGGTGTCTGGTGTATCCGGGATGTCCATGTAAGTCTGGTAGCTGGTTATATCGCTATTTAGGATATTATGTGTTTTAGTAAAATCTTAGTATGAAATTTAATGTAGTATCGATACATCCTTGAAGACTCACTCGTCCAATTTGATCGATGTAATTGTCAATTGCATTTGACGCTAGTGAAACCTCGTGAATCTGCAGGCATGCAAGCAAATGCTCTTAACTCATCGTCGGTTCAGCGAATTAATTCAATTAGTGAAACTTTAAGGAATAGCGTAAAAATACTGTATTTGTATTTTCCTCGATTTTCGATCATTCACTCTACAGTTCTCAATCAGCTTATAGTGGGCTATCATTAGTAGTGTGACATTTAAATCATTTCAGGGAATATTTGGTGTAAACGTAATCCTTCACTTATTTCTTTATGTAGCAGGAGAACATGGTCCAAGAGACACATTTTCAACACAAATTCGTCTGCTTAAATAAAATCTTACCAAAAAGTCCACATGCTGAATAGAAAGTTTGTATTAAATTCATATTTTTTGGTCATTTGATAGATAAGTAATTTCTTATGATTTTTTAGATATCCAAATTTTGATACGATGAAATTTAGTAATTCGGTTCTTTGTTTTGTTTTCTAATTATCCACCAAAAATCAGAATCAATGGAATTAATAAGTAACCAATGCATTCAGGTTAGATATGTCCTGATTTTATTGTAATACTTTGGAAACGTGTATGTTAATTTGGCTTCCATTGAGGATTCAGACTTTCATTGTCATTTGTTATCCCTCTAGAGCTTTGCATATTGTACTCGTAGATGCGTTATTTTATATTTTGTTATATATTATTATATATTATTATATATTAAAAAACTATATTATAAAACATAAAAATATTAAAACAGACATGAAATTTTTTCGCAAGTACTGGATTTAGGAGTGTAGGTTTGGTAGTTCAAAGATCAATTCGTTATCTTTCTGTGAGAATAAATCTAGAAATAACCAAAATATAGAAAATGAAATTGGGTATAGGTATTTATAACAGATACTAGTTTTATGTAGTGTATAAGTCTTATGAAAGAGTCAAATCTTCTTTAACAGTAAGCGTCATAAATGTTTGTTAGCATATCTAGATACATGTAAATCACATTTAATCATATAATTTGCTTCATTACACTCGTCACATCTGTTTTCACATTCTTTAAGTTTACAATAATAACACTCTGGTAGCACTCAATTTTCTGTTGCACATTTCTGTTTTTTTATTTAGCATGAGAAACCACTTTGCACCCAAACGAGACGTTAACGAGAACGAAGGCAGTTATGTTCCGATGACAAACTTAGCGTAAGATTTCTTTTGTATTTTATGTTTACATTTGCACATTTTCTATTATCAAGTAGCAATTCTGCCCTAACGTAATACCTTGGAACTCCAGTAGAGTATAACAAAAATAGTTTAATTTCCGATACATGAGCTTCTAAATAAAGCATACTGTGATGAGTTTTTAAACAATTATTAGCTAAGTGAACTCGTATTTCTACATTGGCATTCAAAACTCCAAAAATATAGTTTATGAATAGTTCACACGCATGTTTTTTTATATCTTCATTTATTTGTATTGTACAAGACAAATACTGCCACCTCGAAGGCTTCGCCTTATATGAGGTATTGGCGTACATTGAAATTTAGCTAACCTCTCTTTGCTGCTGCTTCTCCTTTGGACTGCTGTTTTTGTCCTAGAATTAGCACAGTAAAAATTTACGAGTTCCAACATTTTTTAGGCGCTGGATTGCTGCTTTGCTTTGTCTCGTATATTGTACATTTTGTTCATGTTATTTTGCATGCGTTTAATTCATTGATCGGACCATCGTTTGTGCTATTAAACCTTCTTCACTTTAGTGGTACTTTTAAGAATACTATATATTGATTCTGGTTTTTATACCGCATACGTTTTATTCAATTGAATGAATGCGAAACTTCTTTGGTATTATTAACGAAGAACGGTGTTAAGAGTCTCGATACTTCCTACGCAACTTCAAATACTCAAGTACAAACTGTGGATACCAGGAAAAGTTCCTATCAAGCCCAAGAGTGGCGCCAGTTTTAGGAAAAATGAAATTATAATTATTATTATTGCATGCACCAAAGATTTGCTTGTAATCAATAATGACTGATGGCTTGATACTGCGTGGCCATCGTAAATTAACCATCAGGTATTAAGGTAGGTATTAAGAGGTAAAGAGAGCGGGAAGTTGTCACAGGAAGCGATCGTCATGATCATGTCGAGTCTAAACAAGGACATTAAATATTGTCGTAATCGTAAGCGATTATCCAATCACGATACTTCATCATCATTAAGGTGGGGCAGAAAATCTGTTGTTGCCGGTTGTAGTTATAAATTTTATGAACTAGATACACAAATAGGAAATTTATGCTATAAAGTATTTCCATTTTTTTTATAAATAAAATAAAACAAAACGTAAAGGGAGCAAAAGGGTATATTAGCAGTAAAATTGATATAACATTGGAATATTTTAGTTCGAGACAGCATACAATTTCTGGTTTTTTAAATGTAAAATAAATTAAGAATTATGTCAAAGCCTTGCTTCTTTTACAGAACTCTTTTCGATGGTCAATTTACAATAGCCACACAGTACTTCCCATCAGTTCTCCGTAAACACAAATATTGTTTAGGGTCACCAAATTCCTCACCCTTCCCATCATCCCAATGTCACCGTCACCCCTGCGGACACTATCTATAATAGACACCAATAAATGATCAAATGCTACTGAGACATCTTAATAAACAAACACCACTGAAAATTGTTGTTTTCCAAAATTGTAAGTACGTACGAGAGGTGCTGCATCAGCTGACAGACCTGACGTCGAAAAAGTAAATATATATATATCTTATAATGTTCATAGAATAGCAGTATTTGCAAGGTAAATGGGAGGGAGCTCCACATACTAAAATAGTATCTCCAGCGTCACTTGAAAGGAAAAAGTGCAGATTAGCATTTTGTTTGTGGAGAGGAGCCATAATGCAAAAAGATGTATGAACAGTATCCACAGGTATACGATAGCATTATAAAATTTGACATTATCTTATATAAAAAAGCTTGCACATGCAATACATCTTACTATACACAAAACAGTTCATTTACCACTTGACTATTTTGAAAATTCCAAATTTAAATCTAATATATTTTTCCTTCTTAGAGGCATTTTCGGCCTTTTGTGATGATAACGTAATAATTTTGCGTTATGATGTAGTCAAGCCAAAAAACTATCAGGACTTCCAAACTAAATATTCATCCCTTTTTACGTTATTTGATTTATGATGATAAGACAGTCTCAGCTGACACGATTTTCAGAAACAATACACTTTTTGTGTTTCCGCAGTAAAAGATATTGTCATCCTTCTATCCCCCATATCCTACCCCTTCCAATTTGATCCCCTAAAAAGAGTAAAACATATTTGAACGATACTAAAAATCTTTGTTTTTTGATGATCAGAAAATTGAATCAAGTACTTCCCACACATAACGGTGACATCCAACACAGAAACTGCGCCGCTACTGACACGGTTTCTGAAAACCATACGCATTTGCCATTCTCGCCACGGTAATAATACTTTTCATCAAAATTAATTCAATAATTACCTCGTTATGCAATACAGAACGATCTAAAGCAATACTCATAGTATGTATGTATACATCAGAAAATTCCCTTGGTTTCTGTAACAGGCAAGGCAATGTTCGGATGGATCTGAAAAAGTATATTATCTTTCACAGGTCAATAGAGAGTCTATTATGAATACAACACATTTTGCAGTTTTTGCCTCCCCCCCACCTCCAACCAAAAAAAAATTGAAAATGATCAGCAACCCCAACACGCCTAAAAACGAAGTTTGGGGAATATTTGAATTTTTTTCTTTTTTGCTAATTAGTCCGCCGCCCATGCACCGATTTTCAAAACTATAGTAGTATTACCTACTACGACCCCACAGGATACCGCTACCCAAATTTCGTCATAATCCATACATCGGTTAGTGAGATTACGGGGCTAGAAAAACGCGACAGACAGACCGACGGAAGTGAGTGACGTGGATTTTCGTTTTGTAGACATCATAAAATGCCCAAAAAGCATTTTATTTTTGCGATCACAATACTGCCCTCACACATCGGTATGGGAAGTAAAATGTTCAACTGTCTAATATGTAATTCCACACACATGTCTTCAAAAATAATGGAAAAACAAAAGTCTATGTATTATTTATAGAATATCACCAAGGGCATCTTTAAAGGCAATAGAGAGTCATTTTTTTATACAATTTTTCCGCGCCCGGAGTAAATGGAACATGATCGAGAATTTATTATTACAAATAACAAAGTTTGGAGCTCTTCTCAGAATTTCTGCTTCTTGACAATGACTCCAACGCCGCTGCACCGATTTTCAAACAAATCGAGCCCATAGCATATGACAAGTAAATTTTCATCCTCAGTGCTGCAGCAGTTACTGAGATTACACGGGTAGAAAAATGGCGACAGGTATAGATCAAAGGAAGTGAGTGGCATATTTTTGCAATGTAGATATAAAACGTCCAAAAGGCGTTTTCACAAAATCTAAAATTTCATCTATTAGAACACTCTCATCGCCTACGGTTGTAGGAAGTAAAATTCGATCGTATATCACTGAAAGTACATACCACTACTACTACTGGAAATGGAAAAACCAAAGCCTATAAATTATTTATAGAATATCACCAAGGGTATTTTTAAAGGCAATAGAGAGTCCTTTTTTTATACAATTTTTTCCCGTCCGGAGTAAATGGAACATTATCAAGAATTTATTATTACAAATAAAAAAAATAGCGACAGATATAAATCGAAGGAAGTGAGTGGCATATTTCTGCAATGTAGACATAAAATCTCCAAAACGCGTTTTCACAAAATCTAAAATTTCATCTATTAAAACACACTTCTCACGGGTGTAGGAAGTAAAATTCGATTGTATATCAGTAAGTAAGTACAAAAAAATTCCATTATAGAAACATAGCACAAACGAAACCATGCTGAATGTTGTCGTTGCATCGCTTTAGCATGGCGCGCACTTTTGCATGTTCACAGACGTCACTGTAAGCTGTACAAGAGCCTGCCCTCACGCATGAAGCCTAGATCTACGGATATGTCACCATTGGACGGCATCACGTTTTCCTTTAGGGAGCACCTAGGTACTAAGGACACAAGGAAGGCCAGTTTTGTCTCTTCCACTTCCTCGTACACATCTGCTGTATGCTGTGACCTGCATAAATATATTCAGTATGTTTTGTTATTTCATTTTTGTTGTTTTGAATGAGTAGGTAAGTATATTGGTATGAAGAGTACCACTTACTTAGAATGGAGTTAAGTACACTTTCTTTTTTCTGTATTTGTCTCCTCTCGAAGCCACTGCTACTCTGCGTACCATTATACTTGTCGCTTCTGGACTGGAGGAAGGAGATATCTGAGAAAAATTTAGTATGTTATTAATTATTATTATTTAACCTGATGAACATTCTCGAAAGTTTGGCGGATAGGTCTATATGAGCGTTTTTTCGACATGAAGAAGGTTCCGGGGTGAAATCCTTATGTCGACCAAACTTTTCTCGGATTTTTCTCTTTATAATTCATACCCCTTATTGGATGTTGTTTGAATGGGTGTGTGCCGAATATGACTTTTTTATATTTTAGTTGTTAAGATTTCTACAACCAGTTATTTGCAATAATAATTTCGTTACCCTTCAGTTCAGAAGTTGATGCTAAACCTAGAACTATAATATATAATATCTCTGTGATGTCATGGTTCTACATTTTGTTGCTTTATGAAAAACAGTTCTGCCGTAAAAATGTAAAAATTTTCCAGAAGCGGGGCGTTAAAAAAAGGTTTGTGGGTCGCTTAAATTACAAAACAATGTCGTTTCCGATTTTAAATACTTAAATAGAAAAACTTCAAAACATTATTAAAATGCATCAAAGAAAGAAAAGTAAACAACTGGCTCTCATTTTTAGACGTTATACTGTTGGCTGGTGATGAGTGGATGATATTATTCTCAGAAGCTGTTACCGTTTTGCCAATTCCGATAAACTGAATATGACATATCATATCATTTGGATAATCATTTAATGGTTTCAACAACTTTTGGAGAAAAGTCTACTAAGTTACCTATTCGAATACGTTATTGTGTATAGTTTGTTGTTAAAATTCGCGATGATAATGTACCTACCTATACTGTTCGTTAATAAGGCGGAATATGTATTAAAAAATTGACTCTCGGATTTAAAGTTGGAAAAATAGGAGTAAAGTCACAATTTGCAAAGCAATGCGAAACGCAGAAGCAATGGTTACAAGAGTAATTTGACTAAGAGAAAATTCTGAGTCTTTTTACTCAAAGATTTAAAGAAATGTGCATCGGTGGATGGAATAGAACTTTGTTCATTCACGACATCTTCCCGAGACGCTCTAATAAAAATGGTTGAGGTATGATCCAAAATCCTTGCTTAGTAACCTGACATTTTTCAAAAATTTTTTATGCGAAACATTTATACATTTATATACATTTAATTATTGGTTGAAACATGCTTCTACTCGAAAATCAGAATGCTTTCTAATTTTAAAGAAAATTGTAATGATCCATTTTTTTATGTTTATACTATATAGCGATCTCTAGCGAAAAGATTCAAATTACCTCTGTGCTCTTTAACTAGTTTTAACGGCTCTATAAATTTATTCACATTTTTAGTGTCTGAATGAAAACTAGATACTCTCACTTATTGGAGCCGTTCTATTTTCTAGCTAATTTGTTCATGTCCTGCCCCACTCATTCTAATGTGGAAAATTTCACTTTTCTATGTTTAATGTTTATTTTTGCATTCTTATTTATTTGAAATAAAATAATTTCACACACTTTCTATAAGTAACTCCATATATCTAGTCTAGCATTATGTATGTCTTACGCGTGGTGACTTTTTGTCGATTTTTTTTTGAATGGACCATATATTTTCCATTTTGGCATATCATCAACCGAAGGTAAGGTTATTGCTTTGTGATAGAGATAAAAATGTAATATGATTAATTATTCCATCTCTGAAAATGGAACTCCTCTTCTAGGGAATCCGACAACAGCCTGTACCACATACCGTGCGCCCCCAAAGCCTTCATGGACGGAAGCGCGCACTCAGAGGACCTCAACTACCTATCTACAGGAAGGGAGTCAGACCAGCTGAGCATCTCCTCAGCGGCGTCTAGCTGCGGGTACTACCCTAAGCGACCGGATAGCGGTGGTACTCCGTTGTACATTCCCATGACCACGCCACGCGGGGGTCACAGTCCGGGGTCCAACTGCAAAGTCTCGGTGAGTTCTAGCAATCTCATGCATTTTAAATTTTCAGCATTAGTATAGTATATTATTTACAACAAAATGTCCTTGATTTATTTGTAGCGGTGCCGGCGCGGCGTAAGAAAAACTACAACTTACCAGGACGAGACTTTAGGCTCGGTGAATTGACAGGCATGACATTCGTGAGAGTACTTATACCCTACGGGTAATCATGAAAATGTATGTGCAATCCCGAACCGCATCATGCCCGCTAATCACACGATTTAATAACCGGTTTCACCGGTCCCTGATAAGGTTCTGATAGCCTATCATCATCATCGTAGTCACAATGTCTTAACAGACATGTTGTGAGCTCGAAAATGCATTAAGTCGGAGCTAGAGTATTGCCGACACGAATATTATCAATAGTTTTGAGAATTGCAGCTCGCCATCGTTCGCGATTTACTGTCAATTCAGTGGCGCTCTTGATACTCATGTCCAGCAACCGTTTCATCGTATCCACCCAGCGTGTAGGAGAACGGCTTCGGCGTCGCCCACTCGGGGCATGACCCTGAACTAAAAGTTTCTCCATATTATCGCTTCGGTGAATATGTCCGAAGAGCGTAAGCATTCTCGTCGACACAATGGAGGATAGTCTCCTTGGATTGTCGAGCTCATCCAGTCTGGAAACGTTAGTTCGATGGGCGGTATAAGGGACTCTCAGCATTCTCCTCCACGTCCACATTTCAAAAGCATCTCTGCAAGCTCGATCTGCCTTTCTAACAGTCCAAGTTTCCAAAGCATACAAAAATATGGAGAACACAAGAGACTGAACCAGCGACATTTTGGTAGCTTTAGTGATGTCATGGTCATGCCATATTTTAGTAAGCTTTGAACTACTCCACAACTTCTGTCAGATGATGGCATATAAATAATACAGATTATCTGGCTGATATGCTATCCGAAACTTATCAGGACTAGTGAAACTGGTCCTTTACCGACGTTATTGAAGATATACAATGCATTTCGTATTCTATTCGATAAACCAGTGCTGGAGTCTAAGTTCAAGCTACTTCAATCAACTACCGAGGGGCAGTACCCAACGATTCGATAGTAAACAAATAATAGCGTCAAGTGTCTTGACTCAGTACTTCCCAGATATTATCGGTGCTAACAAAAAAATTCGGAGTTCCTCTATACCTATATCATCCTCCTCAAAACAGTAGACAAGGATCAGGGACCTATGAAACATTCATGAACGGAGATTAAGCGATTTTGATTTTTTTTTTGTTTTTTTTTTGATGACTTGTCCTCCGCCACCATAATGAAGTTCGTGGTTTCCAAGTTACACTTTTTAGGATTATAATACGTATGGACCAAGTTATGGGCAACCAGGCAGACCATGAAAAATAAACAACACCCTATTCAGATGAAAAACTAACAACTGACTTAGCAGAAACGTGCAAACGGACTAGAGTAATGAGAGAAGTCTATAAAAATTCTTTAAAATACATCACTCGCGGCTAACCACCACAATAGTTGATAGCGAAGGAAAAACGCATTACCTCTAACCAGAAACAACAGCGATAACAAGAATGTTTTTTTTTCGCAGCTTACTAGCAATTAAGATGTATTGAGAAAGAAAAACTACCACGCTTGTAGCTCAGAATGAAATTTGACATTTGACATAAAAAAGGATACCTCTGAAAGGAGCAATTTAAATATTCAGTACTTATTTGCAAGATCGCAGAACTGAATTAATGTTTGTTCCCGAAAATCAAATGCTTTAGATTTATCAAGTTGCAAGTTGTGGGATTAATAACAATTTTGAAAAACATAAATTTACACATTAAAATTTTAAGCTCCAAATTGTCTGAAAGAGACAACATCCATTCGCGCATGATTAATCCTCAATTCGGACTTCAGATTCTAGCTCAAAACAGCACATTGCAAGAAAATATGCCTTGATACCCAACATACTTAACTTTAATAAATTTAATTCTGTATTTCTGTAGTTTCTACGCAACCAATATTTTACTTATATCGGCCCGGTTATATAATGCAAATGTCCAATTTTGTGATTTCTCTTTCAGCCAACACCTCCAAAGAAGCCACCGCGAAGAAACATATCTATTTCACCCACCCATGGTCAACAAATGTCGATGTCTGTGGACGGAGTCAGCAACAGCGCCTACGAATACCTCTTTCTCGCTCACAGTGGTACCAGAAGTCAAGGCAACCTCAACGACTTTGATAAGGAAAATCGAAGGTGAGTGTACACGTATTTTACTCGGAACCTAGTTACCAGCATTTCTATATGATTATACAGGGTTTTAGGGATGTTCAGAAAAAAAACGGTCAAAAATAATTTCAAGCAGTAGTTATAAAAAACGTAATGTACCTAAGTTCAATCGTTTCCGAGTTATACTATGTACTGTCAGACTATGTTTGCTGTCACATTATACTGAAAACAACATGGTGTTTATTTTGAATGGATATTTCCCTTTACTTATTTAAAGAAATCCGTTTGATTCAGTTCTGTAAAAGATTGCAATATTTTTATGCAGTACAACTGTGGAATTTTTGATAGTGCTATAGAGTCTATCATACCATGCATTTAGAACATTTTTTTTAACATTTCAACCCTCAAAACTCACCCTCAATGTTTGTTTTTCAAATAGCACCAAATCGTTTTTTCTACGCAAATTAAGTTCTTACATTATTTAAAATTTTACAGTACCATTGATTTTATACGCAAACTTATTTTCTTCTTAAAATAATAAGCATAACTTGCTTGACGCAGAAAAACGAATAGAAGTAAACTTAATTGGTTTAAGGTACTAAGGTTTTTAAGGTACTGAGTAACCTACAATATACGAGCTTTCGAAAAGAAATGTCTTTTTTATTGGTTTTTATTACGAAACTATTACGCGTCCAGCAAATTCTCATTTTATTTATCTTATGTTACTAATGACTTGCGAAACAAATTGGTTTTGTATATGAAGTCGAAATATTAAACAAAACAATGACCTCATTAATGTATGAAATGCTGTGGGGCGCGATTTGGAAATGAAGTAGGTGGTAAGTTTCAGGGGTTGAAATAAAAAACCTTTCGAATGCATGGAATGATAGGTCATTCGATACCCTTGAAAGGCCCGCTTAGATTTCTTTATTACCTTTTTTTCTTACGAAATTATTACGCCTCAAACAAATCCTTAATTAATTTATTTTATTTATACTTAACTTTACGACAAAAATAGGTTTTTGTATAAAATCAAATGCACTACAAGATTTTAAATAAAATGAGGACTTAATTTGTGTAGGAAAAACTATTAGGTGCTATTTGAAAAAACAAATTTGGGGGTAAGATTTAAGGGCTGAGGTACAAAAAAAAGTGTTTTGATTGCACAGAATCATAGACCCTGTTGTAATTTCAAACACTCCACTCAGTTTTCGTTTAAACATTTTTATGTTACGGAAATATCACGTGTCAAGGAAATTCAATACCTATAATATTGTATATTGTTTCAAAATTTAGTGATCTCGCATAGATAATAATTGACATACTAAAGAGGTCAGCTATTACGTTACGATATTACGTTTAAATATGCATGCATCAATGTAGCTCTAACATAAATTAAAAAAACACATAGCATGCTTTGGTTCATACTTTTGCGTGATTAATGGTGAGAGATAATGGATTTATTCTTACATTTTCTAGTGGCAGCGGAACAAAAAATCACTCGCGTAGCATTGACCTTACGTTTTCTTATCTTTGATTCAGTCACGGTATGAATCAAGACTACGGAATCCTGGCTGATTATCCAGGGCGTTTAGTTCTATACGTATTACGAGTACTACTTAGCAATATGTAGTTTGTTTTTTATTTGTTTTTAATATCAGCCCCTAGTGGGAATGAAAGGGTATTTTTATTCAGGAAAACGATCCAGTTGAAGTCTGATAGAAATTTTTCTGATTTTAATTAATAATTTTTCGTCAAATTTTGTACTTTGCTGAAGGCGATAGGAGTGTCTGAATCTTCAGTAAAATGTATCTTCCATTCTACGTGCTTTAATTGATGGATCAGTGAAGTGTCAGGAAACAATTTAACAGTTATTTAGAAATCTCAACTGTTAATAAATTAATTACTTACTTAACGTTTATTGACCAGCTATATACAGTGAAGTACATTTACAGAAGAACATGTTTAACAGTGTAATTATAACGGTAAAGCATTTGATTTGAAACAAAGGATTTGCTACTAATGTGTTTTATTCTTCTATAAGCTTTTTTATTAAACAAATTTTTAAAAAAATCAATAAAATTTATTGAAGTCAGAATCGCATGATATTCGTAAAACACATGTTATATCACATTATTACGTTCAATCAAAAAACACACGCCTGAAAATTAATAATAGTGGAGTAATTCAATTTTGAAGTGAAACCTGTTCAAATGGCCTGGGCTATTAGTACAACTCAATTTGTCACGTTGCTCGCATACCTTTGACACATTTTCTATTATGAAAATTGGTGACAAGCAGCTAGCCGTACTAAGTGTACTTTGGCTCCCTGACTTTGAGAGTTGACGTTGACACGGAACATAACCTAAAACTAAAAGGCCCGCATTATTTTGGATTTTGGGCGTTTCGCGGTTTATGTATCGCTTATATTTTTCGTCTGAGAGGCTGAGGTTTTTAATAATATTGGAATTGAACTAATTGGTGTGTTTTACGATTGCACTGTACACTTTGAGCCCGAGACTCTCCGAAGCCTTTCTGAAGTGTGCGTTTTTTGGCCATCAGGGAACGGCTGAGCCACGGCCGCAGCATGGACCAATACGTGGAGATGAACCTGTTCAACATCGCCCTAGAGGACGAGATGGAGAGGCCGAAAAGCGAACTGCAGCGAGGAAAGAGCGAAGACCTGGACAGCAGGCGGAAAGAACCGGTGGCTATCACTTCGATGTACGAGAACGTGGTGGTGAAGCAGCAGAACCCCAGGAGGAAGCTCCGACGGCATCCGGAAGTGTATGAAGACTACGATTTCAGGAGAAAGAGCAAAGAGGAACCTGTCGCGAGTTCTTCGGCCCCAGAGACGACGTTCGTTTCTAGCGCCTTCATCATGATATCGGGTGAGTGGTTTGCTGGTTTTTGGATGATTTATGATGTGTATATATATAGTGACGGACAGCGCTATCAGATCTGTTTGAATAATTTTTGTGGATTGCGAAAGAGAAGCACCGGCAAGAGAGATTTTTTTTCAAGAAATTTAGCGATTGGAGATCCGCTGTGGTAGCTAAAGCTGAGACAATATTGTATCATAAATGTCAGTTTAAATTAATTAAATCAGTTATTCAAGTTTTGTGTTTCATAACATTTTTACTAATCCATCTTAGAGCCTATTTGCTTGAAATTGGACGCCCAACTATTCAAGAGCTAGCAACCAATATTATTTACCGTGTACAGGGTGTCCCATTTTGGGCACTGTTACGGGGTACCTCGGTTATTTTTGAAGATAGAGAGTTGCGGTTTTCGCCACAGTGTCCTACATTTTTGTGAAAGTAATGATGCCGTTAACAAAATTATCATGGCCCTCTTGGTTTTTGAGATACAATGTGAAATCCAAAACTATCAATTTTGGGACCCTCGTATCTCGGTTGTCATTTATCTCATTGAAAAGTTTAAAAAATCCCCTTACAGAACTATTTCTGTAGAATCCAGCGGCATAGTTTGATTTTTTCTTGCTCTAACCATTTTTCAGTTATGAAGCCATATATTCTTTTAAATCGAACACCATTATATTATTTTTAAAGTCAATCGGGAATAATTCAAGCACCGGCACCAGCAGGATTCTTTCTGTCTGCTCGCACATGTTTCACATGTTTATTAAACATGGAAAAATTGATGCTCTCTATTTCCGTCAATCGACTTATGGCGCACTGATGATCGCTAATAAGCGTGAAACAGCTGTCTGCGTACTGGTGGATTGACGGAGGTATAGAGCAGCCCTCGTATATCGGCTTTCATACGTAGCGGCGTATATAGAACCCGCGCTCTCTAGTGGCCAAGCGGACGCACCTTGGCGTCCCACCAAGAAGTCTACTGATGTTAAGCAGAGATTTCCTTGGTTTGCCGTTACCTTCGGGTACTAGATGGCGCACCGGCAGAATTCTTTCTGTCTGCTCGCACAATTCAAGCTTTTCAAAAATATATATTAGTAGTAAGCTGTTTTGAAAATTGCGCTGAAAATATGATTATTTCATTTATTTGTAGCAGTAGACCAGGGTTAATCAACTATAAATGATAAGCATCTAAGCAGTTATTACTCTACAAGGGACTTCCTACTCAAATTCGAAAAAACAGAATCAAAATACTTTTTTTAAATAATTATGTCTCATTAAAACGATGATTGTGTTATTATAATATTGACTAGATAGTGGGTTATCACTCATCTATTAGAAACAAAAAAGCAAATCTGTAAAAAATTTGCGAAACTGTCAGTTTTTGTTTATATTTTTATTAAATATAGCTTTGTTCTTTCTGTGTTTCTATTTTAATTATTGTCAATTTTCTATAATAAGGACAACTTAGATACCCAGAGGGACAGCAACCGTTTTCAGATATATTTGCTCGTCTAAAAATGAATATTCTTTATTCAACCACGCCCTTAACTTATTTCAACGAGGATAGGGAGCAAAGGGAAACAAACGGTTACCTACATAGAAGCAACGCCTTCATCATCTTGTAAGCACACAGAAGAAGCTGTAGTGGTACCAAAATCAACTAATTCTAAAAAAATACACTTACCATCCATACAAGTTTGAGATACTTCAACATTTGCGCAGGATCCAAGTTTGGGAATATTTAATCGCCATAACACGATCGAGACCAATAATTCTTTTACCTTTGAACCAACATCTCTAAAAGCTTTTCGATGTTTTCAGTTTTTATTTTGATTAAAATACAAATTTAATATTGTGCTGATATTACTCCGATATAATGTTGTTTGGTTTTAAGTTATGTAATGATGAAGTACAATAAGTAATATTTATTGAACATAATCAAAAATAGTAGTTAATAGCGTATAAAATACAATTAACTAATTGAGTTCAAAAGTATTGAGTATCTTGTATCTTGCTTACTTGGTCATCGTTTTTAATAGATTAGTCATGGCCTACTGCTACAAATGAAGTAAAAAAATAAAAACTTACGAATTTTGAGCGTAATTTTCGAAATAACTCTAACATATATTTGTGAAAAGCTTGAGTTATTTCCGATTGACTTCAAAAATAATACACAGGGTGTTCCATTTAAAAAAATATATGTTTGCTTCATAACTGAAAAATGGTTAGAGTAAGAAAAAATAAAACTGCACCACTGGATTCTACAGAAAAAATTCTATAAGACTTTTTTCAAACCTTTCAATAAGATAAAAGTCAACCGAATTACGAGGGTGGTTTCAAAATCGATAGTTTTGTATTTCACCCTGTATCTCAAAAACCATGAGGGCCATGATAATTTTGTTGACGGCATCTTTAGTTTCACAAATAAGTAGCGAAAACCACAACTCTCTATCTTCAAAAATAACCGAGATACCCCGTAAAAGTGCCCAAAATGGGACACCCTGTACACAGCTAATTGTGAACATAGTTCGATGAAGCATCCTATTTCTGTTTGTTTGTGGAGGACCGGCAAAGATGCTTCTTGTGCGTACTACACCTAGAAATTGCTTTGAAGAAAAGTGATGTAATTTTAGCTAATATAGAAATAATTGTTGTCATGCGGTCTCACGTAACCTTACCTATAATCAGGGGATGAAGGCGAAAAGTCCAATACCATCAAGGACAATAAGAAATCGGTACAAAGGGATGAATACCCCCTCTCTCCCACACACTACAACCAACCCCCCACCCCTGATCACCCGCCGCCCTCAGCACTACAAGCCGAGAGCATCATCTACGAGAAGATCAGGCCACTGAGTCAGGTGAGTATGTGAAATCTGCTGCATGATGTTTTTTCTCCTTTTCACAGTATTATGGTTGCTCGACAGGTCTTATAAGCTGTGGATATACTTTAACTTAAGTCTTGAATTGTCTCAACTCATATCACAAACTTACTTAAACGTATCACTAACTTCTGTGTTAAAATTAGAGCTATTATTATCAGTATTAGGCATTACCAACATTATTCTTTCTCCGATATTTTGGTAACATGTTTGTGGTATGAGAGTTACTTCAGTACTCTCACTTGATATTTTTTTGACATACTTCCTCCGAGATCAAGCAACAAAGTAATATAAGATGTACATACTTTAGCGTCCAAATCTCGCAAAAAATAATTCCTGAAATATTTGTATGACAAATAAAACATCTACAGATATATTTGTGCATCTGCGACTCAGTATCCTTCAGACAGGCATACCTAACAAATGCAAATAGTTATTTTTACCTTCCATCACGCGGTAGTTGATATTGGCTATGAAAGTGTGAATGCATTTTGTAAATTAGTCGCTGACGAAAGTTGCTGATTGCATTAGAATTTCAGGTTAAATGATACTTTCCGAACTGGAATAAGTGCAAAAAATTAGGAATAAATATACTTAAAAAAAACTAAAAAACACCCTTTTAAAGAACATCGAACTAAAAAGTTAAAAATATTATTTTAAAATCAGCTTAAAACAATAATGAACGAGAAATACTAACATTATTATAAAAAAGCGCAAGTCGCTCGATTTACGAGTAATATGGCACAGGTGGTAGTTTGGCTCAGAGGGTAGAGTCAAGGGCTCGTGACCAGAAGGTCCCGGGTTCGATTCCCGTCAGAGGCGGAAATCTATTTCTGGTTTTTTCAACCAGAAATAAATTTCTATTAAAAAAACCTCAGCTAGAATCGCCACCTGAGCCTTTACTGTTGGCTTCTAAATAACGCTGCTGTTCCTAGGGTGACGCCAGGAAACAGTAACAACGCCTACACAAAACACGAGACTAATGACCAGAGCTGTCGATGCCGTTGACGCAGAAGTAAAAAAACTAGTAATTTTCGTTCGTTTTTGTTTTAATCTTATTTAAAAAAACGAAGTCAAGTTGATTGACTCAGTACTTCCCACACATTACGCTGATACCAGTTTATTATTTTCCCATAGCATGAAGCTTTAGTCTAAGATCCCTTGCATAATTGCCAACACCCCCCCCCCCCCCCTAAAATTGTCTTATGCCGCTAGGTCTTTCCTTCACAGGTCAATGGACAGCCTATTATCGATACTACAAACATCTCAGTTTTACAACCCCCAGCCCCCCCCCCCCCAACCACCTCACTTTCACCATCACCCAAAAAACTGGTAGGAAATGATCAGGAACCGCTAAAACATCTAAAAATTGAATTTGAGTTGCTTTCATACTTGTCGCGTTCTTTGGTTATTGCTACGCTGCCACTGACAAGATTTTTAACAAACATACGCGTTTTCCATTCTCACCACGGTAACAATATATTGTGTCAAAATTTCATTAGAATCAATTTAATAGTGTCCACGTTAGAAAATACAAAACGATTTAGACCAATAAATTCTCGTATAGTATACAGAAAATTCCCTTAGTCTATAATAGGCTAGGCAATGTTCGGATGCACCTAAAAAGGTGATTTGTGTCGCTAGATCTTCCTTCACAGGTTAGTGGACAGCCTATTATGAGTACAAGAATTTTTTTAATTTTTCAACCCCCAACCCCTCAACCACCCCAATTTCACCCTCACCCAAAAAAAAAACGCAGAAAATGATCAGGAACCTCTAAAACGCTTAAAAACGATGTTTGAGCTGTTTTTATAATTTTAGTTTTTTTATTATTTCTGCGCCGCCACTGGCACGATTTATCAAAACCATACGCGTTTTCCATCTTCGCCATGGTAGTAATCCCTTTTCAAAATTTCATTAAAATCAATTCAACAGTTTCCTCGTTACAACGATCTGACGCAATGCTCTCGTATGTTTACATCAAAAAAAAAAGTCCTTTGCTTTCTGTAATAGGCAAAGGCAATGTTCGGATGGACCTAAAAAAGTTATTTATGTCGCCAGGTCTTCCTTCACAGGTCAGTGGACAGTCTATTATGAAAGCAACAAATTTTTCAATTTTACAACCCCTCACCCCTCAACCACCCCAATTTCACCCCCACCCAAAAAAAAGTAGAAAATGATCAGGGACCCCTAAAACGCCTAAAAACGAAGTTTCAGCAATATTTATTTTTTTTTGTTTTTTCCTAATTACTCCGCCGCCTATGCACCGATTTTCAAAATTATAGGAAATTACCTACTACGACCCCACAGCATACCGCTGCCCAAATTTCATCACAATCCATGCAGCGGTTACTGAGATTTCGAGGGTAGAAAAATGCGACAGACAGACAGACCGACAGACCGACAGACCGACAGACCGACAGACCGACAGACCGACAGACCGACAGACCGACAGACCGACAGACGGACAGACCGACAGACCGACAGACCGACAGACCGACAGACCGACAGACCGACAGACCGACAGACCGACAGACCGACAGACCGACAGACCGACAGACCGACAGACCGACAGACCGACAGACCGACAGACCGACAGACCGACAGACCGACAGACCGACAGACCGACAGACCGACAGACCGACAGACCGACAGACCGACAGACCGACAGACCGACAGACCGACAGACCGACAGACCGACAGACCGACAGACCGACAGACCGACAGACCGACAGACCGACAGACCGACAGACCGACAGACCGACAGACCAACAGACAGACAGACAGACAGACAGACAGACAGACAGACAGACAGACAGACCGACAGAAAGACCGACGGAAATGACTGACGTGGATTTTCGTTATGTACACATCATAAAACGCCCAAAAAACGTATTATCTCAAAATCGAAAATTTTCGCGATCACAATACTCCCCTCACATATCGGTGTGGGAAGTAAAACTAATTTTAACTTTTTAGTTCGATGTTTGAAAGCAGGTTTTTTAGGTTATTTAAACTGTTTTTGATTAATAGTCATAGCACAATCATTACCATTGCTGCATAAGCGATAATTAAAACTGTCGAATTTCCTGAATAAATTTCACAAAAATACCCAAACAGTTGAATGTCACGCATTTTAAGCTGTCGTCACTATCCTTCTGTATAATATTAACAAACTTTAAGGTGTCTGCGCCACCTCTTAGTCAGTAGTGTCTCAAGCTGTCTATAAATGTGTAAAATCGCAAGTCAACTTTGTTTACATCTGCACTGCATATCGTTGACCTAGTCCCTAGTCAATAGGGTACTTGCAGAGGTCGTGAAATCGCCTCGGGAGTATACATAGCGTAAAGAAAACCATATCAAGAAGCAGTAGGAAACAAAAAACATGATTTTACTGACGGCCAAAAAAAGATATTTGCAAAATAAGATAAGGATATATTCAAAATTTTCAACGTGACTTAAAACAAGGTCTGACGTCACAAATATCTTATCGATATCGACAATCGATACTGCTACACCGCAGGTCAGTGAGATTCAACTGGGCATTCGACTAGAGATGATCTGAATTCTTTAACAATGCGACTCAATTTATTGATACTTAAACATACTTGAAACAGGCAATTAACCCACTAGCATTTTCGTTGCAATACATTTTTATATCTGATAGGTATCACAGTTCATCCTGTTTGTGACCGAGGTTCGCAACTAATCGAAGCCATCATTTTATTTCGGCGCACCCCATTATGAATTAATCCAAAGATAGAATCTAATTCAAGCCCATCCCTACAAAGTGAATTATTAATCTAGCCTAACTTTTATTCTTTTGACTTTTGTACTTTTGTGTATGACTGTGGTTGTGTTCAACGGGACTTAGCGGACGTAAGCGCTTGTGGGCGCTTTGCGCTAACTAACCGATGAACGACAAGCTGTCAAAGAAGCGCCAGTCAGCTTTTTAGCGCTTTTAGAAAGCGCTATTTGGTTAGCGATGCGGCACAAAACTAGAAAAAAGTTATTTTTGGTTCTGTGGGAAGCTGTTACCTTTGTATAGTGTCAATTTAATATTAGGATTTGTGATTTATAGCCTAGGTTTTTGACAATACGAATAATAAATATTAAAATATGATGATGGATATGACAGTTTTATCACGTCAAAAAGAAAGTCGTTCAACGGTCACACCTAGCGCCTGCAGGCGCTTCCACGCTAGCGCTTTTGAGCTAAGTCCCATTGAACACACCCTGTGTTTTGTGGTTATAATGATCAATGTCAAAATGTTAGGTTAGCACTGGCTATCGATGTCGAATATCAACACTTTACATCTCATCACTATACGATATTACTGACGTCAGAGGTTGTTTGCGCGGGATTTTCCGGCATTTGAAATAATTTTTGGAATATCTCTCACAGCCGATTCCAAAAAACCAAACAAGTGATTTTGTCATGTTTACTAGGCTCTAAGGAACGCGTAAATGACATAATATTTTTTTCTGCAAGTACCCTAATAGTGAACAAGATGACTCTGAGCTGCATGTAAGTGAAAATTGCTTTGTTCGTTTTTAAATAAACAGCCACTTAACTGTCATTTGTTTAAGAAATCTAATAACATATTAAACAGCAGTAGTAAGAAAGCGTGTTAACAAACGGATACGACCGCTGGATTTGAAGCCGCCAAAATGTGTTTCGCAGCAAAATTGGAGCGTTCAATGTTTGCTGCGACCTCTTAATCCAAAGGAGAGTTACAAATTCACAAACAAACTCAAAAACAAACAAAGAGATGAAGCTAATGATAGCATGGTGAAAATTGGACTGCCGTAGAAAAAATATATGAACTGCAGTTATCAGCAAATATCGTTGCCAAATCGTTGCCAATATAGAAACGTAATCTGCCTAATGGATGTCACTTTAAGTTGACCGCTACGTTCTAAAGTGGTATCTATCAGGTAATAAATATACCCTTAACACCATTCGTATTGGGGAAGACAAGATAATATTTTTGTAGTACATCTATGAACGATCAGAGCCCAAGAGACGGAGCCCGCCTGTTTTATAGATTGGCTTAGAGCTACAAATTAAAAGCCAGCTCCAAGGTTCGTTAGTGAGATAGGCAATGTTTGTGTTATGATCGTGAACATTGCCTTCACCCTTACATACTTCCTATTTCAATACGACTGACGCGAGGGGTAATGGTCTCATATCTTATTTAAGGAGACGATATGCCTATGTGAAAATTATTATCCCGATATCTAGTCTTACTGTTATGTGGATTTCATAAAGAGACCCGACAATGAAGCAAGTTTTAAAAGTTTCGGAGCAAAATTCTACAGGTGCGCTTTATTTTGCGTCAGTGTTCGAAATATTCAAAATTTACTGCATGTAACTTAGCATACAGGATGATCAACTCCAAAGTTTGATAACACCGTTACTTTTAGATAAACGGAAAAACTTAATATAGAAGTTATAGACAAAGTTAATTTCCACATTCGAAAAATTATTTCTTATTGTACAAGGTGTTTCATAAAGATACAGAATACCAAACTTTTCTTTTTCTAGTTTTCTGCGTTTATTTTTCCTATTCGACAATATAGGGTTTCATTAGGTTCTACAGGGTACTTTCAAGGACGTGGCCACTTATACGTAAAAATCTTAATACAATCAATAACTTAAGGCATGAATGATTTCGCAGCACTCTATTTGGGTTGCGGCTCATAATATGTTTTAATTATTTTACACATTATCTCAAATGGAGCACCGTGTATTTTATTTCATCTGCAGAAGCTACTCACAAAATACTTTCACTTTTGTAAAGTACTTCCTATAGGTATCTAAATATTACATTTGTGGAATAACTTTTAAATCAGTAACAAGATGATTTTACAAATAAAATATACTACCATTACCATCTAGAATGCGGAGTTCTATTGTCCACAATTTTATTTAAAACTTTTTTTCGAACATCATTAAAACACTGGGCTATAAGCTGATCGCCCTGTATATAAGACAACCATGGAACAATAAAACCTAACTCGAGGCATAGGAGGAATGAGAAATATTTTAAACAAAATATGGTCAGCTCAGGAGCAATATTGTCACTATTGCCCTCACCATCTGAGATACTTGACAATAGCAGCTTAGATGCCAAATATGATACGTATGTATAAGTTCATATAATTAATCATCCAATTTCATGAATTCTAGAAAAGATGCTATGCCACAGACCTTATATGGGTGCCCCAAAAAATTACATGACAGATCAACCTTGTGTTACCCAGAGCTCTCAAGTTACTTACGTAAAATGCAGGCATCGAAAAGTTCTCTCCTGTTCTTAAACAATAAAAAATTTAATTTGACAAATTATCTCCAAAAGCCTTTCGCAATGCTTAAAGAAGTCTAAAATGCATTTGTAGACTGAGGTAGCACACTACGCCTAGTATGCCACATCGTCACGTGGAAAAACCTTTTCAATCTTCCTTTTATTCTTTTGATGACTCGACTGACTTTAAAAACTAGAAACGCTCCCGTCCACGCTACTTCAGTAGCAGTGTGTCAAATTTCATTACAATCAGGTTAGTAGCTTTTATTTCAGAAGGCACACGTGGCGTTGGTTTTTTGAAATGGGTCTCATAGAGGCAAACCACTTAAATCCTAATTAATGATAATATACACGACAACATTGTTATTTGTTATTTTTCGATATGTTCGCCGCGCTTACCCTGCGAATGGCAGGGAAGCTGATATTTTCCAAGATTTGCGGAGGAGGAGTACCACCAAAGAGCGAGCGATAAAACCAACAGTTATGGCGGAGCTTAGAGTGACCCTTATTGTTACAACCCTATCCTCTTTGACCGATGATGCTATGATGAACTTATAAAGCAGAACTGTGTTTTAGAGTTTTAGATTTTAGTCATCCAATTTGCCAATACCGGGTTGTTCATTTGATAAGGGCTAGAATTACAATGTTTTCTAGCTCAGATCTCAGTTTGGCTGAAATTTTCCCCAGATTTAATCTAAGCCCTCTTAGAAGTAGCTGTGTTTGGGGTGTGATGATAAGCAGTTATTTATGAATCCAACAGCTCTATCGCATCAATCTAACTATACAAATCGAGCTTAGCTGTTCTCTTAGTTTCAGTGCTACTCTACGGTGCTATCTATTTTACGTGTGCTTTGCTATAATTGCTTTAAAATATGCTTTTGAGACCTGTCTAATGAAAAAGCTTTAAGGGATATTCATAGCTTAAAAGACTTGTACATACCGCAGCATAGAGGAGAAACTATTTATCATGCATTCTGTGATAGCGGTTTCGATTTTTATGTACCTATATTCTATGGAAATGAAATTTGCAAGGTTCGTTTTTTGTTGCTGATGATGATGAAAAGCTTCTCCAAGGGTGATCATAAATGTTTTATAGCTTAGCTGGCACACATAGTACATATTGGAGCACTATTGCATTTTGTGATTAGATTTAGTATAAGTGTATAATTGTCTTGTGATATGGAAGTATTATAACTCATGTTGCCAGCGTAAGAAATAGTACACATGCCAACAAACCAGTTTAAAAGGAAATGTCAACTTAGGCAGAATTTTCCTTCATTGAAAATGAAAGATGTTACGTTTTACTATTGAAACCCAAATATATGTATATGTCAAAGTACTGAGTTCACTATGTGCAGTTTAACGAAGAATACCAAAGTAAATAGAACAATTTATTCAAATAGCATAAATTCATGTTTTCCAAATGGCGCCATCGTAATTTTTACTTGGCTTGATAGAGTTCGCAATAGGTCGGCCGCAGTGTTATTGTAATTTTCAATTCTTCTCGCAACAATATAATTTAACCAAATATTGACGTGTTCTACCGAGCCAATACTTCAACTATTGAGCTCTGTTGAGGGAAGTTCTAAAATACCACAAGACTTGGTATCACAGGTTTTTGGAATATTGTGTGTAATTTCGATGTAATGTGTACGGATATTGTTGACGAAAGTCTGATATAATGAGAGGATCAAAATGGATTTGCAGTGTCTGTTAAATCAGTAACTGCGCCTGCCTTGGATTGAAAAATGTCTGGAAATGTTTGCTTATGTACTTGGATACACCAGTATAGTTATTATTGATTGTTTTCGAGTACTGCTTTTGATGTGTTTTTGTAATTCGGGCCTATGTTTTCCGAGAGTTAGTTTGTTGTGGCTAACAGAAGGGCTCTTGAAGCTCTCTCTAAATTCCTTTTTTTCCATTGTTTTGGTGTCCTTATTAAGTCCAAGTATTTCATCGTTGTAGATTTTATCCAACATTCATCGTTTATTTTTCTGGGTGGTTCTTCCGTTGGATGTTGATGTCATGTACGTTCAATTTTCTTATCCTGTATTCAATCTTCATGTGTCACGTACCTATATGTTTCTGTTATTTTTAGTAATGCCCACAGTCGTACAGTAGTTTACTTTTCATCCATGTAAAGGATATGATAGCTTTTGCTCTAGTTTTTTATCGGGTATTTGACGTTGACACCATAGTTAGATCTGAAGGTGTACAGACACTATTGGTTGAATACAATCGCCCTTTTCTTGGGTATCTGTAGGTGTGCTGTTGGGGGCCTCGATTAATCTTATAAATTTGTAGAATTTGGTGTATGCTGTGATGACGCACGGAGTTGAAAGCTGTTTTATAATATACGCATCCAGAAAGTAAACTTCCTTTGAAGTTAACGTAATTAGCCGTGTAAATTTTACATGGGTAACAGATCTATGACGTATCGGTTATATGTCAGCCGGACAGGTTCCGCCCTGTGACAGTAGCATGGCAGCTCTTGTTCCTTCTCAAGCCGCCTGCGGGGTTCCGTCGGCGATAAAGCTCTTGAACGCACAAAGCATTGCGCCAATTGAAACTCATTGTCAGATGTGTAGGCCGAATATGATGCGTAAGCTGAATGTGCCTTTATGGTGTAGGCAGCTTTCCGATGGTGTCAAAGTGCCCATGATAAAGAGCGCAGAGGGCAACAATCGATCGTCAATCATTATCTTGTTGTTTTGGAATTGGAATGGCTGGGTGTTGTTTGATCATCCACGCTACACAGCCCTGATCTTGCTCCTAGCGATTTTCATTACCTTTTTTGCACATCAAGAAATCCCTGTCCTCCGGTAAGTGCTTTGCTAACACAGAGAGCTGAAGAGATCTGTCACACGCTGGTCATTTCACGAGCGGCACAGTTCTATGACAGAGGGATACAAAAGTTGATCCCACGATATGGCAAGTGTATCAATTCTAATTGTGACTGTGTTGAAAAATAGCTACAATATTGACATACTTGTTCCCATTAAATCTTAATCTTAATTCTGTACCTAAAAGTGCATGTTCTTCGTTTTTTTTTTAATTGGGAAGCTTACTTTCTGGATGCGCCTCGTATAAGACTGGTAGGAAAGTTCCTGTGGTCTTTTAAAGTTTTATATCACGCTATGAATAATTATAAGCTATTCTTTGCAATGGTGTATTGTGTGAGAATTGCAAAATCCTTCCTCATTGCAGTTATTTTCTCATCAATTCTAATTTGCTATTAAGGTTTCCGTCTTAGATGTACGCAGTTTTCAGTGCTTTTTGATATTTTTTGGCCGTTAGTTGTTTCTAGTGGCTACCGCAACATCTTTAACGAGATTGATGTCCTGTAAGTTGCTTTCGTATTCTATGAAGTACGCTATTAAGTCTTCCTTTTTGTATGTCTTTGTCTTCCTTCCATTGTCCCCATTTATTGGTATTGTTTCTGCTGTGCAAAGAAGCTTCCATTGGACTAATGCAACTTCGTCGGCTAGAACACATAGGTACACCATTTTTTGCAGATCATGTTCTAATATTGATTTTGAACTCATTTACCATTAACAGCAATTGTTCATGAAGTCAACCAAAAATATTCCCATTCATAGAATGTTGTGTATATTAGACGCTACTGTAGTCTATAGATGAAATTTGATGTATATAAACATTAGAATGATGAAAGTTCTGCCTCTGCATTTGATATTTCGCTGTATTTTTTGCATTTTACTGTAAACCACTCACAGGTCGTTTTGCCGAAAGATTCTCACATTATTTAACTACTAGCAAAGCTTTTCCTTTATGAATGAATACATAACGAACATGAGATGGTTGTAGACTGGAAAAAATAAATTTATAAGTGTTGTTTATAGTATTCGTACCATTAGTTGAACACCTATTTGTTTCATGAAATTTCAAAATAGTATCGGGGTATAGGTTTCTTTTATCCTAGTGGGAGTGAGGTATGATCATTTTTTGTAGCGTGTTGAATCAGAATTTCCAATATCATTTATTTTCTCATCCACCAAGTCACTGAATATTTTCAAGGAATCCATACATTATAGGAAATGGTTAATCGTTAACTTTATATTCATTAATGTGTCACTGGATGTGCACTTTTGCATTGGTTTATGGTTATCCAGTCCACAATTTAAATTTTACATATTGCATGTCGTATATATACAGGCTGTTGCATAATTCGACGAATTTAAGAAGATGATGAAAAAGTAACTTCCAGTAGAACTAGCTTTCATTTTCCAGTTTCTGTCAATTCAAAGGTTATTTCCAATTTTGAGTGAGTTTCGATGTTATTCCCTAAAAAGTCGAAGTGCGTTAAATAGAAATATATTAATATTGTCATAATTTACTAACAAGGGCATGCAATTTTCTATCATGAGGAAAACTGATATTAAAAAAAACATATCCAGTTATTGTAGGCTTAATGCCATTCGTAACTGCATCCTTTGAGTTGTACGTCAATTATGGAGTGCCCTGTATATAAAAAAAAATTGTTACCTCTTTTATTTGCAGTTATTAAGTTTAAATCTGTGAGCTTTTAGTACATTTTTTGTATGTGTGTGTATATATAATGCATTATTATTGTGTACGTTGTTTTGAATACATGTTTATATATTTATTGTTACGTTCTGTCTGTTTTAGTATTTTATTCGATTGTTGTACTCCATGCAATAAACATTTTTTGATTGATTTTGCTTTTTGTTTTTTGTTACTCACATTTTACAGCCACTAATCATACACAATTCCTACGCGGGCGAATTTCTCTTTAACATTAACATTATTAAAAGTTAAATACTACCAAATACATGAAAGCTTTGTAAATGGAAGTCTCAAATAATTAACATAATTCTGCAGTATTCCAAATGTACAGTGTGTAAGTAGCTTCACCTTTTTATGCTGATTATTATGATGATTATGAAATTGCACAGATTCGGTTTTTCAAAATGTGACATTATGAAAGTAGTCTATACTGCTTTTGGTTGGACAGTGTCCTGTGCACAGGGAAGCAATTGAAATCATTATTATATCATTCTGATTAAGCATGATCAAGCTATAATTACTATAAGGTGCGCCGCTGGTGTTAAGCAAAACAGAGTTGTTACGTTGCTGCTGGATTATTTTAAAAATTAACGTTAATCGTTACATTCAAGAACTGTGTGTTGCAGTTGTGTATAGATGTGAGTAGCTGCTTCATATCCATATATATCTAGAGCAGTTTGATTCCATGCTTAGCCGTAAAATCTATTGAAATAGTTCTTCCTAACCTATACCTAAGAGCCCGTCACGGTTCATTAGTTTGGAGTTATTTCCGTATATGTGGAATCGAGCAGTGGCGGGTCATCATGCCGTCTAATCTGATTTGTGCATGCTGCAATAAATCTTTCAAAAGCAATTTAATGGTGAAGTGTGCTGTATGCACTAAGACCTTCAAGCATGCCTGTGTCAACCTAACTGTGGAGGAAGCGAGTGTATTGAGCAACCAAAGCAAGGGCTGTTCTTGGTCATGCGTTAACTGTCGCAACGTTGGTAACCAAATTAATGATTTGAAGGCACTAATCTTAGCTCTGCAGGAAGACATTAGAACGCTCAAGTCTGAAAACAATGCCGCCAAATCAACGTCTCCCGAATTCGACTTTGAAGACGTCATCGCCGAGTTAAATGAAAGGAATGCTCGTAGGAGAAATATTGTGATTTTTGGCTTACCTGAACAAGAACAATCAGATGTGCCCGAAGTTCGTCAACAAAAAGATAAAACTGAAATCGACAAAGTGCTGAAAACTGTTGATCCAGCTTTAAAAGTGGAGAGCAAAGCTATGTTCCGACTTGGTCGATACAGTCAAGGCAAACACAGGCCAATAAAGTTGGTTTTACATGAGGAGTCTCAAGTGCTGCATATTATTCGCAAAGCAAAAAATCTCAAGGGTAGCAATTTTAACAGGGTGTCTATCTCCTTTGACCGGACTAAACGACAAATCGAATATTACAAGAAATTGCAGGCTGAGGTATCAAACAGGAACGCAGAAGGTCCAGATCAATACGTAATCAAATATTTTGATGGAACTCCTAAAATTGTAAAGTCGTTAAACTGAATATATCCAACAGCTTCAGTAGCGTGAGTCGAAGGCAGATCAGATGCTATTATCAAAATGTGCGTGGGCTGAATAGCAAAGTAGACGTTTTTAGTTCATCCATCAGTGATAGTGAGTTTGACCTTGTAGCATTAAGTGAAACTTGGCTAAGGGATAGTGTGGCAAGCAGTGAGTTATTTCCAGATATGTATGATATTTATCGGAAAGATCGAAAATTTCAGACTGTTCAAAAGGAATCCGGAGGTGGCGTTTTACTTGCTATTAAAAATTCTATAAGAACAAAGCTGATTAATGTTGATGCATTTGATGTCTTATTCCCTTCCATTGATTTATTAATTGTAGAATGTCGTCTAGAGTTTAGTGTTCTTTATGCTGTAGTATTATATATACCTGATAAGTTGGGAGTTACTGAGTTTGAGAATTTTTTCGATAGTCTAGAGCAACTTGATTATTTAAATGAAGGAAGCACTATACTTTTCGGTGACTTCAATGCACCTCATTTTGTAGACGGTAATCCATTGGATCCTAAAACTCAAACACTTTCAAATTTCTTTGACTTATTTAACTTTGAACAGTTCAACCATGTGAAAAACGATTTACACCGTTTATTAGACCTGATTGTTTCCAATGTTCGCTGTGATGTATCTCATGATAATTTACCTTTGGTATCGGAAGACAGTCACCACCCTGCGTTGTGTATTAGTATAGACCTCTTCACTAAAGAGCGTAAATTCAAGCCGAGCAATCATGATAAAGTTTATAACTTCAGGAAAGCTAACTTTCCAGCGCTATATAGAGACCTTAGCGAGGTTCAATGGGATGACATTTTCGTAGCTACTGATGTTAACACTGTACTGGAGATTATGTATGGGAAAATCTATAGCATCTTTGATAAAAATATACCTATCTATAAAACATTTAGCCACAAATATCCACCTTGGTATGATCGAAGTATTATTCAGAACATTAAATTAAAAGCAAAATATAGACAAAAATTCAAGAAATTTGGCAAAAGCTGTGACATGGATGAATTTAAACGTTTACGAGCTCTAACTAAATGCCAAATAAAAGTAGCTTATGACAACTATATTGAGGATGTTCAAGTATCGATTTCACAAAACCCAAAGCAATTCTGGTCTTATATCCATTCTAAAAATAATACTTCGAGAATACCAGGTAACATGTCTTATAATAATACTGATCTAACTGACCCGCAAGAGATTGTTAATGGATTTGCCAATTACTTTAAGAATTTTTACCTACTATCTGATACCAGTTCCTCTAAGGTCAACCTCAGTGACTGCGATAGTGGGCTTATAAATTTCTTTCCCATAAATGAGGAAGAGGTACAATTTGCAATGAGGAAGCTTAAAGACAAGATGACGGCTGGTCCAGATAAGATTCCATCTTTTTTAGTTAGGGATTGCTTAAAGTGTTTTGTTTCTCCTCTCACTAAGTTATTCAATTTGTGCTTGTCTAATGGTGAATTTCCGGACGTTTGGAAGATTGCGAAAGTATGCCCTATATACAAGGATGGCTCCAAGCTGCTCATCGAAAACTATAGACCAATATCTATCCTTTGTATATTTTCAAAGGTCTTTGAGATAGTCATCTATGGTCGTATATACAGCTCAGTTCAAAGAAAACTATCGCTTCATCAACATGGCTTTGTGACCAATCGATCGACTATTACAAACTTAACAATCATAACTCAGTACATATCCGAGTCATTAGATAATAATAAGCAAGTTGACGTTATATACACCGACTTCTCAAAGGCCTTTGATAAAATTGATCATGGTATTTTGATAAGTAAGCTGCATACTTTTGGTTTCACAGACAGTGCCATTTACTTCATGGAATCTTATTTGGCTGGCCGTAAGCAGTTTGTATCTTACAACGGATTCAAATCGGAGTTGTACCCTGCAACGTCCGGCGTTCCCCAGGGTTCGAACTTGGGACCTCTGCTGTTCCTACTATTTATAAATGACCTTTGTGAGAGTGTGGATGGTGGAAGGCTATGTTTTGCAGATGATCTCAAAATATTTTCTACTGTTAATTGCGTTCAAAATTGTGCTAACCTTCAAACACAGTTGGATATTGTTCATGATTGGTGTAACGAAAACAAGTTAAACCTAAATGCAAAAAAATGTAAAATAGTAAGTTACACTAGAAAGACGACACATACCTTAGAGTATGCTTATAACATTCAAGGTGAGTTGTTGGACAGATGTGTCTCTGTCAAAGATTTAGGTGTCACATTTGATGCAAAACTGTCTTTCACCGACCATATTTCTCACAAGGTGTCTCAAGCAATGAAATTATATGGCTTCATCGTCAGGAACTGCAGAAATTTTCACAGTGTAAAGGCAATTAAGCTACTTTATTTTACATTGGTACGACCAACTCTCGAGTATGCAAATATTATTTGGTATCCGATTTATGATTGTCACAAAATCAGCGTAGAGAAAGTTCAGAGAAGGTTATTGAAATTTTTAGTATTTAAAATTGATGGAGTTTACCCCCAAAGGGGAATCAACTACGTGGAATTGTGTGATCGTTTAAATGTAACGTCTTTAGAACTTCGCTGTAACGTCGCCTACCTCATATTTCTATTCAAGTTACTGAATAATCTGATCGACTGTCCCCCTCTTCTCGAACAGATTAATTTCAAGTTACCTTGTACAACCTTGCGCCATCATGAAACCTTTAAGCTTCCTATTGCGCGAACTAATATATTACTTAAATCACCTATATATAGAATGTTTAGCAATTACAACAGCATCTGCTCACACTGTGATATATTTCATTGTAAGCTGAGTGATCTGGTTAAAGCTGCTAATGTGCGTTTATGCTTATAGTTGTATGTAGGTTCTTTTCTGTACGAGTAGATTTATAATTTTTCCAACTCTGTTCTGTCAATTGTGACTATTATTACTATTATCCTGTAATTGGGAAACTGTTGGATAATAAAGCCATTATTATTATTATTATTATTATTATTATTATTATAAGCTACAACTCTCTCAAGACACGTTCTGTTTACTGACTCTGAAAACAAAGTCATAATCAGTAATATGTCGCAGGTCTTCCGGCCCAAACTGATTATAGTTCTAACATCAAATTTAAAGATGAGGAATATGATGCTCATTAAAACCCTTAACCCGAAACATCTGTATCTTTACGGTAATCATAAACATCTGGTCTGTGAGACCACGATGCGCAGAAACGCAGTTAGAATCAAAATAAAGCTCAGTTGTTTTTACCCGTAACCGGTGACGTCCCATTACTGTTACACTCATGGTGACGTGGAATCTTGGAGACTCCTCCCATATCATTGCATATATTATCAATCCAATACAATATTATCAGGATCTGAGTATGTTTCTCTCAAATTTTAAGCTATTCCGTTGAACTTGACGCAAAAATACTTAGACAATCTTCATAACGATCCGTCTCTATTGCAAAGTCAGGATCAATATCATCAATGTCGCTATTATCAGAGTCATAGCTGTTATACCCACTCCAAAAAGGTCTCTTCAAAGTTGGGATGTGTTGCAGGAATACTCCGTGACGTACTTGGACGAGCAGCCATTAAAGAGTTCTAAAGCACACAAGCAAAGCCCTGACCACATGATATACATATGTATAAACAACAGTCGCAATAATGGTGACGTGGAGTCTGCTAGACTCCGACACGTGGTTTACACGAGGTTTACACAACAATGGCTTCCTGTTAGGTGACGTCACAAGCGATGCTGCCTCGGACGGTGATTGTAGAAAGCTACCTGACGTTGCGTTTGTCAAGGTCATCTAATTTCGAAATTATAGCTATGTTCAACTTCGAAGGAGTCTCCCAGACTCCATGTCACCGGTAACGGGTTTATACACGTAATACACATTTTTTGGGTGCATTCTAGGGAAATTGAACACAACCATCATCGGTCTTTCTCATCTTTGCAGATGGACAGATGCTTCAGAGTTTTCTTTTAGGCAAATTGTCATCTGTTGTTTCAACACAACCTAGAGTTTGAGTTGCTGCTTCCTTGCTAAAGTAGTTTTCAATGCTCTTTTTCATTTCTCGGGGAATGTTGGTACTCAGTATTTGTTTGGTTTGGTCTGTCAGACCTGCAAAATGTTAAATACAGCGGCACTAGGCTTCTCTCGCATAGCGTATCAAGGCTAAATTGATCTGAGTATAGTCTTCCGTTCATGTCTGAAAGGTATCTTAGTAAGGTAAGGTAAGCCTCTCGGAATTACAATGTTTCCAGAGCTAGCAAAATAATTTTCATAAAGGTCTCATGAACCAAAGTTTCGGGTTAAGGGTTAAGGTGCATCCACACCAATCGGGCACCTCCTTGCGAAGCAGTCAATGCGTTTCTGGGAAGTGCGGACATAGTTTGACCAATGCGCGAGAAATGTTCAAATAGGCTGCTCCGCTCTACAACAAACATTAATTTGCTTCTGTGTTCCACTAGGCGCATTGTTTTATTTATAGTTTGCGGTTGTGAGTGGTTATTATCAATATGAGCGATACCTATATTGATATAGCCATCACGGCATTCATTTCAATATGGGCGGAGTAGAAAAACATAAAAAAATAGTCCGCTGGTCAAAGACTCACCCAGGGTATTCGTAAACTCCTGCCTTGCGTCGTAACATTTGTTTTTCAAATGATAACTATTATCAGTCGGACTGTTGAATCCCATAATACAACTTAAATTTTTCGTGATTAAAGTTGTCTGTCATTTTAATACTTAAAAAAATCGAAAAAACCACCCGAAATAATGATCATAAAGGGCAGTAACCGACGAACGTGCCGTCTCCTGAGCAATGATTGCTTGTACTACGTCCAAACTGGTCGCGCCAAAACGCGCATCAACCTCAAATTACGTTTGATGCACCGACAATTGTTGGGACAAGAGCGAACACATTTGTGCGCGCTTCCACGTCTACAGTGTAGTGGCGGCTCGCTTAAGGAGCCATGGTACCACCACAATAAATCGAGTACCTAGCTTTTTTGTGCTACTTTTAAATACATTGCATCCTATTTTTTTTTAATTATTTAGCAAAAATTAACATATAAAAATTCAATATATTATCCTAATTTTTCGCCAAACGCGCCCCTACTATTGTTATGAAAGCACGGCTTGCGGTGTGGGAGCCAAACAGACAGCGGCTCCAATTCTGCTATATACACCCAGCCGAAAGGTTGAATGAGGTCACATTAACGCTATGCGCAGAGCACGATTTCAATAGGGAAAGGAGCCAGGTAACTGTTGGCTCACCAAGACTAGATCTTGTTGTCATTTTCGATTGGGAATATTCGGATTAATTTCTGCTGTCTGTTTCGCGCCCCGACGTGAAAGTTATTTTAATAATATTTAGTGGTGACTCGTAATTAAAGCCGTTTTCCATATACTCGATTGAGGAAAAAATTGAAATCAAGGAATGGGGAAGACCGCTTTCCGATTTAGATATTAAAAAAACACAAAGTGTGTCTAATTCGTGGAATGTTAAAAGCCGAGTACGGAAGTTCAATCGAAATATGTACAATAAAAACAATTGGATTTGTGGATGTGATAAAAAAAACGCATTTTTTTTGTTTCTCATGTATTTTGTCTGGTGGCGATCCTACCTGGACAAAGAATGTCCACATCGAAAGCAGAACGATCGTTTTCCATGCTAAAAAGGATTAAGACGTTTCTAAGAAACGCTATGAAAGAACTCAGTGTTCTTGGAATGTTACCGGCCGAAAAAAGTTTTAAAATAACATCGACATTTTTAACAAACAAGTTAATGACACTTTTGCATAAAATAAGGAAACACATACAAGACAATGTGAAAGTGTATTTTTTGTTTTTGTCATATTGTTATTTTTTATATATTGGCTCTACCGGTCTCTTAAGTCACGAGCCGCCACTGCGGAGCAGCGCCGTTGATGTGGATGCACCTTTAGACACTACAATTTGAAATTACTGTTTTGCGAACCATGGCTTTCAAATACAGTTACTTTAATCCTGTATCCAAATAGTATATTTATATTTATGGAATTGCATTGATACTGTCAGCTCCTCCTATAATGGCCAGTTTTGATGTAAATAAGATATGTAACCTGAAAAAACTGAAAGATAAGAAAGAAGAAGAAGTTAAATAAAATAAGCCACATTACCATCAAGGACGTATCCAGACATCAGTCCGGTGGTTAGCGGGGAGGGTAGCAATTCGTTAGCAGAAATGAGGTTCGCGTATGCTTTCACCATTTTTTGTATCACCGTCGTCGAAGCAGAATTTTACTTTGTTCAAAATAAGAGTTGTTCAAAAATACGAGGAAAACGAGAATTAGTGCACAAAACATGCTAAAATTGAAATACATTATGCAATATGGATCGATATGATTATTTAAAACGCACGATATATGGAGTGGTGTCGAATTTGCAGAAGTACGTTTTTATAAAGATTACGTAACTCTAATTTAGATATGAACTAGTCGTCCTTGGGAAAAAGCAATGCAATAAATTTTTGGTCAACAACTTTGGGGAGGTAATTACCCCTGTTACTCCTCTCCCCTTGTATATTTCTGTGAATCATATTCCTAGTCGAGCTCCTAGTCTTTATAACTAAACGTGAGGTAAAAATCAACAAACCTTCGATTTTGAGCTAGTAAAATCTCAAACAAAGAAATATCATTAAATTACTCAAGACCAATTTTTGAACACGAAGCAGAACAGAACTGCACTTCTAACCATGATATTACAGCAGTAACGCAAAACCGTTATTTGAAGAGTACCAATTTTTGTTCGATATCACTTGTTTCCTTTTAGAGTAGGTAGTCAATATTATGTGTAGGATCATTATGAGCTCTTTTTATTTCTTGAATTAAAAGAGTAAGTCTGATTTGAAAAATCACGTCAACCACATAATAACGTCGGTTATGATAAAGTACAAGTTTTAAGATACGAAAATATGACGCCGGTTTGCAGACTGCTGTGTATCGGCATACACACGTAAAAATAAAATCTTAGGCATAAGTGTCAAATATATCATAATAATCTCAGAACCAAATATATAATATACTGTATCTTTGATCATGTAGACTTAAGTTGAGTTACACTGTTCAATTCAAAGCTGGGAAAGTGTTAGGTATTGAAATATCAAATTAAACATATATATACATATAATCTTGAAACAAAATAAAATATATTGCTTAAAGAATATTAATTATACTGTTGAGTGAAGCGTTTTATAATCTTGGCATAAACAGTACAACATTCTTATAGAGGAAAGAAAAACAGAAGGGCAGTAAAGCTACTGTTGATTTTTCCCAAGAACATATTTGTATTGCAGGAGAATTTGGACTCTTGTAAAGATCCGAATATTTTTAGTTGGAAAATTACTTTTCTGAGGATACAGCCTCAAAAAACTCCCGAGTTCCTAATTTCGTGCCTTTACGTCATCCTTTTGATCAATTATCGAGTAAAAACTAAATCATAGTTACAATGCTGACACCCTGTACTTTGGTTATTATCTGAATTTGCAATGAGGTAAGTTGGGTTAAATATCAATACTTTTACCCAAAAAATCTGCAGTTTTGCTAGGTACCATTAAATGGAGGACAGCCAAACTACTGACCTAAGTATTACTTAGTCCGTAGCTGGAATATCAGTGTGGTATACAGTGTGCCCCAGGTAAAATTTACCAACCACCTTATCTCTGAAATAATTAAAAAAGTCAAAATCGCCGTGACACGTCAATTTTTATTTCTAAGTGGAACTGTTCCACCGAGTAGGTCATTAATGTGTCATCAACCCCCTCACCCCCACCAACCACTACTTCAAAATCTTAAATGAGATCACCATACTTGTGACACATCATTTTGAAGGGAATTCGTTGGCAAATACAACAACGTAATCGGAATGAAGATATATTCACTACTATGGAAGTTAAAAATTATGGTGATGATCAAAATGAAGAAGGGTTCCAAATATGAGCCATTTCATACCATACAGTCGTACAGGCAATATTCAAAATAAATGTCTTATTGTCTTCGCAGATTTCTCAACATCTTCACTGTGAATAGTGTGAATATCATCTATAGGACCGGGCTGTGTAATATAAACTTTGAATCTCAAATGTTCCTATGAAATATGTCGAAGACATTTTGAATATCGCCTGTACGTCTTTATGGAACAAAATGGCTCCCATTTGAAACCTTTCTTACGATAATATATCAGGTAATGAAAATAATACTTCATTTTGGTAATCGCAATATTTTTTATCAACTTCCATAGTAGTGAATCAATGTTCAATCCAATTACACTGCTGTATTTGTCAGTGAAATGCCTTCAATATAATGTGTCACAAGTATGATGGTCTCATTTAAGATTCTGAAGCGGGGATTGCTGGAAATGAGGGAGGTTGATGGCACCATAATAACTTACTGAGTGGAATAGTTCCTCCTCGAAATAAAAATCGACGTGTCACGGTGATTTTTAATTTTTTTATCGTTCCGGAGATAAGGTGGGTGGCAAATTTTAGCTAGGACACACTGCACTTACAACTTCGCAACAGTTCATCTATCATATAAGGATTGCAAACATGTATAAATAGGTATAACAACATATTAATGTGGAATTATACATAACCTGGCATACCGTGCAGAAATATGAACGCTGCCACTCAATCTCGATGGATCGATTGAGGTTTGAAATAGAGAAATGACAAGGTTATCAGTATTCTTGAATGGGAATTTTTTATGTGTGTACCGGTTCATATACACATATTCTTTTAAGCTTTCATTTTTATTTTGCGCCTTTATGTTGCCTGTGAACTACACATCAGCATGCTAATTTTCGTTCTTCGTCGTAGTCGATTAGAATACCCACTGTAAAAAGGCATGCACTAGTCACATTCAAACTGTATAAAAAACAAAAATCCTGGATCCACCAGGAGTACAAGCGAAGGAGCAAAGACATGGAAACGGAGACGGAAGACGAGTATCTCTTGATCTGCGATGAATCTAGTGGCAGCTTCTCCAGCAGCGTTTCTCTATCAGATCGGAGTGTGGACAATATACTGGAAGAGTACCAAGCGGAAGCTCCATTTGCAGGTAGGGCTCGTGATATATTTTTCTCGACGGTGGAAAAATAAACACTAGATGTTATGGTATATGAGGCAGTGACTAACGAAGTAATTAAAAAAAACAAAGCGAATAGTATAAATTTGTTTCGGAGCATCTAGCTACTCGCATTTGAAAAGGAAAACGATCCAGTGACGATTAATTAACAAAACCTGAAACGCTAAGAACACTCAAACTAAGCCGAAAAGCTAACTTGCCTTGAATGAAACGCTCATTAATTATGAGTTGGGACTTTTTTTCATACAGCGGATAGTACTAGCCAAAATGAGTGTTTTTTTCTCCAGTAACATATATACGAAATATTTAGAGAAAACAAGATACTGATCATTAAAGAAATCCTCAATTCTAAGTCCGTCCCTGGGCAATGGCTCACCATTTCATAATATCGCAACAAAACAAGGCAGCGCTAGCGGTGCCGATGCCGGTGAGAAAACACTAAAACAGGCAGTTTGTCATACCTCGCGTAGCTGTGGCATAGTGTACGAGAGTGCTTGACTTCGTACATCCGACGATCGGACTTTAAAAACAACAACAATGGAGCACGCTTATAATAATAATGAACTGGTGGACATGATTTTAATGTACGGCGAGGGTGGTCAAAATACCGCTGCGGCTTCGCGAGTGTATGCCGATCGTTTCCCTAACCATACTCACCCTGCACCTCGTCGATTTGTCTCGCTCATGCAAAGAGCCAGAGACACAGGGTATTTGAATTCACATCGTGGTGGACACGCTGGAAGACCTAGACAACCTTGTATGGTCCAAATTGAAGCAGACATCGTAAATCGTACTTACCTGTAAGACGTCTGCGACAGGACCGCACTTACAACTTCGTAGCAACCAAATAGTGAGTACTTGTTTGAAATTTGTTTTACTGTTTTGCTGCTGGTTCGTGCATTAGCTTTGCCGTTTCAAGGGCCGTTGCTTTTAAAGAGGAAAGTCCCAACTTCTAGAACACCCTGTATAAAATGGGTTATAATATTGATTACCTTCAAAACTGTATTAGGGGTTACACGCCTATCTCTTCAAGTTTTTGAATAAATTCGAATTTGGTGTTTAGTTAGAACAATCTCAACACACTCGAGGCTGGATTGTCCTTCAGAAGAATAACCACGATGATGCACAGCGCCATCAGTACCACAGCATAGTAAACAACCAGCACAATTAATATCTCTGAGGATTTCCTATATAAAAATGGTTCCCAGAAAATTTGACCTTGGGATGATTTATGGATGATTTTACGGCTGTGAAGTTTGGGTAGAGATGCGAAAATGAAAATATCGATACCGGTATCAACTCGATATTTTTTAGCCAAATAGGCGCATTTGGAGAATGATTACACCCCTCTATAATTATATAATCATTTTCGATACCGATACCCCTACAAAAGTATCGACACCATCTTGGAATCGCTCAAAAAGTATCTAAGATAAAAATACTCGATATTAGTGCAGAAGTACAATTATCGAAATATCGTTAGCATCCCTACAAAAAAATCATCCAAAAGTGGGGTCGCGCGTGTAATTTCCGCCAACTTGAGTTATTGTGCTGGTTCTTTACTATGCTGTGCCGGTACTCTGTAACTTAGAAACGCGTTTCTATGCACTACGTACTACAAAATCGGGTGTCTTCGTAAATATGTTAGCGTAGTAGGCACCTTGTGGTAGGCACCCGAAACTGCTTGATCGCCATGGTCGTCATGGTGATGGAAACACGTTTCTATCTCTTAAGTTACAGAGTACCGACGCAGAACTACAAATACGGTGGTGTTATCTTGACGAGTATGGAATCAAGAAGGCCGTACACGAAGAGCTACATGTACACGACGTGTTCGAAGAACAACCCTACTGGAAGATTGTCGCCCTAGGCTTTTGACTTTAACCGGACCGCTTCACGGCTACAAAGTCAACTGCAGACCAATGGTTTGCACAGCATAGCAGGTCAATCACAATGCGAACCCTTGGTTGCCGGAATAGAAGTTTTGGACCAACTTCATACCGTCCTCAGGTGGTTCTACCTCTCACTCCTAGGCACAAGTGACCAGCTTGCTTGGTATATAGATACACCTCCTGGCAGTTCATTCCAATCCTTGGACACCCTGGGAATGGTTCGTACCGCTCGGTTCTGGGGGTATAAAGAACGACCGCCTTAGGATGAGATGTATCTTTAGTGATGGATCCAGGTTCTGTGTGCGCATGCATGATGGTCATGTAAGGGTGAAAAGGCATCGGCGCCAGCGCGATGGTGAAAGACCTGTTCGTCAATTTTGTGTGCAAAGGCATGTACATCACTCTGTCGGAGTTATGGTATTGTTTCATCCAGCAGCATGTGGAACAACATTTGTGACTTACATAATGCACAACTAACCACATCTAACCAGAATTATGTTGGCTCATATTGAAGGTTATCAAGTCAACCCGTTGTCGTGGCCCCCTAGATCTCCTGAACTTTCATGAGTGAACTATGAGTAGAACTTTTCTGAGACATATTATGGGAAGACGATTGCTACGTTTACCCCATTTTCCATCGACTCGTCATGAAGTGCAAGTTTAGTGGGTTGTGATACCTCAAGAGGAAGTCTACCATCGTGTTAGGAGTATGCCACGACGTGTATCTGAGTTCATAAGGTATCGTGGTACACCTCATCAATTGTGCACTTTTTACTTCCCACACCGATAGGTGAGGGGAGTATTGTGATTGCGAAAATTTTCGATTTTGAGATAATCCACTTTTTGGGCGTTTCGTGATATGTACATAACGAAAATCCACGTCACTCATTTCCGTCGGTCTGTCTGTCTGTCGGTCTGTCGGTCTGTCGGTCTGTCGGACTGTCTGTCTGTCTGTCGCGTTTTTCTACCCTCGTAATCTCAGTAGCCGCTGCATGGATTGTGATGAAATGTGGGCAGCGTTATGCTGTGGGGTCGTAGTAGGTAATGTTCCTATAATTTTGAAAATCGTTATACAGGGGGCGGAGCAATTAGCAAAAAATGAAAAATTTCAAATATGCCTCAAACTTCGTTTTTAGGCGTTTTAGGGGTTCCCGATCATTTTCTATTTTTTCTTGGGTGGGGGTGAATTTGGGGTGGTTGGGGGGTGGGGGGTTGTAATACTGAAAAATTTGTTGTATTCGTAATGGGATGTCCATTGATATGTGAATGAAAAACCTAGCGGCATGATACACTTTTTTACATATACATAAGAGTATTGTATTAGATCGTTGTATATTGCTTAACGCGAAAGTGACTGAATGGATTTTAATGAAATTTTGACACAGTATTACTACTGCGGCGAGGATGGAAAGCGCGTATGTTTTGGAAAAATCATGCTAGTGGCGGCGCAGCAATACTAAAAAAACCAAAAATATAAAAACAGCTCAAACTTTGTTTTTAGGCATTTTAGGGGTTTCTGATCATTTTCTACTTTTTTTTGGGTAGGGGTGCATTTGGGGTGGTTGGGGGTTGGGGGGTTGTAAAGCTGAAAAATTTGTTGTATTCATAATAGTGTGTCCATTGACCTATGGAAAAAATACCTAGCGGCATATTCTTTTTTTTCTAAGTTCATCTGAACATTGGCTTGCCTATTACAGAAACCATGGGACTTAGAATTTTGTGATGTTTACATATACGAGTGTTGCTTAATTTCGTTCTATGTATATTGGGTAAAGCAAAAATGATTGAATTGATTTCAATGAAATTTCGACACAGGAATTACTATCGCGGCGAGAATGGAAAATACGTCAGTTTCTGGAAAATCGTGTCAGTGGCGGCGCAACAATAATCAAAAAACTAAAAATATAGAAATAGCTCATACTTCGTTTTTACACGGTTTTCAGGCTCCTGAGCGTTTCGCATCGCATGCAAAACTGTGGCGTCCTGGTTCCTAAGGAGGGAGACGCAAGAAACTATTTACCAGAATTTTTGTGTTGGGTGTTTTTTTGCGGGCAAATGGGCGATGATTTGGTTGCAAGGGGGGATTTCAGACTATAGCTTCATGCTGTGGGAAAATAATAAACTGGTATCGTAATGTGTGGGAAGTACTGAGTCAATCAACTTGACTTCTTTTTTCCAATGGTTCCATTTTTCTCAAATTTTGATCGGTTACTTACGTAACCCTAAGAAACCTGTATACAAAAAGTATTTGTAATAAGCTCGTTGGTACGGTTCCCTTTTCTATGTCAGTTAGTATAGTTTTGCGAATGGAGTGTATATTTATTTTTTACCTATTTATTTGGAAATTTGGGGTATACATATTGGCATATTTGGTTTTCATGTCAAAAGGCAATCACTGACACCATAACCGTCAGATCTGGAGAGTAGCGTAAGCAATAATAGAGCAAGGCAAAAAAACTTACACAGTTTCAAAACATCCTCAGAGAAATCATCATAAAATGAAAAAAAATGAAAGTCAGTTAGTTTGATTTTGTTTAAGATTATCTAACTGCATGATATATGTTGAATGGTGATGAATATATGTTTTTTAATCTGGTTGAAATACAAAAATATATTATATAATTTCGGATTTCGCATATAATGTCGCACAGTCGATTACCATTTTTCATGCCTTCTCTCCTGTATCAATAAATTGCTGATAAGGTTTGACCGATTAACAAAATTACTTATTTAGGTTGAATCAAGTACCGTTTTGCTAACTTCGACCCGTAGATGGACAAAAAAAATGAGTTCTTAAAGAATCAAATTGATTTTTTAGTCTATACGCGGCTATAGCTAGTTGACCTATGTAGTAGGAGTTACCATTACCAAACCATTCATCTAGTGTTTATTTATATATTTTGCGGATAAACCTCCAACAACCGTCATTGTAGGTCTAATAAAAGGCTCGTCCAACAAAGTGTTGGAAAGCATCAACTCCAACACTCCGGCCGAGCGACCAAAAACTCTCAAAAAGTTAAAGCGCGTCTACGATCACAACAGCGATGGAATGAAGAGCGAGAGCGAGAAATCGTCTGGTTCCGATAGGGAGTTTGACAATAAAGAAAACCGAGAGCGTGTTTCTGCATTAAGCCCTTTCGATGAACAAGAAGAGTGGGCCAAAATACAGGTAGATAATTCCGCAGAACACAGAACACAGACAATTGCAGTTAGTCTGGAGTGGACATTTTCTTTTGTTGTTTTAGTTATATTTAATGGGAAGTTCTTATAACGGCCTGTATGCAAAGTATTTTAACATAAAATAATGTTGCGATCTAAACGTCGCACAACACTAAAAGGCAGAATTGGATAGTTTTGAGCCTATGTACCAAAATAATCAGCCCATAGGAAACCTTTTGGGATACTTCAACTCGCTACTTCCAAGATTGTAAGGCAGTATTTTCAGTATCACTTCAATTTCTATCTCTTTGTTTGTGGCCATCTTTCTACTCAATAACCGCTGCACAGATTTTGATAAAATTTATGTATGATATGCTATGATGGGTCGCAGTAGAGGTAATGGTTTTATAGTTTTGAAAATCATTGTAGTCGTGTGGTAGAAAAAGAAAGAATTATTTTAAAACCGCTCCAAACTTTTTTATGCACTTTAGGGCCTCCTGCTCATTTTCTCTTTTTCCGGGAGGGGTGAAATTGAGGTAGTGAGGAACTTTGGGTGGGGCAAATCCAAAGCTTCTTGTATTTATAACATTGCTCTTAAAGACGTATCTGTTGACTTTCCATGCCAAACATGACACAACTGCTCAGTAACTGACGAACCAATTCTGAAGGAATTTGAAGTACCTATCATATGGTGAGAGATTATAGTAGTTTAACACTGCGATAGTTTTGAAAATCCTAATTAGCAAAAACAAAAGCTCTCAGAAAGGTGGTTAAATTGGGGTGACGAGGAGTGTGGGGGATGGGAAAAGTCAACATTTTTTTTCTACTGATAAAGGTATCTCTATAGTGCTTTCAAAAATTACGTTTATGATATTTGACGTTGACGTTGAACTTTTCAATCCTATAACCTGTAACTTATTATTTTCCGCTCAGTATGATGATCTACATGCATCCATAAAATCCCTGCCCCGTAAGAACCGATGATTGAACGCTTGTTTACTTCTCCAGCGTCACGATTCTCTTTTTTGCTCTCCGATGTCACTCCCAAATATATTTAAAATTTCTGAAAACAATTTTCTGCTGTATCAAGAAGTCTTATTGTATACCCCAAGGTAGGGTATAGAGGCGTCTAATATAATTTCGTTATCAGTTATAGATAGTATGCGCGTGAGTGGGTTGTCACTGGGATGGTGGGGAGGATGGGAAATTTAGTAGCTCTAAGCCTTTTATTATTGCCGAGATTGTATGGGAAGTAGTAATTCTGGGGAAAACATTTTTTCCTTAATCTGGAATTTAGTAACTGTTTAAAATCAGTTTGATGAGTTGATAAATTGTGTAGTGTTTGGTCTGGTAAGGACAACAGCTTGATTCTCCAATTTCGAACAATACGCCGATAATTGAAACAAAGTTTCTCAAATGGTACTAATCTTATCAAGGCACAAAGAAAGAATTCTGGGTATGGTACTATATCAGGCTTTTACCGTTGATTGAAGAAAATAGTCTTCAGTCAACGCTTTTACGAAATTGTAGCTTGGCATCCATCCGACATGTGAGCAGGTAGCAGCCGTCAGAGCATAATTGGTGTTTTGGTGTCCATATTTTCAAGAGTTTAAAGGACAATACCTCGTTTTTTGCGCTTATTACTGACCTCCTGAAGGCTTTGCGAATATGGTCTAACTGAAGCCACAACACTCCTGAACCTATTAAACAATCTATATCGAAATGTTAGGCTTTTTAACTTACCTAATATAATAACTTCTGTAGACTTAAAGACTGGCACATTCAAGTATTTCATTTCAAAAAACCTTTCATTGAGAATCTATATCTAAACGCCATTATTTACATTCTGTACAAAGGAAATAATGGCTTCTTTCGGCACGGGAGTTGTACGAGAGTCTGTATTCGTAGCTGAACTAGAGAAAGAGTTTCAAAGCAGGCTGATGACGATTAGCTGTTCCCAGAACAGTCTTCAAACTGCAGAAGGGACACTCACCGTAGAAAAATGGTTGCAGAGCATTGGTCTTGGAGACTATGCTGGAATGTTTATGAATAGCGGTTTCGACGATATCAACTTTCTGGTAAGTACTACTAAGTATTTAGACCTAAGCGTAACTTACGATCTGTAAGTGCCTGATTTTTTTATACGATAAATAGCCATGGTATAGCAAGTACTGTACCCCGTTATCCCATTGTCATTTTAATCGTTTCGGTATCCAACATGTTTTGTGTGCAAGATAATTATACTCGTTAAATGTTTTCATAGATCATCGCTTCATATTCTTTAGCGAATTCTCGACATAATCTGCTGAACACGAGTGCTCCTATTCAAGCTGGTGCATCACCACCGCCAGCTGGGTAACCGATTTAGTACGAATTTCTCAGAAGATTGTCAAGATTGCACCTGGTATCCACAGTATTCCATTCACTGTCGTATACATTTTTAGGCTGTAATTGGAATACAGAATAAACTGTATTTCAATTGCTCGTTAGCGCTACAACCAAATAATTTCCTTAAGGGGCCTGGGACACTCATTTGTACATATGTGTTTGCCATGTAAAACACGGATTTCCATTTCCAACAGTCATTCCTCCAACACTTGTTTTTCAAACTACAGACACAGTATTCTAGAAGGTGATAGTTAAGACCTTAGTGAATGACATCTCAGAGCAATTTTTTCAAAAAAATTTTTTAGTGTGCAAAAAAACTTGCAATGCAAAATCATACATTTTTAAAATGTCTTCTTCAATCTGCTTTCCATCAATCATTACTATAGGCTTAAAGATAACGCCAGGGGCTTAGAAAATGCGGAATTCATTTCTATGGCGAACTTTGGACTTTTTGACCTTTTCTTTGGACTTTTGGACCTACCTCCCCTCATCTTAGACACACATACTGTAGAAAGGGAACAGGCGGCCACGCCTCCTAGCTAACACGGGAATACGTATTTTCTTGGATTCTCAATTTCGCGCTCTATACCCTAAACCCTTAATGTAATTTCTGGATATCTCTCGCTATACTGGCCTATCGACCCTACGTAACTCGGATTAAAAACCTGCATAACCTCCTGGAGAACTCCTTTTCGTCAAACCTACTAGACCTTCTGGCAAAGGTCAGTATGTTCGATCAGCTTACTGTCTGTAATGATTCCTCTATAAACTCCGCCGAGACATACAGGACCCTAGAATTGCGATACAGAGCATATCTACCCATGACGTAAGACTTATCTTCTGCATCTGGAGCAGGGGGTCGTTTACCACTTTCATGATTGATAAATGTCTGCTCATCCAGCAACGAGGCCGTTGCTGGATGAGCAGACATTTATGCTTATGCTATGCTCATAGGCATGAGCACTCCCACCAAAACGTTGAGCCATTTCCCCCCTTTTTTTTGGATTTGCTATGAGTCCTTTTACTTGCTCTCTCTTTTAATCGAACTTTCTAACCATACGTTCGCCAGTTTATTGTAAGCACACTCATCCACACCTATGTCAACACTGTCTTGGCGCCCACATACCTTTAGGAGCAGTGCTGGAACTTTTTAGCCTCTAACCTTGCTAGGTGAGCGTCAAGAGTCAAGCGTTTTTTATCTATCTTTTAAGTTGTAGCGGTGGGAGAACGGTCTCGCTCAGACCATTTAAATAAGAGCTTCTTTGACGGCAAAGAAGCTTTTATTTAAATGACAATAACATTCGTATAAGTCAACGGAATTGAACAAGCTAGGTTTGCGTTTGAAAGAGCTGTTCTTACTTAATATTCTGTTACATAAAAATTATCCAAGTCGTGACTTAGTAGTTACAAGAGTAATTATCATCACAACAGTTATTACGCGTTTTTACGAAAATTTAAAATGTATGCTATATATTTTCAACATATATGGATACAGGGCGAAGTTCTAAAAATCTGGCGCAAAATTAAAGTTCTAGCTATTTTGAAACCAGAGATATGATTAAAATAGTATTATGCCAACTATGCTGTGAATTTCAGAAACAGTTGGGGGAATATAACACTTATAGACAATACTCAACTATAATCTACCCATCACCACAATATTCCGTTTTCAAGTGCCCGTTTTATTTCTACGTGTTGCGTACCTTCCAGAATGGTGTATTGGAGGAGAACGATCTGAAAGAAATGGGCATCACCAGCGAAGTAGAGCGCCAAATCATCTTAGATACAATCAAGCAGCTTCCTTGTAAAGTGACGCATATCCTGCAAAATATATACCATAACAAAAATAAGGAACAGAACGCCGTGAAAGTATGGTTGAAAAAGATAGGTCTGGAACAGTATTATGATACATTCAAGAAGCACCTGTACCATGACATGGAAAGGGTGAAGAGAATATGGGACGTTGAACTGTCGGCTGTGTTAGATATAGAAAAGATTGGACATAGGAAAAGGATACTTGCTAGTGTTAGTGGTGGAGAGCAAATCACATCAGGCCCTAAGCTAGAGGAAATCAATTCGGACACATTGGTAAGTCACTTTAAGTCTTCACTTATCCGTTTACATGTGTGTATGTGTATGTAATACGAGGGTTGCTCTACACCTCCGTCAATCCACCAGTACGCAGACAGCTGTTTCACGCTTATTAGCGATCATCAGTGCGCCATAGGTCGATTGACGAAAGTAGAGAGCATCAATTTTTCCATGTTTAATAAACATGTGAAAGATGTACGAGTAAGACAGAAGGAATTCTGCCGGTGCGCCATCTAGTACCCGAAGGTGACGGCAACCAAAGAGAGAAACGCCACTAGAAGCAGTTTACCTCTCCTTGGTGGAACGACAAGGCTCGCTCGCTTTTTGCCACTAGAGGCGCTGATTTTGACGCACGCAGCGTGAAGCCGATATGGTTGCCGTCACCTTCGGGTACTAGATGGCGCACCGGCAGAATTCCTTCTGTCTTACTCGTACATCTTTCACATGTTTATTAAACATGGAAAAATTGATGCTCTCTACTTTCGTCAATCGACCTATGGCGCACTGATGATCGCTAATAAGCGTGAAACAGCTGTCTGCGTACTGGTGGATTGACGGAGGTGTAGAGCAACCCTCGTATATCGGCTTCACGCTGTGTGCGTCAAAATCCGCGCCTCTAGTGGCAAAAAGCGAGCGAGCCTTGTCGTTCCACCAAGGAGAGGTAAACTGCTTCTAGTGGCGTTTCTCTCTTTGGTTGCCGTCACCTTCGGGTACTACATGGCGCACCGGCAGAATTCCTTCTGTCTTACTCGTACATCTTTCACATGTTTATTAAACATGGAAAAATTGATGCTCTCTACTTTCGTCAATCGACCTATGGCGCACTGATGATCGCTAATAAGCGTGAAACAGCTGTCTGCGTACTGGTGGATTGACGGAGGTGTAGAGCAACCCTCGTATATCGGCTTCACGCTGCGTGCGTCAAAATCCGCGCCTCTAGTGGCAAAAAGCGAGCGAGCCTTGTCGTTCCACCAAGGAGAGGTAAACTGCTTCTAGTGGCGTTTCTCTCTTTGGTTGCCATCACCTTCGGGTACTAGATGGCGCACCGGCAGAATTCCTTCTGTCTTACTCGTACATCTTTCACATGTTTATTAAACATGGAAAAATTGATGCTCTCTACTTTCGTCAATCGACCTATGGCGCACTGATGATCGCTAATAAGCGTGAAACAGCTGTCTGCGTACTGGTGGATTGACGGAGGTGTAGAGCAACCCTCGTATATCGGCTTCACGCTGCGTGCGTCAAAATCCGCGCCTCTAGTGGCAAAAAGCGAGCGAGCCTTGTCGTTCCACCAAGGAGAGGTAAACTGCTTCTAGTGGCGTTTCTCTCTTTGGTTGCCGTCACCTTCGGGTACTAGATGGCGCACCGGCAGAATTCCTTCTGTCTTACTCGTACATCTTTCACATGTTTATTAAACATGGAAAAATTGATGCTCTCTACTTTCGTCAATCGACCTATGGCGCACTGATGATCGCTAATAAGCGTGAAACAGCTGTCTGCGTACTGGTGGATTGACGGAGGTGTAGAGCAACCCTCGTATATCGGCTTCACGCTGCGTGCGTCAAAATCCGCGCCTCTAGTGGCAAAAAGCGAGCGAGCCTTGTCGTTCCACCAAGGAGAGGTAAACTGCTTCTAGTGGCGTTTCTCTCTTTGGTTGCCGTCACCTTCGGGTACTAGATGGCGCACCGGCAGAATTCCTTCTGTCTTACTCGTACATCTTTCACATGTTTATTAAACATGGAAAAATTGATGCTCTCTACTTTCGTCAATCGACCTATGGTGCACTGATGATCGCTAATAAGCGTGAAACAGCTGTCTGCGTACTGGTGGATTGACGGAGGTGTAGAGCAACCCTCGTATATCGGCTTCACGCTGCGTGCGTCAAAATCCGCGCCTCTAGTGGCAAAAAGCGAGCGAGCCTTGTCGTTCCACCAAGGAGAGGTAAACTGCTTCTAGTGGCGTTTCTCTCTTTGGTTGCCGTCACCTTCGGGTACTAGATGGCGCACCGGCAGAATTCCTTCTGTCTTACTCGTACATCTTTCACATGTTTATTAAACATGGAAAAATTGATGCTCTCTACTTTCGTCAATCGACCTATGGCGCACTGATGATCGCTAATAAGCGTGAAACAGCTGTCTGCGTACTGGTGGATTGACGGAGGTGTAGAGCAACCCTCGTATATCGGCTTCACGCTGCGTGCGTCAAAATCCGCGCCTCTAGTGGCAAAAAGCGAGCGAGCCTTGTCGTTCCACCAAGGAGAGGTAAACTGCTTCTAGTGGCGTTTCTCTCTTTGGTTGCCGTCACCTTCGGGTACTAGATGGCGCACCGGCAGAATTCCTTCTGTCTTACTCGTACATCTTTCACATGTTTATTAAACATGGAAAAATTGATGCTCCCTACTTTCGTCAATCGACCTATGGCGCACTGATGATCGCTAATAAGCGTGAAACAGCTGTCTGCGTACTGGTGGATTGACGGAGGTGTAGAGCAACCCTCGTATATCGGCTTCACGCTGCGTGCGTCAAAATCCGCGCCTCTAGTGGCAAAAAGCGAGCGAGCCTTGTCGTTCCACCAAGGAGAGGTAAACTGCTTCTAGTGGCGTTTCTCTCTTTGGTTGCCGTCACCTTCGGGTACTAGATGGCGCACCGGCAGAATTCCTTCTGTCTTACTTGTGTATGTAATGTTTGTCAAATGTCTGTCGCAGTTAATACACAAGTGGATTTCTTGAAATCTGTAAAAAACAAATTTGCATATTCCTTTAAACCCTCCTAATCTTAGCTCAAACTGATAGAGAAGTTTCTCTTTAATCAGGTTGTAGAATTGGTAGTACTCAACCTTCCTCACAATCTCTAACGAAAATACGCATATCCTGAATACTGCTGACTTTTCCAAAAAAAAAAAATTGTACAAATTTGTGACTGTCGTATCGATAGAGAACGGTAGAGCTTATGTGGAACAAGACTTAGTCTAGGAAATGCTTTTTTATGTTTTTTACAAGGAAAATACTCGTACGCAAGAAAAGTGATCGAAAACCACGGATCTAAGCTCTCAGTGACAGCGGCGTGTAAACTTTTTAAAACTTGAAAATTTTGGAAATTTAAAAAATATTTAAATTTTTTTAGAATTATTATTATAAACTATTTAGAAATTCTAGGTTTAGATAATCTGAGACATACCGACGGAAACTAGTGACTAATTTGTATGATGTGAAATCAGAAAATGCTCTATGGGAAAATTTGCGGAATACAAATACGTCTGTTAAATAACAGTTCATAGGTATATCTGTTGTTTGCAACAACCACCGGCATGAATGAGCTAAGCACATTGTCAACTGTAAGTAGTGTAGTTTGGAAATTACAAAGACCTTGAAGAATCTTTGAAACATATTTTGTTTGTAAATTTTGCGCTGGGCCCTCTGAGTAACAACTGAACGTAAAGGTAGTAAACAACTAATTCTAATAGGCCAACATCTTTTCTTACGTTGTCATATTGATCACCAGATATGGCAATCATAATTGTTTACTATCGTCTTAATTGTATAGTGTCCAGAAATCTTCCAGTCTACGTTAAAAACGCAGGGTATTTTGATAGTCCAGGAACGATTACAGCAAAATCAATGGATATGTTGGCCTCTACTGCTTTACTGCATGTTTCTTCATCATAAACGCAAATTCTGTCTTACATAAATTTTGAGGAGCTGGCAACGCCTATATAATTTTCCTGCGGTTTGTTTACGGTAAACCCCGATTGTCAAACGTTTGTTTTGTTTGTGCGTCTTTTATGCTTGGTCAGTAAAATCGAATCCGCTATTTGTTGGTAACTGTAGTGAAGCTTTACGGACTTGCTGTGCTATATTCGGGTGTAGTTTAACAGTTTTCCGAGATGGGATAGTGCAGAGCAGTGTTCGTGACATGGGTTGCATTGGAAGAGTTTTCAGGTTAGTTGGCAATGTTTGGAGGCTGAAGTGTCAAAAGATGATGGCTTTGAGCACGCCATGCTGAACTGGTTTTTTTACTACCTCTATGTTCAGTTGTTACTCTGAGGCTGGACCTTATGGGAATCATTTTGTTTATCATTTTGTTACCTATTTATATTTATACTTATTTGAACAGTGTTTTATTTTACACCAAACTTCTACAAAACGGAAATCTGAAAATTTGTTGGAGAATACCTTGTCCATTTAAACTAGTTTCTTCAAGACATACCAAACCAAATGTTCTCATTTTGTCTGAGGCTGCAATTAGTCTAAGTTCTGGGTCTTCTTGGAGAGCTAATTATTCTACACCACATTACGTCATCATTTTCAAAAGGTCTTGGTCCTTATCTAACATTTCTCTCTTTCTAAGTAACAATTGCCTGAGTTTTTCGTATCTGGAGGGCCAGTTCTTCTCTACGTCATTATATCAAACGAAGATATCATTTTGAGCCAACCTGTGTTTCCTTGCAATCACTGCTTTTACCCTTAACATTTGCGCTCTCGCTTCCAGAAAAGCACCCACTCTTCTTCCACCGAAGTACCTTCTCCTTCCTCTAACTCAGACATAGTCAGCAATACGGGTACTATAAGGCACAGGCATAAAAAATCAAGACCTGCCCCTCCACCGCCGATCAGAAGATCAGAATCTGAGAAGCAATCGCCTGCTGAAATATACGTCGGTGGGACTAACTCTATTAAGTCCCAGTGGAGGCATCAGCCCATACTGCTGATCACTGGCTACGTTAAATATGCTGCAATAGTAAGTAGTACGCACTATATATGTTATTGCATATTCAGATTCCTTGGTGAATTCTAGTGTGACTTTATGTATCATACATGGGACTTAAAGCGGACCGTTTAGGTGTAAATCACCATTTTTGGTATAAGTAGATGTCAGAAAAAATTGAATATCACAGAGATTATAAAATTCAAAAGGCTGTGCCTTTGCTGTATTACTAAGTATGAAATGCGTCATCTTAGGTTAGACGGTCGAATTTGAATGACTTTTGTGCTTGGAGCAATCGGTCAATTAATTAAAGAAACTTCAGAGATAACTTGATTTGTTCAAATGGGAAAGCCTAACTTTTTTTAAACGATTAAATGTAAAATTTGATCCTTTCTAATGATATAAAGTTGACAATATCAATCTCTAGTAGTTTTTATTTAATTTCAAATTTTCAATCAAATCGGTATTTTTCAATTTTCCTGCCTATAAGCAACCTAGCAGACCGTGAAATGTAAAAATAACTTTGATACATTTCGTGTTTTTGGAACACCCTGTATGAGATGAAAATATTTTTAAAATGTAGCCTTGGTGGGTACCTATTCATCCGAAATTATAAGTTTCTTTTTCATCGGATACTTTAGCTATAATGCTCCGTGCCGAATAACGTGAATAACCCTGTATAACAAATAATAATTGTTAGTGATATTAGTGTTGCCTTTTTTTGTATTGCTTTTATTGTTATTTATAGAACTAACCGTTTAATTTGAGCGTAGCTAAGATACGATTAAATAGATTGTTAATAATATTACAGGTTATACGTTACGATTGATAATACATTCGTATACTAAGAATTGGATTTGGGTTTTGTTTTGGCAGCTGTACCAAAAAGAAGTGATCCTACTAGATTTTTCTGTAATTTAGAAAGCTTTTTTAGCGAACATGAACTCCATATAAAGGAATGGCAACACCAATTTGTCTATTTATATAGTAGTTTTTACAACTTTTCACAACACAAAATAATTTTAACTATTAACAGCTCAAGGCAATGAGCTGTTATTAGTTTACCAGACCAATAACTTCGTTCAAAGATGACAGCTAATCACTTCCTTAGGATGCGTAGTGATAAGTAATTGATAAAATACTTTTTTTCCATGAACTAGGCTGAATCCAGCTAATTTAAAATCCCCTGAGTAGCTTGTAAACACATTTATACAAGAAATGAGTTTCAAGTGTTCCTTTTGGTTATTCAAATTCGTCTTTGAAATTTACTTTGACGATGGCCTTGAAGGACAATTCGATGTTGATATCTGTTTGAAATGAAACATTTTTCTTCGCGAATTAATAAACACCATTAATTCGTTCCGAGGTCATAACACTGATTTAGGCAAAGTTTGGGTTTTTCTAGTAGCTGCACACCAATTTAGAATCAGATTTACAAACTTCAAGGCATGTTGCTTTTTTTTCAAAAATCAGTGTAAAAGTTTTTTAGTTGAACAACTTTCTAAAATGTTATCCTCCTTTCTGGATACAGTATATGAAATTTTGCAAATCTGTTTCCAGGTTCGTGATCAGTGGTTTGAAAAATATCTACCTTGGGATTACACTGACCTCGACATCAAAATCCTATCCGATTTCAAACCTGCTCTTTCCAAATCCCGTATCAAGGTTATTCTCGGGGTTAAAACCAATGAATATTTAATTATCAGGAGAAACCGAAAAACATTTAACGTTTTTAGCGAGTTATTAGTATTCATTATCTTCACTCTCCACGCTTTATTTGTAGACTTGAACTGTGTGTAATGTATATCTGTCTGCCGTAGTATCTAGGCTCTACCGCAATAAAGGAATTTAGAGGAACGGAGTCTACGAAGAAATCGATACAGAAGGTAATAAAGTCTAAGGAACACTCCAGCGAAGAGATATGTCTTTCGATTTCTTACCGAGGAGTGAAATTTGTTAATCCTATAGCGCAGGTAAATCCAAGACAAAAACGTTTTTTGTGTTTAAAGAGGGTAACTGGAAGGAATATTAAATTGAAAAAGCCTTGTCAATTCCCTAAATGGATCTAACGATGTTCTCAAAATAGAGACAAATATCGTCCAGATTTTTTATCATGGAACTTGAAATAAACATGCACTAGATGGATTTTTATTGCGATATTTAGCTACAAGAGAAAGTATCGCATATTCAAATTAATATTACTTAATAGAGTCAAATCTGAATTTGCTGCTTGTTTATTCCAAATATCCTAAATATTTACGGAAATTATTTTCATTCTCTAGATACCTATTTATGATTTTTATGAGGAATGTTATTTATGTATCGCACGTATTTAAGTTTCTGCTCACCCTCTTCACATATTTCTCGACCATAAAATATAATATAATATAATTATGTTGCTTCTAAGAGGAGGAAAATTGGTGATAGAATATTTATCAGTACTTTGATGATTTGTTGTCAACAATTTCTTGCTCAGTTTATATTGCATATTAGCTGATTTACTCTCATCTAACATACTTTTCCAACGCACAAAAAAGCACTTGCTGAAGAACTTGAGTACCTACGCAAGCCCCTCACAGGCACCGAAACGTTGTATTAACATTATAATGCTATGTAATAGGGCTATTTTGAATTATATCTATTTACACATTAAAACACATGTTTCAGAAAATAATATGTGAACACGAAATAAAAAACATGAACTGCGTTTGTCAAGATAACGAAAACCAGTGCTACTTTGCCTACATCACAAAAGACGGAGAACAATTCTACTGCCATGTCTTTCAGGCTGCTACCCCGGTAAGTTTATATTTTTAGCTAACGTGAATTTATTATAAACCATCGCCTACGACTATCAAATAATCTTTGAGGTTTCAGTTCATTTCCATGACTACGAAAGCCGTTATTATTCTCTTTGGCATCGAATTATACAATAATACCTATTGCTGCTACTGAAGCTATTACATTTATTTGTATAAATATTACAGAACCTTTTTATTTTGTTATATACAGTATGCTGAAAAAAACCTGCCATTTTAATTGAGAGAGAAAAGTATAATTTCATACCTGACATGTTTTTGATTCAAGTTTTGCTTCTTAATAGTACGGTAAATTTCATAGCAAAGTAATTTTAAGAAATGTTTAGTTTTGTTGTTGCTGTCTCACCACAATTATTAGCTCTCCCTCTTATTCCGATTACAGTTCTCTATAGAGAGTAAATCCCAATTTCTGTTATCACCCTGTGTATTTTATTTAGTTTATTCAATAAACTCTTGAACTCGCCCAATTTTGGAAATAAATTTAGGAGTTTCTATGTTATATATTCATTCGATGTGATTCCTATCCTATGGTTGTCTCCCTGCCTCGACGCGTTTTTCTGATCCACAGATAAAACCATACATGTTGGGCCTCAATCTTTGACTAATGCTTCGATCACTTCTGTAGCTTATATCGAAGAACAAAATTTTTGAAAAAAAATTAAATTTTTGTGGCATTGACTAAAAGCTACGGCCGGGAGCAGCTTTTGTTATTCTACGAAATAGCTGCTCAATGAAATTGAAACTTCTGAATTATTATGGTTGAATCATTCTTGTACTTCTAACTCAGTAGAATGTGATCCATCATGGTCACATTTACTTCAGAAACAAATCTAATCTATTTCCTCCAAATCAAAGAGTGGGCGTAAGTTTATCCACATTTTTGTTATGCTTTGTTTTTTATACCAAATGACATGCGTTTTTGTCTGGGCTCAAATTTGCAATGCCGTATGTCACAGTATCTTCGCAGTATTCTTTTTTTGGATTTATCAACAATGCAGATGCAACAGTTATGTGCTTTGAAATCTCAGAGTTACCCATTCTATTATGTTGTTAGTTCAAAAAAGTAAATGGTGCTTCCTGAGGTAGCTTTCAATTAGTACGAATCACCTATTCCAAATTACTAGGTATTTAGTCAAGCATTGTGTACTTTCAACCTATGTGGTTTTAATTAAAGGACCAGTAAAACGTCGCGACCTCATTATTTTACTGGCCTCTATATTTCTTTTCCACTTTTCGAAACCGTTTAGGACCAAGCCATCGATATCATCCTCACACTGGGTCAGGCTTTCGAGCTGGCTTACCAGATGGCGCTTCGCGATCAGGTGACCAGCAAAACGAAGCCACATCGTGACAGCCACAAGCCAGCTGTCAGTCCGGGCGCCGTCTCTTCCAACAGTCGCGATTTCAAAGATGCTGATGTCAAGCTCAACGGGCACCCGTTAAAGATGAAACCGCTAACGTTATCAATCGCTGGAGAACCGCCTGTTAGCAGTACCCAAAAGACGCCTACTAGATCAAATACTACACAAAATTAAGTAGATGTTACAATCTTTTCGAATCTGCGTTTATTTGGAGTCAGAAATAGATATTTGGGCACGTTGCAAGGCCTGACCAAAAAAAAATTCAAAATTGAAATTTTCCTAAATAGGATATTGATACAGTATACAGAGTAACGCGATTATTCAAGGTTAGGAGAGAGCGCTTGTGGCTGATAATTAGGCAAGACCTCACCGGACTTTGTCTTGGCCCTCCATAAAGCTTACTCAGGAGTGTAAGCACAATCTCCTCAAACTGATAAAGAATGTTGTGGTGCAACTTACTGGTGCTTCCCTTAAGCTGACTGGAAAGTTTCTCGTATCGACAGAATAGGTGGGCAAACACCTACTTAGGTGCTGAATTATCTCATCTGTTTGAGCACATCCCCTGCAAAGAGGTGGGAGACGTGATATAGAGGTTTTTTCATTATAGAAGGTCTATGAAATTGGCTTGGTCGCAAGGATAGAAGCACCAGCTTGGGCCCTGTAATGCCATGTCCAACGGACGCACGGACGCAAATGCGTCCATCCGACATATGACCATGGCCCAACCAGCTAAAACCCTTCCCTCTTTTCTTACCTCCAAGCCCTCCTACCACTCATGTAACCTACGTCGAAAGTCAGAGGGCCTGGCCACATCTCCACGTCATGACGTCGTCAATGTGGAACGCCACGTCGAACGTCGTCGCCGACGTGTGGCTAGTAAGCTCGAGTTCATCAACAGGCGCATTTTAACAAAGGCTTTGACCAATCAGAGCAGATGCATGTTCTGGAATGGGCTACTCTAATTGGTCAATGCGTCTGTTGATAAAATCGGGCCTACTAGCTACACGTCGGCGACGACGTTCGACGTGGCGTTCCACGTTGACGACGTCGTTCGACGTGGCGTTTCACGTTGACGACGTCGTGACGTGGAGATGTGGCCGGTCTCGGAGTTCGTTGATCTTGTGGTCTAATCACCGCTAGTGCGTTTCTCGCTTTCTTTGAAGCTCAGGATTTTTCCCACCATGCAGTGGATGGTCTTCCAATAAACTCTATTGGAGATCCTCAGTCGCACCATGTTATCTGCCTTGAGGTCTTCAGATAGATTTGCGCAGATTTCTTGTCCGTATGTAAGCCAACTCATACACTCGAACATCGTATGTTCCGCCATATTCAGCTGTCCACTATGGCGGCACTGATCGTCGATAGCTCTTTCTACCCTTTTGCTATAGACGCGGAATGGACCATGTGCCGTTGAAACCTGCATCAGGTAAATGAAAGGTTATCCTGTGCACGCAGTTTACCCATTTTCTTACGAATGGTAAGACTCTCTTTTCTTTCTGTCCACTGCGCAACCTCTGTCGGTTGAGACCATACCTGCTGCCACTTCTCTGTGGTCCGTTGTCTGCAGTCTTTCCATCTTATCTCTGTGGCCCCTTGTAAGACGTGGATGTCTCTTGTTTCTTCAGCCAGCAGACGCAAGGGTGATGTCCCTGTCACGACTTGCAACCGAGGAGCAGAAGTCTGGACATGGACAAACATAATTTGATTATAACTTTACCACTACTAAACCATTAGTTTACTCTGTATACTGTACTGATATAACGAAGAATCGTTCCGTGGAAACATCTTGACATTTTAGTGTATACGAATGAATGTTTGTTTTAGATGTAATAGTTGCTGCTTTTTGTTACTTTGTTGAGAACAAGACACTGCCAAATATTCGTAAAAACAGATCTATTATTGATGATTTTATGATGATCTGTTAGGAAGATACTAAAATCTATTATGAATACGCAGAAAAACTTTTATATTAAATATCTGAATAAAGTAACTATATTGCCGTCATTTGACGTGTATAGCTTACTAAGTGAGGCTAAGGTTTGAATGGCTCGTGAAAGCGAGATTTAACGAAGAAAGCTAAAAATTAGCTAATACTATAAAGCAACTATAAACTAAGTGAATAAAAGTAATCAACACTGCAGGTCAAATAAAATCATTACTAAGATGTACTAACGGTAAATGGCGTTAGTAGTTGTCCTACAGTTGTATGTTTCACATGGTCAACAGAATACCCTTAAAACTTCCAAACTCTCCAGTCGCTGCACTAACGCCATTTCCCGCAAATTGACAATTGAACTGACAATGACTATGTCATTCTTACAATAGATGATATTTGAACGTAAAGACATATTGCTATTTCTAATATTACATTTTACATTGTACGTAATGTATGTATACATAAAAAGTTACCAATACAGCAGCCATCACATTCCCAGACTTTCTGAGACTATATAGATCTTACAGTGAATGGGTCTGATTAATTTCACTGATCTGCGATTAAACTAATAGAAATAAGGGTAGCTTTCGTCGATCGCTATATATTTATACAATATATCGTAGCAGATCTGTATAGATTTCCAGTTAGCAAGTTTTCGGTTACGATTATATGAATCATCCCACTTAACTCATAAATCACTTGATATTGTCATATGAATTTATTGTGCAGGTTTTTTGTTTTGTGGTATTTGATGATTCATCTTCATAGGTTGTAAATCTTACATACTCTGTGATTAGTAGTAGTAGCAGTTAGCATAGGGTGTTCCATATCAATCTTAAAGCAAAATACGTGTTGATTTTGATGAAAATTAAAAAACCAAAAACCCAACACAGTATATTCTTTATTCGTATTGGTCTATACAAATAGTGCCACTCTCATTATATTTAGCCAATTAACCCACCGAAATTCAAAAAAGTATGTAGATAGTTTTTATCAAAAAATAAACATTATTTAATAGATTAATTCAACAATAAAGTTTAACAATCCTCTAGTCCTCAAATGTCACGTTAAAGTATAGGTTATGAAATAAGGCCGGCCTTACACTTTGTGACCAGTTTCAAAGTGTAAACGGTACACCATGACACCATGATTGAAAGATCGATGTGAACCATCCTGTCATAAACTTATTTTGTTTCTTATCTATTTATCTTATTTAACTTATTTTCGTCCATTGTCATTATCGCGGTGGTTCAGAAAATGTGTAAGAAGAAGAAAGACGGATTTTTAGCATCAGTTCTTAGAACTGTGTAATGTATGGCTATGTACATAGTCCGGTCAAAGTAGACATGAAAGGTTACTGAAATTCGTACACTTAGATCTAAACATTCGTATGCCCATGTCGATACTAAATCTGCAAAAAAGCTCATTCAAGGTCAAATAAAGACAACCGTTTCATATATCATAAGAAGGTCAAATAAACTGTAGATCATGAAATTTGTCTATACAAATTGTGTATAATTTTTTCCTTTCTGAGTTTCTGAGAAGCAACTATACAAAAATTTGGTAACAAATTTTTTCATATAACTTCTACCTTTTCATAGTATTGTCTTTTATGTGGTTTCTCCGGTAGGCCCAATCATAAACCTGTTTAATTTAATACAATATTTAATCTTGTCCGTTATTTTGTTCAAAAGATATTGCAATTGAAATTGATGGAAATGGTATGAATTCTTATAAATTGGGATAAATTATTTGTCTAATTCAATACTTTTGCACAATACAAGAAGAACATGAGTATGTTCTTCTTGTATTGTCTGTTGATTGCATAGTCACATTTGAACTTAATAATGTACCTGAAATAGATGAAGATAAGCATAAATAAAGGTTGGAGAAAAACCTGCGCTTGTTTTTTGTTAATTTATTCTTTGTCTGACCTATTCGTGTGGTAATTACCTAGAAAAAAAATAGAATAGATGAGAACTTGTTATATCATTTATAATGGTATTCGTACCAATATTTAACGTTATGCGAGTTTTAGCATCCTTACCCCTATTTTTGGGCTAAGTTGACCGGACTAATAAATACAGTCTTTTCATCTAAGTATCACTGCTTATCTATAACTTCTATCAGACTCATCTTTCAGCAGTTCACACGATCATTGTAGTGTTGTAATTTGTTTGTTAATAATGCTCAAAACTATTACATACATATTAGGGGAGCAATATTTTCTAAGGTTTTTTATCAATATACATGATATTACTACATATTATACTATTTTGCAGTCCTAGTACTCTTAGTTACCAATACGTTTGTATTTCTCTTTTGAATGTAATTCTTCCATTTTTTAACTATAATAAACAAAATAGTACTTTATAAACATTGTGTACATGTATATATATACATGTTTAGAAATTATATAGAAGCTTTAAAATATATATACTACCTATCTAGCAGGGTTATATTATCTATACGGGGCAAAAAATAAGTATTCGGATATATGCAGCATTTCTCTAAGCATTCAAAATGCTTGTCGGTTAATTTTGCTCCAAAAATTATAAAGAAAATATGAAGTCTTAAATATTCACGTTAAAAATGAAATTCAGATTGATATATTGTAACCATTAAGCCAAATTATTGATAAAAATCGCATTTATTGGGTAGTGGTAGTCAGTATTATTTCTGTTGCTGTTGATTTGATTGTGATTTTTCATGTACTGTTATTTTATATTTTGTTATACTTTTTTATTATTTTAAATAAATTATTATACTAAAATGTGAATTTATTGTTATCCTTTCCCAGTGGAGTATCCTCGATCTAGATGTAATGAACAATCAGGTGCTGATAATAAGCAGAACATCATACTGATAGAGATCACAAAATCTTATTCAAAGGTATAATTATTGCAAGAGCCCGATATGCTTCTCAAAGGAAAATTGAAGAAGCCTTAGAAATTCTTAGCAATTGAAACAATGAATGGAGGATACATTCAAATGCCGAGAACCGCTGCAGTTTTATCGACGTCAGAAATCACTGTAAACGTGCGACTAACAGCAGCGAGGAGGAACACAACTCAAAAAAATTAAGAACTAGCTCTTTTCATGTGTTAGTTTGCCCAGAACATTCAGGTCTGCAGCTAAGGCTCTTACTCAGAACTTTTCCTATTCGTCAATACCACCCTTGGACAGAGAATAAAAGTCCATCGCTTCTACTCATAAATAAATGCAGACATCTTAGGGAGGCTTTTCGCAGCCAACTCTACTGTAGGCTTTTAAGGAAGTGAACTCGAGAACGGTAGAAGTCAAATTTCACCATCGAGATGTAAAAGGTATCCTCCAAAAACTAAACCCGAAGAAAGCTACTGGTCCTGACCAAATTCCAGCCACTGTCCACTGTCCGCTGTGCCGCTGAACTTGCACCTATTCTTTGCAAGCTCTTCAAACTTTCGTACCAACGAGGCGTGTTTCCCGCTTCGTGGAAGATTGGCTGCGTACAACCCATCCCTAAGAAAGGCAAAAAAACCGATACCACCAACTATAGACCTGTGACTCTTCTCAGCATGATGTCTAAAGTTATGTAGACTGTTATTAACACACAGCTCCTGAAATACCGAGTGTGGTTTGGTCAAGCTGGCTGCTTATGGACTACCACCTGGTCTACGCCAGTGGCTGAATAGGCTCTCGAACAACCGATCTCTGTTGTAGTCGAAGGCTGTTCATCAGACGTATTTTCAATAAACTACGGTGTTCCTCAGGAATCTGTCCTATCCCCTACACTGTTTCTGCTACGTCAAAGAGCTGCTGCAAATAACATCCAATCCAATTTACAACTCTTCAGACAACAGTACATTAGGGGGGGGGGGTGGGTTGGCCCAGTGGTTAGGGTCGAGGGCTCGTGACCGGACGGTCCCGGGTTCGATTCTTGTTAGAGGCGGAAATTTATTTCTGGTTTTTTCAACCAAAAATAAATATCCATAAAAAAAAGCTCAGCGAGAATCCCCACCTGAGCATTCACTGTTGGCTTCTAATTAACAGTGCTGTTCCTAAGTGGGCCGGGAAACAGTAACAAAGCCTACACAGAACACGAGGCTAATGACCAAAGTAGTCGATGCCGATGACACAGAAGTACAAAAAAAAAGCAGTACATTAATATCGTGTATGGAAATACGCAAGTCAGTATCATCCCAGGAGACGGTACGTTGGCGACAGCAACATGCCTCACAGATCACCATCAACGTAGGTATCAAAACAATTGTCGAGTGGGGATTAGAAAATGATGTACAGTGTGACACTGTTAAAGATGTCTTACAATGGCTTACCAACTGTGGAAATGGGGGGTTAGCCAATAGTCGAGTCACCTTCCGTCAAGCTTTTGGGGATCAACATCAACAATAACGTCCTGGCACGACCACGTCGTCAGTATTGCTAAAACGGCATCCCAGAAGCTTGAAATTTTGTTCCGCTGTAGGAAACTGAATACACCAGAGCAACAAGGCACAGATCCGACCATCGTTGGAGTATTGCTCCCATGTGTAGAGATGCGCTCTAAAGTAGCTCTCTCTAAAGCTTCTGGACACCCTGCAGATTAGACTAATCGATACGCCTAATCTCACAAAGGATTTCCACAGCCTGGAACATCGAAGAAGGGTGGCTGACCTGTTCCTGTTTTACAGATTCTATCACGGAAGATGTTCGAGTGAGCTCTCCACCTCCACCTACCAACAAAGGCCGTCCGAACAAAGAACACTCGAGGGGCTCTCCATACCAGGCCGAGATACCTACTCCATGAATCAGTCTCCTACAGCATTTCTTCTTTTGAAGCACTTGGACGCTGTGGAACGAGCTGACGGGGAATATTTACCGACGGCTACAACCTGCAGCGCTTCAAATGTAACGTGCATCGATACTTATCCTCTCGCAGCGCTTCTTCAGCGCCATAGGCTTTAGGCCTTTTCGGGAGACTGACCATGAAAGAAACCCAATTACAATTGTCCGCTATTCCTCTTTATCTCTCGTATATGCAGGGCAGGTAAGCGCTGAGGCTGGTTTTAGCCGGCGTAGGGCCCTGTCCCGTGCAATTATGGACAAGAGCTCTGCATTTAACGAAAATCAGATGGCGGTTTCATCCGGGATAGAAGAATGTTAACTAAAGTAAACATCATATGATGCAGATAACTTAAAGAACTTGAATCTATACATTGCATCTCTCGAGATATGGGATTGCAACGAGGCTCTTGGTAGCATAAGAAATCGTAACAGAATGTTTGCTCTAGGTGTGAGCTATTATGGATACCAGAAAATACTGGTCATGCGCCAACGATCATTCGATAGAAAGGGACAGTAAGTAGCTTTTACAACAGGCCAAAGTCGACAGTAGTATATGACCACACTAAACACACAGCTTACTCAGGTATTGATGCGTAAATACGTGGGAAACACATCGTTATTGGGAGAGGTTAGTAAGGTTAACTTATTCTTTACTTTAGGAGAAGACTGCATAGTTCATATCCAACAAAAAAGTCATATTATAATAAAGTGGAGTCCGATTTTCAGCGATACTTAATTTTTACTTATTTATTTTCAAGAAGCGCTTGTTATTGATGATTGGTTACAGTGTTGTTTTAATTCAATAAAATATATCACAATGATTTAGCTTAACCGCAGCAAAACAACCTATTATATGTCATTACAATTAATCATAACCATGACCTACATCACACACGCCAAGTACGTGTTTACTGGAAACGGTTCAGCAAACGAGAATTCATTTTCTTCTCTTTCAAATATCCATATAAGAAGAAGCTTCTTTAATTACAAAAAAAATTTAAATTGCCGTTTTTTAGGACTGAATACGCTTTACTTGGAGATATTTTTTCTGTATTTTGCTGAAGTTTCGGCTTTAAACTTACGGGCCTACATTCACAAAAGTTATCAGACTCAAACTACCAGAACAGTTATTTCAGTCGTCTAAGTGCAAAACCCGACAAGTCCACGGTAACAAATTTTACAGGAATCAAGAAAAACAGATCAAAGTCTTATTATGAGCGAAAATAATACGAAATCAAGAGTATTATAATATACGATGTTTTAGGATGTTAAGTCCTAACGCCCCAAAATCTAGGACATATAGTTTTTCTAAAATCTGACTTTCAAATTTGGACACGTCGGGTTTTGCATGTTAGGAACTGTGACATGTCGTGTTTCGACTGCTATTTTTGTGGAAGTGAAACACTTATCAATTTGGATTATTTTACTGAATATAAAGGAATCTAATCAAACACTGTGTGCAACGACAGGAACTATAAACATAAAGCTAGATATTAGAAAGGATACATTTCAAGGGTTACAAGGTTTAAACGTCAAAATCTAAATTTTCTGACAAACAAAATTCTTCAGAACTAGCAAATGCATTTTCACAATCAACTTGGATCCTCTCCATTAACTTGAACTTAGCTTCTGTTGAAGTAGGCTCTCCAAAATCGTCATCCAAAGCATTTTTCAAAAAACATGGTTATTTTTATCAATAATTTATCAATACAGCATAGATTAATCTCATTCTCTCAGTAAACTGAAAAACACATGAATTCACCACAACGTATTTTCAGAGACTGGATAAAACAAAAACGCACAACGGCCAGAATACCTCGTGCGATCGACATGTGACTTGCTCCCGTTGTCCGTATTGGCTCCTGTGGACATGTCGGTGTTTGAAATAAAACACCGCTTGGACTTGTCGGTGTTTGCACCTAAGTCTAGTTTTCTTAGCCAAACATCGCAATGTCTAATGTCGGGTTTTGTATGCGAAAAATATAGAAAATGGTAGCGCTTCAAATAATGAACAAAATGGTATATAAAACTCTATTTTGAAAAATTTGTGACTTGTCGGGTTTTGCATTCAGACGACTGATTTGTTACTTCAAACTCTTGTAATACGATAACGCTACAGTGCAATGAAGTACCGTTTGATGAACAATTTCTGTGTATCTTTCCACACTGTGTATCTAATATTTTGCTACATAACACCGGACGGTCGCAAATTTACCAAAGACGCTGGAAATCAATGAATGATGGAAAATTGAATATTTCTGAAACAGTTAAAAGTCGGAACATAATTTATATGACTTTGTTATTGGAGAGCCTTCTCCTAAAGTATATTCCTCTCGTCAAAAACAACACCGTCATGTATACGGCTATGACTAAACAGAAAAAAGTTCTAGTGAGACACTTAAATTGGATACTGTTATCTTACGCTACCACATGTTGCAGAAGGTACAGGATGCAGACTTTATCTGAAGGAGGACGAAACGGTGAAGCACATTTTGTTTAGCTACCATGTAATTGGCTGTGCCATAACTCAGGCACTGCAAGCACCGGACCTGAAATGTATCCCTCCCAACAAGCTTATCGGCTAAAGGTTAAAGACTTGCAGTTTTGGATCGCTGTTACTCACTTCAAAACATACCTACCTTGTTGCAAATATCTTAAAATGCAGATATCATCCGTTTCACGACAACAACCGATGATAAAATGCAACATACTGCATTATCCTGAAACTCAATCCATTACCGAACTACTTGAAACCTATCAGATGAGTAGCCTGTTGGTCGACCCAGTAAATAGCATGCTGAACCAAAGACAAATGCCATTTACGAACAGCGAACAAAACACAATAACTTACCCGGGCAATTCTGCAGTCAATCGCAGTGAGCTGTACCGGCCCTTTGCTTTTCCACCCCCTGTTTACGAGGGTAATTACAGCACTCGACCTAACCTGCCGGTAATGGAAACATTCGACGGAGCTGCAAACACGCATAAACAAAATTGCAGACGAAATCGAAGCAGATTGTCGAGGACTCTAACGCACACAGACTGTTTGACCTATTCGGCGTTCGGCGGAACTGAAACAAGTGTAGATCGGGGATGAAACTGTACGATGCAGTGACGGCGGGGTTGTACTTTTACGTCACTGTGTCGATCATAGTTTTTAAATCGTAGCTAGTGATGTTAATTCCTCTAACATATACTGAGGTGACATCTCAGGAGCTCTGAAAAGGAATGACAGCAAACATTGTAAGCAATAATGGGAGTTATGAAATCAATGATGTTTTAGTTCCCACACCAATAGATGAGGGGAGTATTGTAATCGTACAAATTTTTCATTTTGAGATAATACGCGGTAATACGCTTTTTGGGTGTTTTATGATATCTACATACCGAAAATACACGTCATTCATTTCCATCGGTCTATCTGTCCCTCTGCCTGCCTCTTGGCGTTCTTCTAGCCCCGTAATCTCAGTAATCGCTGCACGAATTGTGAACAAATTGAGGTAGTGACATGCTGTAGTGTCGTAACAGATAATGCTGCTATAATTTTAAAAATTGGCGCGTGTGCGGAGAAATAATTAGCAAAAATAAAAAAAAATCGAATATTCCACAAAGTTCAATTTTAGACGTGAAGAAAGAAGTGTTCCTGATCGTTTTTTTTTTGTCAGGTGGAGGTGAAATTATGGTGGTTGGGGGGTGGAAGATTGAAGAACTGGAAAATTTGTTGTATTCATAATAGGCTGTCCATTGACCTGTGAAAACAAGACCTAGCGGCATAATACAGCAGAGGATTTCGAATTTCCTGATGTATACAATACATACCAGTACTGCTTTATATCGTTCTGTGTTGTGTAACGTGGAAATTGCTGAATTTATTTTAATGAAAAATTTTATTTTTCAGGCTTCTAAAAATCGTGTCAGGGGCGGCGCAGAGAGAATTAGAAAACTAAAAATACGAATCCAGCTCAAACTTCGTTTACAGGCGATTTGGAGAGAACGTTTTTCACGTTTTTTAAAGGGATAAAACTGGGGTAGTTTGGGGACAAGGAACGACATAATATAGGTACCTAACTTTTAGCTTGATCCGAGTGCTGCTCTACATTAGACAAAAAATAATTTTTTTAAATTATATTGTTGGATATTCTTGTAATGTGTGCAACTCGTGACTAAACTGTTAGCAATGAAATTTCTGAACCATGCCGTGGGCAGTGGTAGTGATTGATAAAGTCTATGGTTGTTGAAAGTTGTGTTAGTGGCGGTGACTGATCCAACGAGACTGGCGCTATAACTTAGTTCAAATTTTGGATTCTATAACACAAAATGAGTCATAAAAGCCTTGTCCTCAATGATGTACTTTCGCGTCAAGTAATTATTGAAATTTCAGTGTTTGCGCACCCATCGAAAAATCAAAAATGTAGGAAAAATCTGGCACAAAGCTATGTTTTCGGATGAGTAGAACACAAGCTGAAACTGTTGAAACGATTAAAGTGCATATCCAGTGTTTGAGAGGGATACGAAACTTAAAGACAGTTATGAATCAAATGAAGTTGAATCTTGTATGGGTCAACCTCAAATTGCGTGAACTGCTACAAAAATTGTAGAAACCAACGACTTGGTACAAAAGGAGCGCCAGATTGGTAAACAACGAATTTCTGATAATGTAAGGGTCTCACTCAAAAATTATTCATGAACATTTAATTGATTTGAAGTGATGACAAGGCCGATGTACATATAATGAAGCGCTGCTACTACCTAATTCACTAAAATGCGCCCCCCCCCATGACGATGGATATTTTTGTTAGTGGCCAACTCTTCAATAAGCAAAATTAAACCGTGGACCAACCCCCCTCCCCCCCAAAAAAAACTAAATCCTGTATGCGTGACTGAGTGATGACCGGTGATGGCCAGTGGAAGATAAAGCTGATCGATGGAATGTGATTATTATATATGTGGTGAATGTTGGTTTGATCATTGCTACCCTGAAGGTATGCAGTAAAATTGAAGCAGCCCAAAACCACAGAAGATCAAAACCGTTAAAAGTGCTGATTAAGCGATGCAATTGTTTTTTATTTTTGGAGGAATGTGAATTCAACAATTTACGATTCCATTGTAGCTAGAGGACATACAGGAACTGGAAAGTACTATTTTCTACTTCGAGGACCTTTAAAGACAAAATTATTAAAGCAAAAACAACTGATTTATCATAAATGGTTTACCAGACGTTCATGTCATGTCTGAGCGCGTAGTGTGCAGTTGTCATGGTGCCATGCGTCTCTCACTGCATTTCTATTTTTGTGTTGCGAATAACGGGAGTTTGATAGAATCAGTTTGGTTTGATATTATGGTTCTATGAAAAACCAATTCATTACTCGCAATATGTAGTCGGTCAAGCCGGCTCCAGACTAAATGTTACGAGTGTCGAGTGGCCTTCCAACGGTGGTTCCAACGTTGGGTGGCATTTGTCACATAGTCTGAAGCCCAGAGATTCACGACTTGACTTGAGTTTCAAGCTACTTGACTTGACTTGACTTGACTTAACTAGTCAAGTATTTGTTTTCAAAATTCATACATCGTACATTGTACCTATTATGTCGCTAGGTCCTTCTTGCACATGTCAATGGAGAGCATATTATGCATCCAAAACTTTTTCAATTTTGCAACCCTCCACCCCCAATCACCTCAATTTCACCCCCACCCCAAAGAAATAGAAAATGATCAGAAACCCCTATAACGCCTAAATACGAAGTTTGAGCTGTTTTTATATTTTTGTTTCCTTATTGTTGCTGTGCCGCCACTGAAACGATTTCCAAAAATCATAAACATTTTTCATCCTCGCTACCGTAATAATATTTTATAAAAATTTCATTAAAATCAATCTAATAGTTTCCACGTTACACAATACAGAACGATCAGAAGCAATACTTGCATGTATACATCAGAAAATTCTAAGTCCCTTGGTTTCTGTAGTAGGCAAGCCAATATGTGACCTGAAAAAGTGTATTATGACGGTAGGTCTTTCTTTCACAGGTTAGTGGACAGCCTATTATGAATACAACAAATTTTTCAGTTTTACAACCCCCCACCCCCCAACCACCCAAATTCGAAAATCTAAAATTTCACAATATTCCCCTCACCTATCGGTGTGGGAAGTAAAGAACAGACAGAAACGAAAACTCCAGTAAACTTAGTTAAATAATAAATGTAATAATATAAAATAAATATACAGAAATAGTCTGAATTCCGACAATAATACATAGAAGAACAACAAACTCAAAGATGAAAACAGTGAACAATGCTGCTCTACTAATAGCAAGAGCGCGTCGTCATCGAGTGCCTGCTTGCTGTCGTAACCTAGGTGAATCCCCTATTTTAAGGCTTCGATTCGCATTTTACACATCGATATCAAGTAATATCAGGTAGTTTGATTTTACTTGATATCAAGTCAAGTAGTTCAGATCGAAAATCAAGTCAAATCAAATATCAAATTTTTAAAAGCTTGAGCTTTCAAGTCAAGTATTTAAGAAAAAACTCAAGCTACTAGGCTTGATGAATCCCTACTGAAGCCGGCTTCAGATGAACGACCCAACGGGGCCAGGTCAGTCCCTTTGATTTTTCTCTAGAAAACGGACAACCACCGGCCAACTCCCAACATGAGCGCCAACGTCGTCCATCATTGGCGCCAACAGTGTTTCGTGCATCCAGACTTACGACATACGCTGTTGGTCCTAATTTGTGGAGCCGGCATGTACCCCGAGATGATGCGTGAGAAGTGAAAAGACCACCCTACGCCTCTGCAGAAGTACGCACTCGACGTCCAAACCCCGCGGAATAGGGTAGAGAGAGCGCCTCGGCTGGATGCAATTAGGACATGACTTGCAATCGCTATTAACTGGATTTCAACGCGCGCTATTTGCTTGTATTAAGTGCTTTGGCGGCAAAGCGGCGCGGTGCCGCGGTCCCGCGGCGACGCCAAGTCGAGACCGCCTACGATCCGTTCGCGCTTTTAATTAATGGACTATTTTTGATTAATGTATTCGACGATGGCCATGGTCGCACAAACGCCGACCGGATCAATAAGTGATTTCATCAAATGTCTTAAGCGGCCTATAGACGTTGATCCATGCGGCGATGCAGACATCGATTCAAGGTTTCATGAAACTTGCATCAGTTGCATAAGTTCCTATACTTACACCGAAACTTGTTGCGATGCTGGAATCGACTTGGTATTTTATACATACGCAATACTACACCCGTTGAAACATTTGAAACCTGCATCAGCGTCACTGCCTCGGCGTCATGGCTCACCGACCAGACTCTGCATCGCTGCAAACAGCAACTGATACCAGATACGTGATTCAGTACTACACACGCTGCTACTTGCATCATGAAACGTAGGAGGCGATGGCGTGTATCAAAGTCTGTAGGCTGCTATAGGAGTCACACACTGTATAATAGGGACCTTTTGCACGTCCGCTGCCTGACGTTATTTCACGTTATGGTTATTTGTGGCATGCGAAGTTCTCCCAAAATGACCGAATCGGCGAATAACCGATAAAGTTGTACGCTATCTAGGAAAGATTGCGGCACGATATATTACGTTCGGTATTGCCGGGTCTAAAAACCACTATGCGGCCGTTAGAACAGAATCATGATGATTTTGATGGCAATAATACTTACTTTGTGGTTTAGCATTGTAGAAAAGGATCAGGTTTTCTTCCATCAGCTTTTATTTGGCAGTATTTTCCAATAAAAGCTACAAAATTAGGCGTTTCCGCCATTTCCGGCAACAGCGCGTTAGCATCACGGAACTGAATCATGAGATTGAAATGTCATGCTTCGGTGGTCCTTCAAAACCTATATAGTTATGTGTCTATTTGTTTATTATCAGGTCCAATAAGTTTCCGACGCCTCAAAACTACATCTAAAACTTGTATCATTCTGAACGTTTGCAATACAAAGTCTATAAAAATGATAAGAAAAAACACAGAAAGCCTAGAGCACGAACCCCACTTATTCTACGCTACGTTAAACAAAGGTGCATGCAAAAAATCAAAATTGTATACTCCACGTAACGTCAGAACCGTTTGATGAGGTCAATAACCGTTAACGTTTTACTACTGACACTTTGGAAAGAGTCCTGCAAAAGGTCCCTAATATCACCGTACAACTGTTAGTATACATACAGTGTATAACAGCCAAATGGAATAAATTTGATAACGAGTAAATGAGGGCGTGCCGGGAGAGATGTCTGGACACGTCGTTTTGTATTTTTAAATGCGCGTTTGAAAAAATATAATACAGGATATCCCACAACGATTAAGACAAGCAATATATCGGAACTGGGTAGTAGTGGAGAATTATAATTTTGGGGATGTAAATTAGAGCAAATGTTGTATGTTCTATCTTTTCTTATTATTGTGTTACCCAATAAGGTATCCGTTTTTGGTCACGTGACGTTCGACTCAGAATTATTAAGGGGACATCCTGTCTATTTGTGCCTTTCTGTGTCCCTCCCGATAGAACAATTTCAACAAACTAGCACACTTTGAATCTAAAGCGGTTTAATTCAAGAGCTACAGGCACTTAAAGGATTATACCAGTACACCAGTAAGGCAAAAAATGAAACGAACACTAGCAACTTTTACTGTAGGGTACATGTTATAATCAATCGTAGTGGTACAATCCTTTCAGTACCTGTAGCTCTTGAATGAATCTAGACTCTAAGTGTGCTAGCCTGTGGGAATTGTTTTATCGGGAGGAACACGGAAAGGAACTCATTGATAATTTTGAATCGGACGTCACAAGACCAAAAACAAATACCTCACTGGGTAACACAATAACAAGGAAAGACACAACATTTGCTCTAATTTACATCCCAAAGATTATAATTCTCTACTACTGCCCAGTTTCGATATATTGCTTGTCTTAACCATCGTGGGACACCCTGTATAATAGATACAGCTAACATTTGCCTCCCACCTTATCTCTAAAATGATCAAAAAAAAATCGCCGTGACACGTCAATTTTTATTTCGACCGCAGCAACCACTACTTCAAAATCTTAAATAAGACCACCATACTTGTGTTACATCATTTTTAAGGGAATTCATTGACAAATACAATAGTGTAATCGGATTGAAGGTTTATTCACTATTATGGAAGTTAATAAAAAATATGGTGATTATCAAAATGAAGTATTATTTTCATTACCTTGAAATATTATGGTAAGACAGGTCCCAAATGTGAGCCATTTCAATCCATACAGACACACAGGCGATATTTCGTGTAATTTATCGAATTTGCGAAATAATCAGTTGATGCCGCTACACAAAAAAAATGTTTTTATTTTTTTTATATTAATTCTTGTTATAAATCTGAAAACTCTTAATATTTCCGAAACAGTTGAGGATAGGGATAGGGCATTGGACATGAACTATGTCTAGAATTTTCTCATGAATCCAAAAAAAACCTAATATACAGGAGTTGCATTTAAAATGGGAAAGTTGGTAATGCACACTGTCACATGACATACCTTATATTATATTTTTTTATATGCTCATTTAAAAATACAAATCGAGGTGTCCAAGCGTTTTTCCCAGCAGGCCCTCATTTATTTGTTATCGAATCTATTTCCTTTGGCTTTTCACACTATATATAAACTGTCAATATGGTCACACTTCAGAAGTACGCAATATTACTTATGTACTAAGGGCGTAAAGAGGCTTGTATTGCCCGAAGCATAGCGAAGGGCTGAGATTTATGTACGGATGAATTTATTTATATAAGTAAATTCATTGCCAACCATCGTTATTAAAGTCGGATGGAGCAAAATTTATATGTAGTAGTAGTAGTGGTAGATCGGCATAACTATAATAGCGGAAAGATAGCTTCGAATACAAGTTTTATTCCTTGTGCGGCAATTGTGTGGTTACTGTGTGATTTTAAAAAGCTAGAAAATGAACGCAGTTGAAGCAGCTATTGAAGGACCAAGAAACAGCAGTTTAATTCCCAAAAAATCGAAAGATGTGTACCTACCAAAGAAACTTATGTATAACGAATACCGTCCATACAGAACTGCTACTGTGAAAAGAGTCTGCTAGCCACAGAGTTAACATATCTAGAGGTAATGTAAACAACAAAATGCACAGGTCGCTGACCAGCCAACATGTAACGGAAATTTTGACAGCTTGAGGGCATTAACAGTGGCGTTAGATTTTATATTAAAATTGGATGTTCATTAATAGATTCAATTATTACTGTGATGTTACAAACTGATACAATAAGTTGTATTAGTATTTAGCTATACTTAAAGAGTTACTCATATTATAACTTGATTGTAACAGTTGATAATTTATTATTGCCATGAAGTGTTTCCCCATACTTTACGCTACTGAAAACCAAAACAAAACCTGTACTAACCTATGATAAGTGGTGTTCATCGATTCGTCGCTATTGCAGCAAACTATGCACTTTTTATTTCGTCCCATCATGCAATTATGACAACATTGTTCATAAATAATTTAATTCACACCACAAATAGTCACAAAGTCACTCAAATATACACTAAAACAACAAAACTCTAAACATAGGCAATAACCACAACTACAATGACAGCCACATGACAGCTTTAGGGGACGCCGATTGTAGGTCACCAGATTTACGGCATATTAGAAGTTATTGCGGCATTCCGCTATGAAACTTACCATTTTTGAGATTTCGTTAAATCAATACAAATTATCTTCACATAAGTCATTCACATTCACATTGCAAGTATATTTTAATGTATAGTTAAATACCTAGTTAAATACTTTGAGGAACATGTGTTCAAACTGCGGAAACAGCCAGATTTTGAAGAAACTGAAAGGTCCTTAAGCGGACGAAGAAGAGTGGCAATAGCGCTACAGATGTTGGCTGGCCAATATTCAAATTAGGCTCCCTCTAGAGATGTTAACTCTGTGCTGCTAGCATATTTTTGGTACCTGTCAAAGGAAAGAAAACCGTTCTCCCTATAGTTCTACTATCCTATATTGAATTTAGTCAGTAACCCCTTCTCAACCAACAGCTTCGGGTCAACGAGTTGAGAAGAGGCAGGGCACCTTCTTGTCCTTGGGGTGAGAAATTGCCCCTAAAGGCGGATGAACCAGTAGGTACCATCTGGTCAACGGCATGAGGATGCAGAAAGCTAATGGGAAACTACTGCATTAAAGATCTTAAAGATATCCCAAGAGAAACTCGTAAAATGTGTAAATGCATTTTACGAGTTCACAACAAGTCCGTTAAGACATTGTGACTATGATGATGACCCATCTATTTAGGTAAGTTGGTATGAATATAATATAAATAATTCAAAATCGTTAGGAACTGTCTGTATTGATCAATCCTCAAACTCTGTCACTCCCCTATGCATGCTTTTTAATCCACCCTGACCAAAACCCACCCTACAACAATTTAGTCAATATTAAACAACTTTCAGAATCCTCGTTTCATTGTCTGCCGTAGACCGCGTTGGGTAGTGATTCCCCGCCTCGAAAGGCAGTTGATTGAAAAACGTTGCCTCGGGGCAGGTGAGATGTACTACAGGGGGTTGCTACCCCTGCTATAGGAGATCAGCTCTCTTGTGTCATCATTAAAAAACGCGAAACCGGTACGACGCGGCCATCGTTGGAAAACCCGACAAAATGGTGGCCTGTTTTTGTGTTGTGTGGCAGATGTGGTTCATTAAATTGATTTAAACGTTACCGTTAGAGATAGGTAGTCAGTTGTGATACGGAAGGGAGATAGCGGCTTACAATGAAATTTAAATAAGGGACGATACCATGCTGTTTGGTTTCGGATAAGCTGTTGGGTCTACAGATGGACGAATGATTGTTTTTGACACATAATATGCAGTGAGAGCTGAATGGAAGATCAACTGTGTGTTTCCAAAGTATCTACAGACAATTTACATATTTGGGTCAACTATTATTACTATTATTTTATTTATTCATTTTAAAAGCTACATGAATAAATGAAGGTCATTCACAGAAGGCACTGCCTTATGCGTGAACATCCCCCCGTATAGAATAACTAGAATTTAGGTTCATATGCCCCTACTTCTCGTGCACTTGTAGACCTTTCCACGATTAGTCATCTCTTGGTTCCTCTTATAGTCCTGCTGTTTGTACCATTTCGACCAGTAAAACTCCCATCCCTTGTGCAGTCCAACATTAACCATATTAATTTTCCTAAGCTTTATATTCAGAATAACTTCACAAACAAATTTTGAATTACTACCTCGTGCCATGTCATGTTGTTTTACAATAACCTTTATAGAAATAATAAATTTGCAACTAAATATAATATAGCTTTTGAAACTGTTCCTGTATTTATAAAAAACGATAGGGGAGAGTTGGCTAATACGGGATAGCTAACGTCATTTGACTCGAAACCCTCTAGCCATGCTACTGATACCTACTTTTTGTTCAACTGTTACTTCGTCGTTTATTTCTATCCAAGTTTAAATGTAAAATGTAGTAGTTTCTGAATAGTTTGAGGGTAACATCGAAAAGAGCGTGTTTGTTGTCTAGGTAGCTCGAAGTTAACAAATGATACTAAAGTAATATGATTTATGATTTTAAACAATATTGGTGTACAAAGTAGATAGTTGTCTCCAACCTCTGAGATACAAAATCTTTAGAATAATGTTCTACAAGTCTCAGAGAACAAACACAAATTGTCTTTGAAATCTGCTTATGTATGTTTATCGTATGTTATTCTGCAAATTTTTTTTGTAAAGCACTTACTAATTTAGTTATTTGTTTATTGACTATTTCTTTTATTTTATCTGTTTTAACTTAACTTTCTTTTCAGATATTGGGCATAATAAGAGGGTATTATCAACAACATTGATTAAATTGTGCCCAACGATCTACATTGGTCCGATTGCTTCTGATACACCCTTGCTATATGAAATATTTTGCAGTTGATCATCCACTGGAATCTCTCTTCCTTGAAGATATTTGAGATACATCATCACACGTGGAATCTCTAAATCAATGATGGTACTATCTACTACCTCGTGGAGACAAATTATATAGTAGCAGTTTTTGTTATTGTTATTCTATAGTCAGTGCAGATGATGGGGAAAATATTGGAAAAGACTACCAGCGTAGGGTGAATTTGGTGTGAACTTTAATGTTTGATTTTATACTATTATAGAACAAGAAGGAACACTCAATGTTCATGTTCAGCATATTTCTTAGCATCAGGTTCAGCACAAAGGAACGGCAGTTTTCGAAAGTAACTGCAGTTGCACATTAAATTAATGAATAGCAGACCGTGATCTATATTAGAGTTACTAATACAATGAACAAAATTACTATTATTTATGTCTCCTGTGCGTGGAATTAAAGGAACATGGTTCGGGTTACAAAATTACTTAATGACAGACACTAGTAAACTCTTGTTAAAGAAGGATAATTTCGAGACAGTATGAACCCTGTTTGCGTTTTGCGGACCAAGTTTTACTGCCATGCCTAGCAGTCTATAGCAAAAGGCCGGCCGATCAATGAACATTTTATAACAAACAAATGTAATGTTTATATAAAGTTCAAGGTTTTTCTTCAGGTGTGTGATAAATATCGCGATAATCGTTACAGGTCCGAAACAAAAAATTGCTACTACCCATATGTAATAGCGTGATATTAATGGTATTAGTATCCCTTCTTTTAATCCCTATCAACTATTATACAGATGATAGAGATAAGCTATCGATCCTTTTGGAGTGTCCAACTCTGTGTGCTCATTTTACAGTACATTTTAACTAGAATTGTCATGGAATTTGCGAACCTGTATGGGTCTATTAGAAGAGCGCCTTATACAATATTGCTTTTGCTTGCGTCCTATCAATAAAGCGCAACATTATCCAAGTTGAAACTTATACAGTTACAAAGATTGCCATTGAGTTAGTTCGTAATTCTGTCAGGTTTGGGACCCCCACGAATGAGACAACGTCAAAAAAAAGAAGAGAAGAGGAAAGTAAGGAGGATATGTGAAGAGCAAAGATGGGGAAGAAAATCTTTTAGAACAGGTTATAGATTGTTGAAATGTTCAGAAACGTTTTCTAAAATATATCCGGGGGATTAATTACCTATTATGATTTTAGTCTTCGTGAAATATTTTGTTTTCAACTGTACTTCTGTATTTCACAGAGCGAGCAACGGCCTTGAGTGCTTACGAACCTGCATGATTGTGTATTAAACTGATTTGTGCAACATTGGGTTGGTATGAGATTCTGCATGGCTATAGTATCGCTGAGCGTGTTGTTTAATGAAGTAAAATACTGGACATCGATATCGACGCCTCTATGGAGAGTCTTGTTAAAAACGCGTTCATGATTGTCCATATACTTGTGCTTTACGCTACATGCAGACCTGCAAATGCGTTTTGGCGAGAAAGCGCCACGCCGCACATGCGAAGATCATAAATTTCTCATGTTTTGAGTACACTTTTTAATTTTGACTGATTCATGAATTCATTGAACTGAGTTTTTAATCAATGATCATAAATTATGGTATCTATGACCTACTCATACTATTAATGTTCAGAAGGTTCACTACTTGCAGCTCAATTCAACATACAAAATATGTTTTGTGTACCGTCTTAGACACCTGTCTTCTTTGTTAGGTGCCATCCCCATTTTGGAGGTTCGAGGGATTCGAACTTTGAAACTGCCGCTCTAAATAGCTAATTATTGGAGCAGTTATACTAATCCCTCAAATTTCAGACCCGCGTACTCATTTAGCATTTTCTCAAAAAATTAACCTATCCATCTAATTTTTCTCTTTGATCTTTTTTATGATCAGCCATCCGTAAAGGCTGCGTCGAAGTGCCCCAAAAGAAAGAATGGTGGAGGAGACTGGTTTCTGGGAGTTAGGACCTGGACCTGGTAAGGATGAGCTAGCGAAGCCTCTGTAATGTTCCTCGGTTTAGTGTTATTATCCGGGAGAGTTCACTCGAACATCTTCCGTGATAGAATGTGTAAAACTGAGATATAGGTTAGTCACCCTTTTTCGATGTTCCAGGCTGTGAAAGTCCTTTGTGGGGTTAGGCGTATTGATAAGTAATTGCTCTCTTCTGGATAGTATCCAGAAGTTCTCGAGATTGCTTAGGAGCGCATCCCCATACATAGCTGGATCTGTGCTTTGTAGAGCAGCAGTAGTTGCTCTGGTGTATACAACTTCCTGCAGCGAAACAAAACTCCAAGTTTCTGGGATGCCGTTTCAGCAATACTGACGAGGTGGTCGTGCCAGGACATATTACTGTTGATGCTGATCCCCAAAAGCTTGACTGAAGGTAGCTCTACTAATAGGTGACTTTCCATTTTCACAGTTGGTCAGCCAATGTGAGACTTCTTTGTCAGTGTTGTTGCCTGAGTTTTCTGTACGTTGAACTGTACTTTATTTACTAATCCCCACTGCATAACTCTTTCGATATATACGTTCGTCAGTGAGGCATGTAGCTGCTGGGATGATAGTGGCTTGCCTGGTTCCATGCACGATATGTCGTCTGCAGAGCTGTAGATTGGATTTGATGTTATTTTTAGCAGTTCGTTGATGTACAGCAGAAGCAGTGTAGAGGATAGGCAGATCCCTGAGAAACATTGGCGTTTATTGAAAATAGGTCTGATGAACACCCTTCGACTACAACAAACAGAGATTAATCGTTCAAGAAGCTATTCAGCTACTGGCGTAGGCCAAATGGTAGTCTAAAAGCAGCAAGCTTGACCAGAAGTCCCTCATCCCTCATGTCACAGTCTATCGAAGGCTTTCGATATGCCAAGTGCAACAACAAGGGATTCTCCATGATTTTCACTTAATTGCTATGTTCCACAAATGAGTAGCGTAGGCCAGGATGTCACCCGTATTCCTATGCTCACGAAAGCCATACTGGAGATCATTTATGATATTATTGTTGTCCAGGTACTTCATAACCTTAGACATGGCGCTGAGAAGAGCCACACGTCTATAGTGGATGGAACCGATGTTTTGTCTTTCTTAGGAATGGGTTGTACGCAGCCAATCTTCCATGCAGCGGGAAACACGCCTCGCTGATGCAATAGTTTGAAGAGCTTACAAGGAATAGGCGGATGTCATGGAATGCCATTTATGGTGAATGTAATAGTATAGCGTTTATTGTAAATATAACCCTTAACCAACCATGTAATAATTTATGACATCGACGACCATGTGGCGTCTGACAGACTTCAACTGTAAACAGAGCAAAATAGTTTTTGTTTTCTGGAAAATGTTTATCACATGAGTCAGTAAACGAAAAATGAGCATATCGCTACACATAACTGAGTGAATTTTGGCACCTTCTTACATGAACAATTGTGTACAGTCATTGTTTGATTATGAAGATTCAGACACGCCACAGCTCGACTACCATCATCAGATGCAAGAAAAAAGCAATTGTAACTCAAAATGTTTTAATTATTTCATGGAAACGGGTTCATTATGAAATGAACTTAGTAACACATTACAAAAAAAATGGATATAATATAAAATTTTTCTCCCACTTCTCTCATTTTCATAAACTCACAGGTGGCGTCTGGTAGACTACGGCGGAAAGAAAAGCGCTCTCTTTCGTGTTCAAATGACGCGTACGTAATGCAAATCGGACGCCTTATTCTTTACCAATAAGAGGAAGATTAGGTGACGTGATTGGTCGGAGAGCGTAACCGCTTCGGAGATATAGGAGAGTTTGTTTTTCGCATAGTCTATCAGACGCCACATGGTTAGTTAAGGGATAAAATAAATAAAATAGAATAAACAACAAGTGCCCCTAAAAAGTTAAAAACTTGTGCTTGGGTACAAGGTAATTATTATAAAATAGAAACAACAAATAAGGGTTAATTCAAGAATATTTGTATTCTATAGGTATTAGTAATAATAGGTATTACATATGTCTACAAGTTGGTGAATTTTAATGCGATTATTATTTATTATCCATTGTTTTAAACCATACTTGAATGAATTTAAAGGGAATAACCATCACAAGCATTGCCAGCGAAGCCAGTGCAAAAAAATCAGCGGCTCCGCGTGGCGTACACAGCAGCTACGCAGCAGCATCAGCACTCTCCGAATTTTCATATTAATTAAAAATCCGATCCAATTAACAGTAGACGGATCATCGGAAGTGGCATGGTAGCAGCTGCCGGCTGCTGCACTTGACACACGTCGGGAACAACGCGCCGGGTGCCGCGTCGTCCCCTCCTACCGCCCACACCCCCTCACCCCCCCCCCCCGGTGGTGTCCTCCCGTCGACGCTCCTTGGCGTACCTACGCTCTCGGGGGGTAAGCCATCGGGCTTATCAAGTTTACTTCCTATGTCAGTAAGGGCAGGTTGCACAAACGCCGGTTTGACACCAGCTTTATAGCTTTATTGAATTTAAGCTTTGCTAAATATGACATCAGTTGTATAATCGCCGGTTTTGCAAATGATTATATGATAATAAAATGGGCCCAAGTTCATATTTTTAAAAATTGACTTAAGGGTCTAGGGTATAGTGCGCGAAATTGAGAATCCAAGATCAGACGTATTTCCATGTTAGCGAGGAGGCGTGGCCGCCTGTTCCCTTTCTCCAGTGTGTGTGTCTAAAATGAGGGGAGATAAGTCCAAAAATCCAAAGGTCAGGTCAAAAGGGCCAAAGGTAAGGTCTAAAGGTCACTCGAAAAATGAATTTCGCATTTCCAAGCTCCTGACGTTACCTTTAAACTTACAGTAATGATTCAAAAAGCAAATTGAAGAAGAAAGCTTGCGCTTGTGCAGCTATTTAACCTTTTTTTGATAACGTGTTTGGTTGTTAAATTACAGGCATTTATAGAATGTATGATTTTGCACTGCGAGTTTCTTGCACATTAAAAAACTTTTTTGAGAAAATCAAAAATAGTTGTCATTCATTCAGGTCTTAACTATCGCCTTCTGAAATATTAAATATATAGTTTGAAAATAAAGTGAGTTGTTTGTGCGAGAAATTGTGAGTCCGTGTATTACATGGCAAATACATACCTATAAAGGTGTCTGCCCAGGCCTCTTAACTACGCACAATCAAAGTTCGCACTTCACTCCATCACTGACCGTGGAAACAGGGTCAAGTCAACGATTGAAACCTGATTTGTGCAGCATGAAAAATGTACCTATCTGAAATGATATATGACAGTGGCATCACGAGTTTTAGTTATGTTATGTTATTCTTTCACTGTTACTCTGGTTTCCTTCGACATGGATTCTGATAGCGAAATAACGCCTAAAAGAAAGCGAAATCTTGAAAACTGGAATGTTAATATCAGAAAAAATGTTATTTGTCGTTTGAAAATAAAACTGGCCAAAGTCCATATTTTTATATTTTTGTTATATTTTTTTTAGAGGTATTTTGTGAACATTTAATGGCGTGTCCTTTCAATTATGGTATCTATTGTCACGACGGCCTCTTTTTCTTCACCCAGGGAATCAAACTCGACGTAACTTTCACCGTTTTACTTCACAACTGGATATAATATCTCTTAACCTTATCTCAAGTACAACTCCACTCAACTGCCTCCCTACGCTACCCGTAGCACCTTATATATACTTCATCGAACCATCTAGAGCATTCGATGACATTTCTAGAATCCATCCGTCATTCTCGAAAACTCTAGACGATTCGATGACGTTTACACTTCAAAAGATCTAACCTAGCACTTTGACTTTGCATCATGTATGACAATCAATGACAACTAATACAAATACACGAATACCATAATATACAGTATGTTGCACTATAATATCATAGGTATATTTGATTTTAGAAAAGTTGGAAAATATATGATAAATAACAAAAAAAATATGGAAGCCAAAAATTGATTTTGTTAATTTTCCAGAACTCTTCCTGTTGGACTTAGGCCCTTTCATTCTCTTATAATCAAATGTTTTATATTTAGAAATCTCTCTAAATGAGATGATCAATCGAAAAAGAGCATAATGTTGCTGGGTCAAATGCTCAAAGAATACTTTACAAAGAAGGTTACGGGACATTTAGATTCCGAATTTGTCATAGTTTTGTACCTGGTGATGAACAGCGTAGAATGATACTATGCGAGTAGCTGACAACAATGTGTGATGAAAATCGTGAACTTCCTAACACTATTCTTTGGTCAGATGAAAGTTATTTTTGCAACTATGGCATATTCAACCGAAATAATCGACATTATTGGGCAACGCAAAATGAACGTCGTGTACGAACATCCAGGCACCAACATCGGTTTGGTTTTAATGTGTGGTGTGGAATTTTGGGAACAAGGAACCAGGACCAATAAAATTTATAAAGGTGCTTTAAATGCAGAAAGATATTTAATGTTCTTGAAAAACGATATTGAACATATTCCGGACAATATTCCTCTGGTGGTAAACAACCGTACATTATGGTTCCAGCAGGATGGGGCACCTTCCCATAATTCTTGGATCAATATGGAATATCCAGCTCAACGTTTTCAAAACAAATTAACTGCCACTAATGGCCCCATAAGACGGTCTGCACGATCTTCCGACATCACGCCGCTGGATTTTTTCCTATGGGGTTTCCTCAACAACGAAGTATGCTGGAGAACGTACAAAAATGTAGAACAACTTAGAGCTGAGGTTCAAGCCGCCATTCGGAGAATAACTCCAAGGATGTTATATAATGGACGAAATTGCTTACCATTGCTACATTTACCTAGAAAATCAGGGAGGACTTTTTGACACAATATAATTTTTTTTTGTTAGTGTATAAAACAAATATTTTTAATTTCATGATAACATATTGCTTACTTATTCTTTTTTTCGTAAAGAGGATAAATCAAAGTAAAATTCAAAACCCTATGGCATTTCTTCTCCTCTACACGACGACGTAATTCGATTTTTGATCCGACGTTTTGTTTCTTCGTAATTCTCATCAGATAACATTGAAGATGTCTTTTAGAAACCGAAACGTCGGGTAAATGAAAAGAGCGATATATTGTTAAATATAGAATTTAAATTAGAGTTTTTTAGGGATATAAAACAGTTATCGGGTATTTCAAAAACCAAAGGTGATTATGGTTGCCAAGAAAAGAAACGTCAGATTGAAAATCTAATAACATCGGTTTATAGAGCACGAAAAGTTGCAATGGGAATGTAAAATTTGCGTTTTCATATATTTTTGAATAAAGTGAGAAAAACAAAAAAACGAAACCGGAAGAATTCGACCTTCGGAAGTACTTGGAATTTTAAAATTACTAAAACGCCAAACTGCAGGATTCAGCAAGGTGCAACTTTTCTCTAATTTAATTATCTTTGTAAATCTTCTGGTTTACGAGATCCCTGTAGCGTGCATTCTTATATGGGACACATATACACATATACATGTTAATTCAATTCAGTAGGAACTGTTGACGATGTGATCAATTTTGCTAATGATACAGTAATATTATATTAAGGAATTAATTGGGAAGAGGCTAAGTCGATTACACAAAGAGCTTTAGAGCTCTGCGATGAGCTATTGAGTACAAATTTCAATAAAAGCCATTAATAACATTATGTATTTTAGTGCATATGCTGAGGAATACTTAAGTCATTAAGCTTTTAATATAAAATATCAGAAGTCTCTTACCTGAACGAGCACCCATACCGAATCTTGGAGCTGACTATTGCCGTGTAGAGCCAGTTTAGGCCCTTTGGCTTAATAGCGAGGTTCTACCAACTACAAAACGAAGCTGCATGTCAGCTATTGAGTTTTTATAATCATGGTCAACATACTGTATCCATGTAATGCTACTGTAAGTCACCATCCCCAGATTTTGGCGTCTTGAGTTAAGGTCAGTGGCACATTGTAGAGGTGATTTAATATCACCTACTTTCTTTCTGTAGGTGTAGACACCCTTTATACTTATAAACGCAGCATTTCTGAAATGTAAAAGAGCGTTGTCAGATGCTACCTATATAAATTAACTAAATACTGAACAATCGTCGATGCCTGTGCTTTAAAAGTACCGTAGGTTTATCTAATCTCCCACATCGAGACAAGGTAATGTCTGCGCCCCTGGATTTCCCCCCTGGTTTCAGTTCCATCCACCACGCTCGCATTCGTTCGAGCGTTCGTAATGCAGCGCTGATGTTGATGCTGCCGCTGTTAAAAATCAGGGGTGAAGGGCATTACCAACGGGCGTTGAACAACGAAAAAGTGGAAAACCCAATCTGATATTCTAATGCTAAAAACACTCAAATAGTTTTGTAATTTCGTAGGATCTAGGACGCCGACTCAAGTGACTACAAAATTCTGCTACAAGGGATGCACCTCGGGATGCACCGGGAAGCGATTTCACAAGATATACCCCATCTGAGCACAAGCAAAACTGTGTTATATTTTTATTACACGATAATATGTCAATATGACATTACACGAGGTAGTAATTCAAAATTTATTTGTGAAGTTATTCTGAACAAAGCTTAGGAAAATTAATATGGTTGATGTTTGACTGCACAAGAGGTAGGAGTTTCACTGGTCAAAATGGTAGAAACAGCAGGATTAGAGAAGGAACCAAAAAGATGACTAATGATGGAAAGGTCTATAATTTAGTGAGTGCAGGAGAAGTAGGAGCATATGAACTTAAATTCTAGTTATTGTATACCGGGGATGTTCACGCACAAGGCAGTGCCTTCTGTGAATGACCTTCATTTATTCATGTAGCCTTTAAAATGAATAAATAAATAATAATAACAATAATCGTCAGTTTGGTACCTGGGTCTTTCAGGCAACAATTGTCTTCGATGAGGCTTTTGCTCAAGATGTCTAAATCTAAATTATATTTGAGGTAATATCTGAATTTAAATGAAGAGGTTGTCTTACAGATTGATTCGTTTTCTGATAACACTCACTTCAGTGTAATCGTACGTACAAATGTTAACAGACAAAATGAGAGAATACATTATAGTGAACAATGCAACACGTAGATTCAAAGCTTCAGTGAAAATAAAAACAACCCAGTGGACTGTTAGAAAATCGTTCCCGAATTTGAAAATTATTATATTATATACAAGAAACAATTTGTGCGTCATCATTCTAATTTCAACAAATTTGATGATGAAAAATGGGTTCGATCCAACAAACGAATTAAAGGAAACTGGTGTACCGCATTTGTTGAAATTAAAATTAAGAGAATCAATAGACTCACAATTAGAAACGATGGTTATCTGAAAAACAAACTTCGTGCTGTTATAAAGGTAAGCAATTCCAATATACAATAATAATTATCAGTAGGGCGTGTATTCAGATAAATTTTATATTGCCTACCCTTGTAGCGGTGAAAATGCATGCCTAAGTATGCCTAATTTCAGAGGTGAGCAGTTTGGACTTTCCTATACCAGATTTAAGGGGACTGTTGACTTTTGGCATTTGTTGATTTTACCCAGGTTTTTCTTACAGATTCAGTGGAATCAAAAATTAGCAAGATATTAATAAAAAAATCTAAAGGCCTAAAAGATTAGTTTATCGTAGTTTTTTGGTATCTCTTTATTTTTGACTTGTGAATATGTCCTTATAATCTTCGTACTTAATTTTGAAACACTCATAACATATAACTTGCGCGTAATATTCTAGCACAATCATCTAATTCATGTTGCGGAGGCCTTTAACGACTTAGTCCACTAGGCAATCTTTTTGGGAGTATTTCAATAACTAAATGACTGCAGCAACTGCCAGATATATGGACGAGATGAAATTAATAATCAATGCTAAAATTCATTGTGTGTATAGTTTGTAAGTTCATTTAGTTTGTATCCTATGTATGGCCTATATTACTTATATACGACTTAAACGAATTATGAATATATTTAAACAAACAATTGCAGTATCATTTCTCCCCACGGGTCTTTATAGTGAAAAGTGTATCCAATTTTAAAAAATGTTAGTGAGCCTATATGGAGTATAACTGGTAATCTGTGCTGATAGCGGGTATGAATAGTCAGCATTTCAATAGTGAAAGATGAGGTCTAGCTGAGAGCGGAGTTTATGCTTTAGATGCACGCCGCGTACAGAAATTGTGTCAACATATCACCATTGAACAAAATTCTATGTAAACACACAATGTACAAATCCAGGTGAAACATTCTTTTCTTATTCAGAATCCTGATTTTGAATTTGAGGCCTTGCAAAGAACAAATCAAATTTCCACTGGAATACAATTACTGTTTTCGTAAGAAACTATTGTTTTATTCAACTTAGGATTCCTAACCTAACTTAGGAATGCGTGTTCCGAGAAACTGAAATTAACACTCGCGGAACAGGCGACATCTGCTTCTGACGAAGTCAACCACTCGTGTTGGCGAAATGTCAAGCAGCGAAACGCGCCGACGCGACTCCAAGGCGGAAGGGCCTGTTGACGCTGGCCGAGCAGCCCAAGAACCACAGTTCATCGGATCATGGCCGCGAAAATCTTAAACAATACAAATGTTTACAGTCTTTCCTACGTTTATGTTGGAAAGGTACGAGGCATCAAGTTTACCTAAAAATTTTTACCACAGTTTCAAAAAAAGTTCGTGGATGGAAAGGCTAGAAAAGTCAAATTTGATTATAGAGTATTTCAGAAATGTACAGAGCAATTAAATGGGAAATTCCTACCTGCTTTGTACAATTTCGGTGTCGGTCATAAGCGCAACTAAACTTTACAATCTTATCAGATACATGGTGTCCCACGACGATTAAGGCAAGCAATATATCGGAATTGGGCAGTGGTAGCGAATTACAATTTTGGGTGTGCAAATTAGAGCAAATATAGTATCTTTACTCATTATTGCGTCACCCAATGAGGTATTTGTTTTTGGTCACGTGACGTCCGATTCAAGATTTTTAATGCCCGATGAAACAATTGTAACAAACTGCACACTTGGCGTCTAAAGTGATTAAATCAATAGCTACAGGTACTTAAAGGACTGTACCACTTCCATTATGAAACACTACCAAAATAATTTAACTGTAAGGCTACATGTTATAATCAATGGTAGTGGTACCCTCCTTTAAGTACCTGTAGCACTCGAATTAATCAGTTTAGACACCAAGTGTGCTAGTTTGTTGGAGTTGTTTAATCGGGAGGAACACAAAAAGTCACAAATATACAAGGCGTCCCATTAAAAATCTTAATTTAGACGTCACGTGACCAAAAACAAATACCTCATTGGGTAACAAAATAATAAGAAAAGATCTATATTCGCTCTAATTTCCATCCCCAAAATTATAACCCACTACTACTGCCCAGTTCCGACATATTGCATGTCTTATTCGTCGTGGGACACCCTGTATATCCCCCTCAATGTACATGATTGTATAAAATTTGATTACCCGAATCTTACTGTTCAAGAAAGTGTCGATCGATGTTACAGAACGGCTGGAGTTGGAAGTGCAACGTTTTTTGATTATTACAGAAAAGATATACTGCAGGTGAAGTGGAAGCTCAGGAAAGGGAAAGAGACTAATAATCGTCCATATTGGAAGCCAAGAGAGATTTTATGCAACAAGGTTTGTTAACCGTTTAGTCGTCCCATGGGGGAGATTACCACGAAAATATGAATTCGGATATCATGCACGACGCATAGAAAAGACTGGCTTCATCCTGGAGCAAACAAGAAATTATCGAGTAGCTAACCTCCAAAAAATAAAATTTGGAGATAATTTGATAATGAAGGAACTATTGCATACAGCAAATTTACATAAACATCATTTTATGAAACATTCTGTAGAGCGTAGAAGATATAGCGGATATATAGGTTAGGTTAGGTTATGTTGAAAGCGAGTGGAGCAGCGCTGTCTCCTTTCACTGCGGCTCAGTGTGTCTATTGTGGCTCACACCTCTTAGCGAAGGCGATCAACGTGAAGGGTGAAACTTCCTTGAGGTCATGAGGTTCCAGTTGGGCAAATCGAAATGTCTGGAACCTAGCGCAATCCAGTATTGGACAGGAGCAAAGAATATGCTCCGCTGTTTCGTCCTCCATGTAGCAGAAGCGACCATGTCCCGTCAGCAGACCAACGAGAATGCGGAGATCGTTCCTGTTGCATTCAATGATCCTAGGGGGCTGACTCGAAGGGTACCTTATGAACGCCTTCGAGTACAGTAGCCATGGTATATCTCGCCAGTGCAGGAGCGGTTTCCTCTCTGCCCAGTCTGAGATGGTCTTTTTAGCGGTGCTTTTTGCAATGCCCGCAAATCATTGCGAACTAAATTCCATATGACTTATATGGGCGTAAGTGGAAAGATTTATAGCAAGACATAGCACGAAATTAAAAATCAAAAACTTCAAGCTACTGTTTTCCATTAGGAAGCCATTAAGGTAGTAACATCAGAGAACCGGCAAAAAGCAGTCCAGCATGTCATTAAACAAGGAGAGAAAATATAGAATCTTGACAACTTGATCGATCAGACCGTTGACATCAACCCGTTAATTATAGCATCAAGAGGAGATGACAGTTCCTCATGTGACGAAGAATATTATGGTTTATTATAATTTTATTTCTATATGATGTATTTTTTGTTTCTTCAGTCAAATAATTAAAAACAATAGTACCTAATACTATGAAAGTAACATGCCTTCTTTTTTATAAGTGAATACATAACAATAGGCAAAGCTCACTAATTGTTGTAGATCCGGGTGGTACTATCTGCAATTATTGATAAAAAGGAAAAATCTCCCAATTTAAATTAATGGTAAGCTATGAAAAGTGGCCTAAGTACTCGCTGGATCACTGCCTTCGCATACCTAATGAGATTTTATTGTTTTCTACATTTCTGAAACAGACGATAAGAATGGTCAAAATAAGACTTAAATAAGCCTGTTTATGTAATGATGTAATTAATCTAGGTAAGGCATTTAAGTGCTTGCAGGTTTACATCAAGGCTCGTTCTGCAATATAGAAAGGTCTTGGATGACATTTCGGCGAGACATCAGGTGTCACTTATGTGGGTGCCGAGTCATGCTGGAGTTAGTGGTAATGAAATGGCGGACGCGCTCGCAAGGCAAAAAAATAGAGGTGTGGTTGCAAAATCAGCATCTTATCAGATGGGGAGGAATCTCCGGACATCGCCGTCAAGCTAGAGAACTTATCTCAGGACCTCTGGATAAGGTGGGACGGTTCTGTCTCTCGCTGGACAGAAGCCGACTAAGGTTACTTGTCGGCCTGATATCCAACCATAACACCTCCAAACGCCATTTGTATGTGATGGGAGTGGTAAATGATCCGACGTGTACACGTTGTGGTGAGGAGGAAGAATCCTCGGCGCACATTCTTTGTCGTTGTGAAGCCCTTGGGTATCTCAGGCAGACTATACTCGGTTCGCAAAATGACCCGTTGGTAGGGTTATGCACTGGTGGTTCCAGCCACCAGATAGCCTCATTCCCTCATTCATTCGTTCATTCATTCATTCAAGGTGTTTCTCCCTTTGCCTCCATGGACTGTTGATGTAAAAACCACCACACGTACTTCCGATACTTTGTCTTTGTCTCTGAAAAGCGCTGGCGAGAGCCCTGTTCTGGCATATCGGCCAAAGGCAATAATGTCGGGGAATTTTATCAGCGAATGTCGGATTTTTTGCGTAAATTGAAATTCACGGTATGTTAATCCGCAAAGTGAGCGGCGATTTTATTTTTCGATCCGGCGATGCATCACCGACGACGGGCCGCCTCAAAGCTCCCGCCTGCAGGCTTACGGCCACCGGGTTACGTATAATTATGCCTGTATATCTTGCTCTAACCCGGATTAACACCGGAACGGATGTATACGGACTGACCTTATGCCCGCCCCCATATTTTACTTTTTTGCTGGCTCTACATGACGTCCGCTGATTTATATGGATGTTCTAATGGACAAAAACAATGGGGAGGCTACTGCCCCATTGACTGGCTTGCTTTGTACTATTCATCACCAGCATGTGGAAGAGATGTCACAGATTTTGAAAATAAATGGAAATAAAGACCTTTTTAAAAAACCCTTTTATTTAAATGTCCTAAAAAGAAGAAAGTATAACTTTCCATTAAACTATCAACTTCCTCATTATACACAATTTATATGATCATAAAAGCTTGCCGTGCGATTTACTTGTGAAAATAAACTAGTCTCTATTTATTTGAGTAACTTAATCTGCAACGTTTAGTTTTCTTTTTTAAATTTCATTTTAAGCAAATACTTATAGGTACTTACGCAAAACTCGCGACAAGATTTTATGGTCATATAAATTGTGTATAATGAGACTATAAGCTGATTGTTAAAATTTTAAAGAAAAGTTTTGTTTCCTTTTTTAAAAAAAGTTTTTTCTTTTCATTTATTTTTAACTTCAGTCTAGCTCTTCAATAAGGAGACCTTCTAATGATTTTACTCTACTTAAAGCCACGTATGCTTGGCCAGGAGCAAAGAGCATCGAGCCAAAGTAAACAAAGGCGTGGTCGACTTCAAAAGTCCACCATATTGGATTAAGAGTATTGTCAGAATACTTTTCTGATTACTCTCAGCAAGCCCTTTCATTTGATACCCATATTGTTGAAGTGCCTAAGAAATAACTATTCCGACATTTTCAATGTTCCGCCATATTTGGAAATAGAATGAGGTCACATTATTTTTCAATTGACTCTCAACAAGCCCTTTCATTGCATAAAAAATAACTATTACGCCATCTTGGATGGTCTGCCATATTGGATTTATAGAATAACGTCACATTACTAAATTTGTGGTTCTTGGGTTTTAAGGCCGGCGTCGTTTAGCGTTAAGGCTTGACGTTTCATCACCACGAGTGGTTAGCATCTTCACAAGCTATTTTACTTGGGCGACTTTCAAAATTCCAGTATTATGGATACAACAAGTTCTTCCCACCCCCACCTAAAAAACAGTAGAAAATGATCAGAAACCCCTAATTTGTCTAAAAACGAAGTTTGAGGAAAATTTTAAATTTTTTGTTTTATGCTAATTACACCGCCGCCTAAGCACCGATTTTAAAAATCATAACACTACTGCATATCACCACCCAAATTTCATTGCAATCTATATATCTATATATCATTACCTACTGGCGTGGGAAGTAAAATTAAATGTTGTTTTTCAAATTAACCAGATAATATGATACAACATTTTGGTCTCTTATTGTATCTTCGTGTTTCATTTTGTTTTTGGGGAAAAACATAGAAATCACCTTAATGAGTTACATTTAGTATTTGGAGAGTGGTGCTAGCTATTTTTAACCGCAATTTTTAATTTGTCATTTGTGCCATGATTTTTTAAAATATTGTGCATGTCTTCGTTATCTATCCAACACCGATGATGATACAAAGAACCATGAAAACTTCGTTTCCCTGATGCCTGAAGATGACTATACATTAGTCGAAACGTTGCTTAAAGATTAACAAGAAGTTTTTGTTTTTGATAGACCTAACCCTAAAAAAACGTCACGACAGATAAATATTCTTCTTTATAGCCGTCTCCAAAATAAAATAAGCTTGGTAGTATAACAATCTATGTACTTTTGAGTGGCCCATATTCCTCTTGGACTGCACCTCAAATATTATCTCAGATGTTAAACCATATAATAGATAAATCATATTTTTGTTTTTGGTTTTTGTAGACTTTTGATAGTATCGTTGTTTTAAGTTATGGGAAAAGGGGTCGAACAGGGTAACTGAACTCCTAATTTTGAAAAGTATGCAAAGATGTGTTAACCGTTATGAAAATAATTATTGTGGCTGAATAGGTATAATAACTTCTTATAGGTGGCAGCGTTTCTCTCGATGTATTCGTTAGATGCAAAGGACGGAAAAATGCAGGTACGAGAGTTTCTGAGAGTGAACTTTATGTGGTTACCAATATTGATATATGGTGCTGATGTTCAGAAAGGGACACCTGAAAGCAGTTCTATGTTCTGACATTTAGGTGCCCCCCTCAATAATTTATCTTTGGTTACTGTAACTGATCAAGCTGCTGCAACCGCTTATCTAATTAGCATCAAATTTAGTATAATGTCATGTCAAGGAGCTTAGTATACTAGATATTTTAGGTTAGATTCTTTAGCAGAATCTAGGAACATTTGATGTTTTATACGTTACCCGGTTCTACTGTTAATGAACAAACTTTTTTTATTGCCCGGCACTTTTCCTAGGTATCTATTTTTTAGCAGGTAGAATCTAGCTCGAGAGTAAAATGATGGCAATTCCTACTGTTTGGAGAGGGTGCCATAATCTAAGCCGTGGTCTTCATGTTCTAATTGATAGTGCGTTATAGTGGCTATGGTAGTGTATTGTGTAAATTATGGATCGTCTCTATATCTACAATCTGAACTCCTATCTTAAAATAATGTAAATGCACTTCTAGAAGGCTATGTTCGAGAGTTATAACAAATTTGCATATTTAGGCTCGTATGAGATGGAAATTTCAGTTTAACATTATAATTGTCACCTGTTCCTTTACGAAATACAGTGTAGGAGGCACGTCTACCAACATATGTATTGATTATAAGCAGACTAGTGAGCCATAGCAACATTTTTATGTAAAATAACTGAAATATTGGGTGTGACCAAGTAGAAATCGTTTGCAATTATGTGCACCAAAAAACTATCCACAATCCACAACTGTTGTTCCTTGCGCTTATTGTCCATTTCAAATGTCACGATGTAACTAGACGTTGCACACTGCATATCACCGAACACACATAAGTTCCAAACTGAATCTACATCTTCCTGTTGACGGTTGTCCACCACATATTCAAATACGTCTCTACAACTTCTTGCTTGTCTCGATGCTGGAATTGGTTTCATTATATTTTTGAGCCAAGATTTTACATCTCTACACTACTATACCCTCCATAATGCTTTGTAGTAAAATGACAATTTTGGTAAGATCTATTTACTAAATTATTGAGTTTTCTTTGCGACCAATGTACCTTAGCACTCCATTGTCTGTAGAGCCATATGTCAAACGTTACGTGTTTGACCATTTGGGCTTTCATGCTCAAAGTTTTCTCCAATTACAATAATACTGACCGCATGTAGGACTCCAATAAACCTTAATCTGATGTCGATTTCTGTTTGAAGCCTTTTTTCTCTATTGCGACCTTGACTTCTTCGATTGGATCCACTTGAGGGTTCACTGATATTTTTGAAAACATTCTATTGGTCTTCTATCCAGTGTCATAATGAGATTAAGATTTGGATTTTCACTTATAACCATGCATTTAGTTACTAGTAGAAGGTCCTGTTTTTTCACACTGTCATGTCGGTTGGCTCCCTTATAGGACTTGAAGATCTTCAATGCTCATGGCTATTATGGCGATATCATCAGCGAAACTGAATTCCAGACAACAGGATACTTACTGCTATATCTCTGTCTAGTGTATCATCTTCCCAGTAGCTTAGCTTTAAGTACGTCTATGTCAGTAGTTCCTGTACCGATTTTGAGACACGCATTGTCCATCGCGGTTCACAAGATCTCGAAACTTACCATAAACTGCGAGCGCGAGCGTCAAAGTTTAAAAATCCGTTTAAAACAATGAGGCAGCGTTTGAGCCGATTAATGGCGTGTTCTTCGTGTCCACACCAAACACAAAGTTCCAACTGGGCTTGCTGTGTCGGATCCCCGTTCTTATATAGACTTGCCGAATTTCGTGGCCCACTAGACTAGAAAACCTTGTACGGTTTCGTGGCCTGCTGGCTGCTGCTGCTGCAAATGCAAAATTACACGCTCCGTGAAAACAGCTCCGTCGAGTGTAACGCGGGCTGACGCTCCTCTGCACATCCAACAGGCTGTGCATGCTCAGATGGCGCTCGCGATCTTCGGGACTTCAAGTGGTCTGCATGCTGCGCCTTAGCGCATGATTACCACTGCTTTATCCCTTATACACAGGGCTGGTTTTAGAGACTATAGAGACTAATACGTTTTACTTCCCACACCGATAGGCGAGGGGAGTATTGTGATCGCGAAAATTTTCGATTTTGAGATAATACGCTTTTTGGGCGTTTTATGATGTCTACATAACGAAAATCCACGTCACTCATTTCCGTCGGTCTGCCTGTCTGTTGGCGTTCTTCTAACATCGTAATCTCAGTAACCGCTGCATGGATTGCGACGAAATTTGGGCAGCGATATGCTGTGGGGCCGTAGTAGGTAATGTTCGCATAATTTTGGAAATCGTTGTAGGGGGGGCGGAGTAATTAGCAAAAAAACAAAAATTTTCAAATATTCCTCAAACTTCGTTTTTAGGCGTTTTAGGGGTTCCTGATCATTTTCTGCTTTTTTTGGGTGGGGGTAAATTTGTGGTGGGTTGGGAGGGGGGCGGGGCGTGGGGGGTTGTAAAACTGAAAAACTTATTACATTCATAATGGGCTGTCTATTGACATGTGAATGAAAAACCTAGCGGCATAATACACTTTTTAGGCCCATCCAAACGTTGCCTTGCTTATTATAGAAAAGGGACTTAGAATTCGTTATAGTATACATACGGGTATTGCTTTAGATTGTTGTATATCGCGTAACGCGAACAGTATTTAATTGATTTTAATGCAATTCTGACACAGTATTACTACCGCAGCCAAAAATCGTATCAGTGGCGGCGCAGTAATAATAAAAACACCAAAATTATAAAAACAGCTCAAACTTAGTTTTTAGGTGTTTTAGGGGTTCCTGATCTTTCTCTACTTTTTTTGGGTGGGGGTGAATTTCGGGTGGTTGGGGGGTGGAGGGTTGTAAAACCGAAAAATTTGCTTTATTTATAATGGGCTGTCCACTGACCTGTGAATGAAAAACCTAGCGACATAATACACTTTTTTAGGACCATCCGAACATGCCTTGCGTATTATAGAAACCAAGGGACATAGAATTTTGTATAAATACGAGTTTTGCTTTATTTCGTTCCATGTATATTACATAAAGCAACAATTATTGAATTGATTTCACGGAAACTTTGAGACATAGTTTAGTGCCGCGGCGAGAAAAGAAAATGCGTCTGCAAATAGTGTCAGTGGCGGCGCAGCAATAATAAGAAAACCTAAAATATAAAAACAGCTCAAACTTCGCTTTTAGACGGTTTGGAGACTCCTGATCGTTTCGCATCGTCCAGTTGAAGAAAAAACTGTGGCGTCTCACTTTCTAGGGAGGGAGGCGCAAGAAACTATTTACGAGAGTTTTGCGTTGGATGTTCTTTTGCCGGCGGGTGGGCGATGATTTGGTTGCAAGGGGATTTCAAACTATAGCTTCATGCAATGGAAAAATAATAAAATGCTATCATCATTATGTGTGGGAAGTACTGATTCAGTCAACTTGACTCCATTTTTTTGTCTGTAGTGGGTCGTTGTTTGTCCAGTAGATAATGGCTGGACGATTTCAGAGTAAGGGATGAAAAGCCTGTACATACTTGATTTTTGAATACAATAAGCAAATGAGTGGTTGAGGAGTTATTCCTTAATTCCCACACTGGGGTCTATAAGAAGAATTAAATATGCACTGATTTTTTATTTTGACGCATCCTCCTGAATTTGGTTTACTTTGATCTATAGCAAGATGTGTGCATTTGGTCCGATATGTCAGTATGTCCAGAACCGTGAAGTCGTTACCGTGTGCAGTTAGCTTTGGATCTAACAGACCCCCGGTGTGTTATTCAAAGGTGGATATTTCAAGTGCATAGTTATGTTGTTTCATTGAATATTTCCAAAAATTCCGCCCTCTGACCTAGCGAGAACTCGAGCTGGAAATTCAAAATATTTTGATTGAAGTTGCAGAGACATAACATTGAGACCCAATTTGTGTGAACTGTAGTACGAAATGTAAAGATTGAAATTATTAATTTAAAAAAAAGGAAATTTAGAGATATTACGAGTTGAAAATTCAGAATACTTTAGGTGAAAATGCATCAGAGGAGGATATTGTTGGAGACCCCGTTTGGAGAACATAATCGATAGAAGCTTCAACACCACACAAATTCATTGCCAAAATGATAGGAGAAGATGAAATAATTAATTTAGAAAAAGGTACTTTAGAGACAGTAATACAATCACAAAAGCTTTGTTATTTTGTTTTCATTATTTTGTTGTCATTTATCAGTGTCCGTCTTAGTTTTCGGTTGAGAATTTAAGTTTTGTTACATTTATGTAAACAGTTCATCATGCATTTTGTTTATTTTATATAGGTACTTTTTTTGAAATCTTATGTAAATAAAATATTTCTGGTTTATTAATTAACTGAATGAAATTGTCTAGTTATATAAGTCACATTTAAAAATTTGGTGATGGCATGCCATCTTTATAAAGGCCACCACAGCTAAAGTTCAATATTGGGTCGACAAGATGTTAATTGATCTACTGTTAAAAAGATAATGGAAAAACTCAAAAGGCCTGGACAAGTTAGTGATATGAGGCTTGTATTTGTCATTTAGAACAAGACATTAAGGGCCGGTTTCGCCGCCCCACATCTATTGATGTGGGAAATAAAATTAGATGCATCACTTGACCAGCAGCTTTGGTCTAATGCCTTTATGCCCCCAGTGCAGGCACGTATCCAGGATTTCATTTTGGGGGTCTAGATTAGAGTTGCCACCTTAAATTTACGGGTTGGGGGGGGGGGGGGGGGGGTTGCAAGTTTGTGGCCCCCTAAATACGTGCCTGTCCCAGTACACATGTAACCACGATATTTGGAAAACGTGGACGTTTGACGACGTAGATTTCGTTCTAGGAACTTCCTCGAACAAAGTGTTTGTTGTTCATACATTTAAGTACTTCAAATCTTTTAATTTTGTTAACCCCCATCTCAAAAAAAACATGTGATATTATCTCTCTAGACATATAAAGACGCTATCAAATTTAGCTATATGTTGTATTACATTTTTTTGTGTACCCCCACCCTTTTCCACCGCCCATTTTTCGATCGACACAACACCTTTTCAAATCGAAAAGGGCTTTATTAATTCGATTTTGCCAAATTTGGGAGAAATCGCTTGGGGCGATTTTGAGTAACCGTTAAATCGAATCGAAAACGCTACCGCGCAGGCCGCAAAATTTTCAAATGGCGGAATAAAAATTCATAAACAAGTAGCAAATTTTCGAATCTTAAAATGGCAGTAACTGTCACAAAAATGATCCAAATAATTTCAAATTTTAATGTCATAAATAGATCTTAGTTCTCTATCTCTTGGTGTGCCTTTGGTGCAAATCTATGATTTTTTAGTGGAAGGTGGTGGGGGTTATTCGGAAAATCAATAATATAACACATCGCATTTTGTTTTAGAAAATGAGTCAGCAGGTGATTTTACTTTAAAAATGAAACCTCGCAGATTGATTTCGGTAAGAGTTGTGAAAACGGGCCGAAAATTCACTGCTGAGAAATTGTCACTCCATTTTCTTTTTGTTCATCAAGCATCACTTTTGTAATACGTCTTAACACGGCCTTTGTCAGAAAAACGTTTTATGCCAATCCGGCGACTACTTTATAAGTCATAAATTTCTGCATTTTTTGTAGAAGTTCGCGCAGTTTTTGGTTGACTGGGACGAGGTTCATCTTCAACTGATTCATGAGCGTATTTAAATTGCTTATGCCACTCAAGCACTATACATCGTGACAAAAGATCATGCGGAGATGCACTGTTAAGCATTTTAAAAGTTTTAGTTAGCATTTTAACCAACCAGTGACGTCACTGTCCTAAAGCCGAACAGCCAATCAAAAGACAGATATGTGTGCTGTGTTGCCGCATTCCGATGGCGCGCGAAATGCCGGAGCTGTACGCGGGCTGGCTCATCTATCTTGTCTTCTTTTCCCGTCTGATATGTTTTGTGGTTTTAATACCCCATGATCCGAAATTCCGAAAGCTAGGTTAAGGTTTCTGATCCGTCAATCCTGTCAATCGTCATTCGGCCATTGTCATTGTCGTTTCCAATTTCTACTGGGCTTTGGCTGTAATTTTCAACGATCCTAAAGTTATTATTATTTGTTTGCGTTTATTTATACAGGATATTCTTTTATTCCATTTTACTAGGTTTCAAGTTATTTTATCATACCATAACTAACAAGTATGAGTAAAGTCGATAGTGGATTCACAAAAGCCGATTCAGATAACCTGCCTAAAGTTGATATGGCTATGGTGAACGACTTTTATGTGGATAATATATGCAGTTCATTAATATGGAGATGAGAAATGTGAAAGCTAAGAAGTGAGTTTCAAAATATCTATAACACTTGGGATAGCAAATAACATGTTTATGTGAAATGTCAGTGTTTTGCGAGTCGGAGCTGTTCTTGGCAACAATGCACTGCTGATGATTCGCGCGGTTGGCACTGATTGGCTGAATTTGAATTCCTTTCTTTAAACTTTAGAATGGAATTAATAAAAAACAAAATGATGTAGAAAGTAACGAAATGGAGCAGTACGTTTATTTTTGTATGCACTAAGCGGTTACAACAATTAAATCATTGTTCTTAACCTCGTGATACTAGTCCATTACATGACGGATATGCGAACCATGACAGACAGAAACACATAGTATTCTGTGATATGTAGACAACGTAATACGTATCATCCAAAATTTAACACTTTTCGTGGCTACTATACTTCTTCTAAGTAGAACGATGAGGCAAGGAATATAATATTGATGAAAAATATGAGCAAATATAGCGTAGGTATAGAAATCTTGATCTAGGCAGCAGGCGCAGCTGCTTCTTGCACCAACGGGGTTCTTGGGTAGCACTCATGTAACAGCGCGCGGATTACAATACAAAGCCTCAGCCACGAAATCACTTAGAAGGAAAAGAGAACACTTAATCCGCAATCCATCTGGTGGATTGCGAAACCGGTGAATGGCATCGGAATCGCGGGCCGGGCCGACCAACAATGAGGCGGTAATAGAGAATGGCCAGGAAGAGGCGCAGATATAATAGATAGATATGGAGAAGAGACCGCATGAGGCAGCCAGGCAGCCGCCGGTTTTCGGGTGCACTAGCCGGAAACGATCGGGGACGGAACTGGAGATAAGCGGAATAAGAGGTGCACGGGCCGGTGAGCAGGGGGCAAAGGTGAGGCTAGAGGGGCCCGAAGGAGATTGGACGGTTCAATCGATATGTATACGCCGGATTCGGTTTGAAGGCACAAGTCAGGTTAACCCTAACAAGACGGCCTCATTTTTCACTGCTTGCCCTGAAATCCTCTGCGCTGCTGCGAGGGTTGGTTTTTGCGCGTTGAATTAAATTGTTGTGTGATTGGTAAACACATTCGAGATGTACCCGGCAGTAACTTGATGGCGCTAATTTCTCAAAAAGTTAATCTCCTTTAACGGCCAGAAACATGTGTTAAGATATTCACGACTTGACTTGATTTTCAAGCTACTTGACTTGACTTGATATCAAGTCAAGATCAAGTCAAGTAGTTACACATCAAGCAACTTGAAAATCAAGTTTTTCCAGCTAACTACTTGATTTTTCTTGAAAAAATAGTTCTTTTTTGATATTAATCTGATTAAATGCCAAAACACAATAACAATGAAAATCTATGTAAATAAAGATGTAATCTTTAATTTGAAAAAAACAACATCCAAAAACGAAAACTTCAACAAACTTGTAGTTAAATAATGCATGTAATGATATGAAATAAAAATACGAAATATTATGAATTCTAGCAATATTACATAGAAAAACAACCAACTCAAATGGGGGTGGGTTGGCTCAGTGGTTAGAGTCGAGGACTCGTGACTCTGGTTTTTCATACAAAAATAAATATCCATCAAATAAAGCTCAGCGAAGAATCCCCACCTAAGCTTTCACTGTTGGCTTCTGATTAACAGTGCTGCTCCTAGAGTGGCGCTGGGAAGCAGTAACAAAGCCTACACAGGGAGCGAGGCTAATGACCATAGCATGCGATGCCGATGACACAGAAGTAAAAAAAAATTAACATCCTCATTTGCCATCCATGCTTTGAGACACATAAGACTTCTAACGGAGTTATCACCTAATCGATTTCTTGTTTTGGTAAGAGTTAAGGCAGCTCTAAAAAACCCCCTTTCAAGTGGAGCTGAAGAAGCTGGCGTTGCCAAAAAGTCTTTAGTCGTTGCGGCAAACATACATTCGTGTCTTTTCCACCATTCTAAAAATATCCTCAGTACTGTCCGTTGCCGCTTGAATACTATTTATAATTTGTTCATCGGTTTCATCTCGATCAGGTTTATTGTCAAGTTCCATAGCCTACGAATCTAATATATCGAGCAGCATATTAATGAAAACATGATGGAAATACTCTTAAAAACATTAAGGTACTGGCAAATTCGTTCAACTAACGACCATTCTGTGTCGATTGGCTTTAAAGTTCGGATGCCTGCTTGCTGTCGTAACCCTTTTCCCCTATTTTAACGCTTCGATTCGTATTTTACAAATCGATATCAAGTAATATCAAGTAGTTTGATTTTACTTGATAATAGCAGGTCAAGTAGTTCAGATCGAAAATCAAGTCAAATCAAATATCAAATTTTCACAAGCTTGAGCTTTCAAGTCAAGTCAAGAATTTAAGAAAAAACTCACGCTACTTGGCTTGATGAATCCCTACTTGTATTAGGCAATGCACTGTGTCGCGCGCCGGATATTGAGGACAGACCCATCCAGGGCCACATTAACATAAAAGACGAAAACAAAACGTGGTTGTCTATTAGATTTTTAGCAGACATAAATTATAGTCATATTATAAAATGTACAATAAACAACATTCAGTCATAAATTTTCACAATAGCACTTAGAATAGAAATAGAAATGAAAAATGAGGAACTAAAATTAATTTAACACAAGTCAAAATCAGATTTAGATGAGTCGCTATCATTCAGGTTTTACTAACATCTGATATTATAATTCTAGCTGCTCCTAAAGGGGCTAAAATATTTCCTAGCCATCTTAGCACGGCAGTAGCTGAGTGATACCTAACTATTAACAGGAAATATCTCACATTGTGGAAACAAGTAATTTACACGTTACTATTAAGTGAACTCAAGAATATCACAATAATTGTTTGGAATATATCCTGAATCGCATTCGACACGATGTGCCTATTGCTTCGGTCTTCAGCGTCTCATTAGGTGGACCTGAATCAAGCCCGATATCTGATTGATATGAAAGCAGTGAATAAACAGAAATGACTACTCTGAGAGCAAGTACCCCTGCCGGTATCCAACTACACCACTGGATCGAGTCCTTCCAGTGGAAAAACTTGAAAATAATGATTTCCACCTTACCCAAGGTGACCTGAAGGGTAACACAATTCTTGTTTGTAAGATTTCCTAAATCATGGCCGGCGAATCCCCAGGTGCAAACGGGCGCTTGCACCTGGCTAGAATTCCAATCAGGTGCATTGCACCTGATTGGAAATTCTCCATAACTCTTACCTTTTTGTTCAAATAACCAAAAAACAGGAACACGACCAACCAGATTAAAACTGAGAATCAGTTACAATCAACAAATTAATGTTAATTCGTAATTCTCAATCTAGTCACAAAAAAGAGCGCGAGTGGTTCTTCCGTTCTTTTTTCGTCTCAGGTGTTACCATTCTGTGATGTCTATCCGTGAATATGTGCGCGCCGTGCAGTCTACGCTGCAGCCACGAGCCACCAGTTGAGAGCTGAAGCTGCCGTTGTAATATGTTTTGTGGTTAATAATGAGCAGTCTACGGTCAGCAGAGGTAGTGTTTTGTGACTTATCCTGTACCGCATGTTTACTCTGGCTGAAGTTGAACGTGGCCTGTGAGCAAAACGAACGAAGTTTGTCTACCAGTTATCTACTTGTTTTGCTTTTTGGAAATAATGATGTTGAATTGGTTAAAAAAAGGAGAAAGTAAACAAAAAAATGAATCCGATCGAAATAAATCTGTATCGTTACCGAATGTTGAAGTTGTTCCAGCCTCTTATGTTTCTGATGCTAGTAGTGCTTCTACAAGTGAACGTGAATCGAAATCTCATATGACTCAATATAAATCTAATAGCATTAGTGTCAAGGCGCCAGCTACAGATAGACATTCCATCCCCAACAGTAAGTTTTTAAAGTTTTTATTGTTTATCAATTACCCTAAACTGCTGTTTTAGTACACCGATTATGGTATGGGTAAAACCGAATCACTGGCGGTCATAGCTTACTTGACAGGGGGGGGGCATTGAAAATTTGAATGAAAAAACTTAGCAATAGGGATAGCTGCTGACTGGCAATTGGCGTTGGATTGTAGCGCTGTTGCCGGATTTAGATTATTGTCACTTAAAGCTACTTTTTGCGGTAGGCCACGGACATTTCAAATTTGATTAAAAAATCGCTACAATGTTTTTTATGGGGAAATTGCCCCTCTCCCTATGATCACCAGTGGACCAAATCAAGATTTTTGATGTCAATCATTATTTCAGCCAAAGACAAACATAGAAAAGGTAGAAAATTTCTGCCAAAGTGGTCCGCCACATATCCGTGGCTGCAAGAGTCTGAAGAAAAGAATGATAGTGCTATTTGCACCATTTGTACAGAAGCTGTAACTGCAAATTTACCCTTGCCAGCAGACCCTGGTAGCCAGCAGACAAAAGAAGCATTTGTTTCAATTGGTTTTTCACAGTGGAATCATGCGCATGATACGTTCAAAAACCATGAAAAATCCAAATTTCACTTTGCAAGTGTTCAGGCCTTGCATTCTATGAAAAAAACAAAACCTGTAATCCAACAATTGTCAGATGGTAAGCTTAAAGAAATGAAAGAAGCGAGGATTGCTTTACGAAAAATTTTTGAAAGTATAATTTTCCTGAGTAAAGAAGGATTGCCATTTCGAGGTTCCTTTCATAAGGAAGGCAGCTTCGAAGATTCAAAATTTAATGAGTTATTAAAACTACGAGCCAACGATGTACCAGAATTGGACAAGTGGCTGAAAAGATCGAATCAGAAGTGGCTCCATCATTCAATTGTGGAAGAGATTCTCAAAATATTGTCTGATAGTGTATTGAATGGGATTTTACAAGCGGTTCGAAATGCTAAGTATTATTCAATAATGGTGGACGAAACCTCTGATATTAGTAGATTAGAACAGGTATCATTGTGTTTAAGGCATGTTGATGAAAAATTGAATGTGACTGAAGACTTCGTTGGATTCTATGAAACTAAAAATACGAAGTCAGAAACCTTATTTTCAATCGTTAAAGATGTTCTTACGCGGTATAATTTGGACCTCAAAGATGTAAGAGGGCAGTCTTTTGATGGTGCTGCGAATGTCAGTGGTGATAAGATTGGTTTACAAACAAGAATTCGCGAGGAGAATCCGTTGGCGTTATTCGTCCATTGCGTTCCCCATCGGCTAAACTTGTCAGTCCAGGATGCTTTGACGGGAATTCAGTCAGTTAGAGATTTCATAGGAACTGTTAAGCAATTAATTACATTCGTTCGTGATTCGCCTCGTCGACTTGATATTTTCAAAAATTTGCAAAATGAAGGATCGCCAGCTTTAATGAAATACTGTCCAACTCGGTGGTGTGTCCGTATAAAATCACTTAAAACTGTACGTGATAATTACAAACCATTGATGGAATTCTTCGGCGAAATTTTAGATGATTCCTCAATGGATTCTACAGTAACAGCTTCAGCTTCGTCTTACCTTTACAAGCTCGAATCATTTGACTTTTTCTTCCATTTGAAAGCTCTTATTTGTATTTTTGAGCGTGTTGAAACTTTAAATACGGTGTTACAAAAAATTGATTTAAATTTAACCGAATCCCATGCACATGTTAAAAGAACGATGCAATCATTACAGGATTGTCGTAATAATGATTTTCCTAAATTTTGGCTTGATGTAACAACTGAGGCTAACAAAATAGACTTACAGTTGCCAAGTCTTCCTCGCATTCGAAAAGCACCCAAAAGATATGATAGCCACTCATCACCTCACGTCTTTGCCAATCCAGAAGAATTATATCGGAAACTGTTTTTTGAATTATTAGACCTTTCTGTAACTTCTCTTGACAGCCGCTTTCAATCCAGTACAATAAGACTATTGAATGATTTCGAAAATTTTGTTGTAAAAACTACGCAATGTCCTGAGAAGGTGATTTCATTTTATAAAACAGAAAACTTTGATGCCGATCGTCTGACACTGCATCGCGATATGGTATATGACCTAATGAAAAACAACGCCTCGAAGTATGGCATTCCGAATAGTCTTGCAGACGTTGTTAATTATTTGAAGGAAAATTTGGATGTGGTTAATTTAGTTCCAGAGCTGACGAAATTGATTCGCATATTATTGACTATACCTGTATCTACATGTACGTGTGAGCGTAGTTTCTCAGCGATGCGCAGATTGAAATCGTACTTGCGATCAACACTTAAGGCAGAAAGGTTGAACCACTTCAGCATACTGCACATCCACCGAGACCTTATCTCTGAAATAGACATTGAGGTCCTGATGGATGAATTTATCGGTAGAGCTCAGGGTAGAATAAATACTTTTGCTCGATAAGTATTTTTACAATTATCGTATTTTGTATTTTCATTTATATACATATTTTGTATCTTTGAATTTTTTTGGTTCCAGTTTTTTAATAAAATAATGAATTTGTTCCATTTTAACAGCTATATCTTTTAATGTTAAGAACCCTTATACAAAAGTGAATAATCCCTTACCCCCCCCCCCCCCCAGTCGCTAACACTGGCTGGCGTTTGCACCTGGTTAGGAAATGAAAAAGTGCCGGCCCTGTCCTAAATCGTGGCAGGCGATGCCTCTAGTCCACAACAGCACCGTTTCACCTGGTATCAGGCTGATATGTTCGGAACAAGGACCTTAATATCCTTGGGCTTCCTTTGGTTAAGGCGAAAATCATTTTCTTTTAAGTTTCTCCAAAAGAAGCACTAGAGCCAATGGTGTAATTTGGTTCAGTAGAGGTATTTGTCCTTGGATTAATTGTTTGTGTTGGTTCACTACTGTCATATCAGCCTGATACAGGGCTTTACCCTTGTCCATCTAACGAGATCCGAGAGATCAAAACAACGCTGTCGTGGATATCGTACCTGATGCGATGCAGGGCACGTTCCAAACAAGGGCTGTGATATCCTTGAGCTCACTTTGGATAGGGTTGAAATAATTTTCCTCATGGTGCGCCAAAGGAAGCATTCGAGCAAATAGTGCAATTCAGTGCAGGTAGAGATACTTACACTCGTAGTAGTTATTTCTGTTGTTGTCGTTTCACACCATATTGTGTTTAATGTTATTATTGGCCAGTATCAGCTAAGGAAGCACCTCTAAATTAAGAAGCTGAGCGATATACCATAATGTAGGGAAGATAAAAAATTAAGAGGCTGCTTTTCCGACCAATCTGTCAATGCGAAATACTATTCTGGGCAGCGCTGACCTTCTATGGCCAGGACTAAAGGAAACTTTGCTGATTTGTATCAGCTTTTCACTAGGTTGGATTGCCTGAACATTTGGTTCGGTTAGTTCATCCTGTGAAAATCAAGAGCGCCACAGTGGCGTGACCCTGATAGTGTCTATTAGCACTGTTTCTGTAAATCTAATAATAATAAATACAGTAATTATAATTTATAGAAATACGGTTACAAGGAAAGGCTCATACAAAAGGTATTTAACTTGTCCAAGATTGCATTCACAATGTACCCGCACAATGAGTTTGTACTTCTCGTGAGAAATATCGAATACATTGTGTTAAGAAAAATGGAGTGAAGCAGAGCACCATACGGTTAGCAGCATTTTGATTTTGATCTAAAATTAAGTGAATTTGCGTCATTTCATGCACGTCTAATTTTCCATTATTGATAAAACAAGTTTTATTTTACTTAAGAAGTACTTAAGTCTCTCGAGATATGTGTCATAAATCTGTTGAGTGCACTTTTTCTATGTTCAAAGCTTTGTATCTTGATATGAGGCCAAATGAGAGTAAGGAAGTGAGGACCTAATAATTAGATAATGCTTAACTACCATAGCTTGGATGGTTCTACTATGAAACACAGAAACAACATATTGAATTAAAAATTTTATTTAATATATGTCCTTGAAAGGTTACAAATATCAATTTCATACATTAGCTTACTGCTGGTGTCCTCCGCTTTTGGTAGATGATCAGCACGATCAAGAGCATGATGAATAAAAATAGATATAGACACATTACCAAATGAAAATCTTGTTCTCCATCTAAGTCCTAGTGTTGATAAACAAGCAGCACCATTGGGTTAATAGGATGCCATAACCGGTGTCGAATGCAGCCACATCAAGAAACAATTATTTTTGCCATGAAGAAGCACTTCTCCGATCAAACGTCAAATTGAAAAATTATTGATGATGACAGTGAGTTTGGCAGTGATGCTCAGCGGACATCTGAGTAGCACTCTAGCTACATAAAAATAACCAATACTTTTTCAGCAAGATATAGTCCCAGATGTAGATCTGTTCAAAATTTGTATTACTGATAGTAGATGTTTGCTTTTTAGCGAATAACGGTTAGCTGCTAGCATAGGCGTAGTTAGGTGGGAGCTTGGGGGGCTAAGCCCCCCTAAGAATGAATTAGCCAAAAATAATTCAAATCAGTAACGTTCTGCTGAATTTATTGTACCTAGGACGAGGGCTTAAGCCCCCCAGATCCAAGGGCTTAACTACGCTTATGGCTGCTAGCTACAGTTACTCCGACCACGGTATAGGCGCCTAACACTTACTCCACACTTTTTTCCAAATAGCACCTCACAGCTGTTCTTACAACAATAAGGTCATTATTTAATTTAATATCTTGCAGTGCCTTCGACTTTATACACAAACCAATTTTTTACGTAAAGTCATTAACATAAGACAAATAAAATGAGCATTTGTTTGTGGCGTAATATTTTTGTAATAAAAACGCACAAAGAAGACGTTCGTTTTCGAAAGCATGTATATTATATAGGTATTATTATAGGTCATTTAGTGTCCTTAAAAACCCAACTAATTTTATTTTTATCCGTTTTTTGCGTGAAGCAAATTTCTAATTTACTTATGTTATGCTTACGATTTTACGAAAAAATAAGTTTGCATACAAAATCAAAGATATTACGAGGTTCTAACTATTATAAGGACTTAATTTGTGTAGAAAAAAACTATTTGGTGTTATTTGAAACACAAAAGTTAAGGGTGAGTTTAAGGGTTGAAGTACAAAAAAAAAGTTTTAAAACCATGGTATTTTAGACCCTATAGTACTTAAACACATTCCACTCAGTTTTCGTTTGAACTTTTTTTGTTACGAGAATATCACGTGTCAAGGAAATTCAGGGAGACCCTGTATAGGCACAACTAGCAGGGGCAGGGGCAGTGTTTCTGCTTGAACCTTGTAATTTTGTACTATTGGTACACACCACAAAATAAGAATGGTATTTGAGATAATTTGATTTGTTTTTTGGAGTTTTACTTCCGGGGTACCGTTTTCCTTTCAGAAGCCTGTATTGTATTCTAAAATTCTAGGGGGCAGCTTCCCTCTTTGCCCTTCCGTACACCCATGCTCTGAACTATAATATATAAAGTAAGATCCTTCTACAACAACCCTCAATTCACTGCGACGCAAGAAAATCCATGGAAATTTACATCTAAATCGAATTAGTTTACTGTATTGACTCAAGATTGAAACGTTTCAAGCCTCTCCATCCCACCACCCCAAACGAACCATCCATTTTCTCGGGTAAAATATGATCGAGCATGATTTGCTAATTCCCTCTCAATGCAAACATTCGTAGCACTTTTGTAATTTGGGGAGTTGATTTATGGTCTGCTAAATAGACGAGCTTGCGAATCGCTACTGAGCTCAACTCTAACGATTTCTTATAAAGTCTGTATCACAATCACAGACAAAGAGAAACGATTACTATGTATTGTTCATAACATTCTACTAGCCAGTAAATTCTCTGAAACCTAATATTTTGGATCTCTCCGGCCGTTTCAAAGTACAAAATTCTTTGGTAAAAAATTAAATTTGAAACAAAGTTTGGTTGTCATTTGTCACAGGGTGACGGATTTCAGTGCTTAAAAATAAATTGGTCGACGTATATGAGATGTTGTATATTTATTTTTCACTTTTCATCATAGTTTTCCATTAGGTCCAAATGAAGCGTGTTATAAGACATCAGTTTGCCTTTGAATGTCAGATTAAAACACCAAGGGCATGTCAGCAGTTTGAAAGGCCCCTCCTGCTTTATACCTCTATACCTACTTAATTTTATTTTTCTCTTCTTAATTATGTAATAATTTTTGCCTCTTTCTCGCCTTGAACTGAATATAATACAATTTGAGGTTTTATCCTTTGTTATACATATAGGTAAGTATAATCATCTAAATAGCTTACTTACTTTCTGACATTATTCTTAAGTGGAGATCTTTTTACATAGTAAGTAGGTACCTGCGTCCTTTTCTTGTTACACGCGAAACAACTGTTAATGTTTTTGGTATCCTATGAAGCCCATACAGGGTGTCCCAAAAAATAGTGTCAAGCGGAAGTCCAGAGATAGAGCTCACCTAGAAGTATCTAAATCACCCCCATGTATGTTATGCAATTTTTTGTAGTTTCCGAGTTATGCATTTTTTTCTGAATTTTAGAGAATTCTATACCTCGACAACTTAAAACTGTTCTAAAAGTAAAATTAAAAGACTTTTCCAAATTACCTTTTTTGGTAATTAATCACCAGGAGTTGATGTTCATACATAAAATAAGCGGCTTCATAACTTTGATGAAAGTCATAAATATTTTAATGTAAAGCGAAAAATTTACGATCTGTTAATTATGACTTAAATCATCGACTCGCAATTAAAAATCCAAAGAGGTGATTTCATGATTTCTAAGCAGGTCTAAGAACTTCTTCAGACTCTCAGCTATCACAATCATTGGAAAAAAGTAGTACTTAATAGGGCTACTTTCGCTCCAATTGACCTTCAAAGACAAGAGGCGAAGATTTCTTGAAATTATGTTAACGCGTTAATAGCAGATTGATTGTCAGTACCGCAATAATAAACATTAAAAACGTTGCATACATTAAACATGTATTAAAAAAGATCCTATTTCTTGCTAAAAACCACAAGGAGCGCATTCTTCAAAACCGGTTTTTACCTGAGCGCCAACAAAAGGGGCTAACGCTAACGCAGTAAACGATGGCAATGTTAAAAAGAGATAGCTATGATATTGTTGTGATGTCTTTTCAAAATGTGTCATTGCATAGGTTGTTTTCGTTGTCTTTATTCAGTCGTATGTCTGTCTTTGCGGCTTTAAATCGATACGCTTTTGTTTGGATTGGTGTTGTTTCTGTTGTCTGACTACTTGGCTATACCTATACGGACCTTGAGTGCACGACAACTGAATTAAACGATGCTGTTTTCTGCAAGAGACTATAAACCAATGGATAGGTCGTGGTGGACCCACTGAGTGGCCGCCACCTTCACCTGACTTAAATCCTATAGAGTTTTTTGTTTGGGACTACTAGAAAAAACTAGTGTATGCTAAGGAGTGTCGAAACATCAGCGAATTACGCAACAAATTAACACAGGATGAAGAAACACTAAAAAACAATCGAAGAGCTTTTGTTAAATTAAAAAATAATTTTTTCAGAAGATGTAGATTATGCATCGAACAAGAAGGTAGACATTTTGAAAATTTCTTGTGAAATTTAAAACTTAGTGAAGAAATTTGATAATTTCGTATCATTTTACAATTTCCCACTTACAAAAAAGAAGTCGTACATGTAAAAAAAGCAAAGTGACACAGGTGGTCATCTATCAATATTCTGGTCGCACTGAATGTGTTTTATTGCGGCACTGACAAGTATTCGGCTATTAGCGCCCTATTGTTTCATTTAAAATCCCATCGCTAATTTCAAGAAATCTCCACCTTTTGTCGTTGACGGTCGATTAGAGACAAAGTAGTCCCATTAAGTACTCCTTTTTTTTAATGATTATGATAGCTGAGAGTCTGAAGAAGTTTTTAGACTTAAATAGAAATAATGAAGTCACCTCTTTAGATTTTTAATTGCGAGTTGAAGATCTAAGTCATAATTAACATAAAGTAAATTTTTCACTTTACACTAAAATTTTTATGACTTTCGTCAAAGTTACGAAGCCGATTATTTTACGTGTGAACAATAAACTCTTGGAGATTAATTAGCAAAAAAGATAATTTGGAAATGTCTTTTAATTTTTCTTTTGGAACAGTTTTAAGTTGTCGAGGTAGAGAATTTTCTAAAATTTAGAAAAAAATTCGTAACTCGGAAACTACAAAAAATTGCATTACATATATGGGGTGATTCAGATACTTCTAGGTGTGGTCTATCTCTGGACTTCCGCTTGACACTATTTTTTGGGACACCCTGTATATTACAGAAAAATACTGCCACTCATGTTATTTGGGTTGTCTATCATTTTGTCCACTATAATCGGTCCCTCCATAACTGACAAGGTATACTGTGGTCCTGTCAATATCAGTAATTTTGATAGTATGTAGCTGCTGAAGCAAGGAATAAACATCAAAATACTTTCCTATTGCTGTGTAGTATCTAGTATAAATCTTGCTATATTCAACAGTGAATTTGGGAGCAATAGGTTACAATTAAACCATTGATCCAAAAACCATCATCGGCTTTGACAGTGGATTAAGTGGAGACGAGAAAGTAGTAAAGCAAACTATAGAAGATAAACAGATGTCACGGTTCTAGGTTCTAGGGGCCTAAAAGTTTCCTTATGGTTTTCCAATGTTTTTGAAATAAGACAACTTCTTTGCATGCCAGAACTAGAAAATGTGTGACTGGTATATGTATAGTTTGCGCTTCCTGTTAAGCATGCCTCTGCCATTCAGCAGAGGTAGCTTAAAGTCCGCCATGGCTTCGATGAGCAAATAAAGCGCCAGTTCCTGACTCTATAAATTTACAAAGTTGCGACCATATTTTCCGACGTGTTAGTCTTTAGATTATACTGATCTATGTGATTGATTTCTGCCCAATCATTGGTCCATAAATCTGTAGCGTTTCACTACCTATGTAATAAAGGAACAACATATTTCTCTTTTTCAGGGCTCTTGGTCATTGATGAGGCAATGGAGTCCCTGATGAAATTGGGAATTCACGAAATGTTTTGTATTTATAAAGGTTTCACCGCTACAATTTGAAGAACTGACGCTGGTAATCAACAACCATCCTTAAAAGGTGGCAAAGGATTCACAATTTGTATGATTTTTCCTGCTTGGCAGTCAAATAAAACATTGTTTGCTTGTTTCCTACGTTTCGGTTTATTTATTATTGCTCCACATTATTACATTACAATACCTGAATATGGTTTAAATTTGAATAAACCGAAACGTAGTAACAAGAAAATAATGTTTTATTTACCTGCCAACCAGGCGAAAACGTACAAACTTTGAAAAGGGTTAACGTCAAATGGTTGTGTACTATTTTTTGATATATATCACTTGTCTTTGGTTCACCATATTGCAGCTTTAACACTCTGTATAGATTTAAGGAAGATTTGAGTGGTTAGGTGCTGCTGCTGAAGATGGTTTTGAAAGACAATTTATATTTACCGACGTATGTTTAATTTTTTTTTTAATTATAGAGGGATTATAGGGAAATCGGCTTGATTGGAAGGGCAAAAGCATTCGCACACCCGAAAGTATGTGTGTGTTTAGTACTAACCTGCTATGAAAAGTCCATTTAAGTTCAACAATAATTACTGGATAGACAGAATTTCATGATTTAATGTTTAATGTGTTTTCATGGCATCTGAACAACAATCGCTAGGATAGGTTACCTATCTTTTATATATTTAAGCGACATCAACTGCATGGTTATTAGCCGCATACCTGGTTTCAAGTTGACAAATTATTCACCTGCAGTGAATAAGTCAGTTGTGTGAATTTCAAAACATTTTTGATAGATTCCACAGAATTGGGACAACAACGAATGTTATTTGGTAAATTGAGCATTACTGCAATGCTCATATTCAGGACTGTAACAGAATATGTTTGGTTGTTATGATTTTTTGGCATGTCGGACACAGGGATGGTGACTTACTCCTTACAAGGTACTTGCCCACATCGTTTCATATTGAGGTAAAAAGGCCACGGGTAAACGTTGTCCTTCACTTACCTGTTATCTATATTTGCATTTCTGGTCTCTCATATTTATGCGTCTGCTAGCCTGTTGTAATGTCGGCATACAAAGGACAAAAAAAAACCTTGAGCCAATAAAGTTGGTCGTTAAAATAGACCTCGTATGGTGAATCCAGTATTTTGAGAACCGCGGTGTGCATTTCTTACGAACAGTGAAGATAAAGTGTAGAGTAAATTAGATGATATTACGAGACAGGTATTGGACAACTGGCATTGCGGTATAATTATTGGCGGAAGCAAAATATCTAACCTAAGATTTGCTGACGATACAACCCTTATTGCTGCTTCTCAGGAAAAGCTAGTAGCTCTATTAAACATTTTAGAACAACGCAGTGTAGCATTATGGTCTTGGTATTAACTACAACAAGGCCAAGGTTATTATCGTAGATAGAGAGCATGACAATCATCGAGAAATAAAGTCGATAGGCCGTTGTGAGGTAGTTCAAAAGTTTTGTGTACCTCGGTTCTTTGATCGACAATTCAGGTAGCTGTGAGAATGAGATTCGACGGCGCATTCAACAGGCACGGGTGGCCATGAAAAAGCTCACTAAAATATGGCGTGACCATAATATCACTAAAGCTACCAAAATGTCACTGGTTCAGTCTCTTGTGTTCTCCATATTTTTGTATGCTTGGGAAACTTGGACTGTTAAAAAGGCGGATCGAGCTCGCATAGATGCTTTTGAAATGTGGACGAGGAGAATGCTGAGAATTCCTTATAGCGCCCATCGAACTAATGTTTCCATACTGGACGAGCTCGGTAATCCAAGGAAACTATCCTCCATTGTGTCGATGAGAAAGCTTACATTCTTCGGACCTATTCACAGAAGCTATAATATGGAGAAACTTGTGGTTCAGGGTCACGCCCCGAGTGGGCGGCGCCGTGGCCGTTCCCATACGCGCTGGGTGGATACGACAAAACAGTTGCTAGATATGAGTATCAAGAGCTCCACTGAACTGACAGTAAATCGCGAACGATGGCGAGCTACAGTTCTCAAAACTATTGATAATATTCGTATCGGCAATACTGTAGCTCCGACTTAATGCATTTTACGAGTTCACAACATGTCTGTTAAGACATTGTGACTATGATGATGATGATGATGATGCTAGACTTAGGTATATAAATCGCAAACACTCATATGACGAATATTTGCTATTATTGTTTGCAGGCATTTCCTACGTATATGCTGATAGATTAAAAAATGTATATTATTTATATTTCACTTTCATAAGAAGCAGGCAGCATTTATATTTTATTATATTTTATTATCTTGTTGAGTCAGTGCAGCGCAAAAACCTTGTTTATATGTAGTGGTTCCTATACTCAACGTGGAGTTGACAATAGCATTTTAATTGAGTCTTTAGCATAAACTAGATACGATTTGAGGCCCAACCTTTTTGCTTTAGCTCTTCTCCATAAGATACTGCCCTCAAAAATGGACTGTTCAGCATTGCTCAGCCATATAAGCTTCCATGTACTCCGATTAGGAAGTCGGCACAAATATTTATCAAAAGGCACATATTAGTAGAGCTTATGCAATGTGCAATGTATAACACAGTGACTTTCGGTACTCCCTGACCCGAGGACAGCTTTGTGTATGTTATTATAGTTTCAGTTACAAGAGTCATAAAATATTTACTTATGATGCGTTGCCGTCCGAACATGCATTCGTTTCTTTCAGTCGTTGTCCCATGGTTTTACGGCCCCACAAGAAGCCAACACGGGCACAGTTGATCCGGACGCCCCGCCTCCTGTGCACCGGTCGCCAATGTGCAGCGATGCATGAGTAACAAACCGCCCCGAAGCCTCCCTCCCGCCCCCCCTCTCACCCCCCTCGGTGGTGCTTTAACCCGCCATCCATGAACCGAGGCCGGTACGGAACACCACCAGACGGAGGAGAGCCTTTGTCAGTCTTGTCGATCGCTGTGTGATCGAAGAACACACTTTGACCTGTTTCGCTTGTTATCTCGTTAATGTACGGTTCGATACACCCTTTGCAACTATTATAGATGCAGCGAAAGGTTGCTGGAGAGAGACAGTAGAGGTTTACGTAAAAAATAAATATGCAAAGAGCTATGTAGTTTCTTGACATTTTTTTTATTATTTTATTATTAGTTTGTACAACAGGCCCTGAAGGTCTTAGGGCAGAAATGAGTGAAATTATTGTCTTTGGATACCTTCACCACCTATTTCTGAGTATGTCCTGGACTATTCCACGCCACCTGTTTCTGTCTGCCGTCTTTTCTTTCCAGTATTTAATATGAATTTTCATTAAATCAACAATCCTTTGTTTTTCTATTGGTCTCCGGTTGCGAACTAATTTTGTCATTCTCGTCCCATTCGTCCTCTCCACATGTCCCAGCCACCTTATTCTCTGCGCTTTGACTGCTATAATATTGGGGCTCTCATACATGTCCTCCAGTTCCTGGTTTGTTCTTCTCCTCCATCCCACGTTTGTCCTTACGCCTCCATAAATAGCTCTCAACAATTTTGTTTTCCATCTTATAAATTTTCCTTTCTCCTCTTTGTTCATAGTCCACGTCTCACAAGCATATGTCGCTGTTGGTCTTATAACAGTTGTAGGTATAAATTCTCTCTTTGGTCTTTCTGGATACATATTTGGGTATTATTCTTAATATTTAGAGACATAAAATTTTGTAGATACTTTTCATTAGTTAAATCGAATTTTTAACACCCGATCCTATTTTAATGTCCTTAGTGAAATATCCAGAAAATATGGTGTCAGTTGGCACTACCAGCACCCTGGGGTGAGTTTTTTATGACGCACCTAACTGCTATACAAAACTATACGAAAGAAAGAGAATGATATAATAGTGAAATAATTTTGTCAAGAACCAAAATTGTCAGTGAGAGGAGAGTGTGAAAAATGTTATGTTGCAGTTCATGGGATACGTAACGGACTCCATAAGCAAGTTATTTGGATGCTGTGATGACCCACCAGATGAAGGTTGTAACACCGTCCTTGAAGATACCTATATGGAAATTATATGGATTGGGCGAGTGTATTGGAGAACCGCTGGTGAACCTGTCAGGCAATATAGGGGGTGTCAAAATTTATTGTATGCCAATACCATATACAAGGTGTACCTTCAAGGGTGTCATTTATTTGTACTAGCTTGTGCGAATAAATAGTAATAATAATAACAACATTTATTCGGAAACTAACTGTAGCCTGTTTTAGAAATCTAGAAAGTAATAAAAGTTCATTAGGTATGCAGAGGGACCACAGAGTGATACAGTGAATACTTAAGCCGATTTTCCTAGTTTGCCATTGATTTCATTGGAAAATTCTTTCTTTTTCAGTTGTAGGTAGTACCACCTGGATTTAGGGCAATTGATGGGTTTTGCCCTTGGTTTTGTCTATCGCGATCTATTCAATAAGAGTGAAAATGGTGTGTACGGTCAGGTACTGGTGCTCAGGAATTGTCATCTCCTCTTAATATGGCCATTAATCGGTAGAAGGTTCGATCGATCAAGTAGTCAAAGTTCCATATATTCTCCTCTTGTTTAACTTTACTGACATGCTGAACTGCTTTTCGCCAGTTCTCTGGTGTTACTTACTTAAGGGCTTCATCAGACAGTAGCTTAAGGTCTTTGATTTTGAATGTCATGTTAACTCTTGCTGACGAATTTCATTAAAATATCTGATGTGATATTGTAGATATTAATAATAAGTTATTTATTTTTGAAAACTTTACCACCCTGTATCTCAAAAGGTAAGACGTTTAGGACATACGTTCATATGGAGTCTTCTTCTTAAAAAGTACCCAAAAATTCCCCCCATAAATATTGACATTCAATTAGGAACACCCTGTATAGTTCAAGTGCGCAAGATCTTTTGCATACTGGAAGTTATCTTGGCATCCATCATAGGTATTCAGAACGCACTCTCTTGTCATACGTTGCACCTCAGGTCTTCAGACCCACATCCGCACTGGAAAGATGGTATTTTATCCCGCTATTAGGGAGGCCGCATATCCGACATGCTAGACTCTAATTATGTTGAGGCTATAGTCCATATTTTCCGCGGAGGGTCAAAACTGGGTATAGTCCTACCTACCAGGACATTGTATGGCACTTGACGTATTTCTATCAATTGCTTTCTCCAGAATGAAGCCGGTCAAAGTTATCTGGCACTACTGTTGATAATTATGTGAGTAATATCATGGATATGAAGAGTTACATATTTAGCAAATTTCTTAGATTCCTTTTTTACAGCATTTGGTATATGCAGGTGTAGCGAAGGTATATGGCTTACGGCTTAGGACTGGAAGGAATTATGAATAATCTCTATTCCGCTTTGGTTTTTTATTAGTCTGCCACAGTGTTCAGTTAGTAAAACTGTAGTAAATGATTCATATGGAGTCATAACATTTCAATCATCCCCTATAGTGATAGTAAAACAGGAAATGTTACCTCCTTATTACCGTGCTACGCAGTAGATCCGTTGAAAAGATTGCTTATCATTCTCCAACAGCAATTCCGCCACTCTTAAAAATATTCACAACACATTTCCTAATTAAGGTACACGTCCATAAGATATCTTGTGATTTCATGGAGGAACGATTCCTTATTGTGTGTAACGTAAAATCTCAAAAAGAATAAAAACCGAACGACCGACGCTACGAACGTCACACAGTGACGTAGCTACGGGGGACTCAGTAAACACCAAAGCCATGAGATTAAATTTTATATTGAACTGAACTGAATTTTTACGAATATGTGTTTGCAAGCTATACGATATAACTGTACTGGCTGGCTGTATTTTTTAAGAACTACAGCGTTTTGCAATTTATGTCCACTTTTTTTAAATGAAAAATTTTCAAATAGGTACTGTAATGGTCACATGTTCAAATAATTCAAATATCTCCCTCACTTTGCGAAATTGGCATTCCTTTCATGAAACACCGTACCTACATCATACGCATACACACATTCTGGATACCATACCATTTTGCTCTGTAATCGGCGTGTAGTATATAAATTAATAGATAGAAAAAACAAATATACGGTGAAGGTCTGTCTTGGTTGATATGCAAAATTACAGAAACATCATATCGGTTATATCTGATTAAGGTTTTTGAACGAATTGTTATCTGGGTGCAAACCCTTCGTAAACACGTACGTCAATTTAGTCGCTCTGCTGCCCTTCAAAAATAGCACTCCACAAGAGTGTGAGTCCCACAACACATTGGTATACCAGGTAACAAGCGAGACTAAGCAAGGCCCGAAGGCCCTGGATAAGTGGGCTCATAACACACTGGCGGAACCCTGGTTAGAGAGTCATGATTACAGGCAAGTGCAAAAGGTTTGTAGCAGGCCCAGAGAAGGACCGTCCCCTAATATGGCCTTCGAATAAACGCAGATAATCACCGAACCTTTTGGTGGAAGCTCTCACACTCACAGCCACTGGCGGTTAGAACGGTATAAGCGGTAGAATGATTGACGAAAAGGAAGTCTCCAGGAGACTATGGGAGTTTTAGTGATGGTTTTGTTGGGTAGGCAAACTTGTCTGGCTTCGCCATCCCCCTTTCGCCCCAATTTGTGTATATTAGCGCCATTTGTGTGAAGTCTGGAAATGAGTGCCAAATTTTGCAGAAAATTCATTATCTTCAATAAGCCTACCTATACCTGTCTATACCAGATTTTTAAATAACAAATAGCACGAGAACAGACAAAATTCCCTAAGCAGCGCCTTTAAGAAATCATTAGAAGTATTTTTCATTATTTGAGATCCCAGATATAAAAATATACTGGAATAAACTTATCAATTTTCTACACCTACAAAAATATTCGAATGCGTTTAAATTCCTGAGCTATAGAATTTGAAGTGTGGGAGGGGCATTAAAGTATAATTTTCGACTTTGATGACAATCTCACAATAAGACTGTCACATTTCAGAAGCGAGATGATACGATTAGGTATCTACTCGTAAACACTTTTAAATGCCAAGGAATTAGTTTCCAACAGATCACTTCGGAGCACCGAATTATCCAGAAGGGTAATTCTTGAAACAATTTGGCTTAAACCGGCGATAGACGTTAGACCGGGCGAGGATGATGAGGTTGGGCTTGCTGTTCGGAGTTCTAACGGCTTTTTGGCTCTAACATCTTAGATATCTCGAGCAGACATTTCTCATAGTAGAATCTGGACAACGAATATATGTAAGAGGGAGGAAGGCCATCTGGTGGCTGGAACCACCAGTGCATAGACCTACAAACCGGCCCTTATGCACCTCTCCTTACCCTAGTTCCCAAGTCCAACCCTCATCGCAAAGGTGAGGCTATCATAATCTGGACAAATCAGCAACTATTCTGCGATTTTCCTATTTCTAGAAGTTGCGTAATAATAGACTCATCAGCTTAACGTATTTCTACCTGTTTGGGTGGAGTCCAGAAAATTTAATGAGCGCCTGGGCAGACATGTGCATACGCCTCTGAGCAGTCTTCCATAGACTTAGTTTAAACCTTGTATACGGTGGTAGTAGTTGTTATGCTGAATACACCTTTCTTCAGAAGAAGAGAATCCTTAGCTTCACGGATACCAAACAGTCGGTGCTGGCCAAAGTCTGAATGATGAAGTGAACCCTATTTGTCGCTGCCAGTGAAAAAATTTCCTAGTATTCATTTACCTAGGTAGCATGTTGCAACGACCATTGCAAGATTACCCGAAATGGTACTGGGTTGCTTGATTCCAAATAGGATATATAATGTAAGTAAGCGAAGCTTTGATTAGCTTTTACAGATAGTGATAACTAAGTTGGTCGATTTCTTGTTTCACGTCAAGAGTATTTATTTGCCAATAGGCATCAAATGTCAACCGAGCTTCAAAAAGAAAAGCTAATTAAAATATGAGTCGAGTCGTTGGTCGTTACTAACAATCAACTGAAAGTACCAATGAGATGAGTTTGGCGTCTTTTCAATATAGCAAATGAACGGTTTAATTTGAGAAATACCAAGACACATGGATGCAAAGAATCTTGTTCTTTTATTTCATGTAATAACTACGCACCGTTATTTCAAATACATGGACTTGGCACTATAATTAAAGACTAACCAAGGTACGAAAGGCGTTACATGAACATGGAATTGCCATTTCGCGATATCTGTACATTTCAGAAGTCCCTTTTTGCATTGGGTATTCTCCCAGTTTGGGCTGCTTTTTTCCTATGTAGCCTTGTATAAGCTTTTTGACCTCTGAATTCATAACTAACTATTTACGTTCGTTAAGGTAAATATTGCAATGATAAGACTTGACCCTGTTGTGAACCTGTTTTATGAATAACAGCTGATTTATGAACCAATACTACATGACCAAAAAATCTGTTTAGAAGACTTCACAGTTCTATAGTCGTCATGCGCCGTCACTGTGTAAGGGAGTTGAAAAACCTTTTCTTATTATTCTTTGAATAATGTCTCGAGTGTTTTACGTTCAGCTAATGAGACCCTTAAACTTTACAAACTTTCAGCGAGGAATTTATATTATTATTTAAACTTGACGAAAGACGGACCAATTTGAACTGCTCACGATCTCTTTTTAACAGTCAGCGTGAGCTCAACCTGTGTGTGCGAAATAATAAGCATATTGAGAGGGGAATTACTATAATTGCCCCTTTTTTAATTATCACCCTTTTTCTGCACTAATTTGACTGAAAAGTGGAAGCGGCATGAATAGGTGAATCGCTCTCCTTTACGTCTGCACCCCCTTGTATATTGAAAGAGCTGTATGGAAATTCATGATTTACACTAATATCAAAAAATATTTAGACTAACCACATAGCTTTCCGTACATCGAAATAAACTCATGTTTATCCGAAATGCGGACAATCAGGATTTGGATAAAATAACAACGTTAGTATAAAGATCTAATAGGTCACTGGCTACGGTCTATGTGAATTACAATAAGCAACACTGTTCATAGTTCTCCTACGTTATTTATTGACAAATACCTTCATGCGAAAAGTCTCCCTAGGATGTCTGCTTTTTCTTTAGTAGTAGAAGCGATGGACTTGTCCTCTCTGATCAAGGGAGGTAACGACGAATAGGAAAAGTTCTGACTAACAGCCTTAGCTAGAGACCAGAACGTTTTGGATGAACTAGGGAATGAGAGGAGCTTGTTCTTAATTTTTTGGTTCCTCCTTGCTGCTGTCAATCACGCGTTTACAGTGATTTCTGGCGTCAACAAAGTTGCGGTGGTTCTCGGCATTTGGATTTTTCCTCCATTCTTTGTAGTGTTGGGTTTGCAGCTCTACAACTTTGATTAAACCATGGCTGTTTTTGGAGGGACGCTTGACGACATGAGGAATATAGGCTTCCATGCCGGATATAAGTACCTCTGTTATTTCTTGGGCGTAAGCTGATGGGTCTCGTGACTTGAAGCAGACGTCGCGTCGATCCAGGGAAAGGACTGGTAGTATTTTCTTATTCTCTCTCTCTCTCTTTCTCGTCTATTTTATGTGGAATTGTCGTTTATTGTTACTTGCCATACCACAGTTGAAGGGAGTACTAACTGTAATCGCGAAACTTATCCAATTTAGCATACTGCTTTTTGGTCGTCATATGGCGAAAATGTATTCACTCGTTTCTATCAGCCTGTTTTTGATGAAATTTGGTGATGTAATATGGGGACGAAGTAGGTAATGGCGTTATATTGTTGAGAGTCGGTGCAGTGGGTTCGGAATATAAACGAAAGCTATTGCAGAACCTTCGTTTCTAGGCATTTCAGAGAATCCTGATAATTTACTGTTTCTTTTGGGAAGGTTGTAAAATTGAAGTGATGGGTAAGGTGGGAGCGGAGACTCTAACATATTTTGTATTTATCAACCCGAACCCGTTGCTTAGTTGCTTAGTATGCGCCTATCGTTGCTAAACATACTGGTCCATACAAATTTATAACTAATAAAGATAAGGACCTAAACATGGACGCTAGTTTCCCTCTGGCGTAAAATCAATTTTTTCTCCTGACTGTTGCGACTCTTAAACGCATTTACAAATACTAAACACAATTTTTAGTGATGTTTTTTGTATTATTGTTATACATCAAGGAATCGTGTGCGGATTTGTTCAATAAAATTTGATTATTCACCACAGTGCAAAATGTTTTTTACTACATGCTGATGTGTCTAGGATGTACACTTTACCCTATTATGTCTTAGTTACACGAAATAATATTTGGGGGCATGAGAAACTTTGTAGTACTGCGTAATATCACTGTATTATGTTAATTTTTTATAAGCGAGGATGTTGAAGTATTTCGAGCTTATATTCATTTGAATGAAGCTACATACTCGGCCTTTACGGTAAGTAAAATTGTTTAGAAAATCAAACTCTGGAATTCCATGATTGAAATTTCAGTGAGTTCCGATGAGCAATAAAAGTTGCTGTTTTCTGACAATGCTTGTAGCCCCTAGATATTTTTGAACAAAAAAGACTACCTGAGCCCAACGTGGCGCTTCTGATTCGTGTTTTGATCTGGAGGATCGGTCTGCAACTAGAATTGATTTCTGTAGATACGATACACGAAAGCGTTGCTTATTTTAATGGGTACTAAACGAATCATCAACAATGAATTACCAATAAAACTTCCAACTATGGGGTTATTTTCAAAACCCGACAAGTCCACGGAAACAAATTTTACAGAAATCTCAAAAAACCGAATATAGCCTTATTATGAGTGAAAGTAATACTAAAACAAGAGTACGATAATCTCCAATGGTTTAGGATGTTAGGTCTTAACGCCCAAAAATCTAAGACACATAGTTTTTCTGAAATCAGGATTTTAAATTTGAACACGTCGGGTTTTGCATATTAGATTAAAATCAAACACCGCTTGGACTAGTCGGTGTCTGCATCTAAGCCTAATTTTGTTATAAGCGAATAGTATAGAAATCTGTAGCGCCTTAGATAATAAACAATACGGTATTGTAGTGAGCAACAGGTCACTGTCAAAACAGATACCAAATTTAGAAATAGCCAAAGTGATCAAGACGTCTAGTGGTGGAATTTAGAACCCAATGTTGTACGTGGTAACCAGATTCTTTTAGCATGTATGTGTACCAACTCAGAGAGAATGAATTCAAAACACAGAAATGTTATGATATGGTTTTTTTATTATTGGGTTCTTAACATTTGTTTTGTATTTATTAACCATGACTGCTGAGTGTTTATGGTACGGTTTTATTACTTGATTCTTGTATTTATCAAATCATGAGTGCTTTGTATTCCATATATTTTACTGGTGAATTATTTATATTGATATGTTGAAATATACGATTCAAAAATGTATCAAAAATAGTGGTAAACTGGCTCTTGTTATTAATATTGTATAATAAAGAAATGGTTATAAACATTCAATCAACCATATAAAGGAGTAAATAAAGGAGGTAAATGGGATAGGGTATATAAAATATAAACATAGCATCGCAAGCATAGCAGCATAGCAAGCATAACAGTATAGCAAGCATGGTATCTAAGCGCATAAATAGATCAATAAATAAATATAAACAATAAACAACATATAAAAGGGCTGGTTAGAGGAAACGGATGATTCATGTGAACGCGTGAGCATAACCCACCTCCACCTACGGCAAGTGATAAGCTTGTCCCGGAGACAGTCGCTTTGGTTTCCACAACCATAAAATAAATATCGTATATACATAAAAAGGATCAGTAAAAGTTGAAATAGATACACCTAAATAAGACAGAGTTGTCTCTGTTCACCATCAATCCTGCAATCCCTCAGGACCTAATACCTAGAGTAGACGTAAATCAGAGACCCAACACCATATAAAGTTGTCTTAAAACCCCGGATATATAGTACAGTATATAGTACGTTGTCAAACACTTTAACTATCGTAGCCAGACCACATTAGTTAATAATACAAACTCAAAAGACAACATACCCGCAAATATTCGTGAAAAAGACTTTAAAATGCATTGTCTGAATTTTGGTCTCCAGCTTGTTACGTTTTTCCAAAAACAATCCCCTCTCGTAATAAATAAAACAAACTATGGCAACGATTACCACGACCCACTACTTTATTCAAGTGCAAAACCCAAAAGCATCACAGAACAGTATCTTTTTCTGTGAACACGGAACTGTTACGGAATTGGTTGCTCTATGAAAAGTCACTCATGATCTGACAAATAACAAAATATCGGAACAATATAGGATGTACTGATAATCAAATAAATTACTTAACTGAACTTCATCAAATGACTACACTCATACACTTAGATCTTACAATTTTTAAAATCATCCGTCGATGCCGTCAATGTCAACTTCGGTCACGTGACCGCTAAAGGTGCGTTCTAACGTCTGGCAGCCAGGAGCGCGTCCCAGATCACCATATAAAACTCTATTTTGAAAGATGCGTGACATATCGGGCTTTGAATTTATGCACTGATAAATTAAATAAACTCAGTTTATTATGCATCTGTAAGAGCAAATAACTACTTGTCACAACATTAAGCTAAAGCTATATATAATCCTGACCGGCTTCATTGATATTCATTTGGACACTCAGCATTAGCACCCCATCTATATATACATATATGCATACTGCAGACGCAATCAGATAAAAAAATTAACACCCCTTACCCCCGCTCCGTATTTATCAGTCGACCGATCAATCTGAATGCTGCAAATTAAAATTTGTATGTGAATTTGCGCCGTATCGCATCATACAAATGTCGAAAGGGGTGAGGGGGAGCGGAGAGGGACGTACAGTCCCTTATCGTGCATCCAATTCGATTAGTATAAATGGCATTAAAACAATCCTGTTTAGATTTAAATCCGTTCGAAAAATCTAGCAGCTTGTTAAAATGCGAGCCGATGGCGGCCAGCTTTTCTGCCTTTTATGTAATATTTTTTACATTTTCCGCTTAACAGAATTAATAGAATGCTCTGTGTGCCTGCGTATCATCAGTCGCTGCAAATCTGCTTTTTTGCATTTGCGTGCTGGATATTATCTGGAATTGTTCCGTTATTTTATATAGAGTACCCTTTTTGTAGCATTGAAATTAAACCGGTAGCGTGCTGATTGATTACCATGTATGGATATTAAATCTTTCCCATATGCGGAGCTTTTGCGAAACAAAAAACATGAAAAATCTAAATAAAAATGAACCATAAATATGGATAACTTTAAAAAGCCACGATGATTCTATTTACTGCTCTTCTGTAGTGGATAAATTATAATGTTCTACCAGATTCAATGAATTGTAAATTTCAATCTCATACTTGGACTTCTTTAAACAGAACACCATCTCCCCAAGGCAAATTTAGATCCACAACCAATCTATCATCCACATCATAAAAGAATGTTTGCCATAATAAAGGAACAAGTAAACTAGAAAAGCTGTTCCTAAGCCTATCCAATACCAGTACAAAATAAGAAATATCAAGAATAAAGGCTACGTACAACGTGTGAGTACCATGCGATAAACAATTAACAACAGTATTTGCACATTATATTTATTTACTCACTTTTCTTAGTTCTTTCATTCAATGAATGTATACTTTCAGATTAAATTAAAATAATTATAAGTAAATGAATAGTTAAATAACGTAAATGAATAATCAGATAAATAAACAAACAGGAGCCCTCCGACCTTACTGTCCCCATCAATACTTAAGCCTTAAGGCCTATTGTATTATTACTGCTTTTATTTACAGTATCCACTCCAGCAATCTAGATCCATGTATAAGTTTATGCAGTTTTCCTATTGGTCCTGGTGCTGAGCTGTACTCCATTGGTTCTAGATTGGTCTTCCCAAAGAGCTGTTGTCTCCTGCCATCTAGCGCTTCGCACTCACAGAGCACATTTAGGGCTGATTCAGTTCCTCTTCCACATAGTCTGCAGTTGAGGTCTCCATTGTAGAGTCCCGTTTTATTCAGGTGTTCCTTCAGGCCACAATGTCCCCACTTGTGGGTTACTAAGTTTGGAATTCAGTGTTTTTAATGTTTCTACGGCCAAGTTTTTTAGATTGATAAGCTTGACATCAAGCAAACTGCCATAGGCCATAAGCTGGGTTAAGAGAATGTCGATTTATCCACTAGTAAGCTTCTACTTCACTTTGATATACCAGGGACACTTCTGCCTTCCCCTTGTATGTCATATTTATTTACTCATTTTCTGTAATTCTTTCACTCAATGTATTTTCAGCTTATTGAAATAATCATAAATAATGAGTAATGAAATAGTTTAAATAATTAATCAGATGAATAATTGCTTGTATGAGAAGTAATAATGCTGATCAGGATCACCTCCGTTTGGTCTTTTTTATTCCTCAAGTCTAACAGTTTTACCGCTAACTGCCCTGACAGCAATTGAACTTAGGTAAGTTATATTAAATCTACAGTTGTGGGTACTTACATGAGTTACTACGCAAATTTGTAATTCAGTGCTTTTATGATTTTTTCTACAGCGGAGTGTTTGTAGATTGATCAGCCTGACAGAACAAACTGCATCACTTATAGACCATAGGGTGGGTTGAGAGAAAAACCCTTTCACCCATAGATATTTCTTTCCTGAACTCATAGAGCATATATTTGAATTTTATTCCAGTTGGCTAGTGTTGATAGAGAAGTGATGGCACTGGAGTTGGTTTTCATGCAGTTCTTCTTTGGCTAAGGTGGGTAGATAGATGCCCTCCAACGTTTCCCTTTTAATTGTATTAAGAAGAGCCAAACAAGAGATTCGTTACTGATATGCAGCGGTTGAGATCATGAGTATCTTGACGTTTTATCAAATGCATTTTCTTTCATATTTCAATATGACCTGCGCGTAGTTTGACTGAAACAACAGAATTCCAAACAACTGGAGAAATAAAGTTGGTTGTTATGAGCCTAAAAAAATACAGAGCGTGGTTCGTATGCCAAGAAGTATGCACCATGTTGTGTGACAAGGTGAATAATACAAACACAGAAAAGTCAATTTAGACGATCTTATTACAAAAACAAATTAATGACGTTTGTACAAAGCATTACAAAATAAAAAGAACTTATGTTTAAGCTCCAGCTGACTGGCATATCAGGCTGGCATGAAAGAATATCCATCCATATAGAAACAATGTACGGATCGATATAGAAACGATACCATATACAATGTGTTCCACCATCATGTCGACAAACTTTGAGGTATGAAAATACAATTGAAGTTATCGAGAAAAAATGCCAAAAAAGGGGTCAACCTTTTGATTAATTTTTTATTACATTTTCAATTTCTGTATCACGACTCCGTGGGTTCGCGCAGTTGTAGCGCCATAGCTTGAACTGAAAAAAACATTTTTGAAATGCACTTATTTGGGTTACTTACAAATAATTTGAAAAAAGCCGTATTAGTATCTATTTATTAAGACATTTTAATGTTTAGCAGGATGTTTCCTGTCTTACCACAGGCAATTCGTGTACGTAGCACTAAAATTTTCGACAGAATAGGCCTTTTTGCATTATGACTTCTGTATCACAGCGCCATGTGTTCACGCAGTTGTAACGTCGTATCTTGATTATTTATCGAGCGATTCACAAGTTTTTCGACCCATTTTATAGGGGAATGACTGGGCATATCAACTAAGGCAAAAAAGTAATATCCAACATTTTCTAAGGCTGAAAATGTCGCCCAAACTTGAAAAAAAATATGTAATGCACTTATTTTGGTTACTTGCAAATAATTTGGAAAAAAGCCATATCATTGCCTATTCATAAACACAGTTTAATGTTTATCAAGAATTTCCTGTCTAACGACACACAATTTCTTTATGTAGCACTAAAATCGTCGACGGAGTAGGCTTCTCTATTACGACTAATTTTAAAATAAACGAGAATTTGGTATGCACATTGTCTTTATTGGATTTCGGTACAGATTATTACTTAGATGTAATTTACCTGAACAAATGTGATTATTTAGTATTTAAATTAATCAACGAAATTTTCAAAATGTCCGCCATTTTCATTTAGGCACGCTTGACTTCTGAAACTAACGCTCTGGGTTACTCGACGCTAAGCTACGCTCCAGTCTGTTTTCTTTGATTTCCAAATGGGTCCAAAAACTTGTGAGTCGCTCGATAAATAATCAAGATATGGCGTTACAACTGCGTGAACACATGGCGCTGTGACACAGAAGTCATAATACAAAACGGCCTATTCTGTCGAAAATGTTAGTGCTTCATACATGAATTGCATGTGGTAAGACAGGAAACATCCTGTTAAACATTAAAATGTCTTAATAAGTAAGCACTAATACGGCTTTTTTTCAAATTATTTGTAGGTAACCCAAATAAGTGCATTTCAAAAAAATTTTTTTCAGTTTGGTGAATTTTTTTAGCCTTAGAAATGTCGTGAATCGATCGGTAAATAATCAAGCTATGGCGCTACAACTGCACGAACCCATGGAGTCAGTCGTGATACAGAAATTGAAAATGTAATAAAAAGTTAATTAAAAGGTTGACCCATTTTTTTTCGCATTTTTTCTCGATAACTTTACCTCAAAGTTTGTCGACATGATGGTGGAACACATGGTATACATAGAAAGATGCACCTTCGTGTAGAAAGTTGGTCTGCCGATTTAACCGAAAGATTTCACATCCATTCAGAAAAAAATTTGCCAAATTGCAACCGTATAAAAAGAAAAATGGCACCTCCATACAAAAAGGCATTTGCAGTGTCATTAGAAAAGGAATGTCTGTTCAGGGTAATCTGCGTGTTACGACATGTAAGAATTTTTAAATCAAATCATTCAATGAAGGTAGAGGCGGGACAATGAAAGAACTAAGGGACATTAAATAACAGCGAACTATTCATACAGGTGCGGAACGAAATATCCATTTATCCACAAAAGGAAACACGATACAATATAAAATAAGCCTAAAAACGAGTGAACTCGTTATTGCTGATAGTGGCCGAGACTAGCTGCTAAGGGTGGGCACAATCTTTCTTGAATATGTTTAGAAAAGTTCAAACATTTGTTTGACGATGTAATAATTTAAGTTCGCCAAATACCGATAGCACATCCACCATTTATTAGACAAAGCACATTACTGTGGTCTCCCGTAGGAAAGATTATCCGGCTGCGCAACATACATTAAAGCGTCAAGTACATGGGGCGAGTTTATAAGCTAACAAGCCGGCTTGTGAAAAGCCAGCGAGTCGACGAGTAAGCAAGGAGTCAGGTAGGTACACCCAGAATTTCTCACTTGCTTAGTAGCTAACTAGTTGGGGTGTGGAGACCAGCGTAGAAATCTTCAAAACCAATAATACTAGCCACTTGTGCACAAGCTACTATGAGTACACGTAGTTAGTTTACAAGCTGGCTCGCTCAAAAGCCAGCGAGTGGCGAGCAAAGTCATCATCAATTCATCTTCTTCCAGAGCGTTTTTACAAGCCGCTAACGGAGCGAGTGCATCGACTACACCGGAGTAGTTTACGAGCTGCTTGTGAAAAAAAGACCGGCTAGTAGCTTGTAAACTCATCCCGTGTGAATACTTGAGGGTTAAGGGGCCTGGGTATACACAGTTATACATATGTATTTGCCGTGCTAAAGCACGAACTCCCATAACGAACACAGTATTTCAGAAGGTGATAGTTAAGACCTTAATGATTGACAACTGTTTGCGACTTTCTCAAAATAGTTTTTTAGTGTGCAAAAAAAAACTCGCAATGCAAAATCATCCATTCTTCAAGTGTCTGTAATTTAACAACCAAACACGATATCAAAAAAAGGCCAAATAGGTGACAAAGCGCAAGCTTTTTTCCTCAATTTGCTTTTTGATTCATTACTGTATATCTAAAGGTAACGTCACGAGCTCGTAAATACAAAATCATTTTTATAGAGACCTTTGGGCACTCGTGAGGCACTCTTTGCCTTAAATGTACTTCTTCAAAAGTGTCGCGACCAACGTAAGGATGTATTTGTCTGTTTCATAGACTATGAGAAGGCGTTTGACAGGGTTCGGCACGTAGTTCTATTGAACGTATTGAGAAACTCGGGAATCGATTATAGGGATCTGAGGATTATACAGAACTTGTATTGGAGGCAGAAGGCAGTTGTCCGAGTCGATGGCAGATTAACTGACGAATGTCGCATTCAACGAGGCGTCAGGTAGGGATGCATATTATCCCCGCTACTGTTCAACGCCTACTCGGATATAGGTTTCAAACAAACCCTCCAAGATAAGGAGCTAGGAGTGAAGGTCAACGGTGTGGTGATTAATAATATTCGATATGCTGGAGACACGGTCATCTTGTTGAATGTTATTGAATTGTGTGAATACAGCTGGTCGGGGTATGGGACTAAAGACAAATGTCACTAAAGCAAAATTTATGATATTCAGCCGTCAACCACACGCCGGTGCATCCCTACAAATAGAATAGCAGAACATTGATAGAGTCACCCATTTTAAGTAACTTGGATGCTACATCACAGAACAACTAGATCCAGATAAGGAGATTAGGTGCCGGATTGAAGCAGCCCGTACAACTTTCTTAAAAATGAGATCATTCTTCTCTAATGACAACCTAAATCTGGAATTGCGACAAAGAATTATAAAATGTTATATTTGGTCTATATTTTTATATAGGGCTGAGACCTGGACTTTAAAGGCCGCTACAGTCAACCGCCTAGAAGCATTCGAAATGTGGTTACATAGAAGAATGCTCCGTATACCGTGGACAGCTGTGCAGACCAACGAAGCAGTATTGAATAGAGCCAATGCAGTCCGTGAGCTGTTCGAAACGATCAAGACAAGAAAGATATCATATCTGAGACATGTTCTTAGAGGTGACCAATACAAAATCCTTCAACTTATAATGAAGGAAAAAATCGAGGGACGAGGAGGAATTGGAAGGAAACAGATGTCATGGCTCAAGAATATTAGAGACTGGACAGGAATAAGCAGTGCAGAACAACTATTCAGAATAGCCGAAAGCCGTGAACAATTCGCCATTGTAATTGCCAACGTTAGGGGCACCTGATATGGCACCGAAAGAAGAAGAAGTGACCTTTGGACCTTACCTTTGAATTTTTGGACTTATCTCCTATCATCCTAGACACACACACTGGAGAAAGGAAATAGGCGGCCACGCCTCCTCGCTGAGTGAAAAGTTGTTTCATCGCTGTGAAATAATGCATTCGGAAATCCGTTTTCTGATGCTTATAATCTACAGTATTTTAAAATCGATCTTACTTCCCGCAATAGTAATATATTTTTTTAATACCTTTCTGCTAGTATACGGGAAGAAAGGCGAACGAAATGACATAGCCTCTCCCCTATTTCGACCGAAGCTATCGTCATCCACCTCCCCGTTTCCTCAAAGGGCCCTCTGTCTGTCTGTACAGTTCCGGATTATACTTTAATTGATTCGAACACGCAGTCCAAGCTCCTCGATGCGGAAACTCCCTATCATTGTGCTCTCTGTATATCCCTAATCATTATCTCTGGCTATGCACTCTTTAATTGTGTCTTTCATCCGGGCCATGGATGCCGCACGACTGTTTCCAAATTGGCGGGTAGAATCGATCAGTTGAGCGCTGCAAATATGGGAAAGTTGGGGATGTGACTTTTATAATTGGACATCTTGAGAGGTTAAGATAAGAACACGATGCCGTTTCAGAGGTAATATACAAGTTGTCTATTAAATAGACCTATGCTCCTTTAACAACATCATAAAATGCAAAAAGAAACTTGAACGTGATCTAAAGTTACACCTCAATCTGGAACAAGCGCGGATCTACGTGGGAGGGATAGGGGAGATCACAAACCCCCGTCCCCTAAATTGTGAGAGAACCCGAAATAGATAGCTTTTTACTTCCCACACCGATAGGTGAGGGGAGTATTGTGATCGCGAAAATTTTCGATTTTGTGATAATACGATTTTTGGGCGTTTTATGATGTGAACATAACGAAAATCCACGTCACTCATTTCCGTCGGTCTGTCTGTATGTCTGTCTGTCTGTCTGTCTGTCGGTCTGTCTGTCTGTCTGTCTGTCTGTCTGTCGCGTTTTTCTACCCTCGTAATCTCAGTAACCGCTGCATGGATTGTGATGGAATTTGGGCAGCGTTATGCTGTGGGGTCGTAGTAGGTAATGTTCTATAATTTTTAAAATTGTTGTACGGGGGGCAGAGTAATTAGCAAAACAATAAAAATTTCAAATATGCCTCAAACTTCGTTTTTAGGCGTTTTAGGGGTTCCTGATCAATTTTCACTTTTCCTTGGATGGGGGTGGGGGTGAATTTAGGGTGGTTGGAGGGTGGGGGGTTGTAATACTGAAAAGTTTGTTGTATTCGTAATGGGATGTCCTTTGATATGTGAATGAAAAACCTAGCGGCATGATACACTGTTTTAGGTCCATCCGAACGTTGCATGCTTATTATAGAAACCACGGGACATAGAATTTGTGATGTATACATACGAGTATTGTTTTAGATCGTTCGATATCGCGTAACGCGAAAATTGTTCAATTGATTTTAATGAAATTTTGACATATTATTACTCCCAAGGCGAGGATGGAAAACGCGTGTGTTTTGGAAAAATCGGGTCAGTGGCGGCGCGGCAATAATAAAAAACCTAAAAATATAAAAACAGGTCAAACTTTGTTTTTAGGCGTTTTAGGGGTTTCTGATCATTTTCTACGTTTTTTTGGGTGAGAGTGAATTTGGGGTGGTCGGAGGGTGGGGAGTTGAAAAACTGACAAATTTGTTGTACTCATAATGGGTTGTCCATTGATCTTTGAATGAAAAACCTAGCAGCATAATACACTTTTTTAGGTCCATCAGAACATTGCCAAGGGACTTAGAATTTGTGATGTATGTATACATACGAGTATCGTTTTAGATCGTTCTATATTGCGTAGCGCGAAAATTATTGCATTGATTTTAATGAAATTTTGACACAGTATTACTACCGCAGTGAGGATGGAAAACGCGTATGTTTTGCAAAAATAGTGTCAGTGGCGGCGCAGCAATAATAAAAAACTAAAAATATGAGAACAGCTCAAACTTTGTTTTTAGGCGTTTTACGGGTTCCTAATCATTTTCAATTTTTTTGTGGGTGGGGTGAAATCGGAGCGGTTTGGGGATGGGGGTAGTAAAACTGAAAAGTTTGTTGTATAGTCCGGCGTCTATACTGACCTGTAGAAGGAATACCTAGCGGCATATTACATTTTCTAGGTCCATCCGAACACTGGCTTGAATTCATTTTAATGAAATTTTGACACAGAATTTTTACCGCTGCGAGAATGGACAACGACACTGTTTTTGAAAAACCGTGTCAGTGGCGGCGCAGCAATAATCAAAAAACCAAAAACATAAACCCATCTCAAACTTCGTTTTTAGACGGGTTGGAGGCACTTGATCGTTTCGCATCGTCCAGTTCAAGCATGCAGAAGAAAACTGTAGCGCCCTAGTCTCTAAGGAGGGAGACGCAAGAAACTATTTACGAGGGTCTTTGTGTTGGATGTTGTTTTTGCAGGCGGATGGGCGACAATTTAGTTGCAAGGGAATTTTAGACTATAGCTACATGCAATGGAAAATAATAAAATGGTATCATCATTATGTGTGGAAAATACTGAGTCAATCAACTTGACTCCAGTTTTTATTATTCTATAGGCAGGAATATGAATACAAAGAAATACTTTGAAGTTAAGTTCAATGAATGATTGTGTTTTAGTTGATTCACGTATTAAGAATGTTTCACTGGGTTGGGAATCTTCTCAACCTTTAATGCCTAATTTCCTTATTCGAATTATAAAAACTAATATTTTAATACTTCAAAAATATTTGTAGTTGAATAAATACTGAAAAACTACCTATTCTGTGTTCAACACCCCTACCCCCCCCCCCAATTTCTCACCCAAAACTTTTCTCTGGATCAGCCCCTGACCTTAAACGTAGCAGGCCATCAAATGTAACATAAGAAGTGCTTAAGCATATCACAATCCTTGTTTGAAACATGTTCAGAATCGCATCAGTTCACATCAGCGCTGATTCGATCTTTAGGATCTCATCAGGTGGACTTAGGTAGGGTCCGGTATCAGGTTGATATGAAAGTAGTGATTGCTCACCTCACGCTGGCGCTGTGTCGAATGACTACTGGGTAATGGAACAGCAGCCTGGTGTATCGGAACCGGAGTTATACCCTTTTGTTTTAAATATGATAATAAAATACTACTGATATGAAAGTAGCGAACCAACAGAAACAACACTGACACCCGGCTTTACCCAGGTCCTCCTGATGAGAGCCTAAAGATTGAAGCAGCGTTGTCGTGGACTAGGAACATCGTGCCCGTTGCAATTCATGACATGTTCCAAATACACTTTGGGTGAGGGGGTCATGTCCCCCCCCAAAGGATGCACTTAAGCGAATAGTGTAGCTCAATGCCACTGCTTTCAGTTATAACAGAGCCTCGCAAATTAAACCAAATTATAGTAAATTACCAACAATAGAGGGCGGGAATTTATCTCTTAAATTACCATAATTTGGTAATTCATTTGTTAGTTATAATTTACGCTAAATTTCGGTAAATTACCATGGTGATTTATCGGCAATTTACTAATTCACATATCCATAAAAAGCACTTCCTTTACTTAGTGTTTTGTAGTGAGACATTTTAACCTACGTACAAACTATTATAACTTTTCTATAGCATATCGTTGTTAATATAAAATTATGCTTCATTTGTTATATCCTCATAGAAAGTTATTACGCTATGGCGCCATATTTCGTCATATTTTCAATGAAACACACGTGTAATGTGCTTTAGAAGAAGAAGAAGAAGCTTTGTTTCAAAATAGGATTACCCTACTACAAGATAAAGTAGTGATACCTAAAAAAATACAAATTGGTTATTCCAAAATAATAAAATTAACACTAACAAATAATTAAATTAGTGCTGATACGATATATATACTATGCCAACATACAATGCCAATATTAGAAACCTCAATAATAGAGAGAAGTTAACTGTTAGTCTAAAGATTATCAGATGGCTCTTATGTACTTTAATAATTGTTGTTTAAATATTCTATAAGCGACGAACTTTGTTTTGTTGTATTTGGAAGATTACTGTAATCATTGAATCTTTAAAAAAAAAAGAATTTATGCTACTTATCTTGTTATTTTTAGAAACATAAATAGTTTGTTTTCTAGTCTGATGTGCATGCATTATTATATTATTATTATAGCTGAAGCATTGCAAATACGTTGGTGCCATACCTGACACTATTTTAAAAACAAAAGCCTTGACTCTGTTCATGGTCTCAAACTGAACGTACCCGATTTCGCGCAGTAGATCTAGTAACGCCTTGTAGCTCCGTCATACTGAAACAGAATAAGTAAAAAATTGCAAATGTACAATATGAAAAGATAATTAATTCGTGGATCCCGGCAGTCCCGTATCATACGGCATTAATCTAAAGTGACAATATTTTGAAATGGAGCACAGGGCCAACGCCGGAAACGCGCCGTCCGCACGTGTTGGCGCTCACGCCGACCGGAAGAGAACTTTTTCCAGCCCGGATCAAAGGTCCCGGAATCATATTTCCAGCACGTGCCACCGCTCGCTGCTGGGGTGTCTTTTCACGCGCACGCCGATCATATCTGTCTGCCTATTATATATATTTTGATGAGGAGTATAATGAGCTATATGGGATTTATTTTAAAGGGTGGGCATTATAATCTCTGCTTAGTGCGAGTAATAATAATTATGATAATAATAATAAACATCTGGAAGAGCATGGCTTGTCTGAGCAGTTGACCTTCTCTTTCCTAAGATCTAGTGGGTTGAAGTCGGAGACTGAGGGCTTTATAATGGCTTGCCAAGACGGTGTCTTCAACACCTTGGTGTACCGTAAAAGGGTTATGGGTGTAGATGTACCCGACACCCTTTGTAGAGCTTGCCGACAGGCGCCAGAGACGCTTAAGCATCTCTTGTCGGCGTGTAAGACGTACGCTGGGACGGCTTACGTCCATCGGCACAACGCGGCTCTACGAGTGCTCTATTATCACTTAAGGCACTCATACGGTATCGATGAGACACCGGTGCTGCCATACGCTCCAGGGGATATAGAGTCCGTTGTGGAGAACGAGAGATGCCGGATTTACTGGAACTATTCGTTCCCCACGCTCGAGCTTGTACAGGCAAACAAGCCCGACATAGTCCTTCTCGACCACCAACAGAAGGCGATGTTCGTTATTGAGTTTTCGGCGCCTGCCGAGGTGAACATCGTCTCTAAGGAGGAGGAAAAGCGGACTAAATATCAGGAGTTGCTCGGTCAACTTCGCAGGCTCTGGCCAGACTACACTGTAAGTCTGCTGGTTATGGTCATTGGATCCCTAGGTGGAATGAGGAATACGCTGCTCTCTGCACTGCGCAAAATACCGGTGTGCCGTGCGGCGGCGCACATCTTAGCCGCCAGAATGCAGAAGGCAGTCATCCCTGGGTCCCTTCGCCTACTTAGGCCGCACGATTCGCGGACCCAGTGATTGCTCACCTCACGGTGTGAGGAGTAGTCATTGAGTAATGGAACAGCAGCTTGGTGTGTCGGAGCCCGGGCTGCGCTTTTTTGTTTAAAACATAATAATATACTTTATTGACTAATTACATGGTGTAGCCAAGTATGTCCTCTTCGACTTCCAAACGGAAGACTATCTTCGTTATTGAGTTTTCGGTAAGTACCAAAATGTGAACATCGTCTCTAATGGGGAGAACAAGTATACCATATGCACGAGGAGCTCCTCGACTAGCTTCTCAGGTTCTGGCCAGATAACACTGTCAGTTTGTTGGTAATTGTCATTGCATCCTTAGGTGAAATGAGGAATTGCTGCTCTCTGCACTGCGTGCGATACCGGTATGCTGAGCGACAGTGCACATCTCAATCACAACATAATAAACAACCAGCATAATATCTCTGAGGATTTCCTATATAAAAATGGTTCCCAAAAAATTTGACCTTGGGGGGGTTTATGGATGATTTTACGGCTGTGAAGTTTGGGTAGAGATGCGAAAATGAAAATGTCGATACCGGTACCAACTCGATATTTTCTAGCCAAATAGAGGCGTTTGGTTCGTACAGAGCATTTTGTGCAACTGATTACACCCCTCAATAGTTATATAATTATTTTCGATACCGATATAAAAGTATCAATACCAGAAGTATCGAAGTATCGTTAGCATCCCTATAAAAAACCCTCCAAAAGTGGGGATGCGCGTGTAATTTCCGCCATCTTGAGTTATTGTACTGGTTGTTTACTATGCTGTGTCTTAATCGCCATAATGCAGAAGGTAGTCATCCTTGGGTCTCCTTGTCTACTTAGGGCGCACGATTTGCGGACCCAGTAATTACGTACCTCATGATGAGTAGTCAAACCTAATAATAATATACAACTTTATTTACTAATTACATAGCATAACAAATGCTTGATTGTGGTAAAATTTGCCTAATTAGCTACTCTCACACTTAATGAAATATGCTACAAATAAAAATGTTTCCAAAAAATACTGTCGTGCCATAGACTGAAAACGAGGGGGCAGGGGAATCATATACATACAGTAACTTCGCAGAAGGCAAATAAAAACACTTAAATATTTTTTCCAAAGCAAACAGACAAACTTGAATGAATGACTGAATGAAAGAAGGATAGAGGCTCTCTGGTCACCAGAACCACCAAGTGGGCCCTTGTGCACCTCTCCTTACGTTATTTCCCAAGTTCATCCCTCATCGCAAAGGTGAGGATGACCTGAGCTCCTGCCCACCTTATGTCCTATAGCCAGTAGCAGACCAAGAAGTAACCTTAACCGACTTTTGTCCAGTGAGCGACAGAGCCCCTTACCTTGGCCAGAGGTCCTAAATTAAGTTCTTCAACTCAATCGAGATATCCAGAGATTCCTATCCATCTCATAAAATCTTGATTTTGCAACCACACTCCTGTTTTCCTTCTAATGATACCTGCTTCCAGCCCCACAGCCACTCCAGCACGACTCGGCACCCACATAAGTGACACTTGATGTCTTTGCGAGATGTCATCCAAGACATTGCAGAACGAGCCTTGATGTAAACTAAGCACTCAATGCTTTTAATGCTGCCTGAAAGTCAGAACATATATATTATGGTAATAATAATTCACCTCCTAGGCCCCTGAATTTGGTAAATACAAGGGTCGTAAACCTAAAATCGCGCATCTCTGCTTGTTATACCGTGGTGCATCCTCCAAGAGATAGGAGCGAACAAATAAACTTACGTAGGGCAATAGTAAAAGCAGATAAACGCATTCCATGGCAAACATAGATATCATGTTACACAAGACCACATTGATACGCTGAACCAGCTTTGTGTGTAGCAATTGAAGAAAAGTTATGTACCTTCGTGTAACAACATATTATTTTATAACTTGAGTACTCGAGTCTGCGTATTCATTGTTTACTTTTTTTGTTCTCCTTGTTGAGCTAATGAAGACAGGTGAATCCTGAAATTTTGAATGTAGGTTTACTAGCAGTATCAGGCTTGATGGCGGCATCTCTAGCATCTCTAAAACTTTGTATCACTAGAATCGATGAAGATACACAATCATAACAAACCAGATTACCAAGTTGTACAGATTAGTGAACCTGTCTGGTATTATTTATCAGCTGTAATTCCAGTTACAGCTTGCCGACTATTTTGTGATATGTCATCTAGAAGCTTACTGGTTATATCAAAATTCAGAAACAATGTTTCAAGGAGCATTTGCACTATGCAGAAAGTTGTAAAACAACTTCAGCGCTTTGAAACAAGCTGTAATTTTTACTGATCTGTTTTAAATTAATGTTTGTGTTTTATAACCATCTTTTCATTACCGCATCAATGTTTTGCGACATATTTTGAAACAATAAACGTGTTTAAAAACAAATGTCTATGAAAAATGTTGCATATTCTAAATGCGCCATTAGAAGGTTCGTTGTCGCGTTATACTGTTAATGATTTCAACTTCATTACTTCAATGCTCGCCATTCTGATATCTGACCGATCGATTTATTTTTTAAGTTGCATTAAATGCAATAATTAAAATTTGCAGTTTTGGAAAGGTTTTTCCCGACTGCTTAGATATTCTCATAACAAAGCTTTCTACTATAAGTAATGCAGAGGTACTGCTTTCACTTTCTTAGCAAACATCTTCAAAATGTCAATATACGCTCACCAACTGTGTCCTGAAGGTTCTTTGATAAACACGCATGGAACAGCTGCACTTTTGAAGGCACGTGCAACTACACATTAAAGCCAAAAAGGATCCCTCACGTATTTGGAAAAAAAGAAGTTTTTTTCGGTTATGTCACCCCGCTGACAACTACTTTTAGGAGCCAAACCACCGTGAAGTGATCGGCGATATGGTAGGTACCATCCTTAAAAACACGGTATAAAGAAAGAGATCTATGCTTCAGTGACTTTCTTTCATACATGGATTATCCCGACCTTTGTTGATAATGATGTTGAACCTTACGGGATTGTATATTAAAAATCTCTGGTGTTGAGGGTTTTCTTACTGCATGTTGATGTGAAAATCACCAGAAAATACTTGCGCATCATTTTCGCAGCACCCCAATTGGTTCAGTGCTAAACATTTTGGGGGACATTTCTTCTTAATTGTTTAAACCAGTGCTGGATTGTTTTAATCTTTTGGGTCTTGTTATTCTATTCTGTTACTTTTCTAAATATCATTCAGGCATTTCTTAGTGAATTATCTATTACTGAAAGATGAATTTTTATTTCATATTCCTTACAGGTGAGCATGCAATGTTTGACCAGACCAATTATCCAGCAATTGCTGCCAAGAATTTTTACAAATTTATTCGTTATAGTTAAAGCACAATCTCAATAGTCGCTTCACTGATTTTGAGAAAATTTTGAGTACGATATACTGTGGGGTCATTATTGGTATTACAAGTTTTGGAAATCGCTAAATTGGTGACGGGGTAATCAGCTAACAGCAAAATTTTCAGAAGGTATGAAAACATACTACAAAATTATGGGAATGGTGAGGGAGGGTTATGGAAGAATTTTTACACTCATAAAGGATCCTTAATTTGAGATGTCTTAGTAGACTCTTTGTTCCATGGTTTTTTTACTCGCTTTCTAACAAAAAACCAAATTATCTTAAAATAGACTTTAAATACCTCTCAACCACCTTGTGGCCTTTAGCAAAGTATAAAAAAAATTATTGGAGATTATTTATGGAGGGCATTCGCTTTTGTCAGAATCTTACGCTTTGATAAAGGTCACAGATTTGGTCGAAGTGTCAGTGAAGCTTGAAATAACAAGCTAATATCGTTTATTAGGAAGAGCAGTGGGCGAGGTCTGATTTCACAAAGGACGATTGCTTTACAGACTTATCCGAACGTTGCCTATGGAGATAAATATATTAGGAGTTAGAGTTAGAACTACTACTAGGTAGGTAAACAAATTTAAGTTACAAAGTTCCGCATAAAAACCTATACTTGCACGATATTTAACTCTCTCGTATGTCGCGTCGGACTCTTTTGCTGGCTGGTGCCACTTCCGAGTGTAATTAGAATTCCTGAAAATAATTTCAGTGGCGTTCCTTCAATTCAGAGGGATCATTACAGTAAAAAATTGCAATGTAAGATTTTAGTATCAGCTTTGTTTGCCATGATATTATAATGCAATTTTATTAAAAATAATGTACAATGTTTCCAATATTAGACATGAAGATATGTTCATAACTATAATTTTGTAGGAATATTATTATATAAAAATTACTAGTAGAAACACATTATTTTAGGATTTAGAATTCCATCAAATATATTATTTACATGTAAAAAACACACTATGTGTGATTCTACACCGCAAAGTTACACATCTATTTATGTACCTTCACAGGTAAATTATTTCTATGAAAATGAAAAATAATAAAAAAAGCCTTATTTATGAAAAAGTACGTAGCAAAATATAAATACCCTCAAACTTATTTCTGAGGACAGTCAAAGAGCAGCTAGGCAAACAAGTTTTTGACATTTTATAAGTGAACGATGTAAAGTTCTTAGTTTGGCATAGCGTTTTATATCCAACAAACTAAGAGTTCAATATACGAGGGTTGCTCTATATCTCCGTCAATCCTCCAGTAAGCAGACAGCTGTTTCACGCTTATTAGCGATCATCAGTGTACCATAGGTCGATTGACAGAAATAGAGAGCATCAGATCTTTCATGTCTACCAGACATGTGAAGCATGTGATAGCGCAGAACCTTTCTGTCGCCTGCTAAGAGTTCAATGTTGGGTAACCTCAAGCTGAATATTTAAAACAAAACTTTACTTTTCATGTGAACATTTGTATAAAACTCTCAGCAAATTGCGATGCACATACTGATGAAGCTCATATTTTCCAAATTATCAGGCTTTTAATAATACATCCTGAATGATCTATATAGTTTGAACAGCTTGTAGCTACTAATCGAAAAGGTATAGTCGACCTTTCACAAGAAAATGTTCCTGAAGCGAACTAACAAGCAAAGAAACCAAAATTTGCTGTAGTTTATCCATGACATAATATAACACGTAGTGGAGGCTATAAGTTTACGGAATAAGCTATCGAACTTTACAGTGTATTTTCACAGCATTTACTTATTAGCTTTTTTTGTGAAATATTACACATATATAGGTGTATCATTTTATTTATAATGAGTAAATTCATCGTCGCAATGAGTGAGGGTACATTATTTATCGTTTATAAATAGAAAAAAACGTGTTATTCTGGAAAACAACATTGTGATTTCAGGACTCGTAAATATTACATACTTTAACACGGAGCATATCGCGAACTACAACAGTTTTCATGGAATACTCCATCTTTCTGTAAGTAAGAGAACTTTAACATCTTAAAACTGTCTGTCCGATAGGGTTATTCCAATTATATTTCAAAGATGCATTGTTCTGTGAAATTTTTAATTCCGTTACAGATACTGCAAGAGTACGAGTAATCGTATGCGTCCAATAATATTTGATTAGTTATTACAGATGATATCTGCATGTATGGTGGATGAAATTGGGATGGTGGGGTTGGTAATACTAACATGTACGTGTTACCTCTGATAAAGTGTGGAAACACTGAGTTAAGTGAGTTAAACAATTTTGGAGTAACTATAATACTCCCCTCATCTACGACATGGAAAGTGAAATATTAAAAAAATCTGACATATGCGTATGGTGTGCAGTCCACCATTCCTCAATGTTGGTCCAATATAGCACGGCACGTCGAGCAGTCAGGAACGGGCAAGTGCCCCACAGAACGCAATGCCAATATCGTCGACGTATTCGGTAGAGGAAACGGCGGCTCGGCTGGCGAATGCTAAATGTACTGGAACTTCACCTCATCCGTGAGTGATTGATGACAAAATGCCCTTATACCTACCACTGGCACTGCTGCAATATGTGTTATTGAAATATGAGATATATGGCCCCGTAGTTATACGATCAATTATAATATTGCACCGGGACTGTATGCGATGGGGGTTGGATACATGTTCTACATGTGTATGCGTGTAGTGTGTGGATGGAACGTATACAGGGTGATCAGCCTTTATTCCTCACAATGATCATCTGAGGTTTCAAAAGCTGAACTATCTGGGTCTACTCCTAGTTTCTGTATAAAGACTCTTCGAATGCTACAAGGACTCACAGATATCGATCTTGATCTTGACTTCGACCTTTTGGCACACCTAGACCTGGCAGATATTCTGTAAACAATTCAACTTTATAAGAACCTTAAAAGTGAAGGAACAGTTAATATGAGGCAGATGGCAGGTTTGACCAAGAAACTATCAACTTATTCAGAACTGCCATCTGTTATCTCGAACATTTTCTTTTTATGGTCAGTATCCCGCAAAGGCTGAAAGCCTCTGGCGCTGTAAAAGCGCTGTGAGAGGATGAGTGTCAGTGCGCGTTGAGTTTGAAACGCTGTATTTTGTAGCCGTCGTAAAACAAATTCCCCAGTAGCTCATTTCGGCAGCGTTCTCCAAAAGAACAAATGCTGGAGAAGACTGGTTCGAGGAGTAGGCACCTCGCCTGACAAGGACGAGCTCGTGGAGCCTCCCTAATGTTCCTCGTTCGGACGGCCTTTGGTGTTATTCTCTTGGAGACCTTACTCGTACCCCATCCATGATAGAATCTGTAAAACAGTGACAGGTCAGCCACCCTTCTCCGATATTCCAGGCTGTGGAGGTCCTTTGTAAGGTTATGGGAGCAATAGTCTGACGATGCTCGGCGCTGAGATTTGTAGAGCAACAGTAGTTGCTCTGGTTTATACAGCTTCTTACTCCAAGCTTCTGGGGTGCCGTTTCAGCAATACTGACGACGTGGTCATACCAGGACATATTATTGTTGGTGTTGATCCACAGTTGTTTAGCCAACGGGAGACTTTTTTTCCACTGTTGTTGCCTCAGTTTTCTGCACATTAAACGGTACTTTATTTACTAATCCCCAGTCGGCAATTGTTTTGACATCTACGGTGATCTGTGAGACATGTTGTCGCCGATGCGACGTTCCATGCACCATATTAATGTACAATGGATTGGATGTAATTTCCAAATGATGTTTCGAACATAACAAACTTTTATGTGTTGGATTGGATTATTTTGAATAATATTCCTGGGGCCAGATAGAAGAAGCTTCAAGATACCTGAGTGAAAAACGTATACTTATAGATGATCCAATAAATGAAGAATCTGTGTATCTGAAGTCGTTTATTAACATGAAAGGTCCGATGAGCGGAAAGATAATATTAATGAGAAACGGTTATGCTTATATTTAAGAAAACGGAAGAGTAAGAAAGAAAAGCAAATCTTCTCAAGATCTGCCAGTATCTCTTTGCTGTCTCAAGTACAATGTTCATATGAAACGAGTATTTTCGTTGACATCGCCGCAATGGACGAGAGTACGGAACTTGTTTGGTGAAACCGCAGTGGAGAGCATCATGAAATGCGCGTAAAATAACAAAATTTTGTAATTATGTTAAAACTGAAAAAGTTTTACTTAAAAAAACTAAGGCTTCAGAAAACTACGATTGGTCAAGCAAAAGTGATACCGAGAATGGGTAAAGTTTCGTGATTGTATCGAAGATTTTTCGAATTATATTTTAGTTGCAAAGAATGGATGAAAAATGAAACGAAAGGTAGTCCAAATTTAACCTGTATTAATGTACAACTGTCATCTCCATTTCGTTTCTCTAATATCAGTATAACTTTTTGTCGATAGATGGTCGTGGAAACATTAATATGTCTTTGTTTGGTCTACAAGTCTGGAGACTTAGAAATTAGTCTCTGAAAGGCCATCCCTCTTTGATGTTTTGGCTCTAATCAATCCAGAAAGAAACCCAGAAAAGTTGACGAGCGGTCCATAATCTACAAATATAGTTAGGCTGAGCTACCTGGAACTATATTTATATATACCAAAACCAGGCACCAAGCAAGCCCAAAGTCTTCAGGCTCAAAGTCTGGGACGTGCAATACCTTAAAAAAGGCTGTTTCAGAAATTATTCCTTTGGGAAAGTTATATGCTGATGAATAAGCTTCCAGAGAGCTGATCACTGATACTGATAATTTGCAGGTATCTACGGCTGGTGAGAGAAGCACTTAAGGGGCCTGGATACACACATTTATACATACGTATTTGCCATGTAAAGACACGGACTCACAATTTCTCGCATAACTCACTCTATTTTCAAACTACATATATATAATATTTCAGAAGGCGATAGTTAAGACCTTAATGAATGACAATTATTTATGGATTTTCTTAAAAAAGTTTTTTAATGTGCAAAAAACTCGCAATGCAAAATCATACATTCTATAAATGCCTGCAATTTAACAACCAAACAAGATATCAAAAAAAGGCTAAATAGTTGCACAAACGCCAGCTTTCTTCTTCAATTTGCTGTTTGAGTCATTACTCTAAGTTTGAAGGTGACGTCAGGAGCTTGAAAATGCGAAATTCGTTTTTATGGTGACCTTTGGACCTTACCTTTAGACCTGTTGACCTTACTTTTGGATTTTTGGACTTATCTCCCCGCATCTTAGATACACACATTGGAGAAAGGGAACAGGCGGCCACGCCTCCTCGCTAACACGGGAATACGTCTTTTCTTTGATCCTCAATTTCGCGCGCTATACCCTAGACCCTTAACCTCTCGTGGTGCATAAAATTGCGGTAGGTTCCGTGACTTTGCAAGAACTTTGATTTTATTGTGTAAAAATAGTTTTAGCCATATCCTTACAGATATCTCAAAACTTCTCTCTTTAGTAATTCTCGTAAAACGTCAAAAACTTTGATATGTATTGTGTTTCATTGATATGTAATTACCACTATACTCAACTATTAGCCCTTCTGAGGCAGAAGAAAGCATTTGCATACATACAAATAGCACAGTTACTTGAACCTCTAGGTCCCCCACCATGAACTACATCATGATAGTGCTATTTGCATTTCGTCGAATCAAGAAGTGTTGTACATAGTTCATGCTAAGAGTATTTGACCGGTTTTATTGCTTCACATATTGTTTGTTCATGAACAATGGTAAGTTAGGAAATCATGTTACCGCCTGCCTTGACGATTGCTCTTATTTTACGCCTTACTTTCCATAATATGCCTCAAAAATGATCTTAAACCTTCCTATATATGTCACAATGTCCTTCTCAATCTACTATAAATAGATATAAACAGAAGGCAATAATAAATCACCCTGTACAAGAGCTTGCCTAATGTGTGCAGAGGAAGGTACTTATGTGGCTAATCTACCGAGTGGGGTGTGTATTGTCAAGTATTGTGAGTGTGCGTACGTGTTATACGTAAATTTATAGTGGCAGGTAGACATTATTGCCGAAGGAAGTTACACACATTAAAACGGAAATGATGTTGGATGTTGAGTACACTTTGGATTCACTATAATCACTACAGGAAATGTATGTTTCAATTTTGAACAGGAAGGTCTGAACAATATGGGATATATATTTTGTGATTGTAGATGATATTGGGAATAAACGTCTAAATGGGCTAGATTGCTGACAAGGAGAGGTACCAACAAGACCAGTATGTACAAAAATACTGCACATTACTTAGGAATTCGTATGTAATCTAATGTATGTACTCGTGGCTTATTATTGCGTTTTTGATCCCAATCGTTGTTGAGAAAACTGGTTTGTTATCCAAGAATATGACAAGGTGACTAATTACAACTGCATAAACAGAGTTGTTTGAGACTCGGTATTTGGGAATCACTTAAACATAGTTTCAATATTGCAATTGGGATAATTTCCAATTTTGAGATAATATGGTTATTGAACATTTTAAAGTTATGATGTCTACATTGAAAAAATATAAGTATGTTTCTCATTTCTGTCAGGATCAGGATGATTTCCGTCAGTCGGTGTGTCTATCTGTAGTCATTTTTCTAACAGCGTAATCAAAGCAATGGCATTACCAATTTTGATAAAATTTGAGTTGCGATGCGTTGTGGAGCCATAGGCGGAATAATTGGCAAAATATAAGATTTTTCGGTATTTCTTCAAACTCCATGTTTAGGTGCCTTATTAGGACTTCCGGAACATTTTCCCTTTATTGCGGAGGGGGTGAGAGTGGTATGATAAGGAGGTTAGGCATGCAGGGCCATATGTGTGGACTGTGGACCGTCTTGTCTTCTTTACAGCAATATTATGAGCAACTACACGTCAGTGATTCCAAATAGCGAAAGTGAGTTACAATGCAGAATTACTTACACTACAAGTCAAAGTGCAGACATTCTTTTGAAAGTATTCGTTTTAAATGAGATACATTTGATCTGCCTCAAACCAGATGGTTTTTCCATACCACGCCATAATATAGCATGTCAGAAACTACTGTACTAATTTTAGTGAAATCCTTAGTACAACTATATTAACACTAATATATTTAAAAATGGCAGTTTTAGGGCAACTTCGTTTTTAGGCGTTTTAGGCGTCCGCAATCATTTTTCGTTTCATCGATAACTAATGAAATTGAGGTAGCGGTGAGGGTGGTTTAAGTGGAAATTCTCTTGGTTTTGTATTTGTGGAAAGTACACTGTGAATCTATCATTAGATTCTGTATTTTTCCTGATTATTGGGAGGAAACACCCATACATAAATCTGGCAATAAAAATGATTTGTAAAAATATCAAGCAGTTTGCTTACATATGAATAACTTGGGACACTCGGCAAATTACAAGTGTACCACAAAGTTCGCATATTGAGCCTGTTCGATTTCATTCATTCGATAGATGTCACAGAGTGCTTAACTGCTTGTCCAATAACATGTTTCAATATTCGCAACCTTAAGTTATTTAAAACAGCAAATATATTATTTTGTAGTGTAATACTAATATGTTCCAAATAAACCTGAAAAAAATATTATGATGTGCCTTACAAGAAGCTATAGTCCACTTTTTTTGACTATAAAATTGGGAACCAGACGGTAATGAAATTTAATAGTGTATTATGTTATAACGTTTTCATATTTTATGCCACTATAACCAAGCAGATGAGAGTAACGCAGACGTTGAAGACTGTGGTTGGAGAGATGTAAAGCTCTAGAGACGAGTGTGTGAGAGTTAAGTGTCAAAACTTTTTGTGATATACAATTCAGTCACTACCCTTATACAAGGTGTAATCTTCAAGGGTGGCCTTTATTTGTGCTCGTATGAATAAACAGTGTTAATAGTAATAATTTTCAAGCCACATATATGAGTACATGACATCACTTCCAAATCGCTTAAAATATTGGGATTGGTGTTTAGATCAGCCAAACATCTGTCAGCAAAGTTATTGCGCATTTTGTATTGTTCATTGGTTAGATCCATCCTAAAATACAACTAAGAGATAAGGCCACTTCACCTAATTGGTAACATAAATTCAATTGAATGAACAAATTCTTGAAACACTTCGCATATAAAAAGGGTTTTGAAAACCAGAATTTCACCTCTTCACATGTTTTAAATATATTAAGCCTGGATTCTTTACACAGTATCGCAGAATTGTGCTTCATGTTTCATTTGTAAACTATTAAAAAATTGCATAGATTGTCCAGAAACGACACATAGTCGAACAAAATGAAATTTGGAATTTTTCAAACGGCTGATTTTGAATACAGGATATATAGCCATCTAAAGGAATATTTAGTGTAAAGTAACTCAAACATTTGAAGACCGAAGAAATGAATCTCGAGTTGACATACTAGCCACAGTCAAATCAGAAAAGACCAATGGAGGGTAGAAAACATGATAATCGGTCCATAATCTACAAATATCGTTGGATTGAGTTACGTGGAACTATAATAAGAACACTAAAACCAATCAGAGCACTATATAAGCCCAATATCTTCAGCCTCAACGTCTGGGACTTACAATATCTTAAAACAGTCTCTTCCAACAGTTACTTCTTTGGGAAACATCTACTCTATTGAATTCCCAGTATTCAGTTCTCAGAGAGCTGATCTCTGATAGTGACAATTCTCAGGGACCTAAGGCTTCTGAGAGAAATCGCTCAACGTCTGATATCGCATCGAACTGCGGTAGGTTTCTGGTCTTTGCAAGTAACAACTGAATATTAATTTCAGTCAGAAAAAGAATCGTGACGCAGAATTGTTTGCAATTCCATACCGTATTACAAGTTATGGTACATGTGAACCTATCACCAGGATACTCAGATATAGAACCAAATTTCAGGTTGAAATATTTGAAAGATATATGTATACGTCATAGTAATATTAATATTAACTTGAGGTCTGTTTTGCGACATGATCACTTGTTGATGGTTTATCATGCCCATGTAGGAAGCAATTGCGGTATGGTGTGTGTTTCTGGGGTATGAGTGCGGTGTCAGATGATCTATTTGTGGCCCAGAAAAGGATACTAAGATGTATGATAGCTTTGTCTCGAAGCCAGTCTTTTGCAGAAGTGCATTTAAAACTTTTTCTATTCCACCGTTGCCTTGTTTATTAATTCTAGAAATGTGTGAGTATGTATTTAAAAAAATAGGAAATTATAATCAAAATACGTGACAAAAAGACAATATATATGTTGTATGTACCATATCGAAAATACGGAATAGGAAGTAATGCACCTGATTGTTTAGGGCTAATGAATTACCTACAAGTTGCAAATCTAGTCGTCATCTGAATTTGTTTGTGAAATCTGTAAAAACTTTTTTATTGGAACAATGTTTTTATACTATTCAGGAATTTTTGGTCCGGTGACATTTAAATACTCCATATTACGAATTTTGTGGTATTGTTTGTTTTATTGTTTCATTGTTTAGTCCACTTTTTTTCATGACTAATCTAATACAACTTGTGAAAATTGTCCTTTAGAGCATAAATATTATTATTAGTCATCATAGTAATTGTTGATTTTCAAGAGTTAAAGTTTTCTTGTAAAATATGTTTTGTCTGTGTGCAATTAATTGTTTTGACATTGTATTACTATCGGGGTTTGCTAAATGGTTTTGGTGCCAATTTTTGTCAATTTTATGTTAGGCACCCTGCACCAATTTATGAGATGCTCAGCTCAGCCGGGGGTTCTTCTATGCTGTGATCTCCCTCTACTGTCTTGTCCTCTGCTTGACAGTTGAAAGTTAGGGTGGAAATAGGGGTGCAAAATTGGATACAAACCAAGGGGTGAATTCTGGGATTCTCCCTGATACTAAAATGCTGAAATCAATGGATCACCTAGTGGTTTATTATCGATTAAATATAAACAAAAATGGCAATAACGTTGCGAAGTACCTGTCTGGGAGAAAGGAGAGTGCCCCTGTCTCTTACAAGCTAGAATGCGTCAGTCGGTCATGACTGATAAAACTACACCTAAACGTTATCTAAATACACGACAGTGATTATGGATTGGGGCCCCGCTATCTTACGTTGCTATTCCATTACAATACCTATGTCTGGTAAGTATACTGTCTAATGGCAAAAGTTAAAAATAGCTAAACTAAATCCTATTTTCAGATGTTCCTCTAAAGGAGCAGTTACAGGATCTACAACTTATGCTATCTCCCACCTGTATTCCAAAGCACTATGTCCTGGGTCTTCTGGAAATACCTTATCAGCTGGTCGGCATGAAGCGAGGTAGCAAAGCATGCATACAATGATAGAGTGAAGCAGTCGTTTTAGCAAGTACCAAGCAGATAATTAGAGAGGACATGCAAGCGAAAGAGTTGGACAGTCCTTAGGGTTGGCAGTTGGCGATGGGCTTCGACTCAGCCTAAAAAGCCGTTGGTGTTGAGCCTAGAAGCCTATGGTGTTGAGCCTAAAAAGCCTACAAGAGGAATATGTTAGATGCCTGGAAGCAAATAAGCAACACTTAAGGCAATAATTAGTCATGGCCACAGATGTGAAAGAGCAATATAGAGAGAGCCATATGACCAATTCTCATGAAAGGAGGTTATGCACCTACCGTTGGTGTTGGGTGGCTTCAGAGTGCTTCCTTTGGAAGCTGTGTGAGGTGGATTTGATACGAATCCCACAGAAGTGGTTCTACAGACACTGTAAATAGCAAATCCAATCCTACACAGTATGTCTTCTCACTCAAATCCGCAAAATATGCGAAGTGACCACCTGGTCCAAGTGAAAAAGAGAAGTGAAAAGGAAATGGCTTTTTCTCATGAAAATCGGCGCTAAACTCGCCTGTCATATGGTAATGAACTGTGGTGATTGAATTCTGTGGTACGACCTTGGTTCAACTGTCTACCAGGTACAAAGCGATAGATGTCAATCAGAAGAAAGACTAACCTCTTCTTCATCAACATGGACATGTAAACAATAGTTTTGGAATGATGGAATGCCATGGTAAGTTCATGTGAATTTAATTAAAGATAATATTGATATCTTTGTCTTTCCAGATGACTGCAGCTATAGAAGACTGGAAGACTTTGTAAATACAAACTGGACTAGCAGTGTACATACAATATGCTGAATAAATGGACTTAATACTATAAACGTATATGTGTGTTATTTACAATAAGCCTAAATCTGAGTAAGTATATAATATACATATGTTACATTTTAAACTAGGTTACCAAAGATAATGCTGGGCGATACTGCCATTTAAATAACATTCAAGCAAATACGTACTAGATATATTTTTGACACGTAACAATTGTTCTCATGCTGTCATGGTTTTTATTGAGAAAACCGATGTAATTCGTATTAGTTTGCATTGTTTTTTTTAAATTATATCACGGGAAACCATTAGCTAGATGTATAAATAGATAAATGCAAAAATGTCCAATACCGACCTTTTAAATTTGACATAGCGGAAATCATACCTCTGAACTCTACTAAATTAAAGAGTAGCAATTTCATTCATTCATCCGAAACCAATCACAAACGACGTATTTTCGCTTTTATTGAAGCTCGTCAGTGTGATTTAGGTCTCAGACGAATAAATCAAATTGCCTGTTATTGCCTAGCTGGCAAAACTCGTACTAGTAGTAGCAACATATAGATAATGGGAAGCAGTACTTTGAAAAAGTATTGGTTCGCCATCTATCTACCAAAGCCGGTACCTGAGCGTTCAGTTTGTGTCCGAGCACTGTTTATGTGACCCGTTTAAAAGCATCAGGTATAGAAACCTGCGGGCACGACAACAAACAGACTCTTTCTTTGTGGAATACTCATTTAACGCTCCCGACATTCGGTTTATGCTAAAAAGCAACTGAACTCAATTAAAGAGTAGCAATTTCATTCATCCGAATCACAGACAAGGCCGTTTCGCTCTTATTAAAGCTCGTCAGTGTGATTTAGGTCTCAGACGAATAAATGAAATTGCCTGTTAGTGCTTAGCTGGCAAAATTCGTACTAGTAGTAGCAAGATATAGATATTGGGAAGCAGTACTTTGAAAAAGTATTGGTTCGCCATCTATCTACCAAAGCCGGTACCTGAGCGTTCAGTTTGTGTACGAGCACTGTTTATGTGACCCGTTTTAAAGCATCAGGTATAGAAACCTGTAGGCACGACAACAAACAGACTCTTATTTTTTGTGGAACACTCATTTAACACTCCCGACATTCGGTTTATGCTAAAAAGCAACTGAACTCAATTAAAGAGTAGCAATTTCATTCATCCGAAGCGAATCACAGACGAGGTCGTTTCGCTCTTATTAAAGCTCGTCAGTGTGATTTAGGTCTCAGACGAATAAATGAAATTGCCTAGCTGGCAAAACTCGTACTAGTAGTAGCAACTTACAGATATTGGGAAGCAGTACTTTGAAAAAGTATTGGTTCGCCACTCTACAGTATCTACAAATATCGAACGGCATTCGAAACCAATGCCAAATTAACTCATCCCTTTAAATCTGTGCCAATAAAAACGGACGGCACCCCTCATCAACCGCAGCTTGTCCCGAACGAATTAAACGTGCGATCCGCGCGGCTGGCACACACTGCAATAAAAAAGTTCTTTTCGTACATTGCATTGTATTTGTCGAAATCCAATCCTGCGTATAATCCAACGCACGCGGAATTGCGTAACCACCCTCGGCGGTGCCGCCGATGCTCACCAGCCGGGCCCCCAGCCCCCAACACCCTCTTCCGCATCGCACACAAAAATTCACGCTCAGAAGAGTCTCTATGCTAACTGGTTTAAGGCCCGGCAGAATGCCGAAGAGTCTTCGTATCGACGACAGATGGGGAAATCGACTGCTTCTATAATTGATGCTGGAGAATAAGAGACGAACTAAGCTACACCCCTCTTTTGTCGGGTTTAACCTCCAACACATGACGAAGGAAAATATTGCAGTTGCATAATATCATGTCTCATTTTTCCAAAGTTCTAGAAATTTTCATGTACAATAGATTATAAGGGGTTTAATGTAATTCGACGTATTCCTTTCGGCATATGATAGGAGAGCTAAAATGAAAAAAAAGTATCTTGATATATGTATGAACAAAAATCAATCGTTTTTGAGATTTTTCTTTTTACTTCCCGCACTGATAGGTAATGTGATCGCGGAAATTTTCGATTTTGAGATAATACACTTTTTGGGCGTTTTTATGATGCCTACATAACAAAAATCCACGTCACTGTCTGTCTGTCTGTTGGCGTTCTTCTAGCCTCATAATCTCAGTAACCGCTGCGTAGGTTTTGATGAAATTTTGGCAGCGATATGGGGGGGGGCTACTAGGTAATGCTGCTGCAAGTTTGAAAATCGGTGCTTGGGCGGCAGAGTAATTAGCAAAAAACGAAAAACTTCAAATATTCTTAAAACTTCGTTTTTAGGCGTTCTAGGAGTTCCTGATTATTTTCTACTTTTTTTTGGGTGGGGATGAAATTGGGGTGCCTTGGGGGGGGGGGTGAGGGGTTGTAAAGCTGAAAAATTTGTTGTACTCATAATAGGCTGTCTACTGACCTGAGAGAGATAGACCTAGCGCACTTTTTTAGGTCCATCCGAACATTGCCGTGTGTATTACAGGAACTTTGACGAGGATGGAAAACGCGTATTTAGAAATCGTCTCAGTGGCGGCGCAGCCATATTAAAAAGAAAACAAGAAATATGAAACCAGCAAAAACTTCGTTTTAGGGGTTCCTGATCATTTATTACTCTTTTTTGGGGTAGGGGGTGAAATTGGAATGGTTGAGAGGTGAGAGGCAAGCTGAAATTTTTTTTGTATTCACAATAGTTCGGGAAAATAGTAAAACTGGTATCATCGGAATGTGTGGGAGGTACTGAATCAACCAACTTGACTACATTTTTTTAAATCAATTTAAATAGTTGCCCGAAATCTGACGATTTTGTCTAAATAATGAAAAAAAACTTTGTTTAAGATAAGCAACATGTTCACTTGTTTTGTATGAGTTGTGGTACTATACTTTGAAAAAAAAGATATATTGGTAACGATAAAATAATTGTCATTTTAGTTTTCGTTTCAACAGAATTATATCTAGCTCAAGATATTGCGCATACAAACTACTTGAAAAAGTTGCCCATAATCTCAGCTTCTCAAAAAGGTATAAATGTTGAATTCATAACCTAAATTTGGGAGCATAGCCAGGATTTTGATTTGAGGGACTAGTGGTAGGGTCATCGACCACCTATTTATCCTTGTGGTGATACACATTTCTCTGGAAGGTGTGTTATAGATCAACCACAAAGATAGCGAACATAATTCAAGAGAATGGAGCACCTCAAGCCTCTCTAGTTATACAGAGCATTTGGTCAACATGCGGAAAAAATTTAAAGGGTCAACAATTTTAAGAATATTTTATGATTTTTGAAAAACTGGTCCATTTAAAAGATGCAGGATGAAAAAAATTGCGGCGGCTACATTTTATTACCAAAAATCACATGGTAAGTTGCTCAATCTACAATGCTCCACCATCTTAAACATAAGCCATCAGTGATTGCCGAACACTTTCAAATACACCACGATTTAGCAAGTCCTCCAAATTTTCCGTAAGGGTAGCGTAAACTAGTGACTTTAGTCCAAATGTCTAGCGATCGCGCTAGCCATGCGTGTGGTCCACCCCAAGACTCCAGTGGTCTTCGTATGTTACTGTTGAATATTGACGAGCAAAGAAACTAAGATGTGGTGGTGCAGGAACTTCCAGACCGAGTTATTAACGTTGCAGTTAAAAACCTCACTTACTTCAAGAGTGACGAGAAGTTAGAAAGAGGATTAGGACTTGTATCTGCAATCCAGGTGCTCATATTGAATAGGATGTGTAAACTTACCAGAACAACAGAGTTATACATATGTGTAAAAGCTTCAATATCTCTTTGATAAATGATTATTTACCATCACATTATACCCAGAGGACATTTAGTAACTGAGCAGTGCTATTCTAATGCACTTCGAAGAACCATTACAACAATGTTTAGGCTTGCAGGTCAACGATGTGTCGGAGTATAGCTTAAAAATGCTGTGATGGGTATAACAAACAGACTATCAAAAACATGCTTTCTTAGAAGTTTAAATGGATATGGGTTAAGTGTATTAAAAGGAAATAGAGTGCTTTGAAGGATAGTTGCTGGATATTTTTGCATAAATATTTCATTGTTATACGTTGTGCTATGCAAGGCACCAATCTCGCTATTTTGTGAACCGTCCTCGTCATCCCTAAATACCAGCAACGAACGAACGACAAACGAATGAACGAACGAACATCGAAGGAACAAGTGAACGGACGGACGAACAGACGAACGAACGAACGAACAAGAGAAGCAATAAACGGACCAACGAACGGACGAACATCGATCGAACAAATATCGAACGAACGAGAGATCGAAGGAACCAACGAACGAGCGATAGAGAGAAGCAATAAATGGACAAACGAACGAACGGACAAACGAACGAACGAACATCGATCAAACGAATATCGAACGAAGGAGCGATCGAAGGAACGAACGAACGAACGAGAGTAGCAATAAGCGAACAAACGAACGAACGAATGGACAAAGGAACGAACTAACATCGATCGAACGAATGTCGAACGAACATCGATCGAACGAATATCGAACGAACGGGCGATCGAAGAAACGAACGAACGAACGAACAAGAGAAGCAATAAACGGACAAACGAACGAACGAAGGGACGAACAGGGATCGAACGAATATCGAACGAACGACAGATCGAAGGAACCAACGAACGAACGAGAGAAGCAATAAATGGACAAACGAACGAACGAACGGACAAACGAACGAACGGACAAACGAACGAACGAACGGACAAACGAACCAACGAACATCGATCAAACGAATATCGAACGGAGGAGCGACCGAAGGAACGAACGAACGAACGAACGAACAAGAGAAGCAATAAACGGACAAACGAACGAACTGACGAACATCGATCGAACGAACGAGAGATGGAAGGAACCAACAAACGAACGAACGAAGAAAGCAATAAATGGACAAACGAACGAACGAACGGACAAACGAACGAAACCAAACGAACGAGTGAGCGAAGAAACCAACGAACAAATGAACGAACGAACGAACCAACGAACGAATGAACGGACGAACGAACGAACGGACAAACGAACGAACGAACGGACAAACGAACGAAAGAACATCGATCAAACGAATATCGAACGAAGGAGCGATCGAAGGAACGAACGAACGAACGAACAAGAGAAGCAATAAACGGACAAACGAACGAACTGACGAACATCGACCGAACGAATATTGAACGAACGAGAGATCGAAGGAACCAACGAACGAACGAACGAGAGAAGCAATAAATGGACAAACGAACGAACGAACGGACAAACGAACGAAACCGAACGAACGAGCGAGCGAAGGAAGCAATGAACGAATGAACGAACGAACGAAGCAATGAACGGACGAATGATCGAATGGACAAACGAATGAACGGACAAACGAACGAACGAACATCGATCAAACGAATATCGAACGAAGGAGTGATCGAAGGAACGAATGAACGAACGAGAGTAGCAACAAACGGACAAACGAACGAACGAAAGAACATCGATCGAACGAATATCGAACGAACGAGCGATCAAACGAACGAACGAACGAACGAACGAACGAACGAACGAACGAACGAACGAACGAACGAACGAACGAGCGAACGAACGAACGAACGAACAAACGAACGAACGAACGAATAAACGCACAAATGAATCTAATATATTTTGGTATGTAGAAAGACTGGAAAGTGAAAAGATGGGTGAGCGAAACGCCGAATAAGTGTGTCATGATTTTCAGCCTTGACATGACCTTGCATCCTCCTCCCGATTTGCAGATTTTCCAAAACGACAGATTTCTCCACTCCCACAGCGTCTACCGCAATGGCGGAGCGTTTCGTCGTCTGGAGCGATGGCGACGTTGGTGACAGATGTACGACCGTAATTCACGGCGGCGAGAACATAAAGAATTCGCAATTATACGGCGCCATTAATCAGGCGCGCATCGCTACGGCCCGTAAATCAATCCGCATTAACCTATTCACGGCGCGAAAGGATCGCCGGAATTTGCGACCGGCCCGGAATAGTCGGGCACCCGGAATCAACGGCCATTGTCTTGGACCGTGATATAATCTGATCGATGCGACCAGAACTAGCGGTCATTGTCACGCAATGCAAATACACCGAACTGTGCGGTAACCGATTCAAATGTACCAGGCAGTAGCGTAACTTCAGATTCGCCCCCCCCCCCCCCCCCCGCAAGAAACTTCCCGGGGCCCCCCGTGCAAGAAATTTTCCGTCGCCCCTTTTTACATAATATTTGATGTATACGTTACGCTCAATACCCGAATTCGGGCAATGCCCGAAAAAAATACGCAGAACTAGTATTGAGCAAGGAACATTTCCCAAACCCGAAATACGAATACGAATTTTATACGGCTATTGAGCATTACCAAATAGGCAGAACTAGTTTTGCGCATCTTGAAATACACAGAACTAGTTTTGCGCAACTTGAAAAGCACAGGACTAGTTCTGTATATTTTCTGAATGACCAGCACAAATTCTGCTTCTTCCATTTAATCAGCGCCAGCGACGGATTCAAATAAATATAAAAGTTGGAGAAGTTGAATATATTTTAATGAATACCAACAAATAGACTTGTGCTTCCAAACCCCTTTTTGCGTTTTCACGATTAGTACTTATATTGCAAGAACGTTGGCAAAGAAACCTAATCTAACCCAACCTAACAATACCTAACATAACCTAAACGATAGGTTTTTGATGGTTTTTGACACACAATACATAACGAATGTTCACTTTGGTTGTCACTCCGTACCACAGAACTAGTTCTGTGCATTTCAAGTTGCGCAAAACTAGTTCTGTGCCTTTCAAGATGCGCAAAACTAGTTCTGCCTATTTGGTAATGCTCAATAGCCGTATAAAACTAATATTTCGGGTTTGGGAAATATTCCTTGCTCAAAACTAGTTCTGCTTATTTTTTTCGACCATTGCCCGAATTCGGCTATTGAGTGTAACATATATACAGAGTGAATCCTATGTTGATTCTTTTTTTAACTGTGTATAGAAGCCGTTAAAGTAAACAACTTTTTCAAATAAGTTTTATACGAAAACTGCAGAATAAGTGGGATACAGAATCAAAGAAATAAGTCTAAACCCTGGTCTGGATTTGTGTATTAAGACGTACCTAGTCTCTATATGTTTAGTTTTTTTCGGATTTTTGCCTCATCATCAGGCATTGTACCTGTCAATTAGTGCACTAGTTACTTTCAGTTTATCATAGTTAGTTTTAAACTGGTAAATCCTAAAACTTGTGTTTATAATAATTTGTCGCTTTTAGGAATTACCAATTTAAAATTAACATATTTAAACAGAAAGTGACTACTGCATCTGACAGGTACAATGCCTAATAGATAAGAGAAAAACCTAAACATAAACAGACTGGAGTAGGTACCTATTGATACAGAAACCTAGATTTACATTTTTTATTTTGGATCTCGCTTATTTTACAAATTTCTGAAAAAAATTATATAAAAAAACAAGTTTATTTCAACGACTTCTATACGCAGTTAAAGAAAGTATCATCTTAGGACTCGCTCTGTATATATTAAAGAGAAAATCTAGGGGCTCTGGCCAAAATTTTGAAAAGAAACACGGGTCACTGAATAAAGGAAACTGCCAAGCTTTCGGCAATGTTTATTGCCATCTTCGGCGCTTTAACGTTGAGGTTTGCTCGCAAAAAACTGAAATGTGCTTTGACTCACAGACTTTCAAATGCAATTCTCAAACAAAAAAAACATCAAACAATTTTTGGCTAATTTAACTCGGTGTATTCTACAACAAAGACATAGGTCACAGAAAGAACCAACACATAGGTGTAAAATACAAACTAAACAACGACCTTTACACGTTTAAATCACCCAAAAAGTTACAAAATTCGTGGTTTTGAAAACACACAAGTCTGTTTTAGATCTTTGTTTAGCATGTATTTTACAACTATGTTTGGTTGTTTGTGTGGCCTGTGTTGTGAAAGACATCGCGTTAAATTAGACAAATTGTACTGCAGATACTGTGTCAATTTTTAGAGTTGAGCTTAAAATGCAATGCTGTCCCACTTTTTCAATGATAGGTATGTATCATGGGGTACATAGGTATTTTTTAAAATATACTAACAACAAGAAAAGCGACCTTATAATTTAGTATCTACTTTATTGTTGCAGAAAGGATGACGCTTGAGGACCCTGGGCTTTCAAGGCTACGGGGCCCCCCGCAGTTGCGGGCCCTGCGGGCCCTTAGTTACGCCACTGGTACCAGGGGTGGTATTACCGGACTAGACATTAAAATAACCGCTGTATATATAAACCTTTTCAGTTCGTACTTCCTTTTGTGGCTCATTCGAGTATTTACGAACTACTTATGAATAGATCATCATAGGTGACACTTTATTATCTTTCCGCAGATATTACCAGATTTGACTCCTTTTACGGCAAAGTGATGGAGAAATGCGTCAACCAAGAGCTCATGAAATACCTAGAGCTCCGTCACTTAATCAACGACAGACAATATGAATTCCGACCCCAAGGATCAACTCGAGATCTCCTGGCTTACGTCACAGATGTGTGGAGTAAACTCATCTAGTCATTTGGCGAGGCTCATGTCTTTGCTCTCGATATTTCAAAGGCATTCGATCAACTGTGGCATGCAGCTCTCCTAATCAAGCTCCCCTCTTACGGGCTCCCTGTTAAGCTCTGCGGTTAGCTCGCAGACTTCCTCTCAGGTCGGAAAATTTCTGTCGTGGTAGACGGCTCTTCCTCTTCTTTCCATAGCATCAATGCTGGGGTACCCCAGGGATCGGTATTGACTCCGACGTTGTTTCTGCTTCACATTAACGACCTACTCTCTAGCATTACGAATCCAATCCACTAGAAGAGGTTTTCTTCGGATTTTGGGATAAATTAATGCAAGAGGTTTTTAACTCAAAGAGCCGACGTTTCGGCGTTTATTTTACGCCTTCTTCAGGGCTAAAATTCATACGAAGACGAAAAATATATAAGTAAAACATAGAGTGCCAAAACAATGAGTAAAAACGTGGACAATTCAGTCTAACAGACAAATTTAAATTTTTTTAAAATTTTACACAAAGTTACAATTAAAATATAAAAGATTTTAACATTTAAAAAGTTAACTCGGCAAAAACAATCAAAATAAAAAGCCGGTACATTGCCAAAAGATATAAAAGTTAAAAATATAATACAGTTTTCCACTAGAATGTTAAAATACACTAAAATGTAGAGCATACATCCTTACCTATCGTGCACACCCCTAAAGCAACAAGGAATAACATATCCCTTTGAGTCAATAAACAACAAAAGACATTCCAGAAGATTGATAAAAAGAATCGTAGATGCCGTTCGTCAATACACCTTTTATTGATATATGCTGCTGTACACTGAAGACAGTTTGAGAAAATATGAATATTTTATACTTACATGTATACTATTTAATGAGTATACCAGGTTCAGTCATAAAGTCAACCAATTCTTTGATTACGTTCTTTTTAATTTAATGTAATTAGTAATCAATAAATTATAAATCTGACTTAGATCAAGAGTGTCAGTTTTCTTATTGACAGCCTTATCGTGCTTATAGATATAAATCATTTCGCTGATCAGTCGTTTTTTATAATTAATCTCGTTGTCAAGTATACTGACAGAATCGAAATTAAAATGGTGATTATACTCGAAATGGTGAGACGCTAAGGCTGTATGATCCCTATCATTTTTATGAGTATCTTTACAAGATGACTTATGGGCGGAAATCCTGTTCTTTAAATTTTGTTTTGTTTGCCCTATATATACAGCATCACATTGCTCGCAAGGTATTTTATAGACCACATTGGATTTGTACTTGGTGTCAAGCTTATCTTTTTGTGAACAAAAAAGTGAAGATACAGTTTTTGTGTGGTAAAAGACTATTTTATGTGTGTCATCAGCAAGATGATGTCTAATTCTCTCTGAAAGTCTTTTGACATAGGGAATTTTTGAATAAGTTACTATGCTGGAACTGTTTTGATTAGTGCGTGGAATAGAAGGAGGAGGAAGAGTGTTTGAACTATTGTTAATAACTAAGTTGCAGAAGTATTCAGGATAGTCATTAAGTTTAAGTTTCTCTTTGAATCTAGATATATTCTCTTGAACAAACTGTGGGCTGCTTAACCTGATAATCTTATTCTTCAAGGAACACATAATACTATACTTCTGACTGAATGGATGGTAGGAATAAAAGTTCAAAAGCCTCCATGAACTGATTGGTTTCTCATACCAGCTGAATAACACTTTACCCTCATTTGTTCTAGTTAAACAGATATCTAAAAATGGAATTGAACTGCTACTGTTTTCATATTCAATGGTGAACTGTATTTTTTGATGATAAGAGTTAAAACGATTTAAAACATGTTCCACCTTATCTGCAGGAATAGCTAATATGGTATCATCGACATAAAGTTTAATCAGTGGAACCTCAAAATCCAGGGATTGAATAATTGTATGCATCAGTTCTTCCATAACTAGGTTAGCCAATACAGGACTACAAGGATTACCCATTGCTGTACCATCTAACTGTTGATAAAATATTCCATGAAATACGAAGTAGCTTGTGTCAAAGCAAACGTTGATAATTTCTATAAACGTTGTTTGAGGAATATTAGTGAATTCACAGATTTTCTTCCAGTATTTAGTTATTAAGTTGATTTGACACAAGCTACTTCGTATTTCATGGAATATTTTATCAACAGTTAGATGGTACAGCAATGGGTAATCCTTGTAGTCCTGTATTGGCTAACCTAGTTATGGAAGAACTGATGCATACAATTATTCAATCCCTGGATTTTGAGGTTCCACTGATTAAACTTTATGTCGATGATACCATATTAGCTATTCCTGCAGATAAGGTGGAACATGTTTTAAATCGTTTTAACTCTTATCATCAAAAAATACAGTTCACCATTGAATATGAAAACAGTAGCAGTTCAATTCCATTTTTAGATATCTGTTTAACTAGAACAAATGAGGGTAAAGTGTTATTCAGCTGGTATGAGAAACCAATCAGTTCAGGGAGGCTTTTGAACTTTTATTTCTACCATCCATTCAGTCAGAAGTATAGTATTATGTGTTCCTTGAAGAATAAGATTATCAGGTTAAGCAGCCCACAGTTTGTTCAAGAGAATATATCTAGATTCAAAGAGAAACTTAAACTTAATGACTATCCTGAATACTTCTGCAACTTAGTTATTAACAATAGTTCAAACACTCTTCCTCCTCCTTCTATTCCACGCACTAATCAAAACAGTTCCAGCATAGTAACTTATTCAAAAATTCCCTATGTCAAAAGACTTTCAGAGAGAATTAGACATCATCTTGCTGATGACACACATAAAATAGTCTTTTACCACACAAAAACTGTATCTTCACTTTTTTGTTCACAAAAAGATAAGCTTGACACCAAGTACAAATCCAATGTGGTCTATAAAATACCTTGCGAGCAATGTGATGCTGTATATATAGGGCAAACAAAACAAAATTTAAAGAACAGGATTTCCGCCCATAAGTCATCTTGTAAAGATACTCATAAAAATGATAGGGATCATACAGCCTTAGCGTCTCACCATTTCGAGTATAATCACCATTTTAATTTCGATTCTGTCAGTATACTTGACAACGAGATTAATTATAAAAAACGACTGATCAGCGAAATGATTTATATCTATAAGCACGATAAGGCTGTCAATAAGAAAACTGACACTCTTGATCTAAGTCAGATTTATAATTTATTGATTACTAATTACATTAAATTAAAAAGAACGTAATCAAAGAATTGGTTGACTTTATGACTGAACCTGGTATACTCATTAAATAGTATACATGTAAGTATAAAATATTCATATTTTCTCAAACTGTCTTCAGTGTACAGCAGCATATATCAATAAAAGGTGTATTGACGAACGGCATCTACGATTCTTTTTATCAATCTTCTGGAATGTTTTTTGTTGTTTATTGACTCAAAGGGATATGTTATTCCTTGTTGCTTTAGGGGTGGGCACGATAGGTAAGGATGTATGCTCTACATTTTAGTGTATTTTAACATTCTAGTGGAAAACTGTATTATATTTTTAACTTTTATATCTTTTGGCAATGTACCGGCTTTTTATTTTGATTGTTTTTGCCGAGTTAACTTTTTAAATGTTAAAATCTTTTATATTTTAATTGTAACTTTGTGTAAAATTTTAAAAAAATTTAAATTTGTCTGTTAGACTGAATTGTCCACGTTTTTACTCATTGTTTTGGCACTCTATGTTTTACTTATATATTTTTCGTCTTCGTATGAATTTTAGCCCTGAAGAAGGCGTAAAATAAACGCCGAAACGTCGGCTCTTTGAGTTAAAAACCTCTTGCATTAATTTATCCCAAAATCCGAAGAAAACCTCTTCTACTGAAAAAAACTGGGATAAGAATTACTTTCAACTGAATCCAATCCACAGTTCTGCGGATGACAGTGCGCTGCATGCAGGCATCATGGGCAATAGACCAATCTCTGTGTCCGAGCTGGAATGCAGAAGACTGGCAGTGGCGGCTTCACTTTCAACGGATCTCGATACCATTACCGCTTGGGGGCTTAAGAATATGGTAAAATTCAGTGCTTCCAAGACCCAGTATTGTGCGCTGTTAAACAAGGAGTACCCAAGCCAACACCAGGTTCTAATGAACAACCGAGCCCTGCCAAGGAGTCACTCCTCCAAGCTGTTAGGAGTTAACATTACATAAAATCTGATCTGGCACGAACACGTTGCGTCAATTGCAACAGCTGCTGGAAAAAAGCTTGGGAACCTATTATAGCCAGAAAGTACTTCTCACCATGCAACCTCCTCACTCTATATCTCTATCACTCTGCTGCCTAGGTATGTTAAAGCTATATAGTCCTGCGCCCCTACCAGAGCTATTAAAGTCCTAATAAATAATATGTCGAAATCGGAGTCTCACACGCCATATTGAACATAAGTTAGACAAAATAGTTTGCCGACTCTGCATACTTTTGCGCAAAACCGATTTGAGTACAAAGTCTCAGTGTCCTACCATAACCCAGAGGATAAAACTAAATTCATCCCTTTTTTATAACTGAGCATACTGCGTAGGCAGAGCCTAAATACCAGAGTACCGCGGCTTCTGTGAAAAAGATAATGTTAGGGGAAGTTTGTTAACGCGGGATTTGAATGGGCCAATACCCGCAGGCCCAATAAATACATTTCCTGGCAGTTCATTCCAAGTGTTGGATACCCTGAGAATGAATGTGTGGTTGTACCGCTCGGTTCTTGATGTATGAAGAACGACCTCCTTAGGATGAGATGCAGCGGTCGCGCGGGTGCATCTGATAGGAGCGGTGAGTGGCAGAAGGATAGAGGATAGCTCAGAGGAGCAGATTCCGTTTAGATATCGGTAGAAGGGCAAGAGGTCACCAACAGCATGCCGGTGAGAAAGTGGCTGGAGGTGGCGCGTTAAGGCCGGGTCGTCAGTTAGTCGAATTACCCTTATCTGGACGACATCGGCATTAAGTATAGACAGGGTAGTAGGGGCAGCAGCTCCCCAGACATTAGAGCAATACTCCAGACCAGGTCTCATCTGGAATAATCTGGACTTTATGTAGCATGAGATGGTTATATAGTGAAAAGTACTTTCTGGCCGTAAATAGGTACCCAAGCTTTTACCAGCAGTTGTTGCAATTGACGCAACGTGTTCGTGCCAGATCAGTCTGTAATGTTAACTCCTAACAGCTTGAATGAGTGACTCCTTGGCAGAGCCCGGTTGTTCATTAGAACCTGGTGTAGGCTTGGGTACTTCTTGTTTGATAGCGTACAATACTGGGTCTTGGAAGCATTAAATTTTACCATATTCTTGAGCCCTCAAGCGATAATGGCATCAATATCCTTTGAAAGTGAAGCTGTCACTGCCAGTCTTCTGCATTCCAGCTCGACCACAGAGATCGGTCTACTGCTCATGATGCCTGCATGCCAATGATTGGCGATTTCTGGTAATTTCCATGCCAAAAACTAGCTACAAGCATACTTATCACCTGGCAAAGTGCTTGCTTGATGCTCCTGGCAGTGAATGTAGTGAGAATGTAGGATGTTTGGGGGGGTTAGGTGTCCCCTTTGATGATAACTTGTCTGTATGTACTTTCTCTGTTGATAATTCAAAAGGAACTAATTTTTATCCCAGTTTTTTTTATTTTTCAGTACAAGAGGTTCTGCGGTTTTACGGATAAAGTACTACAGAAGTCTGCATTGGAGATTTCACGTTCCAGGTCTAATCTTCGCAATTGTATATACAGGGTGTCCCAGGACGATTAAGACAGCAATATATCGGAACTGGGCAGTAGTAGCAAATTATAATTTTGGGGGTGTAAATTAGAGCAAATATAGTATCTTTTCTCATTATTCTGTTACCCAATGAGGTATTTGTTTTTGGTCTCGTGACGTCCGATTCAAAAATTTTAACGGGACACCCTGTAAATTTGTGCCTTTTTGTGTTCCCCCGGTAAAGCAATTCCAACAAACTAGTACACTTGGGGTCTAAAGTGATTAATTGAAGAGCTACAGGTACTTAAACGACTGTACCACTACTATTATGAAACACTACCAAAATAATATAACGGTAGGGGTACATGTTCTAATCAATGGTAGTGGTACCATCCTGTAAGTACATGTAGCTCTTGAATTAATCACTTTCGATCCCAATGTGCTAGTCTGTTGGAATTGTTTTGTTGGGAGGAACACAAAAAGTCACAAGTATACAGAGTGTCCCATTAAAATTTTTTGAATCGGACGTTACGTGATCAAAAACAAATACCTCATTGGGTGACACAATAACAGAAGCAGATACTACATTTGCTCTAACTTACACCCCCAAAATTATAATTCGCTACCACTGCCCAGTTCCGATATATTGCTTGTCTTAATCGTCCTGGGACACCCTGTATTTATTTTCGTACATATATACAGATCCGCAGCAATTACCTTTGATCTCAGCATTGTAGACCAATGTTATTTACATAAATATACTTATAACACCTGCTGTTGGTCATTCTGCCGGTATTGCCAATCAGACAACTATTGCTGATGTTGATGCGGTGAAACTGGCCTCTAAATAAGAAGATTTATTCGTTGGCGTCCCGTCGACGTGCCCGTCCAATATATCGGCGTGGAGACGTCGGGATCTGGGACGCCGGACGTTTATCCGACGAGCCGAGCCAGACCCGGCCGGGATCCGTCCTGAGATTCCTCCTGCAGATTAAGCCAGAATTGACCGGTTCGAGTCGTTCCTCATTCACACACCGATGCACATAGCATATGCTGCCAGCTATCCTTATACCCGGATGAATCCATAGGTTTTCAGAGCATACAGTGGCGCTGACCAAAAATTTCGGATTGGCCGAAAGTTTTTTTACTACTTTCTTCCTTTTCCATCAACTCCCTTTTTCGACGATCTCAAGTTATTTAGAGCAGTTAAAGATACACATGATGCACAATTATTACAAGATGATATCTCGAACCTCATGTTGTGGTGTAATACTAACATGATTGAAATAAACCTTAAAAAATGTTGTTATATAAGCTTTACGAGAAGCAAAATCCACTTTACTTTGACTACAAAATTGGAAACCAGACTATAATGAAGTTCACTAGTGTGAAGGATTTGGGAGTAACTTTTGACACAAAACTATCTTTCAAACCACACATACATGAAATCACTTCCAAATCCTTTAAAATGTTGGGATTTATATGTAGATCAGCCAAACATATGTCAGCTGAGGTTTTGCGCACTTTATATTGTTCACTCGTTAGGTCTATCCTTGAATATAACTCAGTGATATGGTCACCTTACCTTCTTCTTTTCGTGCCATCTCCTTTTCAGTGGAGGTTAGCGATCATCATCTGGTATTCTTCTCTGTTTTGTGCCAACCGTATCAGGCTTACAGCGTCTCTTATGTGGAACCAGTCTCTCAGATTCTTCAACCATGAAAACTTTTTTCTTCCGAGGCCTCTCCTTCCTTCTATTTTGCCTTCCATAATGAGTTGGAGCAGCTCGTACCGCTGATGTCTAAAAATATGTCCGAAGTACGACGCCTTTTTTCTTTTAACGAGTCCTATTAATTCTCTGTCTCTGTTCATTCGTCGTATCACCTCTTCGTTTGTGATGTGGTCAGTCCAAAAAAATTTCTTGGACTGACCACATCACCTTACCTAATTGGTGATATTGATGCAGTTGAAAAAGTACAGAACAAATTTTTGAAACAAGCTGCATATAAAATGGGTTTTCAAAACCGTAATTTCAAGTTATCATATATTTTAAACATATTAAACTTGGATACTTTAGAGCATCATCGAACTATGCTTGATTTGTGTTTCATTGTAAAATTGTTGAAGAACTCCAAAGATTGTCCAGAGATACTTGCACAAATAAATCTTAATGTCAATCAAAGAAGGACTCGTGCAATACCATACCACTCCACAAATTATGGTATGTATGAACCTATCACCAGGATGCTCAGATATGGAAACACCTTTCGTCACGAGGTTTTCTGACAACATAGAATATATTAAGAAATGCATGAGAAATGTTTTAACCTGAATATGCCATAGTTACATTATATTAGTGCTTTTTTGCACATATATAAATTATATTATTCTATTAATCATGTTAATTCATTTTTTGTTATGTATGTATTTCCTGAAATCTAGAGAATATGGGTTTGCTGTACAAAAAGTTCTTCAAGTATAGATGTTTTTTCTGTTGTATAGTATTATAGTATGTAGAGAGAACTGATATATTCAGTAATAGTTGCATTGTTTTTTGTTACATAATGGAAAACCGTTGAATGAATAAATAAATAGATAAAATAATAACTGCGCAAATCCCGAAGGCAAAGCCTAAACACCGGAGTAGCGCGGCTGCTATGGGAACCTTGTTGACGAGAAATCTGAATAGCCAAACATTTGCAGGTTAAATAAATACATCTGGTAGTCCATTTCAAGCCCTGGTAGTCCGCCTTTGAATCTCAGTAAAAGAGTGAGAGGTCACCAATCACACGCCGGCGCCGGTGAGAAATGTGGTGGATGTGGTGCGTTAAGGCCGATCAGTCGAATTTCTCTTATCCGGACTGCATAAAGTATTGTCAGGGCAGTAGGGGCAGCAACTACCTAGATGTGTGAGCAATACTGTATGCCAGATCTTATGTGGGCTTTATACAACATGCGAAGGTTCGAGGGAAAAGTACTTAGGTACTGGCTCTGGATAGGTATCCTAACTATTTTCCAGCAGCTGCTGAAACTGAATTACTGAAATGCTGAACTAAATATATAAGTTTTTGCAGTCGCTATAAATGTAATAAAACATGCTAACATACTTGCATTGAATTATAAGTAACGCTAAGGATTAAAATCACATTCAAATGTATTAAAATTACTCCAGCACGCACATACATGCATACATTATATACCAACATTGTCAAAATATTCCTGGAAACTATAGAATGATTCGCTTAAATAAATTTTAAATGACTTGCAAAACTGTTTTCTAAATTCCTGACATGCTCGCGCAGTTTATTATAGAACATTGGCCCAAAGTGAGTAAACCCAATATTCATGTTATTTCTATATCTAGACTTTATAAATAAAAGGTATTAAACATCTCCATTTGTTTGATTTCCCACTGTTAAACATTTTCAGCTCGATAGTCACGTTTATTGTACAGTTGGAATTGGTTCTCCCAATCGCAAAAACAATTTGGATTTTTGCTATTGGGAGAGACTTTTCGAGTACAATAAACTTGATTCTACTTTAAATCGTTTTTAATATAACCAAACCAATGTCAAAACATCAGCTGATCCTGGCAGTATTTTGACGCTTGAGAGAAAGAAATGACATTCGCATTCTGACAGGGTACGTCTTTGATCATCGCGTATTCTTTGAGGTAAAATCCGAAACAGCTACGAAGTACGTTTCAACAAAATAAAATGGCCGCTGACATCTGAGACATCGTGTGTTGCTCTCGGGATTGCAAGGAATTGGCCTTCTTTCAGTGTAGACAGTGTATATGTTTTGTGGTTCAAACTGCAAACGGTCCATGCCAGGATATCTATATGTATCTAAGTTATTTTGAAAATAAGTAAGACAACTGAAAATGTACATGGATGATAGAGTGAATATGTTTGAATCAACGAAAGTTTGATTATATCAGCTCTATAAGCCAGATCAGCTGGAACACGTAGGGCCCTTCTCTGGAGATTAAATATTCTACCTGCTTGTGGTGTATGACCACAAGCAAGAATACTATAGTGACAGTGGCTTCGAAAGAGCACATGAAAAACCATTATATGTACCTACTATCAACAGTTCTTCATTAAAAGTGTTGATTTCGATAATCCGATGAGAAACTAAGGTATTACCCAGATAACTTCCAAGGAACCGTACAGAGTCTACCTTAACTGACTCACTCAAATCCAGGTTGTGATTTACAGGCCTAAGGCTGAAATTATATTTTCGGTATTGTTCACGTTCAACAATAACCTATTTACATTAAACCACTTTTCCAAATTTATTAGACATTTTTTTATGTGTCCCAAAGTACCAGTTTGTCATCTGTTGTAGTATCTATGTTAATGATATAGATTAAAAAGATAGTCCCTTGTGGCACTCCATTTGTTACATATAGTGATTCTGACAACTTCCCTCTTACGAAAGTTTGCGGGACTTTATTTGGGACTTTATTTGTAAGATAACTTTCTATCAATATGGCACTTTGCAATTGACAAAATGTGTTTATACTTGTTTGATAGTGTACGGTACTAGGTCTTGAAAGCATTGAATTTTATCATACTCTTTAGTTGCCAAGAGGTACTGGCCGTCATATCCCTTGAAAGAGAAGCAGCTGCTGCCAACCTTCTGCGTTCTAGCCTAACCACAGACATCGATCGGTCTATTGTCCACGGCGACTGCATGCAAAGTACTGCTATCCGCGAGACTGACGAGTAGATTATTGATTTGAAGCAAAAAAAAAATGTCGGAGCCAGTGCCGTTCCTTGCGGCACCCCAGCTTTGTTATGGAAGGAAGAGGAGAAGCCGTCTACAACGACAGATCAAAGCACAGTTTAAAAGAGAAGACCGTAAGGCGAAAGCCTGTTTATGAAATAACAACGACATGAGCCTATCCAAATGAATGGATGTGTTTGGTCCATAGATGTGTGACATAACCCAGGAGATCTTCAGTTGATCTTTGATGTCACCAGTGGCTCCGCCAATGTAGTCCTCCTCACCTTCATGTTAGTGAAATTTTATTTTCCGATACGACATGTCAAGGAAAAACTCTGATTCTAGGATATAGGATATTCTATAGCATTTTGTAGTTTCGGCATCACGGAATCATTTCCCGGCCACTTTTACCTACAGTAGCCTCTTCCTGATTTCGAGAGTTTTGTCCTGCAGTTCAGACTCAAATCTGGCTAATAACTTAGCATATCAATTCATATTTTGAATCCTATCATCGTGATATTCTTTTGCTTTGCTGGATTTTGTCCATTTATTGTTTATTATTGTCTGTGAACAGTAATTTGTGGTTTCTAAGATAATCATCTGATAGTGTATCAATTTTCATTTTTTGATTAACGGTTATGCTCTATAGCCTAAATCTATATAATTTTGGACATCCTATAATGAACATTTCTTTTTGAAACATGCTTCATGATTCTGTAATATGTAGTTTGAAAAACACTAACTTGATTGTAATGACACTTGACGCCGTCTTAACAACGTGGAAGAGGCTCAATCAGTGTATACAGGCTTTGATAGGAAAGCAGCTAACAAAAAGATGGTCAAATTAGGATAGCAGGTATAGTGAGATGTCGGTGAAATATTGTTATGCTATATGAATATAAATGGTTTTGTATTGAACGAAAATTAGACACTGGTAATATCCAGCATATCCCAACAAGTGCTTATTGCTTTCAACGAGCTGTTGGTCTCGAATGTATACGTACATCCTTGATAATCCTATTTTGATACTCATACTATTGTTCATTGTTCATAAGCAAATAAATTGAGTCTCCTTAGGATTTGGGCTAGTTGGAGCAAATTCAAATTACAATATACTAGTATGGAACATATATCTCTGACTTTTTGGTATCGAAATGTTATATATTACGTATATGATATATCTAGTACTTCATCAAATATATCAGTTAAAAGTTAGATAATCGAAGAAAAGGAAATAACAAGAACAATAAGAAGAAATAGGGCAAAACCAGAACCTAAACCGATAGCAAAAGCTTTTCTACCATATGCGCCTAGAATAACAGACAGAATAGGAAAAATGTTACGAAAGGAAAACGTCAAGACCATCTACAAGCCCACAAGAAAGATACAGAAATATTTGAGAACGGTGAAGGATAAAAGAGACCCACTCACAACACCGGGGGTTTATTGCATACCATGCACGTGTGCGAGTGTATACATAGGACATACGGACAAATCAGCGGTGGCCGAACATGCGATTAAGGAGGGAAGTCACAGGATCAAGTTTGAAGAAACTCAGGTTCTTGCCGCAACGTCTTCGTACCATGCCAAACTTCACAGAGAAGCCATTGAAATACAAAAACGTCATAATAATTTGAATAGGAAAGAAGAAACACAGAAAGTCAACCGGACATGGGTACCCATCCTGAAAGACTTGAAGACAGTACCATATCGCCAAGGAGCGGGGCTACCAACGCTACCTGGTTGGGCCACGTCACCATTAGCAGGTATAAATACAGGTGCTGATCCACCAGCCGTCAGTATTTTGGAAGTCTCCGAAGTGAAATAGCTTCTGAAGATGCCATCCACTCGAGGTGGTGAAACGTCAAGCTTTAACGCTAAACGACGCCGGCCTAAAAACCCAGGAACCACAAATTCATTAGGTAATCGAATTTGGGAATTTAAAAAATATCACTAAGGGCCGGTTTTCCAGTGTCCAGTTAAATATTTATCTGGAAGGTAACGTAAAACTGTTAGATAATTTGTTTAAACATTTGAAGGTTGAACTTACGAATTCACGTACATCTTATCTGACAGTTGTATCCATAGAAACGCTAACTGGCAGCTACCTATCTGACACTTTTAACTGGACATTGAGAAACTGACCTTAAGATACTTCCAAAGCGGGAGTATACCCGTTTCCGATGTTTCCTAACCTTAGAGTAGCTGTTTCTAATTGTTCATTGCTTTCATATCAGCCTGATACCGGACTTTACCCAGGTCTACCTGATGAGATCCGAAAGATCGAAACAGCGCTTTTGTGGACTAAGGAAATCGTGCCTGATGCGATTTAGAACATACTCCAGACAAGGATTTTGATATCATTTGTGTAATGAAAAATGCGTTTCAGTAAAGAAAGCACTCGAGTCAATATAGTGTAATTTAATGCCGCTAGGGGTATTTCTCCTGGGGGTTGTTTCTGCTGGTTCACTGCTTTAATTTCTTAGCCTACTTGTTCTGAAAGATTGTTTTTATTTTAAAACAGACATTTATTCACCACTAGCTACAAAATGTTTAATAATTTGTCCACTCTGATATCCCATTTGTATTTAGCTTAGAAAAACATAGGATCATGATAATTATGGTATCAGTTCTGCAGTTTTTCACGTGGCTATGCAATTGCCTGCTTGAAAAGCTTTATGAACTTACGATTCTCATGGACCGTTGTCGGTTTGCTAGTCACAGGCTAAATACACCGAATATTTCACAAAATATAGAAACAAAAACCAGTTAATAATTGGGAATGCGGCAAATAAACGCAAAGGTGCACCCTTTCAACGTTCTTCCAAGCTTTCGGAAACTCATGATTCCTTCATCAGGACTACAACAGAATTTTAAACATGAGTAACAATCTCAAATAAGATGTTAAATACTTCAAAAACTTAGCAAGATTGATGCCTAATGATGTTAAAAGGGAGAGACTTCGCATAAACAGCACAATTTGTGTGAAAACACAAATTCATACACGAAACATCACGAAACATTGGAATGATATCAAGGACTTTAAACATTTAAAAAGCATTAAAAACCAGATATCTGTTATAAAATCGGCAGTCTATGTCTTAATTAATCACAAAAAATATACACACACACGTCGTACTATTCAATTAAAAAATAACTCTTCCACCTTTGCCGACAGTTTAAAGCAATTTCCGTGTTTGAGATCAGCAAAAAGACCTTCGTGTGCATCCCTACAGGGGACAACAAAGCAAAAACAAGGATCTCATTAGACCCTACTAACAAGTCCAGCCTAATTTTTAGAGATGCGGAGGAGAACCCTCGCTTTTGAACTTTATTATATTCCATCATTTGATTACTTTGCAAGAATGTAATTAAATGTTTTATAAAGAAACTCACGGCTCATGCCGGGCACAGAAAGAGCAAGCACAGAGTTCGGAAAGTAAATTAGGAGTTCAGTACCTAAATGAGTATTTTTAGACAGGATTTTATCCAATGTTTATAATGAAAATAATTGTTTTAGCCTTTCGGCCTGTAGCTCTAAGGTGTGGCTATAGGGTAACTTCGTGGAATAGCGGATGAAGTTGGAATACTTAGGGCCCGTTTCACCGGTCGGTCCTTGATAAGTGTCAGATAGCCTATCTGTCAGATAGGCCCATATAATTTATATGGCATTATCTGGCAGATACGAATATGGCGTCTAATGATAAGTGTTATGTCGGAGCTGGTCCAAAAAGTTGTAAAAGGTGTGGTGTAACCGCCAAAACGGGCCCTCAGTGTGTCAACTGCAAGGTTGTTATTCATCCAGGATGTGTTAAATACATGAAGAACTTACAGAAAATTGATGCGAAGTCAGTAATTTGTTGTGATAGTGACGTTTCCTCGGACTCGACGTTAAGAGCAATGGAGGAAGAACAACCAGAGGAAGACAGTGACATATCCTTTTGTAGTGTCGAGGAGATCATTGATGCCGATGTGGGTGAGAAGGACAATAAAGTACTTAGGGAATTGATCAAGCATAAAGATTTTATAATCAAAACACAACAACAAACCATAAGAAGTTTACTTAATCAAATATCGACCTTATCCAAATTATTGGAGCAGACAACGACCTCTGTTGTTCAAAGTGATGACCAGGGTAGCATTGCTATCAGAATCGATAACAAAAACGAAGTGAACGCCAGGAACTGTGGAGATAAACCAAACGATTTCAAGGTGAAGAAAACATCCAGTGTATCAGACTTGGAGTCTAAAAATGGATCTACGGCCTCTGGAAGTGCTAGAGGCACCATATCAAGGCAGCAGGTGGCATCTGCTATAGAACACGCCCGAGCGACAGCGGCTGTGGACACATCACCATCTGGTTCTGCGACTCCGCTCCATTCGGCAACCCAGCATTCAAGCGATGGAGGTGCGACTGCTAGTAAGTGGCAGCTAGTGGATGGGAGGCGTAAGAGAAACCGACGCAATTTGCTTGTTGGAGAAGCACCCGATAACTGTTCGGTAAAAGGTGTCGAAAAACGTGTAGCTTTACATGTTAGCCGTATACATCCACAAACAACACTATCTGATATGACGTCTATGGTACAGACGAAGTTTCCTAAAGCTACTGTTGATAGTATTCAGTCTAAACATCCGGAGATCTATTCGTCTTTTAAAGTAACACTACCACAAAGTGATTTTAAATCTGCTCTAGATGCTTCTGTGTGGCCGAAGAATACGTGTATCAATCGTTTTTTTCAGAGCACGAGAAAAACACAGATTGCAACCTAGATTTTCATCCTAACCTTCTATTGCTGAATATTCAATGTATAAATTTCGACAAAATCAATGAAATACATGTCACAGTGTCAAGCTACAGTAGCGTTAAATTCATTTGTATAACAGAAACATGGGCCTCAATAAACTCCATAGATCAATTTGTAATTCAAGATTTTAACTTGAGTAGCTTTTTCTGCAGGAATCAGTATAGAGGTGGAGGTATAGCTATATACAGTAGAAACCACGTAAACTCCAGCTCAATTGATCTGTCACAGTTTTCAGTTGAAAAACACATAGAACTATGTGCTATTCAATATTATAACGAATCAAGACGTAACATTATCATTTTATGTTACAGGTCTCCATCAGGTTGTATGAATCTGTTCCTTGATAGTTTAAATAAAGCTCTAAACTTCATTTATAGGCCAAATATTGATATAGTTCTTTGTGGGGACTTCAATATAGACTCCTATAAGTACAATACCGATCATGAGAACTTAATTTATATGTTATCTGAATTTAACCTACACCCAGAGGTACAGTGGCCAACCAGAATCGGTCGCACTTCCATTTCTACAATAGATCAAATTTTTACGAGTTTTAAAGAAAGATGTATCAACTGTACAATAGACAATACCATATCTGATCATCAAACAATACTTACTGAATTAGTTGATCATCTCACAGTCAAAAGTACTGAGGCATGTATGGTTAAAAGGACTTTTGATTCTCAGTCAGTACGTAACTTTACATTAGATTTAAGTAATGAAGACTGGTCAGCGTTGTATGGAATGATAGATGTAGACAGTGCATTCAATTATTTTTCTCAAGTGTTCGATTATTATTTTCATAAAAATTTTCCATGTCGAAAGAGGGCCATTTCAAGTAACAAAAAGTCGTGGGTAAATGAAACTGTGAAAGAATCTAGTTTAGCGCTGAGGCAACTGCATGGTATGACAAGGATTTTTCCAGACAGCAGAGAGACATACCAAGAAGCTAAAAAACAACACCAAAAGCTGGTAAGAAACACAAAGAGAACATACTATCAGAATCGTATATTCAATTCTGATAATGCAACAGAGGCTGCCTGGAATGTGGTATCGGAGATTACAGGAAAAAAAGTGCCACGGAAAAATATTATTCTAGATAGTGAAGGAGTTACAATTACTGACCCTTCTAAGATTGTCAATTATTTTAATGAGTATTTTAAAAACGCTCCCCTTGATGTAATTAATAGCATACCAAAAAATCGCAGTAATAGCGCAATTAGTCCGAATGATAATCCTAGTAAAATGATATTGTACCCCTTCACGGATGATGAATTTTTTAATCTGATTAATACAAAACTGAAAAACAAACCATCTTCAGGTTCCGATGAAATTCCAAACTTTTTGGTAAAACGCATCTTATTCCATATAGTAAAACCTTTCGTATATCTTGTTAACTTATCGTTTTGTTCCGGTGTTTTTCCTAACAGATTAAAAACACGCAAAGTTACTCCTATTCACAAAAAAGGAGATACGTCACAGGCCAGTAATTATAGACCAGTGACTGTACCGTGCTGTTTCTCAAAAATATTCGAGTATTGTTTCTTGGACCGGTTGACTCTGTTTTTAAATAATAATAGTATACTATCAGAAAATCAGCATGGCTTTCGTAATGGAAGATCAACAGTTACAGCTTCTCACTCCTTCATTGGTGAATTAGTCAAAAAAATTGAGGATGGAGAGTGTCCTGTCGGCATCTTCTGTGACCTCAGTAAGGCTTTTGACTGTGTCGATCATGATTTATTGTTGCAAAAGTTATCTGCATATGGAATAAACGGGCCACCATATCTCTGGGTGAAGTCTTACTTACAGAACAGATCCCAATACGTGTCTATCACATACACTTCCGACGAGGAAATTAGGTAAAATCAAATCTGACAAATATAGACATAGGCGTACCGCAAGGATCTATTTTGGGTCCAGTGCTGTTCTGTTTGTATGTCAACACCCTTGAGCAATCGTATCCTAGGGCGCACTTTTCATTATATGCTGACGATACATCAATAATAGTGTCTGCAAAGGATCACATGATCTTAAGAGAGTACTGTGATTCTTTGCTTTACAATGTTGATATCTGGTTCAAAGATAACCAGCTACATTTGAACGGCGAGAAAACTTCAATTATTAGATTCCGTAATGCACAGAAGTCACATACACCACTAGACCTGACATTAGACAACTCGCCTCTGCAAACTAACGCGAACACTAAGTTCTTAGGATTGTACTTGGACGAGTGCCTTAATTTTAAAAATCACTGTGAATACGTATCCAATAAACTGAATTCGCAGTCCTATATGATCAAAAACCTACGTGAAATTTTTACGGAAAGACAGTTATTGATGTTTTATTACGCTCAAATTGAGTCGCGCTTACGTTATGCGCTGTGTTTTTGGGGATCATCGGTAAACGCTCAAAAAGTATTTTTGAGCCAAAAAAGAGTGATACGATGCATGGTGGGTGTTGACAGCACACACAGCTGCAGAGAGCTATTTAATCAACTGAAAATATTGACACTACCCTCCCTGTTTCTTTACGAAATGGCTATATATACTTATCAAAATAAAGATAAATTTCAGTTTAATAATTCTGTACATAAGTTTGATACACGACAGCAATTCGATTTTCACATTCCTTTTGCCAAATACCAGATAGGAAGTAGATCTCCGGATGTTTTGGGTCCCAAAATTTTTAACAAATTACCAGATAACATTAAGAAGATTACGTGTTTCAAACTATTTCAAACCGAGTTGAAAAAATATCTAACGCAACAGTGCTTCTACGCCATTAAACATTTTATTCTCATTTGAATTTTACTTTGTTTGTCTTAACTATTAGTGTGGTTTGTTTCATATAATGCTTGTACTATTGTATTATGTACTTATGTAATGTGTAATTATGTAGGTGTATGTGTTTTTGTATTTTATTTAACTATTATTTATCATATACTCCTTATGGATGTATATATTTGTAACTACATGTTGTACATTTTGACGAATCCTATACATAATTTGTTATGTCAATTGGATAATAAAGGAAAAAAAAAAAAAGATAGGCTATCTGACACTTATCAGGAACCGGTGAAACCGG